>JAPDVR010000002.1:44756528-45416528 GCA_026230005.1 Gila orcuttii | reverse complement strand
TGTAGAGCTTCCATTGGTGTGGGCTCTGCAGAAGTGCGCATCGAGGGCACATATCAATCACAAAGTATGTGTGAGCAACCTTCTGAAAGGTCAGGTCTACATCTGCCGTGTGTTTACATTATAGTAGTGAAGTTTGAAGCAAATCAGGTAAAAATAAGAGGGTGATTTCAAATCATTTTGAAAGTGACACACTTCCTGCTGCCAGTTGGTGGCGCTATAACCGGGGTTGCGGTGCCACCGGCTTGGGCTCGTAATCGCTGCTCGTAGCTATAAATATATACACTGCCGTTCAAAAGTTTGGGGTCGGTAAGATTTTTAATGTTTTTAAAAGAAGTCACTTATGCTCACCAAGGCTGCATTTATTTGATTAAAAATACAAAACAAACCCAGTAATATTGTGAAATAATATTTCAATGTAAATCAGCTGTTTTCTATGTAAATATATAGTAAAGTGTAAATTATTCCTGTGATCAAAGCTGAATTTTCAGCATCATTACTCCAGTCTTCAGTGTCACATGATCCTTCAGAAATCAGTATAATATGATGATTTGATGCTCAAGAAACATTTTTCATTATCATCAATGTTGAAAACAGTTATTTACATTTTTATTTCAGGATACTTTGATGAATAGAAAGTTCAAAAGAACAGCATTTATCTGAAAAATAATCTTTTGTAACATTAAACACTACCGTTCAAAACTTTGGGGTCAGTAAGAATTTTTATTTAATTTTTTGGGGGAAATAAATAAAATGGATCAATACTTTTATTCATCAAGGAGGAATTAAATTGATAAAAAGTGACAGTAAAGACATTTATAATGTTACAAAAGATTCTATTGCAAATAAATGCTTTTGTTTTTAACTTTATGTTCATTTAAGAATTCTAAAAAAAAAAAAAAGTACACAACTGTTTATATGTTGTGTGTGTGTGTGTGTGTGTGAGGCGTGGGCGCGATCGAACAGTGGAAACAAAAACATACTCCGTCATTTTGTTCATAGAGGACAACATCATTGCAAAGTATGTGTGAGAGAGAGAGAGACAGAGGCGCGGGCGCGATCGAACTGTGTGTGTGTGTGTGTGTGTGTATGTGCGTGTGTGTGTGTGTGTGTGAGAGAGAGAGGCGCGGGCGCGATCAAACTGTGTGTGTGCGTGAGAGAGAGAAAGGCGCGATCGAACTGTGTGTGTGTGTGTGTGTGTGTGTGTGTGAGAGAGAGAGAGAGAGAGAGAGAGAGAGGCTCGGGCGCGATCGAGCTGTGTGTGTGTGTGTGTGTGTGTGTGTGTGTGTGTGTGTGTGTGTGTGTGTGTGTGTGTGTGTGTGAGAGAGACAGAGAGGCGCGGGCGCGATCAAACTGTGTGTGTGTGTGTGTGTGTGTGTGAGAGAGAGAGAGAGAGAGAGAGAGAGAGAGAGAGAGAGGCGCCGGCGCGATCGAACTGTGTGTGTGTGTGCGTAATACATGTAATAAATAAATAAAAGTGCGTATAAATACAATTTTGGACACAAGAGGGCAGTATGGCCCTATGTATGAATTTGTGTTTAAACTATCACCTGAAGAGACCCCCCCCTCCCCCTCCTCACACAGACACACAGACACACACACATAAAGAATGGCAGGGTGCATTCTCTTTGTCAGAGAGAGGGAGAGAAAATTCTCAGAATCCACATTCAAGCCACAATATCTGACTTTCTGTTGGTCGGAGCTAAAGGATGTAAATTAGAAAGTTGTTCGGCTTGATGAGAACATTATATACGCCAAGTTTTGTAACTGTAGGTAAAATTATCTAAGTTATAACACACTTTATGTGTCCTTTTTTAGTCATAAATTCATTTCCTCGCCACGGCAAAAAAACGTTCGAGATATCAAAAATCCGTCCGCAATTTAGCATCCTCAATGTCTTGACTTCACGCTGACCGGGTTTCGCGGCGTTTGGATTAATTCTCTAATAGAAGTATATCAAAAATAAAAGCATGCATTTTCCAAACAACCCATAATAGCTGACTTCCTGTTGAGCTGTCGTAAAACTTAGAGCACGAAAGTTGTTCGGCCCGATGAGATCTATAAGTGTACCGAGTTTCATATTATTACATGCAAGCATGTTTGATATATGGACAAGTGTTCGAATCCCATTCCAGGTGGCGCTGTCGAGCCCCCCTGCCACGCCCGAGTACCATCTTCAGCCCGGCCCTGATGGCCGCGGGTTCTGACCTGTGTGCAAAGTTTCAAGAGTTTTCTAGCATGTTAAGGGCCCCAAAACCTTGAAAAACAAAAATAAAAGCATTCTCACTCAGCAGACAAACCCCCCTCCCCTCAAACACACGGAGAAACGTAGGGTCAGAGAGAGAGGAAGAGAAAATTCTCCAAAACATCCACATTCAAACCAAAATATCTGACTTCCTGTTGGTCTGAGCTAATGACTTTAAATTAGAAAGTTGTCCAGCTCGATATGAACAATATACATACTGAGTTTTAAGATTGTAGATAAAAGTATAGACCTAACTCCCCCTCTTTTGTCAAAAGGTGGCGCTACTGAGCCCCTGCACCACGCCCGTTTCTGAAACTTTGCACATGTCTACTGGCTAATAAATGTGATGTGTCTGTCGAGTTTCATGCAATTTCAAGAATGCTAAGAGTCTCAAAAGCATCAAAAAAGAATCTTAAAGTTTGATGCGTTACCACGGCAACAGTATCTAAGATATCAATAATCCTTTCACAGGTCTAAATCTGCCGTGTGTTTACATTATACACATAAAGTTTTAAGCAAATCGGGTAAAAATAAGAGGGTGATTTCAAAGCATTTTGAAAGTGACACACTTCCTGCTGCCAGTTGGTGGCGCTATAACTTTGACTCACAATAGTCACATCCATGTGATCGGTCTCTTACAGCGAACACACTGCTGAAGTTTCATCAAGATCAGTCAATGTATGCAGAAGTTATAACACACTTCCTGTTTCCATTATTCGCCATAAATTCGTTTCCTCGCCATGGCCAAACCGTTCGAGATATCAAAAATCCCCTGGCAATTTTTCATCCTCAATGTCTTGACTTCATGCACACCGAGTTTGGTGACGATCGGGTGAATTCCCTAGGAGAAGTGTTTCAAATTTCTGAGCACGAGTTTCCAAACAACCCATAATAGTCGACTTCCTGTTGGGCTGACGTAAAAAGTAAGAGTACGAAGGATATATGAAACGATGAGATCTATATGTGTACCGATTTTCAGATTAATTCATGCAAGCGTGTTTGATATATGGACATGTTTTCGAATCCCGTTCCAGGGGGCGCTGTCGAGCCCCCCTGCCACGCCCGGGTGCCATCTTCAGCCCGGCCCTGATGGCCGCGGGTTCTGACCCGTGTGCAAAGTTTCAAGAGTTTTCGAGCACGTTAAGGGCCCCAAAAGTGCCCAAAAGTTAGTAAAATAATAATAATAAAGAATAATAAATAATCCTAAGGAAAACAATAGGGCCTTCGCCTTTTCAAGACTTGGGCCCTAATAATCCTAAGGAAAACAATAGGGCCTTCGCCTTTTCAAGGCTTGGGCCCTAATAATCCTTAGGAAAACAATAGGGCCTTCGCCTTTTCAAGGCTTGGGCCCTAATAATCCTAAGGAAAACAATAGGGCCTTCGCCTTTTCAAGGCTTGGGCCCTAATAATAATCCTAAGGAAAACAATAGGGCTATGCGCCCTTTCAGGGCTTGGGCCCTAATAATAAAAAGAAGAATAATAATAATCCTAAGGAAAACAATAGGGCCTTCGCCTTTTCAAGGCTTGGGCCCTAATAATAATCCTAAGGAAAACAATAGGGCTCTGCGCCCTTTCAGGGCTTGGGCCCTAATAATAGAAAAAAATAATCCTAAGGAAAACAATTGGGCCCTAATAATCCTTAGGAAAACAATAGGGCCTTCGCCTTTTCAAGGCTTGGGCCCTAATAAGTATCAGTAAACAAGATTTTAAAATAATACTGTTAGTCTACGTTCCACTAATGAAATTAATTACACCTTTACTTTAATTTGACCTTAACCATAAAAGGGAATATATCCAGGGAATACCAACCCCCACCCCCCCCCCCCCCTTCCAAAAAAAAAAAAAAAACATATGAGAGGCTAAGGGAAGGAGCTGTGAGTGGGCCACATGTCATGATCCCGGTATCCTCCTCTTACACTCTACCACCCTCTCCTGGTCACACTCGTTATTACATCCATTTACACACACACATTCCCATTCATTATCTCTGCCGCTCTCAGCTGTCTCTCATCACCTCATCTCTCTCCCTCTTCTCCTCCCCAGCTGGTTCCCACTTTCTCTGATTAGACTCTCTATTTCTAGTCTTCCCTGTCCTTTGTTCTTTGTCAGATTATTGCCATATGTTACGTACCTGTGTGCCTGCTGAGACAAGCCTTGTCGTGTCGTGTCCTGTCTGGTGCGTGCCTCAATCTGTCTACTATATTACCTCGTCTCTGCTTGGTTACTTCATCAGCTAACGTGAGTGGTCAAGGATTGGCGTTCCCGTGCTCTCTACGGACCCAGCCTGTCTCATCCTCCGGGGATTTCCCGTTGCCGGTCCTGACCGTACATTTCTGTTCTATTACTGAAAGACTTTCCGTTCTTTCCTTTGGATGAGACTTTCTTCAGTTGGATTTATTCGCCTTATGTGCCACCTGTGTTATTTTGTCTGAACTATTAAACTTTGTCAAACTGCCCTTTGCTTTTGGGTTCTCTCTCCTACACGTGACAGAATAATCTGACCAGAAATGGACCCAGCAAGGGAGAGTCCTCTTCAATCTGCACTTGAGATCCAGGGAGCCATGCTGGGCCGTCATGAGGATGAACTGGCCGCCGCTCACCATGCCATGGATTCTCTTGCTACTCGCATGACCGATATCTCACAACAGCTTCATCACCTCCGAGTGGAATCCTCCAACTCTAGAAGTCGTGACACGCCTGAGCCGAGAGTTAACAACCCGCCGTGCTATTCCGGTGAGCCCAAGGAATGTAGATCCTTTTTAACTCAGTGTGAGGTGGTCTTTTCACTACAGACTTCCACATACGCTGAGGATCGCTCTCGCATCGCCTTCGTCATCTCCTTGCTGGCTGGCCGGGCGCGGGAGTGGGGAACAGCTGTGTGGAGTTCGGAGGCTGACTGTCTCAGCCGTTATTCCCGCTTCAAGGAGGAGATGCTGCGGGTTTTTGACCGTTCTGCATTCGGAGCGGAGGCTTCCCGTCTTTTGTCTACGCTTCGTCAAGGGAGAAGGTCAGCAGCAGATTTTTCAATTGAATTTCGTACCTTATCTGCTTCATGTGACTGGAACGAGCCTGCCTTAGTAGCCCGTTTCCTCGATGGGCTCAATGCTGACATTAAGGATGAGATCCTCGCCCGTGAATCACCCACTCGACTGGATCCTCTTATTGATATGGCCATTCGTGTGGAGAAGCGCTTCGAGATGCGCCGCCGCAGCCGCAGCCTTGAGAGGGCACTTTTCTCCACCCCGGCTCGCTCTTCTACACCGCCGCCTTTCACTGACTCCGAGCCGATGCAGCTGGGTGGTTTACGAGTCTCCGCGGCCGAACGCCAGCGCCGTATAACGGCTCGTCTCTGCATGTACTGCGCTTCCGCCTCCCATCGTGTCGCCTCCTGCCCGGTAAAAGCCAAAGCTCACTAGTAGAGAGAGGGTTACTGGTGAGCGCATCAACCCTAGACCCTCCGTCACGTGCACGCACTACTTTCTCTGCTCTTCTCCGCTGGCCCGGGTTTTCCACCTCCTGTCCGGTTTTGATCGATTCGGGAGCCGAGGGAAATTTTGTGGATGAGACTTGGGCTCGAGAACAGGGGATTGCCCTCATTGAACGTAAAGACTCCACCCCTGTCCACGCCCTTGATGGTAGTATCCTCTCTAGAGTTCGCTTTGCCACTGCTCCGGTGAGTCTCACCATCTCTGGCAATCATCAAGAGACAATTTCTTTTCTAGTTTTGCATTCTCCTTTTAACCCTGTTGTTTTAGGACATCCCTGGTTAGTCGAGCATAATCCTCAGATTAACTGGTCTAGAGGTTCAATTCTTTCATGGAATTTGTCGTGTCATGTCAAGTGTTTGATGTCTGCTGTCCCTCCTGTCTCTTCTGTTTCTGTCTTTCAGGAGGAGCCGGGTGATTTGTCCGGGGTCCCGCGGGAGTACCATGATCTTCGAGCGGTCTTCAGTCGTTCCAGGGCCACTTCTCTTCCTCCCCATCGACCGTATGACTGCGCTATCGACCTCCTTCCAGGCACCACCCCTCCCCGGGGTAGACTTTACTCTCTCTCCGCCCCCGAACGCGAAGCCCTAGAGAAGTATCTTTCTGACTCGCTCGAAGCTGGTACCATTGTGTCTTCCTCCTCCCCTGCCGGTGCGGGATTTTTCTTCGTTAAAAAGAAGGATGGTTCATTACGCCCCTGCATAGATTATCGAGGCTTGAATGACATCACGGTCAAGAACCGTTATCCCTTGCCCCTCATGTCTTCTGCCTTCGAAATCTTGCAGGGGGCCAAGATCTTTTCAAAACTAGATCTTCGTAATGCTTACCACCTTGTCCGCATTAGGGAGGGGGACGAGTGGAAGACGGCGTTTAACACCCCCTTAGGACACTTTGAATATCGCGTTCTTCCTTTCGGGCTGGTCAACGCTCCCGCCGTGTTCCAGGCGTTAATTAACGACGTACTCAGAGACATGTTGAACATTTTTGTTTTTGTCTACCTTGACGATATTTTAATTTTCTCTCCCTCTCTCCAAGTACACACTCAACACGTTCGACAAGTTCTCCAACGTCTCCTCGAGAACCGACTGTTTGTTAAGGCCGAGAAGTGTACCTTCCACGCGCAGTCCATCTCGTTTCTTGGTTCGGTAATTTCCGCTGAGGGCGTTAGCATGGATTCCTCCAAGGTCCGTGCGGTCACGGAATGGCCAGTGCCTGAGTCGCGCGTTGCTCTTCAGCGTTTTTTAGGTTTTGCAAATTTTTATCGTCGGTTTATCCGTAACTTTAGTCAGATCGCCGCCCCTCTCTCTGCCCTCACGTCCGCCAGGGTCCGATTTTCCTGGTCGGAGGGGGCCCAGACAGCTTTTGATCGGCTCAAGTCCCTTTTTTCCTCTGCCCCGATCTTACGAACTCCTGATATCTCTAGACAGTTCATTGTGGAAGTTGATGCATCAGAGGTGGGCGTTGGAGCTATTCTCTCCCAACGCTCATCTTCTGATGAGAAGGTTCATCCCTGCGCCTACTTTTCACATCGTCTTTCGCCCGCCGAACGAAATTATGATGTTGGCAATCGCGAGTTATTGGCCATCCGTTTAGCTCTCGGAGAGTGGCGTCACTGGCTTGAGGGTGCCTCAGTCCCGTTCGTTGTCTGGACAGACCATAGAAATTTAGAGTACATTCGCTCCGCGAAGAGGCTCTGCGCTCGTCAGGCTCGCTGGGCACTTTTCTTTACGCGTTTCGATTTTTCCATCTCCTTCCGCCCCGGGTCTAAGAACCTCAAGCCTGATGCTCTTTCGCGACAGTTTGCTTCCCCAGAGGTTGTTCCCAATAAGGAGGAGATCCTTCCTCAGGGCGTGGTGGTGGGTGCAGCTGTCTGGGGAATAGAACGTTTGGTTAAGCGCTCTCTGGCCCACGCCGTTACTCCTCGTCTTTGTCCTAAGGGTCTTTTGTACGTTCCTCCTTCTGCTCGTCTCGCGGTCTTTCAGTGGGGCCATTCATCCAAACTGTTTGCCCATCCCGGCGTTAGGGGCACGCTCGCCGCCGTCCGCCAAAGATTCTGGTGGCCCTCTCGTGAGCGCGACATTCGCCGTCTCGTCGCTTCGTGTGCCGTTTGCGCTCAGACTAAATCTGGTAATTCTCCCCCGGCCGGGTTGCTGCGCCCCCTTCCGTTACCGTCTCGCCCATGGTCTCACGTCGCCATGGATTTTATCACGGGCCTCCCCTCCTCTGAGGGGAACACCGTGATACTTACTGTCATTGATCGTTTTTCTAAGACCGCCCGCTTTATTCCTTTACCTAAACTCCCGTCTGCTAAGGAGACCGCCCAGATTGTCGTCGACAAGATCTTTAAGATTCATGGTCTTCCCTCCGACGTCGTTTCCGATAGGGGTCCTCAGTTCTCTTCCCTGTTCTGGAGGGAGTTTTGTCGCCTAATTGGAGCGTCGGCTAGTCTCTCCTCCGGCTTTCACCCACAGACCAATGGCCAAGCCGAACGAGCGAACCAGATGATCGGTCGCATTCTCCGTAGCCTCGCTTTTCGCAATCCGGCTTCCTGGTCAGAGCAGCTCCCCTGGGCAGAGTACGCGCTTAATTCCGCCCCGTCTTCTGCCACTGGTCTATCCCCTTTTCAGTGTTGTCTCGGCTACCAGCCTCCGCTTTTTTCGTCACAAGAGGCAGACTCTAAGATGCCGTCCGTTCAAGCCTTCATTCAACGTGCTAAGCGTACTTGGAGAGGGGTCAGGTCCGCTCTATTGAAGTCTCGTGCTCGCACCCGGCGGGCCGCTAATAGACGTCGTGTCAAAAGCCCCCGTTATTCCGTTGGGCAGAGGGTTTGGCTGTCCACCCTTAATCTTCCTCTCCAATCCTCTTCGCGTAAACTGGCCCCTAAATTCATCGGGCCTTTCCGCGTCCTTAAGATACTCAGTCCTGTCTCAGTCAGACTCAAATTGTCCGCCAATCTTCGACGCGTTCACCCGGTTTTTCACGTGTCATGTATTAAACCCGTTACTCGTGCTCCTACCCGTCCTGTCACTACCCCTATCCGCGTTGAAGGTGCTCCCATCTACAGGGTTCGCAAACTTCTCGACGTGCGCCCCCGGGGTCGGGGTCATCAGTTTCTGGTTGATTGGGAAGGATACGGTCCTGAGGAGAGAAGTTGGATTCCTTCCCGGGACGTCGTGGACCGCTCGTTGATCGATGACTTCTACCGCTCCCGCCGGTCCTCCTCCTCCGTTGCGCCAGGAGGCGCTCCTTGAGGGGGGGGGTACTGTCATGATCCCGGTATCCTCCTCTTACACTCTACCACCCTCTCCTGGTCACACTCGTTATTACATCCATTTACACACACACATTCCCATTCATTATCTCTGCCGCTCTCAGCTGTCTCTCATCACCTCATCTCTCTCCCTCTTCTCCTCCCCAGCTGGTTCCCACTTTCTCTGATTAGACTCTCTATTTCTAGTCTTCCCTGTCCTTTGTTCTTTGTCAGATTATTGCCATATGTTACGTACCTGTGTGCCTGCTGAGACAAGCCTTGTCGTGTCGTGTCCTGTCTGGTGCGTGCCTCAATCTGTCTACTATATTACCTCGTCTCTGCTTGGTTACTTCATCAGCTAACGTGAGTGGTCAAGGATTGGCGTTCCCGTGCTCTCTACGGACCCAGCCTGTCTCATCCTCCGGGGATTTCCCGTTGCCGGTCCTGACCGTACATTTCTGTTCTATTACTGAAAGACTTTCCGTTCTTTCCTTTGGATGAGACTTTCTTCAGTTGGATTTATTCGCCTTATGTGCCACCTGTGTTATTTTGTCTGAACTATTAAACTTTGTCAAACTGCCCTTTGCTTTTGGGTTCTCTCTCCTACACGTGACACCACATTTATGATAAAATTATTGAAAATTTGGTTCCTGCAAATGCTGAGGTCATGTGACTCTTATATCGCTATTAAGCAATCACTTACATGCAAACTTGGGTCAGCCATTTTAGAAGAATCAGGTCAAAAGACATCCTTGTATCGAAAACAAACAAACAAATAAACATGTATAAAATACATCAGTCATTTGTAAATGAACAATTTTGAGTTAATTCTACGTAAATGATACATATATTTAACAGTGTAATTTGTATACCTGTTGTTACATATAAACACGTGTATGAATTGGAAAGAAAACTTACCTTCTTAAAGGGGACATATCATGCTAAATCCACCTTTTTAGCCCGTAAATGCATTTTGTTGTATATTTGGAGTGTTTATAAGTAAAGAAAAGTTGAAATTAGTCTCTTCAGGTGCTTCGTTGATATCTTTATATTCTGTTTTGGTCATATTTTGCAACCTGTTCTGATTTTTCTATTCTCTATGACGTTTTTTTGAACAATTTACGTCACAGTATTTGCAGCGGAACTGCCAAATAAGGACATCGACTCCCGGCCCAACACTTCGAGCAATCCGCCATTTTAATTTCTCGCTGCGATTTTGTAGTACAAGCTCAAGGATGCAGAAGTTACGAGAGGGTAAGTCAAAATGTTCGGTTGTTGGATGTAGTAACCCACACGCTTCATTACACCGCCTCCCAGCATCAGAACCTCTTCGAAGTGCCTGGTTGAGTTTTATTTTTCATGGAAATGTACCCACATCTGTGGGTAAAGTCATTTTTGTGTGCACGAACGAAGCACTTCAAGGATAACTACTTCAGCAACCTCCGCCAGTATAAAGAAGGATTTGCCGATAGACTTCGTCTGATTGAGGGGTCAAGTCCTTCTATCTTTGGAGACGACGAACAGAGCACTTCGGTAAGCTATAAATAACGTTTTTACGTGCAATAATAACATGCTTTTCTTTAATTGTTTATAATATAACTTATATTTTGTTTTTTGAGTGTTAAATAGTCGTTGTAAAACATGCCGTATTGTAGTAGTGGGCATGGATGGAGAAGTTACTGTAAATACAGTAACATACCATTGCGATACATCCATATGAAGACGTTGTTCTGCAGGTTCGTCGTCTTCATTTTCATCTCGCACCGGGTCCGGCTCTGGCTCGAACATGTAAGGCCTGATGGAGAAGTCTTCCGTTGTTGACATTTTGTTAATAACGTGTGAATAAAAAGTTTCTGTGCCGCTAGATAATCGTATGTCTGCTATCAAACTACAAAAATGGCCAAATGGAGTGGAGTTGAAATGAGTGTCACCTCTGCAACCTGGAAAGGGGGCGGGGTATGAAGTGTCTCATTTGCATTTAAAGAGACCACACCAAAACGAGTTGCTCTCAGACGCACATCAGAAAAGGGGTAGAAAAGGGTGGGAGAGTGGGTGAGTCCAGTAACCCTGACAGCAATGTCCAGAAACGACGAGAACTGCAGATAGCAACGTACATTCCGTGTCACACGGCCATTAATGCTGTTGATGAACTATCTGATATACTGAAAGACCAGATGCACATAACAAAATGCACTGCTGTCATTAAGTCATTGCTAGCACCTCATTTTAGACAGGAGCTAAAAGAGGACATCGGTGACTCCCCATTCACACTATATTTGGACGAGACAACGGACATTGCAGTGAGTAAATTGCTCTGCATATGCATAAAATATCGCTCCAAAAAACACAACCGGTTTATTAGCACTTACTTGGGTTTGGTGGAGCTCTCAGATGCTGATGCTAATGGAGTTGTAGAGGAAGTCATTAGATTTTTGCAGGAGTGTGCACTGGACATTGCTAATATGGTGGGGATACATTACTGAAACAGAGGCAACCAAATTTACAACTTATAAGATGCGTGTGCCACTCTCTGGATATAATTGCCCACAAAGCGATGAAACAGCTGCCCAGCAATATAGACTATCTGATCAGGGAGATGTATAACTGGTTCTCACACTCCGCAAAGCGCCAGACCGATTATAATGCCATATACGAGACCATCAATGGAGGACTGAATTCTTGACTAAGAAGAGGAGCTGACCTTACATTTTACATTGGCTGCTAATGCTGAGCATTGTTATACCGTGTGTCTCCTCAGCGAGATGTACAAAGACAAAACAAACAGTCTGTACTTGCATTTTCTACATTCGCTGCTGTTTGAAATTAAAGCCGTAAACAAGAATTTCCAGTTGGAGACTGGGGACAGCCTCACTGTATTCCGAGACCTTAACCAGCTTTACATGTCAACCATGAGACGCATGATCAAGCCTGTTTGAAATTAAGGCCGTAAACAAGAATTTCCAGTTGGAGACTGGGGACAGCCTCACTGTATTCCGAGACCTTAACCGGCTTTACATGTCAACCATGAGACGCATGATCAAGCCTAGTGTTTTCCGCATGAATAATGAAAAACGTCTCAGGTTACTATTGTAACCATAGTTCCCTGAGAACAGGGAACGAGACGATGCGTCCAACGACGCCATGGGAACGCCCCTAGCGTGACTGCGTCTGAAGCATCTATGTCAACTAGTCCAATGGAAAGAATGAGCGTCACGGGCGGGTGACGTCATGACCAGGATATGATAAAAGCACATCCGGTGCAAACCGGCATTAGCTTCGAAAATTGCCGAAGCAAGCCGATCACAGGGATGCAGGAAGTATGGCAGGGTGACGCATCGTCTCGTTCCCTGTTCTCAGGGAACTATGGTTACAATAGTAACCTGAGACGTTCCCTTACGAAGGGAACTCAACGATGCGTCCAACGACGCCATGGGAACGAGAATACCCAAAGCGCCAGAAGTCCAAGTACCTGAGTGTCAGTCTGTTGTAACTAAGCACTAAGCACCTGAGAACCTGGGGCAGCATCCAGGTCTAAACTGTAAAATCTAACGAATGTGAGCGGAGAGGACCAGCCCGCCGCATCACAGACGTCCCGAAGAGAAACCCCATATAGTAAGGCTTTAGAAGCCGCCATACTCCTAGTAGAGTGAGCTCGGACCACCAAAGGACATGGCTGGTCCGAGTACTCGTATGCAAGTGAAATAGCCTCAACTATCCACCTACTGACCGTCTGTTTAGAAGCAGGAAGACCCTTCTTAGGTGATCCGAAGCAAATCAGTAATTGGTCGGACTTCCTAAATGAAGAAGTCCGATGCACATAAGTGTCCAGTGCTCGCACTGGACACAAGAGGTTCAGTCTTTCCTGGTCTGCAGATGCAAAGGGAGGAGGACAGAAAGCCTGCAGCACAATAGGCCTCGGAGTCGAGGTCGGCACCTTAGGGACGTATCCCTGTTTTGGATATAAGAATGCCTTGACCATCCCCGGTGCAAACTCAAGGCAAGTGGGGGAAACCGAAAGGGCCTGAAGGTCTCCAACTCTCTTAAGGGACGAAATAGCTAGCAGAAAGATAGTCTTAAAGGTAAGAAACTTATCTGAAACCGAATCTAAGGGCTCAAATGGAGCCCTAGAAAGGCCTTCTAGTACTATAGCAAGATCCCAAGCTGGCACCCTAGTGCGAGTTGCAGGCCTCAGCCTTAAAGTGCCACGAAGGAAACGTGTAACCAGGGGGTCTCGACCCAACGATGTACCCCCCACCAGGGCGTGGTAAGCCGCAATGGCCGCCACGTAGACTTTGAGCGTGGAAGGACATAGGCCTGACGTAAAGCGCTCCTGCAGGAACTCGAGTACTGTGTTCACAGAACAGTTAACTGGATCCCACTGATGTTGGTGACACCATAAAGAGAAAACTCTCCATTTAAGCGCATATAGTTTCCTAGTAGCTGGGGCTCTGGAGCTTAGAATGGTCTCAGCAGCCTCGGCTGAAAGACCACTCTCTATGAGTTGGGCCCCCTCAGAGGCCAAACCCACAGGTTCCAAATCTCTGGTCGAGGGTGAAATATTGTGCCCCCGGCCTGAGACAGAAGGTCTCTCCTGATTGGGATCTCGAAGGGAGGACCGTCTAGGAGATGGATCAGGTCCGAAAACCAGATCCGACTTGGCCAGCGTGGTGCTACTAGCAGTAGGCTTATTCCATACCGGCGGACTCGCTCCAGAACTCCTGGGAGCAGAGCAACAGGGGGAAAGGCGTACAGACGTAGCCTCGGTCACGTCTGCACCATAGCATCCAGCCCCAGAGGGGCTGGGTGAGTAAGGGAGAACCACAGAGGACAGTGCGTCGTATTCTGAGATGCAAACAGATCCACTTGTGCTTGGCCTTAAGACTCCCAGATTTTCTCCACCACCTCGGGGTGGAGTCTCCAGTCCCCTGGCCTCAGCTCCTGCCTCGACAGGATGTCTGCTCCTATATTCTGGACCCCAGGAATATACACTGCCCTCAGAGAGAGTACCTTCCCCAGAGACCACAGGAGGATCTGGTGCGCCAGTTTGCAAAGCGGACGCGAACGCAGGCCCCCCTGACGGTTCAGATAAGAGACCACTGATGTGTTGTCTGTTCGTACGAGCACATGATGGCCCCTCAGGTCTGGGAGGAACTGCCTCAACGCATTGAAGACAGCCATCATCTCCAGGCAATTTATGTGCCACGAGAGATGATTCCATTACCGCTCCCCAGCCGGTGAGGGAAGCATCTGTCGAGATAGTAACTCGATGGCAAAGAGCTCCCAACACCGGACCTTGGGTTAAGAACCAGTGCTCCCTCCATATAACTAAGGCACGAAGGCAACGCCGCGTGACCTTGATCATACGAAGTGGGTTTCCCCTCGGGGAGAACCCTCTGGTCCTGAGCCACCACTGTAAAGGCCTCATGTACAGCAGGCCAAAAGGTATCACTTTGGACGCTGCTGCCAAAAGACCCAACAGTTTCTCGAACTGTTTTACAGTGCGTGACTGGCCTAGCTTCAGCTCTTTTGTGGCTGACAGGATAGCAGCTACACGAACGGGCGATAGGATGGCCCGCATTGTCACTGAATCCCATACCACACCAAGGAAAGTGGTTCTCTGTACTGGAGAAAGCACACTCTTCTTGGCATTGAGCCTCAACCCCAACATCTGCATATGAGCGAGAACGACACCTCGGTGCCGAACCGCCAACTGCTCTTATTCCGCTAGAATCAGCCAGTCGTCGATGTAGTTCAGAATACGTATGCCCTGAAGCCTGAGAGGGGCTAACGCTGCATCCACGCATTTCGTGAACGTGCGGGGTGATAAAGCTAGACCGAACGGAAGAACCCGATATTGGTATTCTTTGCCCCCGAAAGAAAACCTTAGGAACTTCCTGTGCTGAGGGAGGATGGAGATATGGAAGTAGGCGTCCTTCAGATCTATCGTGACAAACCAGTCCTCGGATCTGATTTGAGTCACGATCTGTTTGAGTGTCAGCATCTTGAACTTTAGTTTCTGAACTGACCGATTTAACAAACGAAGATCTAAAATAGGACGCAACCCTCCATCCTTTTTTGGAACAATGAAATAACGGCTGTAAAAACCCGACTCTCGGTCGGGTGAGTACACCTGTTCTATAGCTTCTTTCGCTAACAGGGCCTTTACCTCTTGCTCCATTACCAGAGCCTGCTCGGGATGCACCACTGTGGGCAACACCCCATTGTAACGGGGAGGACGAGAACCAAACTGGATTCTGTATCCTTTCTCTACAATCTGCAGGACCCAACGAGAAATATTCGGCAGAAGCTTCCACGCTGCCAGTAAATTTACTAAGGGAACCAGCCTCTCGAGGCTGGTCTCTGGTGTTCCTGAGACAGCTAATTCTGGAGCCTGAAACATCATGGCAGGAACTACCTGAACTGGCTGCTCTAACGCCCCCCTCAGAGGGCGCGGAACCGATGCTGTGCCGCAGCATAGCATCAGCGACTTGCTGGAGACCGCTGCGCCCTGAAGCACCAAGGGTGGCAGGGTTGGCAGAACGGTCTTGTGAGGACCCCGAAATGGAACGGGCACCGTATAATGAGGTGTACACCGCTCTACTTCGGTCCGGGCTGTCCTCACAGGCCTGACGCATGAACATCAGGACCTTTTTTTTTTCTGAGCCGAAGTCTTCTTCGCCTGAAGAACGGTCCTCAGATCCGGCTTCGACTTAGAAGACTTCGGCTGAGAGGGTTGCGTCTGTCTCCAGTGTCTACGTGGAGGTGCACGAGACGCAACACTCTCTTTCTGTTGCACATGATATGATGAGCTCGACGGCTGGGACTGCTCACGCCCAGCAGCCCCAGGGGGCTGGACACGGCGAGGGATAAACTTTTTAAAAGCGTCAGCTTGCTTCTTAGACTCCTGAAATCGCTCGACGACCGCGTGGACTGCGTCGCCAAAGAGACCAGAAGGTTCAAGCGGAGCATCTAATAAAAAAGCTCGATCTTTTTCTTTAATCTCTGACAGATTTAACCATAAATGTCTCTCAGTAGCTACCAAGGCTGCCATAGACCGCCCAATTGCTCTGGCGGTCTCCTTAGTAGCCCTGAGAGAAAGATCGGTAGCACGACGAAGTTCTTGAATATCGTCATGAGTAATTCCCTCACTACTATCCAGATCCCCCAGCAGGTCAGCTTGATACGCCTGTAGCACTGCCATTGTATGCAGACATGCTCCAGCTTGACCTGCTGCCGTATAAGCTTTGCCCACTAAAACCGAGGTGGCTTTAAGCGGTCTAGTGGGCAAAGCCGAGGCTTTCAGGGACGATGCGGGACCAGGCGAAAGATAGCTGGCTAAATTCTGTTCCGCCTGGGGCATCGCCTCATAACCATACTCTTTTAGCCCTCTTATTCTCGAATAAGTGTTAACTTGAGGGCTAAAAAGTCGTGAAGAGTAAGGTTTATTCCACGATTTCGATATTTCATTGTGAAGATCGGGAAAAAAGGGAAGCTCTCGTGGTGGAGATAATGTAGTGGACGATAAAAAGCGCTCATCTAATATACTTTTAGGACGAGCGCCTTTATTCTCAGATGGCCATACAATATTTCATTTTTCTACAGCCCGTGACATAACATCCACCAGCTCATCATATGCTGGGGAAATAAATTGTGACTCTTTTTCCCCCATGTGTGTGCTTTCACTCTCCATACTCATAACATCGACCTCCTTGGAGGAAGAGCATTGAAGTAATGGAGGGCTCTCTCCCCGGGCGGAAGAAACCGCAGAGCGTGCTTCCGACACCGGGGGGAGAGCGCTGGATCTTCCGGGTAAGGAAGGAGAAAAGGCCAAGGGACCCGTCTCCAACCCCTCCGAAAGATCCTTCTGCGATCCCCAGGAATGCATTCTCCGCGCCGCCTCGGCAGACGCGGGTCCTGATCCCTGAGGATCGCGAGCCTGCCCACTCTTTACATCAAAGAGTGACAGGCGAGAGCGGAACATGCGGAGCGGTAGCATTTCACAGTGTTGACACTCAGCCTCCTCGAAGGCTGAGACCGCATGCTCCACTCCCAAACAAATGACACAAAGCTTGTGTGTGTCCCCACCCGTTAAATAACGCAGGCAGGGAGGAACACACTGCTTGTACACTTGTTTCGCCATAACGTTTCCGAATAAATTGCAACAGACAACAATAAATAGACAGAGACAGTATAACACAGATCGCTTGCTGAGGCAACAGAAGCTAATGCCGGTTTGCACCGGATGTGCTTTTATCATATCCTGGTCATGACGTCACCCGCCCGTGACGCTCATTCTTTCCATTGGACTAGTTGACATAGATGCTTCAGACGCAGTCACGCTAGGGGCGTTCCCATGGCGTCGTTGGACGCATCGTTGAGTTCCCTTCGTAAGGGAACAACTCAGAGAATTGGACCTAAATTCGACCAGTGTCTATCTCTTACCTGCAGATGCTGACTTGGGGGCCACATTCAGCCAGAGGCTGGAAGCAAGCACCCTGTCCTCTGAAATGAAGCTACTGGTCCAAACACGTGGACTTTTTGAAAGAACTCCTGGTCCAATACCAAATGCGCCTGCCTGCATCCATGGAGCTGCTTGCGAAGCTGGAGCTCCTGTGTCCTGCTGCCGTGATGTCCTACAAGCGAACAGTCCCAGAGTTGCCTAGGGAGTTTTTTTCTGGCTCTCTCGATTCTCTTGAGACCCAGTTGAGAAAAGTTGCCTCAGCAGGGTTTTCTCCCAACCTGGCCATTGATGCATTCTGGCTTGAGGTGGAATGTTTTAAAGATGCTGGAGGAAACCACTGTTTCCAGGATTTAGCTTTTGGTGCTATTAAATTGCTCCCCCTCCCTATTCATAGATGCCACCTACGTCCCTACCAAATAGAACGCCGCGATATTTACGACCGATCTCGCCCGGTATGGCCACCCAAACTGCCCATTTGAATAAGAGAGAGAGAGAGACAGAGATACCTGGAGAAAATTTTAATTTTAGGCTCCGATCCTTATTTGTTGCCCCCAGTTTTCTTTTGTCCATTATCATCTGGCCCAGACTTGCCCCAATTTGACTTCCATGATATATATATATATATATATATATATATATATATATATATATATATATATATATATCTTGTGCATAATCCCTCAGTGGGGATCGCTTGAAGGCTTTCAAGAGCACCGATGCATATCAATATGCTGTGGCTGGATGGGTAAAAGACGTAAAAGTGCGGCACCTGGCCACCAAGTATTTTATTTAATCATGGGAAATGTAGGTATTATAAAAAAAATTTAAATGTATGATTTTGGTGGTAATTTGCTCTGACTAGGTAGCGAGTTGTTAGCTAGCTAAGTGGCTAACAGCTAGTAGCTTGCCAGCTGTTAGCCACGGCTCACGGCTAGCTGTCATTAATCTGGATTAGGCCTGTCGCGATAGTCAATAAATCAATTAATCGCACAATAAAAAAAATGAGCTCGATAATTTTTCCCGCCGCGATAATTTCCATTTGCATGCTTGTTTGTTTTCCTCATATCTCTCTCTCTCTCTCTCTCTCTCTCTCGCTCTCTCTACCAAAGAGACTGGATGACAACTCTGTTTAAGACATAACCGACATATTTTACGTGAATACTTAAACATTTAAACATAATGTTGTGTGTATTTGTCCATTCAGACACGAAACAGAGCTCAATTCATTACTCGCGCACTGTATAGGGGTCTACGGCTGCACGTTTCGGGTTGGGTGTGTGCGCACAGAAAGATGAGACATGATACAATATTGACGTGGGTGTCCAATGATCTCTTCGAATGACAGCTAACCACTTCTTTCTTCTATCTTTTTCTTTTGGTATAGAATAAAAATACCAGTTCGGGGTTCCTCTTTCGTCTGTTGTTGCAGCCAACTGCACAACATATTGCAGGCATTACTGAGACCATCGGTCGTAAAGATGGCGGTGCAAAGCTACAGTGACGTCATGTGACCTGAACGAATATCCAACGCTCCAGTTGAAAGAGCATTTTCTCAAGTCACACTGCTGAAAGATGACCTATGAAGCAAGATGAGCTTTCCCCTTCTTTCAGGTTTGTTGGACATGCCCACAGTTCTTGCGCGTAATTTTGTGAAAATTGCTTTAAACATTATTGTTTATGTTATTGTGTTAATCAAATTATTCTAAATAACAAATATTCAAAGCGATTTTCATTAAAACTCTAGGCCTAACTGCCTGTCTCAGGGAATATAGGCTATTCCTTTATGGTATTAGGATTAATTGTTGAAAATCGCAAGTGTCAAACTTAAGTTTAAGTTCAAACTTAAGAGCGCACTGACACCCCTGTTCTAAATAATGTGTCCAACGCAATTTTCATAAAAACTTTAAGGTTTAACTCCCTGTCTCAAGGAATAGCTTAACTCCTTGGTATTAATTGTAATAAATCACAGGTGTCAAACTCAAGTTTGCCTTTAGCCTATATTTGGCGTAGGCCTATGAAAATATTTTTTCTGTGGCAGAGTGCCCACTGCCAGTCATGAACTTGCCTCTGCAAAGAGTAAACACCCCTGTTCTATAATCAACGCGATTTTCATGTAATGTTATTCATGAATTTGCATGTTTCATGTTGCTATTTGAAATAATTGAAATGTTAAAGTGGGTTATTTTGTATGTCCATATATCCACTCAATGTTTTAATGTTACTGAATGCTTTTGTTCCAAGCAACGTTTATTGACAATAAACAGACTCATTGATAGCCTAAGTTGATCACATTATTTTCCGCTTATAGTTTAATAGTAGAATAGTCTGACTGAGGTCAGTGTAGCCTACGTTTGCATTCATTTTATTGAATATTGTTTCTGAAATTGGATAGTCGAAAAATGTGTAATTTTAAAGCTTGTTAATGATTTCAATGTGTTTAAACAAGAAAAAAGCCAAAACTATTTTGGGTGGTTTTTTGTGCATTCTCTCGTTTTTTTTTTTTTTTTTACAAGGTTTTGGGCTGGAAATCCTTGCTGGGATCTGGCAACCCTGCCTACTCCTCTGCTAACCCTGCCTACTCCTCTGCTTAACATTGAGTTAGGAAGACTGTGTTTGTGCTGTGTTGTGCTGTGCACCTTAGATTTACCTCAGAAGAATTAGAAGAACGCGATTTGAAGATGAGAAAGATTTTTAAGGTAAGACATCCACTCATAATGTTATTGTTATATAAACTTTACATTGTAGCAACTAGTCAAACTGGTGCCAGACTAAAATGTACGTTATGAAAAGAGATTGGAGTAAAAACATGAAGCCTAATGCTAAATTTATATACACGTACACGACACGAGGATAATAAAACACAGCATGATATAAAAGTAGGCTAGTATGAGTGTTTACTCTAATAATGTGAATATTATAATGTTTAGACCAGTGTTTACTGTTAAATACTGTGTTTGTGGATATCTGCTCAAATGTAGATATGTATAATAGGGTAACAATAATGTTTCATAGTTTGGAGCGGCTAGATCGCTTCAGTGAATGTTCTCTGGACGCGCTGTGGGTTTGAAAAGCAAAACACGCAAAACATTAGGCTTCATGTTTTTACTCCAATCTAATTTCATAACGTCATAACGAATGGAAACAATCCATATATTTTTCTCTAGTGTAGTGTTTCTGATGTGTTCATTTTTAACCATTTATAGGCCGCTTGCTATAGGATATTGTTAGGGTTATTTTATGCAGCCCTATACATATAAAATGAACACCAGGTTGTGCCTTGTAGGCATATATGTGTAGCCTACACGTATATGCCTACAAGGCACAACCAACCTGGTGTTCATTTAATATATGTATATGTATGTGTGTGTGTGTATTTTGTAAATTTTAAATCCCAATTTTAACCAGAAAAATCTAAAATGTATTCCCAAAATCGTGCAGCCTATAGTTTATCTTGATATCAGGATGTTCACAGTTGTTTCCTTTTTTTTTTACAGGGACCAGATGCCACTGAGTCCTGCTGACTTCAACATTCACATGAGTCTCTGTACATGAACATGGTAAAATGAAAAATCAAACACCTTGGTAATGACAGGTATGTACTATGTTTCAGGAATGGCACAAAGTTATGTGACTGTTCAAGTCTCTGTCTTTAGATCAATGTGTTCAATAATGTGCTTCTTTTTTTGTCCTTTGTTGTGTATCTTTGGATTATGTTGTGTTGTAAATAAATCCAAACAATCAAAAAGCCATTCTTTTTTAAATCTCTCCTCATTCTTTGTGCAATGCTCCTCATAATGATAGGGCCTGATAGCACCTGATAGGGCCATTATGGTAGGGTCTTTGTCTTTCTCAGGTGTGAAACACATCAATATTCATGATGGATTATGCCCTCCTAGCATAAAGCTTTCTTACACAAAACATGTATTACAAATTTTAAATCAATATATTGTTTTATCTGAATGAGTACGCAGGATGCTTTTCATGAAGTTTTATTAACTAAGTTCGGGAGGAGCATGTTCAGATAATTAAGACGAGTGGACAGCAATCAGAAATCAATGATAAGAGGGTACATATAGACTCAGCAGTCTTACCTCGATCCATTGACAGTTTGCACCATTTCACACTTCCAGTGTCCAGTGAGATGGCGCCAGTGTGTTGGGCAAGCCGTCGGCCAGCTTCACGCTGCATCTGTCTTTTGTTTGCTGCTGTTTTATTTCTGTGTTTCTGCTGCCGGGATGTAACTAGCCTTCTCGTTTATAATCGCGAAACTTTGTTTGACATCCGAGCGTCCTGTGAGGGCTTGGGGCTGTCTACGGATGGCTTGGGAGAACAGGCTGGAGGCCTCCCCCCATGGTTATCTAACATCCCAGACTACCTGCGCTGTTTCCCGTGTGATCTTCGCCGAAAAAAGCGCCACAGGAGACGTGGAAAGCGTGCCGGAGTGCTTGCTCGCCTCAAGGCTTACCTGGGATCTTTGGATGTGCCTCGTCCTCGTCTCCTCTGTGGCGGGGGCGGCTGTCGCCCCGCTGTCTGTGGCTGCCGGGGTTCGGAGGTCCCGCGCCTGCGATGGATTCGACCTGTCTTCCCCGGCCCGTTTGCCGGGGTATCGTCGCCTGTTGTGGGCTTTTCTCCTGCCGATTTGGCCTCACAGCGTCTGCTGGTGGGCCGGGCCTCTGCTGCCTTAGTGACAGCGTCTGGTTCGGGTGCTGCTCCTCCGACGCTGTTCCGCCTTCCTCGCGGCGTGACGCGCGGTGCCCTGGGGGCCGACACCGGGCTGGGAAACCCGGCGTTGGGGAGGAAACTTCGGCCGGACTGTCGACGTGGTGTGAATTCGGCTAATCTGCGCTCACTGCAGCGGGCCTCAATACCAGACAGCTTGGACTTAACTCTTCGTATGGCCCTGATTAATGTCAGATCACTGACCAACAAAACATTTGTGCTGAATGACTTTTTTACAACCCGCAAATTGGACTTTATGCTGCTGACCGAGACGTGGCTTCATGTTGGTGAGTCCGCTCCCTTTTCTGAGCTCCTCCCTCCAAACTGTACATTTTTTAGCTCTCCTCGGACCACTGGCAAAGGTGGAGGACTTGCCACTGTGTTTAAATCCACCTTCCAGTGTCGGCTGTCTGCGTCTGTCACCTACTCTAGTTTTGAGCTGCAGCTGTTTGAATTAAATTCCTCCCTGCCCATACTGTGTGCAGTTGTGTATCGTTCACCGAAATTCAACAAAGATTTTATCCAAGAGTTTGCTGGTTTTATAGCAGATACCAGGTTAAACTATGACCATTTTATAATTTGTGGTGATTTTAATTTACACTTATGTTGTGAAAACAAACCTATGGTGAAAGACTTTTTAAATTTTCTAAACTCTTTTAATCTCACTCAATCGGTGTCTGGCCCAACACATGAAAAGGGACACACATTAGACCTTGTGCTGTCTTATGGATTGTGTGTTCATGTAAATGAAATCTGTAACGTTTGTATTTCGGATCACTATCCTGTTTTATTTATGATCACAGTCCCATGTTCTGTACGCTGTCGTCGTGTAATTAACAGCCAAACTCCAGTACAGTTCTCTGCTGCCTTCAAAGACTCTGTGCTCTATAACTTGGATGGAGGTGATGCTACTGGTGCTGATGAACTTATGAACCTTTTTAATTCAACCTGCACAAACATTTTGGACTCTGTAGCTCCTTTGAGGATAAAACGCACTAAACCACTTTCAGAGCCCTGGTTAAATGATACCACCCGCTCGCTCAGACGTGCATGTCGGCAAGCTGAGAGAAGGTGGAAAAAAGATAAACTCAGAGTGTCATATGAAATCCTACAGCAATATTTATCTGACTATCAGAGAGCTGTAAAATCTGCAAAGTCTGATTTTATTTCTAAGCTGGTCACCAACAACTGTCATAGGCCACAGGTTCTTTTCAATATGTTTACTACAATTACAAACCCCCGTAACTCTGCTCCTTTTACACCTACAGCGGAACTCTGTGACTCTTTCCTAAAATTCTTTGTTGATAAGATTATTGCTCTTCGATCTTCTGTAACCACCTCTCCTGACCTAGATCCCTCTGTTCCTCCAATGTGCCTTGCAGTTCTACATCAGTTTGAGCCCATATCAATCTCCTCCTTATTTGAGGTGGTCAATCATTTGCGGCCCACAAATTGTCCTTCAGACAGCATTCCCTCTCGTCTTATTAAAGAAGTTTTTGATACCATTGGACCTTGTATTTTATCATTGATGAATACCAGTTTGGTCTCTGGTTATGTTCCGTCTGCATTTAAACACGACGTTGTACAGCCCTTACTAAAAAAGGAAAATCTTGATCCCACTGTTTTATCTAACTTCAGGCCTATCTCAAAACTGTCCTTCTTATCTAAAGTCCTGGAGAAAGTAGTTTATAACCAGCTGCAAACATTTTTAATTAATCATAATGTTTATGAAAAGTTTCAGTCCGGCTTCAAACCCTGTCACAGTACTGAAACTGCACTTTTAAGAGTTTTTAATGACTTGCTTTTAACTATTGACTCAGGAGTCTCTGCTGTCCTAGTGCTCTTAGACCTCACTTCTGCCTTTGACACTGTTGACCACTCAATCCTCTTGTCAAGGTTGGAGAATTGTGTGGGAATCAAAGGTACTGCACTTAAGTGGTTTCAGTCCTACCTAACAGAAAGGAGCTTCTCTGTCCATCTTGGCGATTATTCCTCTGAGACAGCACCATTTACCTGTGGTGTCCCTCAAGGTTCTGTCTTGGGCCCCATTCTATTTTCGTTGTATATGCTGCCCCTAGCCTCCATTTTTGAGAAGTATGAGATCTCCTTCCATTGTTTTGCAGACGACATTCAAATTTACCTGCCCCTGAAAAGAAAGAGCTCATTACAGCCCCTGCTTGACTGTATGAAGGATATTAAAACGTGGATGAACCTAAATTTCCTCAACCTAAATGAAGACAAGACAGAGGTCATAGTGTTCGGACATCCTGAACTGTTTGATGTGGACTCTCTTGGCCCTCTAACTTCAAACAACCGCTCAACTGTGAGGAGTCTTGGTGTTATGTTTGATAGTGCATTTAAACTTGATAAACAGATATCCACCACTGTTAGATCCTGCTTCTTCCAGTTGAGAACTATAGCCAAGGTAAAGGCCTATCTCCCGCATAAAGATCTAGAGAGGGTGATTAATGCCTTTATAACTTCTCGCCTTGACTATTGCAACTCCTTATATGTGGGCTTAGACAAAACATCTATTCAGCGCCTGCAGTTGGTACAAAATGCTGCTGCCCGCCTCCTAACAGGAAAAAAGAAGAGAGACCACATCACACCTGTGTTGCGCTCCCTCCACTGGCTTCCCGTTCATTACAGGATTGATTTTAAAATCTTGCTTTTAACTTTTAAATGCCTAAATGGATTGGCTCCATTGTATTTAACAGAGCTTCTTAATGTTCACACTCCAACTAGAGTGTTGAGATCCACCAATCTCCTCCTCCTGGATGTGCCCAGAAGCAGACTTAAAACCAGAGGCGATAGAGCCTTCAGTGTAGCTGCCCCAAACTTGTGGAACAACCTGCCACTCCAGATTAGAACTGCCCCAACTCGCGCACGCTTTAAATCACTGTTAAAAACACATTTCTTTTCTCTGGCATTTCCTCTCAGCTAAGTTTTGTTATCTTTCCTGGCAAATTTTAAACTTAATTTCACTATATATCATATACTGTATATTATAATGTTTTTGGTTGTAGTTTTACTGTGTGCCTTGTTGTATTTTTATCCTGTGAAGCACCTTGGTCAATCTTGGTTGTTTTAAGTGTGCTATACAAATAAAGTTGATATTGATATTGATATTTAGTATTCGCTTCTTTTTTTTTTGTAAATTTTATTTATACAGATTTTTTTTTAATACACAGGTGCACATAATACAAACAAGAAAAGGCAGTAAATCAGACAATTAAAGCACAAACAACAACAACAACCACAAAAAACAAAACAAAGACAAAAAAAAAATAAATAAATAAAAACACATACAGCCAGCAGTTACACATTTTATAGAAAGAAACAAGTATAAATATACAGTGATGTGAATAAGTTAGGACACCCATGCTAAAGTTGCCTAAAAAGAGGAATAAAAAATCATCTTTTGGAAATTGATCCTAATGCCTTAATTAGAAAAATGAGGAAAAATCCAACCTTTAAGGACACCAATTTTCTTTGTGTATGAATAATGTATCATAAATAAATAAATGTTCTTCCTTAAAATACAGAGTGCATAACTCAGGACACCCCTATGTTAAACTCCCATAGAGTCAGGCAAATTTTTATTTTTAAAGGCCAGTTATTTGATGGATCAAGGATAATATGCATCCTGATAAAGTTCCCTTGGCCTTTGGAATTAAATTAGACCCACATCATCACACACCCTTCACCATACCTAGAGATTGGCATGGTTTTATTTCAGTTAAACCATGCCAATCTCGCCCTCTCGCTCTCGGAGACGGAGGAGAAAGAGGACTTCTCGCGTCCTGCAATACCTGGAAGTCCTCCCTGTACTTCCCGTCAGCCCAGAGTCCCCGCCGCTGGTCCCGGCCGATCCAGAGACTGTTCAAGTCACGTCTGCCGATCCAGAGACTGTTCAAGTCACGTCTGCCGATCCAGAGACTGTTCAAGTCACGTCTGCCGATCCAGAGTCTGTTCAAGTCACGTCTGCCGATCCAGAGACTGTTCAAGTCACGTCTGCCGATCCAGAGACTGTTCACGTCACTTCTGCTGATCCAGAGACTGTTCACGTCACTTCCTCCGAGCCAGTGTCTACGAAAAAGATGGCCGAACCAGAGACTGTTCACGTCACTTCTGCTGATCCAGAGACTGTTCACGTCACTTCCTCCGAGCCAGTGTCTACGGACAAGATGGCCGCCTCCGAGCCAGTGTCTACGGACAAGATGGCCGCCTCCGAGCCAGTGTCTTCGGACAAGATGGCCGCCTCCGAGCCAGTGTCTACGGACAAGATGGCCGCCTCCGAGCCAGTGTCTAAGGACAAGATGGCCGGCCCAGAGTCTGTTCCTGTTCCCGAGCCAGAGTCTGTTCCTGTTCCCGAGCCAGAGTCTGTTCCTGTTCCCGAGCCAGAGTCTGTTCCTGTTCCCGAGCCAGAGTCTGTTCCTGTTCCCGAGCCAGAGTCTGTTCCTGTTCCCGAGCCAGAGTCTGTTCCTGTTCCCGAGTCAGAGTCTGTTCCTGTTCCCGAGCCAGAGTCTGTTCCTGTTCCCGAGCCAGAGTCTGTTACTGTTCCCGAGCCAGAGTCTGTGTGGTCTGTCCCCGAGCCAGACTCTGTGTGGTCTGTCCCCGAGCCGGAGCCAGTGTGTGTGTTGCCTGTTCCCGAGCCAGTGTGTGTGTTGCCTGTTCCCGAGTCTGTTCCAGTTCCTGAGCCAGTGTGTGTGATGTCTGTTCCCGAGCCAGTGGGTGTGTTGTCTGTTCCCCAACCAGTGAGTATGTTGTCTGTTCCCGAGCCAGAGTCTATGTGGTCTGTCCCCGAGCCGGAGCCAGTGTGTGTGTTGCCTGTTCCCGAGCCAGTGTGTGTGTTGCCTGTTCCCGAGTCTGTTCCAGTTCCTGAGCCAGTGTGTGTGATGTCTGTTCCCGAGCCAGTGGGTGTGTTGTCTGTTCCCCAACCAGTGAGTATGTTGTCTGTTCCCGAGCCAGAGTCTATGTGGTCTGTCCCCGAGCCGGAACCAGTGTGTGTGTTGCCTGTTCCCGAGCCAGTGTGGGTGTCGCCTGTTCCCGAGCCAGTGAGTGTGTCGCCTGTTCCCCAACCAGTGAGTGTGTTGTCTGTGCCGGAGCCAGTGTGTGTGTTGCTTGTTCCCGAGCCAGTGTGTGTGATGTCTGTTCCCGAGCAAGTGTGTGTGATGTCTGTTCCCGAGCCAGTGTGTGTGATGTCTGTTCCCGAGCAAGTGTGTGTGATGTCTGTTCCCGAGCAAGTGTGTGTGATGTCTGTTCCCGAGCCAGTGTGTGTGATGTCTGTTCCCCAACCAGTGAGTGTAGACAACACACTCACTGGTTGGGGAACAGACATCACACACACTGGCTCGGGAACAGACATCACACACACTTGCTGAGTGTGTCCCCGAGCCTGAGTCTGTGTGGTCTGTCCCCGAGCCGGAGCCAGTGTGTGTGTTGCCTGTTCCCGAGCCAGTGAGTGTGTCGCCTGTTCTCCAACCAGTGAGTGTGTTGTCTGTTCCCGAGCCGGAGTCTGTGTTGTCTGTTCCCGAGCCGGAGTCTGTGTTGTCTGTTCCCGAGCCAGAGTCTGTGTTGTCTGTTCCCGAGCCAGTGTGTGTGTCTGCTGTTCCCGAGCCAGTGTGTGTGCCTGCTGTTCCCAAGCCAGAGTCTGTGTTGTCTGTTCCCGAGCCAGTGTGTGTGTCTGCTGTTCCCGAGCCAGTGTCTGTGTTGTCTGTTCCCGAGCCAGAGTCTGTTTTATCTGTTCCCGAGCCAGTGTGCGTGTCTGCTGTTCCCGAGCCAGTGTGTGTGCCTGCTGTTCCCGAGCCGGTGTCTGCTGTTTCCGAGCCGGTGTCTGCAGTTCCCGAGCCGGGGTCGTCTCCGAGGGGTCCCGAGGGGCCATCTCCGCCCTGGCCGCCCGAGGGGCCGTCTCCGCCCTGGCCGCCCGAGGGGCCGTCTCCGCCCTGGCCGCCCGAGGGGCCGTCTCCGCCCTGGCCGCCCGAGGGGTCGTCTCCGCCCTGGTCGCCCGCTCCTTCCTGGCCGCCTGCACGAACCTGACCCTCCGTCCCTCCCCCAAGACCGCCTCCACTTCACCACCCTCCTGAACTTTAGTGTTTTTTTTGTTTTGTTTTTTGTCTTAAGGGGTGTCGGGAGCCGCCCATAGGAGGGGGGCTATGTCACGATGTGGGTGTTTTGTTTTGTTCCTTGTTCTTGTCTGTCATGTGTTTCTCTGTCTTTACATGTTTTGCTGTTCCCCGTTCTGTTGATTTAGTCTTCCCAGGTGTTTCTGATTAGCCACGCCCCCTTGTCATCTTGTTAAGCTTGTTTGTCTGTGTATTTATACCCCTTGTTCTTCAGTTGGTGTTTGTCGGTCGTTGCTTGATGTTAGTTTTCCCAGTTCCTTGTTCCGTGTGCCTTGTACCTTATCCCGTGTTTTTGCCTTGTTTCTTATTCCGTGTTATCCCTGGATATTCTGTTATTAAAGTGCTTTGCAATTGGATTCACTCTCCGCTTCATCCCTGCTGCTACGTTACAATAGGGGTGTCCTGATTTATGCACCCTGTATTTTAAGGAAGAACATTTATGATACATTATTCATTCACAAAGAAAATTGGTGTCCTTAAAGTTTGGATTTTTCCTCATTTTTTTAATTAAGGCATTAAGATCAATTTCCAAAAGATGATTTTTTATTCCTCTTTTTAGGCAACTTTAGCATGGGTGTCCTAACTTATTTACATCACTGTACGTGTCAGTACAATGAATAGATATCACAAAAAGTCCATTCACACATTGAGTCACGGAGGCCTGAGCCAGAGGGGAGTGGCAGTCTCAGTAAAGATAACTACCCAAAGATTAAAAAAATAAATAATTTTTTTTTTTTAAAGTGCATTGCATTTAGGTCCCAGTTTGAAATCTATCCTTCCTGATGTATTCTATGAAAGGGCCCCAGATCTTCTTGAACTTATCTTGAGAGCTAGACATAGAGAACCGAATTTCTTCAAGGTGTAAACAGGAAACCATATCATTAAGCCACCTCTTGAAGCAAGGAGAGGAAGCTGACTTCCACTCCTTTAGGATAACCCGTTTTGCAATGATCATACCAAACATGAGGGCTTGTTGTAAAGCGGATGGAAGAGCCAAAGAACCTTCGGAGCAGCCCAGTATTACTAAGAGACAGTCAGGAATCAGTTGTCTATTGTAAACAGCACTGTACAAACTGAAAATGTCGACCCAGAATTTAGTGAGCTTAGAGCAAGACCAGAAAAGATGCCCAAGAGTTCCATTAGTTGATTTACATTTATCACAAGTGGGGGAGACAGCCGGAAATAATTTGTTTAGTCTAGTCTTGGAATAGTGCAACCTATGAACTACTTTGAACTGAATAAGCTGAAGTCGAGCATTAATAGAGCATGATTTTATCCTTTTTATCCCTTTCGCCCATAGCTCATCAGATATAACTTCGCCGGTGTCCTTGATCCACGCCTCTTTAATATGGAGAGAGGGGGTTGCCACAACAAATAGTATTCGCTTCTTTGCTCAGCTACTTGCAACTATGTCTCCTACGAGCTCCTCTTCCGACGAAGAAATCACCAGGGATGCATCTTCTCACTCCGTCGATCCCACGGTCATCCCTCCTACGCCGGTCGGTGCACTCTCCTCGCGGCCGCACACCGGCCCGATCAGCCCGGCGCTCATCAAGACGCCATGACCAGTCTTCGCCGCCCCCGGCAAGACTTCCATCTTCTTCCCCAGCTTCCTCCTACCACTCGGCCGTCCCGACGATCCCACCCATCGGGAAATGGACTGTAGCTGGATTGAGGCAAGCACTGGGTAACTCCGATTTACAAGCTTCAAGGAAAATTAATAAAGCGGAGCTGTATGATTTGTATGTCTCCTTAAAGTCCACTCCTAAGACGACCCACAGGCAGAGCAAAGCCCGCAGGGCTCAAAATTCGCCTGCCCAGTCACCACCCTCGTCTCCCTGCACAGGACGCGGCTCGCTTCGCCCATCGAGCCGCCGCAGCAACAGGCCCTCAGCGAGCCAGGGCCGCGCTCCAGTTTTCATCACGGCAGGTCCACTACAACCTTTTGACGAGGCCCAGCCCTCCACCTCTGCTTCCGCCGCCGCAGCACCACGTACAGCCGGGCCCAGCGGCCTCCCCGCAGCCGCTCAGTTCTATTCTCCTGCTGTACATAACCCTTTTCCTTTTCAGTGGCCTCCAGCTCCAGTTCCAGACACTAGCGCGAAGCTATCGCCGCTAGCATCACAGACCCAACAATGTCAACAGTTCTATCCAACAGGTTACAACCCCGCCCACTTCCAGTGGCCTGCAGCACAAGTAACTCAAACAAGCGCGGGCCCGCCTCCGCTCGCATCCCAAGCTCACACTGCTTTCTATCATCCCTCACTTCCTCCGACTAACTTTTCTTCTCAATTTACAGCAGGTCATCCAATCACAAGGGCACCGCTGACATTCGCAGCCCCGGATTACACCCTTCCCAGCTCTATCATACAAACTAAATCACCATATTCTCTTTTCACAGCCACTCCGATGCCCGTGCCGCCCAACGCAGTTGCTATGGAACCCCCACCAGTTTCTCAATCCATCCGCGTTCAGATCCTCGCAGGTACGGATGTAGACCTCTCTTCTCTGTTGTCTCTCCTCCCTGCAGTTGAATCAGACCGCCAAGTGGAATGCGGTGATTTTTCAGTTACCCTGAAAAACACAAACACGCACTCATCTCGCGTCCTTTCATTTCCCCAATTCACGATCGCTATTTCACGTTTCACTGAAATCATCTGTTCAGCCTTCCCCCACAGGCGGCGCGAACTGAACGATTATCAAGCAATCACTGCCAAACTCGCGCTGTCCTATGGGGGCGGGCATTTCTACACGTACCACAAACTTTTTTCTGCAAAAAGTGCCGTGCGAGTCGCACAATGGAATCAGTGCACATACTGGGGTGCACTTGACTCGGATCTCCACAGCAGGGTATTTTTAGGTTGCAAAAACATTACCTGTGCAGTTTGCAGGTCAGTGGCGCACTCAACCGCATCGTGCCCACAGGTTAACCCATCCTCTCTTCCCTACGTGGGAACAAGCCATGCTAAATCCACTAGCTATGTGCCGTGCGCAGCAACCACCAGCGCAATACAGGACTCTGCTTTTGATGAAAGCAGGCAGCCTTGCAATCATTTCAACACGGGCGCTGCCGGTTTATGCACATCTGCAGCTTTTGTGGCGGCGCCCATGCTCGCATTGTATGTCCAGTCTTCAAGTCTGTGAATAAAAAATCAAAAAAAAAATTATTTGGCGACTCCTGTGAATATTTCGCGCATGTACTTCGAACTAGCTCATCACCCGGATGCTGAATTTACCGATTATCTGCTGTCAGGCCTAAAAAATGGCTTTAAACCCGGCTTAGAATGCCCGCTTTCCCAAAACATCATATGTAATAATTTCCAATCCGCCCTTATAGAACCTGAAGTTGTAGACAAACTGATCAAAAAAGAAGTTGAGTCAGGCTTTATGATCGGTCCGTTTGACAATCCTCCATTTAATCTGTTTCGTATCAGCCCCATTGGAGTGGCTACAAGGAAGTTCTCGGGTAAAAAACGCCTAATAATCGACCTGTCAGCCCCGCACAATTCTCCGTTCCCAAGCATAAACAGCTTGATCCCTCTCGATGAATTTTCACTCAAATACCACGACATAGATCAGGCTATCGACATGATCAAAATCGCAGGTCGGGGTGCTTGGCTTGCAAAAATCAACATTACAGCTGCTTTCAAAGTAATGCCTATCCATCCAGGTTCATGGCACCTATTTGGAGTTCGCTGGCTCGGGAAATATTACTTCACAGTACGTTTAACATTCGGATGCAAAAGCAGCCCTAAAATATTTGACATGCTATCAGAAGCCGTTTGCTGGATCTTGTCGAACAACGACGCCATTCCTTACCTCATTCACCTGCTAGACGATTTTCTAATAATCTCGCCTCCCGATGCTATTCCAGCTGCGCACATCCTCACGGTACAAAACGTTTTCTCTGAGCTAGGAATTCCTATAGCACAGGAAAAAAACATGGGCCCTGCAACATCCATCGAATTCCTAGGAATTAATTTGGATTCAGACAAATTCCAAGCATCCCTCCCCAAAGAAAAAATCGACCGAATAATCCTCGTCTCTTCTACTTTCCTTGAAAAATAAAATTTTTCAAAACGCGAACTCCTGTCCCTGCTCGGACATCTAAACTTTGCAATACGCCTCATCCCGCAGGGCCGCCCATTCGTCTCACATCTCCTCTTACTCGCGTCCTCTGTCAACTCGCTAGAAGACCGCATTTCTATAACTCAAGTATGTCGCGACGAACTCAGGCTATGGTTAACATTTCTAAAACAGTGGAACGGCCTATCCTTTTTCTACAACAACCTTGTTTCATCCCCCACTGACATCCAATTGTTCACAGACGCCGCCCCCTCAATCGGGTTCGGGGGATTTTATCAAGGCCGTTGGTTCGCGGCTCCGTGGCCACCACAGCTCCAGGACATAACTCAATCCTCAGCTCTATTCGAGCTTTACCCTCTCGTAGTAGCAGCTTTCCTGTGGGGAAAAGAATGGGCCACTAGCAGCGTTTTAGTGCATTGCGACAATGACGCAACAGTGCATTGCATTAACAAAGGCCGTTCCCATTCACCTGCTCTAATGCCACTCTTAAGGCGTCTCACCTGGATTTCAGCTTGCGACCAATTCATTATCATTGCTAAACACATCCCTGGGTCAAAAAAACAAATTGCTGACTCTCTGTCTCGTTTTCTGTTTCAGAAATTCAGGATGCTGGCTCCAGAGGCAGATCAATTCCCAACTCCAGTTCCTCGCTATTCAGAACTAATATTCCCGTAACCCACCCGTTAAAACCCCTGCTTGACGCATCACTCGACAGTATCCTCCAAGCAGTATCTCCCAGGACCCTTCAATCCTACGTTACTGCTTGGAGATGTTTTAAAACATTCCATGTCTCTTATAACTTGCCTTTCCCTGATTTTTCTCTTCTTTCAATCACCTCTTTTATCTCCTACCTTAATATCATTAAGGGCCTACAAGTCGGGTCCATCAAAGGTTATTTGAGCGGCATCCAGCTTTTCCATAAATTGATGTACTGCGCTCCTTCCGCAGAGATAAACAATTCACAAACCTCCCTCCTGATTAAAGGGATTCAAAGATCCCAGCCCACCTGCCCCGATGCCAGACAACCCATAACGCTAGACATTCTCACCAAATGTATTCACGCCCTCCGCACAGGCTACCAGCCCCTCAGTTCCGCTCGCACACTTGATGCTATGTTTATCCTAGCCTTTTTTGGTTTTCTTAGATGCTCGGAACTCGCCATCACTTCCAAATTCGACCCAAAAATCCACCCCACCATCTCAGACTTATCAGTAATTGACGACGAAACCATTTCATATTTGATTAAACAAAGTAAGACTGACCAAACCAAAAATTCATTTTATCTACATTTTTAACCTCACTTCGCAAATCCAACCATACCAGTCAATTCTGGCATATCTACAATGGAGAAGTTCCCAGGCTAAATCTCCTCTGGAACCCCTGTTTTTAGACGAATCTAAAAAACCTGTGACACGTTTTTGGTTCCAGAAACACCTCAAATCTGTTCTCCAACAGTCAGGCATTCCAGCAAAGAATTTTTCAAGTCACTCATTCCGCATCGGGGCAGCAACTTCAGCAGCCCAAAAAGGCCTTTCCCAACAGCAGATTCAAGCCCTTTGGGAGATGGTCCTCCGATGCTTTCCAAAGCTATATCAGGACCAACCGGTTCCACATTAAAAAAGCCCACCAAACCCTCATCGAGTGAGTAAAAAAAAAAAAAAAAAAAAAAAGCCAACATTGGTCTCACAGCGGACGGAGTGAGAACTTTCCCAGTAGAGCACTTACGTTTTCTCTTTCATCCAGCGAGCATTTGGTCTCACAGCGGATGCAGTGTGAGAAAATCTCCTGGGCAAGCACTCATTTTCCTCTTTCAATTTCCTCTTTCTGTCCAGCGAGCATTGGTCTCACAGCGGACGGAGTGAGAACTTTCCCAGTAGAGCACTTACGTTTTCTCTTTCATCCAGCGAGCATTTGGTCTCACAGCGGATGCAGTGTGAGAAAATCTCCTGGGCAAGCACTCATTTTTCCTCTTTCAATTTCCTCTTTCTGTCCAGCGAGCATTGGTCTCACAGCGGACGGAGTGAGAACTTTCCCAGTAGAGCACTTACGTTTTCTCTTTCATCCAGCGAGCATTTGGTCTCACAGCGGATGCAGTGTGAGAGAATCTCCTGGGCAAGCACTCATTTTCATCTTTCTATTTCCTCTTTCTGTCCAGCGAGCATTGGTCTCACAGTGGACGGAGTGAGAACATTCCCAGTAGAGCACTTACGTTTTCTCTTTCATCCAGCGAGCATTTAGTCTCACAGCGGATGCAGTGTGAGAAAATCTCCTGGGCAAGCACTCATTTTTCCTCTTTTCAATTTCCTCTTTCTGTCCAGCGAGCATTGGTCTCACAGCGGACGGAGTGAGAGCTTTCCCGGTAGAGCACTCACGTTTTCTCTTTCATTTCAGAGAGCATTTGGTCTCACAGCGGATGCAGTGTGAAAACCTCCTGGACAAGTAGACTACAACCGCTCCTTGTTCGCAGACAAACAGGGGCCGTCAGTCCAGGCAGTGAACCACCATCACGGGCCTCCCCGATCAAGCATCCAGGCCCCTTCTCGAGATGCCAGCCCGCCAATCTCGGCACTCATTTGGGGGTCTTTAGTCCGGCGGCTGTCCTCTGCTCTTTAGCCTATTGGGGGGAGTACTCTGGGTTCGGGCTGAATTCCGAGCTCGGAGCCCTCCCTCCGGACAGCACGCCAAATACGCATTAAATCTTACTCCCTCAAAATTATATGTAAGTGTGAGCTTGTGAAACATAGTTTTGAAGCAAATATTCTAACAATTTTCAAAAGTCTTGTGAAGAAATAATCAGTATGGGTTTCATGACCTTATTTCAGTAACAATGTTGTTTTTGTTTTTTCACAAACCACGAATAAATGTCATTATCTCAAAACTACAAACTTTAACATACATGCTGCTGACATATTATTGTAGCAGAGTTTGTGCTGAATACAATGTAATCAGACTTTAGCCATGAAAATGTCACAAGTAACAGAAATAAGCACAAATGTCAGAGCATGTTAGAACACCTCCAGGACCCAGAAAACACCTCAGACCCCAGAGGGTTAATCGTCTCATGGCCCGTTTCTTTTGGCCAGGCATTCACGAGAACGTGCGCAGGTGGTGCGCATCTTGTCGTGAATGTCAGCTGGTAAATCCGCCGGCCGCCCCAAAAGCGCCATTGCGCAGGCAATGCAGGTCCCCTTCGAAAGAATTACGATGGACCTCATCAGGCCATTAGAACTATCCGCACGTGGACATCGGTTTGCATTAGTGATAGTGGACTATGCAACCCGATATCCCGTATCCCGATATCCCGAGGCAGTAGCTCTCCGCACCATCTTGGCTAAGAGTGTTGCGGATGCACTGTTTCGTTTAAAGGGGTGGTTTACTGCTTTTTTTCTTTGCATGACTGTGTTTATGGGGTGCAATATAACATGTCTTTGTGGGTTTTTTTAAGCCTTATTTTTCATAAATTTCACCTTTGTTGTAAGCCGCTTTCTCCTCTGTCATTTGAACGACCGGTTGACTTCCTGATTCTATGAAACCACTCCCTCAGAAACAGGCAAGGGGCTCAGATTGGTTAGTTGGGCCGCTGTGTTGCAATTGGCTAAACTGCGTGGCGGAAACTTCACGCCCATTACCTTTACGGGAGAAAGCTGCATGTGCTCCGGTCAAATGTAAATAATGGTGTCAATACTGCGTATCAGCTTGAGCCAGAATCAGACAATATAAGAATTTTGATATGCTTGTTACTTGAAAATGCTTTTGAGATACGGTTTTCTCCTGATTAAATGTTTAATATAACTGAATAAATGACTGAGTAATACCGTTTTTTAAAGTTATTGTTTTGTTGATATAATGAACCACCGTTTATCTATTCACAAACCTTAGTTTACTCTGTGTATCGTTTTCTTTAGGTGTACATGTGGCAACTGTGTTAAAATGCCAACAGAACGTGAAAACATCTGATAACAGCAGCTGAAGTTTGCTGTTGCAATTACATATAATTTTTTAACTTTATACACGTTTGTCTTATACACACAAAATAGCAAAGAACTAACTAGCTACAAACAGCGTTGGCATTGGTTTACGTTCTTGATCAAATCGAAAAATTACGTCATAAAGTATACATGGAAAATACATTTACAAAATTAGTACATTATTACAAATTCAGGTCCAAAATGTTTGTACGCGTTTGTCATAGACACACGAAATAGCATAACTAAGTGGCTACTAAAGCCAGCGCTGGCATTTGTTTACGTCCTTGATAAAAACTAAAGCATTACATCTAAAATTACACATGCAAATACATTTAAAATGATTAAGTCTTACTTACTGGCTGTGGCCCAACAACTGCTGCCTCTGGTTTTAAAGTTGGAACTGCTTCATGCTTTAGTAACAGTTTCTTGTTGAATCCGACATTGAATTTGTGGAGTTTCTGGAAGCTGTTTTCCGTAAAATGCGCAGCACAGAGAGATAAATTACGATTGTAATTTTCAGGAACATAATCAAACATAAATTGTAGCCATTGTTGACGAACTACAGCGTCCGTAGGAAGCCCGAACACAGAAGACCTGACAGCTGGGTGAAAATAACACGCTTTCGACGGCATGGCTACTGCTCTCCACTATAACTCTTCCTCTTCCACAAAGCAGCAGAAATTTGGCCACGCCCCCTTTTTTGCATATTCCGGAGGGAGGGTTGATTATGGGTTAGTTACGTATAAAACCCGGGAGTATCTCTTGTAGTCCCATTCGAGTCGTTTTTGTAGGCATTAAACTTCCTGATTTTTCAAAGACGATATCTCTGCTTACGTTGAACTTTCAGCGCAGAAACTTTGCACATACTGTTCATGCACCAACAGCAACATTACACACTATTTAAAATGAAAAAAGTGAAATCGCAATCAACCACCCCTTTAATCCCCAGAGTGGGGATACCGAAAGAGATCCTCACTGACCAGGGCACGGTGTTTATGTCACGTACATTACGCAAACTTTACGAGTTGTTGGGCATTAAGTTGATTCGTACTAGCATCTATCACCCACAAACAGATGGACTGGTCGAACGATTTAATCGCACATTAAAGACCATGATTCGTAAATTCGTTCACGATGACGCCAAAAATTGGGATAAATGGTTGGAACCCCTGTTGTTTGCTGTGCAGTTGGTCCCGCAAACCTCCACGGGATTTTCCCCCTTCGAACTCCTTTATGGATGTCACGCGGCGTGCTGGACGTCCTGAAGAAAACTTGGGAGGAAGGACCTTCGGAGAGTCGTAATGAAATTCAGGATGTCCTGGACCTGAGAACAAAACTCCACACCTTGGGGCGGCTCTCAATGGAGAATTTGTTACAGGCTCAGGACAGACAGACCCAGTTATACAACAGGGGAACCCGACTGAGAGAATTTTCACCGGGAGATAAAGTCCTTGTATTGCTCCCTACGTAAAGTGGCAAGGGCCCTTTGAGGTCACACAGTGAGTAGGCGATCTCAATTATGAGGTACTTCGATAATTTTAAGTCAAATTTACCACCTCAACCTCCTTAAAAAATGGAGTGAGGCGGACTCAGTAATGCTAGCGATAGTGATTAGTGCGGAAGAGGATCTCGGGCCAGAGGCGAATATTAAACCGCAATCACTCGCACTGGTCCTGGGAGGAGATCATCTTTCACCATACCAGATTGCTGACGTAGTCCGGTTGCAGGCAGAATTTGCCAACGTGTTCTCGCCCCTACCCGGTCGAACTAATCTTATTCAGCACCATGTTGAGACGGAGCCAGGCGTAGTCGTACGCTGTCGGCCGTATAGGTTACCTGAAGACAAAAAGAAAGTGGTTCAGTCTGAATTAGAGGCGATGCTCAACATACGGGTAATCCCACAGTAACTGGGCGAGCCCGATAGTGTTAGTGCCTAAAACCGAAGGCTTGGTAAGTTTCTGTGTGGATTACTGCAAAGTTAACGCTGTGTCGACGTTCGATGTGTATCCAATGCCGCCGATTGACGAACTGCTTGATCGGCTGGGCACCGCTCGCTTTTATTCGACACTGGACTTAACGAAAGTATACTGGTAGATCCCCTTATCGCCTTTGTCTAAAGAAAAAACAGCCTTTACCACGCCGTTCGGGTACACCAATTCGTTACACTTCCGTTCGGGTTTTTTTTCTTTTCCTGATACACCAGTGGACATGGAGGGAAGCCCCACCCACAAAGTTTCTTGTGCCCCCACTGGTTCCCACCCAGCCTCTCTCTCCAGCCAGTTCCTCAGCCCCTCCTCCATTGGTTGCCTTCAGCCCTTCGATTAGCTGTGTTACAGTTAATCACTAATTAATTGAATTTCCTGCAGGCATCCATTTTTGTAGGTCTTGTGTTCTCCTTTTGCCTGACCACACTGTGACAATTTGCTGGATGAAAAGATTTAACGCTGTAGAGGTGTGCTTTAATTGTACGGTGCCAGAGGCAAGGATATTGCTCCTGCATCTTCTGTCATCATAGTTTGGGCACCAGTAAGTTTGCGGGGATTATTTACATTTATACCCCGTCACTGACATGATTTTTCTTGCCTCTAGGCCAGTATCAAAGTTTTTTGTACAGTCATGCTACGTAAGCAGTGGTTGGTGTAGATTGTGTCAGTGCCGTCTGCTTTACAAATCTAGAGACTGCGGTGTTTAGCCTCCTTGTTAGAATGCCCACCTCCCACGCCAGAAACCTGGGTTCGAGGCACGCACAGAGCAGGCAAATAGGACTATAGGGGCTATGTAAGCCTATTATAAGAGTTTAAATTTTAGACCTGACAGGGTAGTTTTTCGCGGGAAATTATATACATGCGTGTCTCGTCATATCTGTAAATAAAGAAAAGTTGCTCCGGCTACTTTGGCGCATATATGGTGTTGGAATAGCATAGGTTAGTTGTCACAACGAGAAAGAAATGTTGAAGGAGCAGCTAATGCAGCCTTTACATGCTAGCAGAATTATCGTAAATATGAGTTTCCTAGGTAAAAATTGGACCTGAATGCCATCTCAAGTCATATTAACCACTGGGAAGCTCAGGGATAATTTTGATACCCAAGTTCCAGAGATGGGCTTGCCATAAAATTTAAACATGGTGGAGGGGAGAATGATTGCTGCAGTGACTGGTATACCCTTCTTTATTAGTTCTTTTCACAACAGCTACATCGTCTTGTCTTGTCGTTAAAGTAGTGCATATTTACATATATGAATAATCATTTGAAGAGTATTGTATGTTTTATACACAACAAAAATAGCCTGTATTTGATGAAAATTCTGAATTGTCAGCAAACTATCTAGATCCCATTGTCAATGAATGGGACACTAACTATGATTTTGGCTTTGATAAGATTATCTAAAAAAATAGGCAAGAATAAACCTGGTGTCCTCCTTGATTCCTATTCTTCTACGACAACAAAGCACTGGAATGCGATGAGCTGGTAATTACGAATTAAGAAGTGGGAAATAGGAAGTTTCCGACAGCACATGAAGGCAGCATTATCTCGAACCTCTGGAGAATCACCCCTTTAAAAAAAAGGAGAACAGAGGAGAGTCTACTGGCAAAAAGAGAACGAGATAGAGCGCGTAATAAAATGAGAAAAAACATTGGCTTGGCTTTTCGGAAATGGCGAGAACTGAGGGATTTGAAATGTAGTAAACGTGAAGCGGAGATGGCATTTTTATTACTCAGCAGGTGAGTAAGGTATTTTATTGAACGGATAAATTGCCATGTGTAGCTCTCTAACAGAGTATACTGTAAAGCATTGTCTACTGTGAAGAGTCATTACATTATGGTTGTCGTAGCATTACATGCTGGAATTTATTTTCAAGGAAGTACCATGTCTATTAATGGGTATAGTTACAGTAACGTCTTTGTCATGATCCGGGTTCCTCCCTTCTCTGTCTCCCTCTTGTGGTCACATTACACACTTATTCACTACACTATCACTTTAGTCTCATCAGGTTCAGCTGTTCCTGTTTACCTTAATCTCCGCTCACCTGTTCCTCCTTTCCCCTAATGCTTCTTACTATTTCTAACCCTCTTTTTGTCTGTCTCTTTGTCAGTTTATTGCAAACTATTCATGCAGAGTACATTCCTCTTACCTCTCTCATCGAGTCGTGTCCTGTCCTGTCCTGTCCTGTCCTGTCCTGTGTGATTCATGTGGAAGCCTCTCCTCGAGCCGGTATATTTATCCGTTCTCTTACACGCTCACTGAACTCTGCCCTGCCAGTTCAGACACTGAGTTCCTGTCCAGACGCGGTATCCAGTCTACGGTACCCTCGCTCTCGGCGGGTCTCTTCTCCCTCTGCAGTCTCCACTGGGACCTCAACTTCGCCTAACACTTTGCTGCGCATTAGGAGATCCTGTGACAAGCTACTTGCTGTTTATGTTCTATTTCTACGAGCGAAGTTTTCTATTTAGACTGTTTCCTGAGAATCCTCAGAAGATTTATGTTCCTTATTGACTCAGTGATTCGCCTCTCATTTTCATTAAAGACTGTATCATTGTGAATCTCGCCTTTTGGTCCTCCATCTCTCTCAATATAACAGTCTTCAGCTAGTCAGCTTGAAATAATTTCCATCTAAACTGGTTATATATCTTAAGCCTTTTAGTGAATGATTTTATGAGCAGCAGGATACCATATCCATCCGTACAGTCACATAGATTCGAAGCACAATCAAAACAATGTTCTTCTGCTAAATGCATGCCGTTTTTGTTTTTTAACCACTAGAGGGCCAACATTTACATAGTGTACCTTTAACTTTTCAGGGGGATTTTACTCAATTTCATGTGTGAAATTTACTTGAAAAATGTCTGCAAAAACTTGCAAAAGAGTAGCCTACATTTTACATTCCCACTTTATATTAGAGTGTTTCTAATTACTGTGTACTTTAGACTACATATGTGAAAAATTGTTTGGTACAATGTGTTGTTCATGTTATATTATCATTATCATGCCCAAAGAATCTGTAAGACCTAGATCAGATTTAAACCCAGTGAATCATAAAAGGCAGTCTGTGTCTGTATGCACATTTTTTATATTCTTTGTAATTTTCTTTTATTTGGTCCATTCCTCGTCATACTCTTACCAGATTGTCCAGTCAAACACTGCACCTTGCACATAGTCTGCTGATTTTTAAAATATAAAATGTCTGTCAAATAAGCAAATCTCTCTATCCCCTGGTTAAAATGCTAAACTGGTTATTGCAATCAGTATGGGTGCAGTGGCACTAAGCTGGCCACTAGATGGCAGACCATCAATAAAATGACATAGGTAGAGTGATCTTACTCAGCACCTGTCTAATTATGCATTAGCTTGTAATATTCCCACTTTCCAGCACTAGTGTCAGGTGAATGATCTCAGCTGTCTTCCATTCCTCCTCTCTACATTCTGGCCAGCTTCAATCAATTAGGATGTGGTGAGCTTTCATCTGCATAAATCAAGTTTGGGGTCAGATTTAAAAAAATATTTTTTTTTAATAATTGATTAAAACAAATGTAATTACACATTAAAAATAAAAGTTTTCTATTTTAATATAATGTAAAATGTAATTTATTTCTGTGACGGCAAAGCTGAATTTTCAGCAACATTAATCCAGTCTTCAGTGTCACACGATCCTTCAGAAATTATTCTAATATGCTGATTTGCTGTTCAATAAACATTTAAATATTCTTATTATTATTCTTATTATTATTATTATCATTATAAATGTTGAAAACTGTTTTTGCTGCTTAACATTTTTGTGGAAACAATACATTTCAAACATTTGTGGTAAGATTAAAAAAGAGAGAGAAATTAATACTTTTATTCATCAAGGATGCATTTTAAATTTATCAAAAGTAACAGTGAAAACATTTATAATGTTACAAAAGAAATCCGCAATGTTTGTGTGCACTACCATTCAGCATAACATAAGCTTGTCTTAGCCGGACACATCAGGCTCCCACTTTTTCAATATATATATATATATATATATATATATATATATATATATATATATATATATATATATATATATTATATATAAAAAAAACTTACTAACATTAGCTAGAAACAGTATTAAAGTAGTAGTAGAGAAGAGAGCCGTGGAACTGAAGTTAGCTTCAGAGTCAGTAACGTTACTGGTAAATTGATTGATTGATTGATAGATTCATCCCCACAGGGGAAATTCAGATGTCCAGCAGCATATAGTGTGTGTAGACTACCAACAAGCATTCTCACCGCAATACACTCATAAAAACACAGATGATAACAGTTAAATCTACTATCTATCTATCTACCTACTATCATTAGTAGTAAATAATAATAATGCACTTCACCTAGATCCATTATATAGTCTTATAGCGGCTGGAACAAATGACCTCCTATATCTCTCAGTCCTACAGCTCATGGAGAGGAATCGGTCACTGCGGCGGCTTTGCTGGGCAACCACAGTGTCATGCAGTGGGTGGCTCCTGTTCCTAAGGATAGATTTCATCATGCTCCTCATTCTTCCCTCCACCAAATCTCCTACAGAGTCCACCCTCCTCCCCAACACTGACACACACTTCCTAACAAATTTGTCAATGCATTTACCTAACACACTGTAGCCCAATGTCAAAACGTTTTTATGTAATTATATTATTAGTATAATAATATACTAATAATATATATTACCCACGGCAATGGATCTATTACTAGGGGTGGCCCACCCCTAATAATAGATCCATTGCCACTGAGTAGCTGAGGGATGTATTCCGTCAAAATGGCTGACACGCTGCTAGGGGTCACGTGACTGGGAGATCCCTATATATGAATGATCAATATATTAAATGGTTTAACAGTATATTTGAAAATATACAAAATAATATATTGTGTAAATTTATTACAATATATTGAATAATACATAAGGAATTGCCACTTTTCATATATTTAAAAATGTGAGACACTATATTTATCATAATGTATGTAATTTTATATTCAGTAATACACTTCATAATATATAGATGTATATGTGATCATATATGGTACTCCATGTTTAATATATTGCAGATATATTTACTCATGCAGCATTAACACACATAGAGAAATATATAATGTAATATATTTCTAATATTTTTTTAATTATTTACATTATAAATGTTTCATCTTTTCAAAGTAGTTATCAAAAACACAAGCACACCTACATGTACTAAAGTGTTTAGCCAAAGACTATCACTGTGCCGAGGAGTGCACAGCCACTACTTTCAAAATATAATTGCTCAATAATCAAAATGAAATTATAGTCTTAATGGTATTCAGCCAATCGTCAACCTTACATATACATTCACATTTAAATGTGAACATGTATGTGCAATATAATGTACACAATAAAGGATAAAACTTTTTGAATATTATTATTTTTTGTCTTTATTTATGAATATTTTATATGTGTTAATATATAGCCATACATGGTCAATGCATATATTGCAGTATATTGACAAAATATAAGCACTAGTTTCCCATATATGGAAATGTATTATGTAGGACTAATACATCACATTCTATTTTACAGTATATTCCAATGTATTTTTGGAGACCCTAAACAGCCCCAGTGTACAACCTAAATTAACAGCACACAAGGGTTAGGCCTAAATAAAGATGTGAAATATATGAAAGTATTCCTATTACTTTCTTTAGATAAAACCAACAATCCACCTCAAATGGCAGCTAATATATGTTCTTGTGCTGCTGGAAATCGTCCTGATTGCATTAATTTACCAGACAGCAGATTTTAGTAAATTTTAGGAACCAAAAATGTTCCAGCTACCCTTGCTTGCACAAGGAAACAGCAGGCCTGGCAAAGGCCCCGCACCAAGGTAAAAAGAAAAAAAGGGAAAGAAATTTACAGAAAACAACTTCTTCAAACAATTTTAATTTGCCAACAGTTATTAATAATAAATAAAAGTGCATGACATGCAAATCAGGTACCAATCAAGTGCAATAAACATTTTTTGTCAGGGCACCACTCCCGAACCGGCATCAACACTCCATTTCAACATCTGCTTTCCTCCTTCACACCACAGACACGTCTTTTTGCCGTCTGAGTCTGGCACAATTTAACTTCTCCCCAGTTGTTCCATGAAAACCTGCACAACACGGCCCGCGGTGTAAGATATCTATGACCGGACTCTCATACACGGACGTCGTCCTCCGTGAAGTGCTTAGCACACACAAAAGTGCCCCTGTTCTCTTCGTATAGCCCAAATCCAACGCTTTTTCAACATTTCGTTGCAAGGAAATCTGTGAAATGATAAATAGGGTTGTTTCTTTTTTGAGGTGAAACATAAAAAGGTACGCAACAGGACTGACCGCTTTTAGTCTCCGCATTTGTTCTCCGACTGCTACCGCTAGCGCTTTCACCGGAAAAGAGTTTACCCTACTTCCGTTCTCGGTGGCCATTTTTGTGAAATAGGTGAACAAGTGACCTCTGGTGGTGAGTGGAGGGAAACAGCAGGCGTAGAATACGTGACAATGTGACACTGTGAGACTGGAGTAATGATGCTGAAAAATTTGCCTACCCATCACAGGAATAAACATTTTAAAATATATTAAAACAGAAAACAGGTTGTAATAATTGTTTTACAATGTAAAATAATATTTCAATAATTTATAATCAATAAATTTTGATTACATAAACAAGGCCTTGGTGAGCATAAGAGACTTCTTTCAAAAACATTAAACAATTGTAATGTTTCAAAACTTTACTGTAAATATATCGCCTCGCAATGCTACTGTCACAATCTCCAGTCACCAGCTCAGTCTCTAGCACTAGTCACCTTCCTTTATATAGCGATTTTAACAATATAGACTATTTCAAAGCAGCTTTACAGTGATAATAGGAATTTAAAGTAACAGAGATTGTTTTGGCTTTACAGCAGCTCTAGAATAAAGTTATTGTCCAGCTAAAGTTAGTTTTGATTTATTCACTTCCGTTGCAAAGATCATTAGTTGTTAACTTGCACGAGGGGCCACTTGCACGATACCGTTCTAACAGAAAACCCTTAACGAGCTCCAGCCCGCTCTTTCGCAAAACAACAGTGCCAGGTGGCTCGAGAACGTAAAACTTGAAATAGGTTCCAAGGTGCAAGCCTTGGAAAAAAAAAAAAATATATATATTATCTCTGTGCAAGCTTTAAAAATGCAAACCTGTGAAAATGCTGACGGCGTGCACGTTTATTACGTGTTTAGTCTATACAGGTATGTGCGTTTGAATATATATGTGCGCAGGCGTGTAGTCTTTTTTTTACAAATTGAGCTCAACAAATTACTTAAAAGAGACTAGTTGACACTTCAGGACTGCGTTGTCGTCATGTCCAGGCGCTGGTCCTTCATCAGGATACAGCCTGGATCTGTTCCTACAGGACCACTGGGAAAGCGTTCCCTGAACATGGAAGGAAGGGACGCTGCGGAAGCCACGTTCTCCCCGAAGGGAGGTAACGTGGAGAATACACATATGAACTGATCGGATGAGCGGGCAGTACGGCATATGGAATGTCACTGGGGTGGTTCCAGCCTATGACAGGGGGAGACTCGAGGGGAAGACACAGGCTCGCTGTAGGGAGTCGTACCGTGGAAGAATACACATATGGGATCACCGTAGGGATCGCAACATATGGACCCAGCCTAACACAGATTCCACAAGCTTACGAGTGGTAGGCCTAACACCGGGCTTTCCGCCACGTCCGATGTCGGAGGGGTGCAGAGGAACTCAACAGGGTTCGGTTAAAGGGAACTCAACTGGAGCAGAAATGGCGCAGATATCCAGTCCAAAGGAGGGGAATGGGGCAGCAAGCCGACACTACGAACTGGGCTCACGGTGAACTGGCTTCATGAGAAGGGAGCCCACATAAAGCAGCGGTTCGACTATAGGTGTTGCCCAGCCCCCAACTCTAGAAATCTGTCAGCGAAGCACCTTGTGTCAACGCCTAGGCGGGAGCACACACTCATTTAAGAGGAGCTCACAAGTGGACATGTGCATCTCGGAATCTTCACCAAAATGAAGGCAGCCACCATTCAGTGGGCCAACCTCACTTGGAAACAGCCTTCCCTCTCTGCTGATTTCCTTAACAGATAAGAGCTGGTCTAAGGTCCTAAGGCTTTCGTTCTGTGCACGTAACCCGTAATGAAGCGGACGGACAGAGAAAGCCAGGGCAGGGTCGGCCTCCTACGGGGCAGCGCTTGCAGACTCACCACCTGGTCCCACTAAGGGAGAGGTAGGAACCTTGGGCACATATCCAGGCCGGGGTCTCAGCTCGTGAGAGTAGCCGGCCTGAATTCCAGGCACAACTTGTTGACCGAAAGCGAGCAAGTCCCTACCCTCTGGTAGAAACCAGGCGAGCAGGAGAACTGTTTGACATAATTTTATGTACACAAACTTACTGCCTGCAGTTGCTCAGGGGCGGTCTCTGCAGTGCAGTAGCACCTGAGAGAAGGCCCAAGAGGATAAAGAGGGACGCAAGGCAATTCCCTTGCTCCCTCAGGAACCTGACGATCAGACGTGCTTCCCATGCTTCTGCATAATGATGTGCGTCAAGAAAACAGAGGCAACATCATTTTGAGGGTGGAGGAAACAGCCTACTCCAACCCATCTTGCAGGAAAGAGAGCACTGAATGACCTAACACTCTCAGGATCTCCTCACGGAGAGAAGACTCACTCGACGACAATTTCCACTTCCCTTTGGCGTAAGCACAACTTCCTGTTTTTAGGGGGTGCTCGCAGAACTGATGGTAACTACCACATGTTCCTGCGGTAGCCACCTGAACCTGGACGTCCAGTTAGGACCGGCCTGGAATCTCTCCAGGGGTCTGAACGCGAGTGCCATCATGCCCCGTCCCTGAAATGTATTCAGGGGAAGTCAGGAGGGCTGTCGAGGGGAGCTAAGTGTGGTTGGGCCAATAATGGGAAACTCTCAAGACCTGCTTCACTCCTGACCTAGCACAATAGGTGCAAGCGGCATGCGTGCACAACACAGGAGCACTGCTCAACACTACATGTGAAGATCACTGAGCTTCAGGAGCAACTCTGCTCAACACCTGAGAGTGATGAAATTCACTGAGCTTCAGGAGCATCTCTGCTCAACACCTGAGTGTGATAAATTTCACTGAGCTTTCAGGAGCATTTCTGCTCAACATGTGAGTGTGATGAAAATCACTGGACTTGAGCAAGCACCAAACGACAATGAATCACAAAACCGCTTTCTTTAGAAGGCTCACTGGGGAATGCATTTCTGCGGATCCCGGGGCCAGCTGAGAGCCAGTGTCTTTCCAAGGGTTGTCTGCTCAGACAGAAATAACACAACTGGCAGAGGGACGAATCCGGAAAGGCAACAGATGTAACTGTGTGGCCCTGAAGTGGTCCCTGCCCAGCTGGACCGCCAGGGGATGGAGTCTCCACTCTCCCTGGCCATAGCTGTCGTGAGGCTCGTCGGCGGCACGATTGAGAAGGTTAGAAGAAATAGTGGAATGAAGCGACCTCAGAAGCTTCTGATTCCAAGGAGGAGGTGATGGGCGAGTTGTGACATGCGAGGGAAGCTTAGCGCAACGGTCGCGATGCCCAGATCAGTACCAGCTCGCTGAACAGCGGTGGTGAACTGCAACAACTCGAGGCACGAATGCCAATGCAGTCGGAGGTCGTCCAGGCCTCCGTTAAAGCATGCCCTTTGTACATGGCCCCTCAGACGGTGTTAGTGGACCTCGTTCTAGGAGTGGTTTGGCCCGGAGAAATGAAAGGTCTGATCACGGGCTGAGGGTTTGGCGGCAGGCTCTGCCATGGTCACCTCGGGACTCAATCATGAAGCTAGTGCTGAAGCGGTCTTCACATGGAGGAAGCCAAGCGGCTGCGTCTGCCATATGCCCCAGGAGCCTCTGAAAGTTCTTTCAGTGGGGACCCTTTCTCACTTCTACATAGCACTACATGAACACACTCTTCTTGAAGAGACGTGTTGGGCCGAGTCCTTCTACAAACTGTAAAAGAGATACTCAGCCCACTGGGAGAGAGATTACTCTCTCCCAGTTGACCTGAAGACCCAACTGGCTATGGAGCACTCGAAGGGTAGGACCTTGTACTGATACTTCGCACCTTCGAACGCAAGAACACAGAATGGTCTGTGGAGCGGAAGGATAGAGATCTGAAGTACTGTCCTTCAGGTCGAACGCTGCAGGCCAACCTTGGGGATGGAACATTTGAAAATGCATCTGTGTTAGCAACTTGAACGGAGGCTTTCGAAAATGGCCCGTTTCAATTGACACAGGTCCAAGATGGCCATGACCCACCACATATCTTGGGTACAATAAAGTACGGGTTTATAGAAACCGGTCTTCATATCGGATGGAGGAAGAGGCTACATCGCGTCCTTCGCCAGTAGGACTGCGACGTGTGCACTCAGGACAGGAGCAGTGCTCAACACGTAGGTGTGATGAATATCACTAATCTTAGGAGCATTTTAGCTCAACACCTAGGTATGATAAATATCACTGAGCCAGAGCGAAAGGCAAGCAAAATTAATCACAAGCCTGGTGGTATAGTTTGGCCAACTGGACCGGTTGGGAAGCATTTTTGGCTTCTACGAACCAGGCCAGGGGCCAGGGAACCACATATGTACCCGAGGTGGGGCAGCGAGGTGGAGGACAGGGACCCGGCTCGGAAGGCCCGGAGGCGGCCCAAAGCAGGTTCTGAGTGTGGTGCACGACACTTACCTGTCTCCACGAGATGGCCAGGGATGCGTGAGAAGGCGGATGACCGGGTCCTCGAACCACACCCAGCTGCCTTGCTGGCGAACAAGAGGGGGCTGAGGGGTGCAAGGCTTTACTGGGTCACACACCGCCAGTCTTGGGACCCAGGAACAGAGGAATTTGCTCTTTCTTTGAAGTGTGGGTAGTGATGGAGGAGTGAGGAGCCCACAGGGAATGGTTACCGGGTGAGACATCCATCACTATCCCCGATCACCCATCCCACACGGCACCCGGGGGTGGGGCATGGTAATGGGGACTCGCGCTTCGCGGACTAAGGCGAGTCTCGATCTCAACACCGCGACAGTCATATTCCCGCAATGGGAACATGAACCGCCACAAAAGCTGCTTCAGCGTGCTGAACATATACATATTTATATACACATAAATATATAGCTCAAACATGTGATGCAACAATTGTGACCGTCAGAGAGGAAAAGGGAACGACCGCATCCAGAAACGCACAGGTGGAATGACATCTTGAAAAAGACGCAAACAAAAACTCTAACCAGCCGTCAACACACACAAACCTTTAGAAATTTGTTGCTGTAAAACAGCAGTTGAGAGCTCAAAGCTCGCGATCACCGCTGCACTCGCGCTGTAGAAACCACCAGCACTAGGAGAGTCTTCCAGAAGAATACCGACACACTCGCTCGTTGTAAACAACAGCACTCTTCAGAGACATCAAACGATCGGCTCCGAAGCGAAAGGCAACTAGTGCATGCATTCACTTCCGTATTTATACCCGCGCCGCGGGGGCGGAGTGTGTGATGTAAATCATGGATGCCAATTCTATTGGCTCGTTCAATAGTACTCGAAGATTACTGGCTCCCTGGCTTGATCCCATTTCAGTCGACATCGACTACGTCTGACGTTCTCGACTGAAAGGGAACCATTAGTTCTCGGGGAACCATCCTGGTGGCTAGTTCCTAGAACTAAGTTCCTAGAACTATCCGGTGCGCAAGTTCATTATATAAAGTATTAATTATTTCGCTGACATTACTCTAAAAACACAGCAGAATACACAATTTATGTATCTTAATACTCTAAATAACTTTCAAAGCTTTGATGTCATGACCTCTGTTTTTTGTTTACAGTATGTTTCTGATGGTCTGTGAAAAGTTTATGGGCCCTATCATACACCTGGCGCAATGCAGTGCCAGACATTTTTTTTGCTAGTTTCAGCCCAACACAGTTGTCATTTTCATGTTCTGCGCCACATTGTTTAAATAGCAAATGCATTTGCGCCCATTTGTGCGCCCATGGGTGGTCTGAAAATTAGGTGTGTTCAGGTGCATTCTCTTTATTACACAAACAGGCCGACGCAATCTAGCCAAATATTAAAAATGAAAGGATTACAATGTAAAAGATTATTATTTTGAACATAAAGATTTGGTGGAATCCGGCTTGCCCCGTAGATGGTCTGCTTGCGCGCTTTAACCTCGCGCACGAGCAGATCCGTTACCTGCGTTCAGTCTTTCTGCTTGCAAATTCCGTCATGTAAATAGCAATCCGCCATGTCGTGAGCGCAACTGGCTTTGGGAGATGAGACTCTGGTTGGTTTATTTCACATTACGCCCAAAACACACCCATTACTCATTAAGAGAATAGGGTATCAGGGTGCTAAATTATATCGACGACTGGCTTATTATGGCCCAGTCACAAGAGCTGGCAGTTCGTCATCGAGATGTCGTCCTTGCCCACATCCAGAGCCTGGGGTTGAGACTCAACACGAAAAAAAAGCATGTTGGCACTAGTCCAGAGAACCACATTCCTGGGAGTGGTGTGGGACTCGGTCACGATGCAGGCAGAATTGTCTCCTACACGGATCGAGTCCATCCTGGCCACGGTGACCAGTATAACGTCTCGGGTTACGACTGTAACCCTTGTTCCCTGAGAAGTGAACGAGACACTGCGTCCCTCCGCCACGCCTTCCCCAGCCTGGGCGCGACTTGCTTCATCGCAGAAGCTAACTATGTTGTGTGCCGGCATCCCTTTGTAGCTTCCGTGTATGCCGTCACATGTTACGTCATGACACAGCACCAATCAGGATTGGATTAGTTTCATTCATACTTCAGATGCATTACGCTAAGTGCGTTCCCCAACGTGTCATAGTCGACACAGTGTCTCGTTCCCTTCTCAGGGAACAAGGGTTACAGTCATAACCCGAGACGTTTTATTGGTCACACAAACACCTTAATTAAATAAAAAGTATTGAAAAAAAAGTTACACTTAAATTGTGTTGAACCTTTCAATATGTATTCACTTAAACTGTCTTGAACCTTTCAATATGTATTCACTGTCTCACTCAAGACGTTATAAGTTTTAGGGTACCTTTACACAACAATGATGTACTAAAAATGGAAAAGTTTTTCCTTTGTGTCTCTCGCATATAGACAACAACGTTGTCAAAATGATCCCCATTCACACATCAGTGAAAACCACAAAAAAATGCTGTGTTATGCTTGCTAGGCCAATAGTTGGCGACATTACAGTCAACTTGAAAATAATGTCCTATTACCTGTGGCAGTTTGTTTGTTGTTTGAATTCTGGAATCTCTGCCCTTGCCTGAGACTGCAAACAATACCTCTTTTCACAGTCATCTTTTATTCTGGACAGAAGTGGGAAAGACATTTATATGCACACATATATTTCCCACACATCTTGTTTGGTTTCGGAATTTATCTCAACTCCAAATTTCCCTTTAATTATGTCCTTCCTTTCATGTACAGTACAAGTTGGGGAAGAAGTAACAGCTGTTCTTGCGTCCAGTTTGGTTTTCTTTTACGTTTGCATGTCTTACTATGAGCCATGATTATTCTAGTCTGTTAATTAAAAGGCTGTTTATGAGATGCACACATGTAAGAGGCTGACAATTATCTGAACATATACTTGTTTAATTAGTGACACCAAGCCTATAAAACTATTTTCAAATATTTACTTGAATATGGCAACATGATACCTCATTCTACATTCTTTCTATATTAAATCACTGACTGATACATAAGCACATGGAATGAGGAATAGAAAATATTGTCAAGATGTACTACCACCTGAGTAAATGTGTAAAAACATAGGTTGCACTGAACAAACTGTAACAGCTGAAGCTACGCAGAGCCAGTGTTGTAGGTCAACCGCAAGAAGTATAAATCAGCCATAAGAACGCTGCTTGGCACACTTGTTTTTGCCTTTTTTTCCCACATCACATATTTCAATTATCACTTGAAAGCTTAAACACTCAAAAATGTATCCTGGGAAAACTGTTTTGAAAATGGACATTGCGTTACATTGCATTGCTTTCCAATTTAGAACACAACTTGGTTAGACTAGCAATTTTAGAGTCCACATTACTTTGTAAATATATATTTTGTATGAAATAAATGTTTTGTTCAGTTCATTTGCTTAACAGTAAACTTAAAATTATAACTTTTTTACATTTTCATTTTTTGAAGCTCCTGTCACTTCTGCAATAAATTCTTTTAAAATAAGAGACCAACCTTAAATCTGTATTCCAAACATTTATGTTCAGCTCTATATTCAAAAATGGGGGTGAGAGTTCACAGGTTAAATTATAATTCTAAATAAATACTAATAAAGTTCACGCCATGATGTAAGAACCGTAATCAAGAGATTCTACTGAGCTGCTCACGTGTCAAGTGTCACATGGTACAAGTCGGAGCTTTCCAATTTACCAATTCCAATTTACAAGTTACTGTTTACAAGTCCTAATTACACCCTTTTTACAAGTCATAATCTCGTAATTATTGCATACTATCTTATTGGCATTAGTTAGGTTATTTATTCATTTGAATTTATACAATCTCATTCATACTTTTTCATACAATCTGTCAGTGACATTTTTCTAAAAAGCTTACCTTTTAATATAATTCACATTGTATGCATTCATATGAAATAGCCAACTCATAAAATAGTTAGTTTTTCTGTGAAATCGGGTTGGACTTTCACAGTATTAAGTTTACACTTTTTAGTGTAAGATAAAATGGTAACACTTTACAATAAGGTTAATTAGTTAACACTAGTTAGTGTTAACACTAGTTAACACTAGTTACTAACATGAACTAACAATGAGTAATACATTTATTACAGTGATTAATAAACAATAACTTTGTTATTGTTAGTTAATAAAAATACAGCTGTTCATTGTTTGTTCATGTTAGTTCACAGTGGATTAATTATGTTCACAAAAAACTTTGATTTTAATAATGTATTAGTAAATGTTGAAATTAATATGAACTAATATTTATAAATGCTGAATAATTATTTCTCATTCTTAGTTCATGTTAACTTAGGTAGTTAACTAATGTTAACTAATGAACCTTATTGTAATGTGTTACCGATAAAATTATAGATGTAAAGAGACGTGTCTATGCATTCATGCTTGTACATTTATCTCTGTTTATTTTAGGTTTCATATGAAGCATATTGCTCAAGCATGACCGTTTCTGTTGTTTTTGTTTGCATGAGCTGTTCTTCCTTTGGTATGTGTGTATGTTTGTGGCAGTAATTTTTGCTGGTAGTAAGGTTAAAGCGAAAGCAATAACAGGTGGGGTGGGGTTTGGAAATGTGTGTGGCTCCTATGGACGTGTCAGCTGCTGCGTTCATTGACAGTGTCAATGCACCCTGCGCCCTGGGAGCGCCAGCAGGCTTGCAAAGACAGACAGCATGAATTAATCCCAGGAGAATGTGCGTGACAGTTTGACAGTGCTGTGAATTGAGGCGCTAGGAATTGGGAGGCAACAGCATTTGTCAAATCAGAATTAAATGATGAATCACTGTTGTGTTCTTCAGGACCCAAAACCTCTCTCTGAGATATATCATATAATAAAGAAAATAAAGCACAAAGTACATCATAAAGAATTCAGATTTTTATGTAGAACAGCATTATTTCTTTATTTTTCCTCATCTACTAGTTGGAAAAAATGATACAATAAAATATTACAAAAGATGTAACACCATTTATTTTATTTAATATAGTTTTTTATTTGTTCAGTTTGTCGAATGTTCATTTCATGTAGCCATGGTGGAGACTTGGCAGGCGGAGCCAAAGAGCTGATTAAACAGGACGACACCATGGGTCCGGGAAGTAAAGGCAGAACCGTAGAACCGAACGTAGTACATGAACGATAAATAATGTAATAGAGGTTGATGTGCGCGTTTATATGTCACAAGCTTCTTGTCAGATTGGATTTTTTTGACATGCGCACACTACACAAATATACAGAGTTTCCTGCTGTTTGTGCATACTATTCTCCTACATTGCTTCTTTTCTTTGTTTTAAAAAGCAGACTTAATATTTATCTATTTTGAGTCCTGATTAGGAGACGACGAGGACATGAACCGTAGGCCTATGCCTTGCTGCTTATGTGACAGAATCAGTTAAGGATTGACAGTTGTGGTGTCCTATCAGGGAAGAGTATGGGCTATTTAATGCTGGTTGGCTGTACCCTTAGCAGACACTTCAACAGATTGTATCATCTACTTCCTCTCTTTTTTTAGAGTGATAGAAAAAGTTATAACCTGACTGTTAGTTGGACGAGCACCAGTGCGTTTGTGTGTCTGTGTGTGTGCTGCATCAGCGCTAATTTCTGTTATTCTTTTCTTTAGTTCAGCTGTGTGTATTTAGTTTAGATTTTGCTTTTTTTTATTTAAGTGTGTGGGTCCTCGTCGACCTTGATTATGGTATATTTGTATTTTTGGTTGTGATACTTTCTTTGGTTATTATATTTAGGGTTTTACTAAACTCAGCTGTTTATCTGTTTCTTCCAGGAACTGAGGTGGCCAGGCAGAAGGACCTTCTCTTGCATTGTGGTAGTGGTGGTGCTGCAGTGGGTGACACTTTTGGAGTGCCTGAATGTGTGATCTAAGTGCACGGTGACGTCTGTGTGTGAGTAGGATTGCGCTTTTGGAAAAGCCATTAAGTGGTCCTTCCGCCGGTAAACTCACCCTGATTGTTTGGTATAGTTTTTTTTTTTTTTTTTGTCTGACCTGCGAGTTGGATTTGCAGCTTTTGTTTTTTTCTTGAGACTTGTCCTACCCTTGTGGGTAGAGGACTGTGTTGGTGTGGGCATTTTCTACTGCCCTCTGCGATTACCTTTCTTGCTACTGTTATTTGAATATGTAGCGCTGAGCGCCCTTTTTTTTAAAAAGAACATACTATTTTAACTATTTTTGCACGTTAATAAAGACCATTGGTAAATTGTTTGTACTTGTGTCTCTGACCTTCCTGGCACACATGAACCTGTGTGACCTAATGTTCATTGCTGAGTTATTTTGATATTCCCTGATCGATTCAGGGTGGCATAGTCGACAATTGTCACCATAAGCTAAATTATTTATTAGAATCCTATACCGCTCCGTCACACTTATATTTATCAAACAATAAAAAAAACGCCCCTTTCCTGATGGTACGGTGTCCTGCTCCACTTCACAGATGATAAGTTGTAGGAGAATTTTAGAATAGCACCAGTCATTTATGACATTTTATTAAACTTAAGGTCTGCAGCTTGTTCAATGTGCCATGCGTCATTACGCCATTGCTACATCATTGCACATGTGCAGTCCTTTCAGTGTTGGTTTTCAATCAGATCAAGTGTTTACACTGGCTATGTTTACATGCACAACTTTTGTTTTTGACTGAATTCATTCCGATTGATGAATCCGAACTTAGTGTTTACAATGAACGCTAAACATGTGATCGGGTTGATGTGCGCATTTATATGTCACAAGCTTCAAATAGGAATAGATTTTTTGACATGCACACACTGCAGGAATATACAGAGTTTCCTGCTGTTTGCGTATGATAACTATTCTCTTACATTGGTTCTTTTTTTGTTTTAAACAGCAGATTTAATATTTGCGAGACAATGAGCATATGAAGCAGTAGAAATGCCCCTCCCCGCGCCCAAAACCAGTCATCTTTGAATGAGAATCCGAAACAAGGACTGGTGGGATGTTGTCCTGCTCCACTTCACAGTTGCTGAGTGAAAGAAGAATTTTAGAATGACGGGACAGCCATTTATATGACACTTCATACAACAGGAAGAACAGCTTGTTCCAGCTTGTTCGTCATACGTCATTACGTTATTTCAACGTCATTGCACATGCAGTCCTTTCAGTTTCGGTTTTCAATCTGATCAAGTGTTTACACTCTTAGAAATGGAATAAACCACCCCTTTAAATCCTATCGAAATTTCATGCGGGTCAAGCTCTATCAGATCTATTAAGGGGTTTACATTTCAGTTCGATTGAGCCATCAATCCGATTACTAATGGATTATTTGGTTGCATGTAAACATAGCCACTGAGTGATAAATAAAAAAATAATTAAAATATCAGGAGTTGATTGAGGAGGAGACAAGCATACCACCATATAAATAGGAAAAGTTTATACTGCACAGTAATGTTTTTGAGATTTCTCTGAATTCTTAAAAGTAAAATGATTTATGTAAATCCAGTGGTCAAATGCTGTGTTGCCTCTATATTTTTTGGTTGTTGTTTTTATTGCTGCCAACAAATTATGAATAATTTATAGCCATTTAATAATATAATATGTAATCAGGTGATCTTTAAAGAAGTAACAAGTATTTACAAGTACTTCATTTTTGGACTCTGATTACATGATTCAATGTAATTAGTTACTAACCAGCTGTCACGTTTTGGGTGTTTGTTTCTTGTTCCTGTTTTTTGTCTGTCATGTGATCCCCTGGTTTTAGTCTTGTGATCCTGTCATGTGTTCCCTTGTCTGTTGTGTCATGTTGTAATTGGTTTATTGTTAATTGTTCACAGGTGTCCCTTGTCTTGTCATTAGTATTGTGTGTATTTAAGCCCTCTTGTTTGCCCTGTGTCTTTGTCGAGTATTGATTGTTCCATGTCCAGGTTCCTGTAATCTTGTTTTCTAGTCTATGTTCCTGTTCCTGCTTTAGTTTTGAGTTTTCATGCCTTGCCTTGCCATGTTTTTGTTTTATTTTTGATTGTGTTCTTTTTGCAAAAAAATTGCATTTGGGTTCTCACCTCACTTGCCTCCATTGGACTTCAATCGTTACAGAATACTCTACCAAACATGGACACAGCAATTTGTCTCTTCCGCCTCAGCCAAGGTGACCGTCCGATTGAAAAATATGTGGAAGAATTTGTGAGATTTGCCATGGGGCGGACTTTAACGATGCTGTCTTAAAGGACATGTTCCGTTATGGGCTTAAGGACATGATTGAATACCTCATGCCTGACAACACCCCTCAATGGACTTTTATTCAATATATAGATGTGGCGAGCAGGACAAGGTCGAGGGCCGTGGGAGAACGGCACCAGCCTCACGCCGTTCTCCCACGGCCCTCGACCTCGTCCTGCTCGCCACAATAGACCTCGCCATTTTGTTGAGCGGCTTGTCCTTTACTGTGGACTATGCGGATGAGGAGCTTCACGTCAGTCCTGCTGAGCCTGAGTCTCTTCACGTCAGTCCTGCAGAGCCTGAGTCTCTTCACGTCAGTCCTGCCGAGCCTGAGTCTCTTCACACCAGTCCTGCCGAGCCTGAGTCTCTTCACGCCAGTCCTGCCGAGCCTGAGTCTCTTCACGCCAGTCCTGCCGAGCCTTAGTCTCTTCACGCCAGTCCTGCCGAGCCTGAGTCTCTTCACGCCAGTCCTGCCGAGCCTGAGTCTCTTCACGCCAGTCCTGCCGAGCCAGAGGCTGTTCACGCCAGTCCTGCCGAGCCTGAGTCCCTTCACGCCAGTCCTGCCGAGCCTGAGTCTCTTCACGCCAGTCCTGCCGAGCCAGAGGCTGTTCACGCCAGTCCTGCCGAGCTAGAGGCTGTTCACGTGATTTATTTAACAAGGATGTATTAACCTGATCAAAAATGAACATAGATCCTGACATAGAACATATGCCCCCCCCCCCTCCCCCCCGTATGTAAATGGTTAGGGCAAGGAGTGTGGAGAAGGGGTGGTGGAGGGATGCTGTTAACCCTCTGAGGTCGGCTATCGCGCCGGCGTGATAGTCTCGCTTATTTCTTATCAGTGCAGAAGAGACTCAAAATACTCTGTTGATTTTGATTTTACATATTTGTGTTATACATCATTCGATCCTGTTAAGTGTCCATTTTTTTGTGTATACTCACAATATAAACAAAGTATTGTGCTTTTAGTCAAATAAAGAAAAATAAACATGATGCTAGTTTTGCCTTCTCTCTCTCAGTGAAGTCCATTCTGAAACGCGTCCGAAAATTAACTGTAATTCCGTGAATACTTGTCATACAGGCACGAGTGTTTTTCCATAATGAAGCTTGAACTCTCTTCTTTTAAATGAATTAATTTATATAAAAAAACAAATATTCTCAGTTTATGTAATCTGTATGAAAAGAGAGAGATGTCAGTATTTTTCTTTCCAGCTCATTATACCTCATTACGCGTTAATGTGCCACGCCCACGGAGAGCGTGCGGTATTCAAACGCAAATGATCTAAGTCAAGCCATGCAAACATGCCGACGCCCACCAGCTGGATTATAAAACACATCATGTTTAGTAAGTTTCTTACTAACGCTGCGAACACATTTTATTCTGCTGTGAGGAATAATACTATCTAATAACCCTGGAAAATGTACCAGAAGTGCTGGTAGTTTCATTTCGAGGAGCAACGGATCCAGCTGATGTAGTAAGTCATTTATTCTTAAGTGCTTTGTTCTAATCGCGATATTGAATAGTGTCTATAAACTGCAAAAAGACTGTTTAAATATGAATTGCGTGTCTGTGTGTAGGCTAAATGATGTATGAACGCGCGCTTTGTTTACTACAGTTATACAGTGCGTGTCTGTGCCGTTCATTCACTCTCGCATCTACATTAGTAAACATGTTATTTTTACATGAACACATCCAAACTATATTGCTATAGCCTACTAAGATGAGTAAAATAGACTGAAATATGTTGAAATAAAATGTCTGTATAAGCAACAAACTGCAAATTAACATGTATATGCTAATATATCATACACAATTATGTTACAGACTAAATATGAATGTTTAGACAAGATTTTGTGATTAGATTTGAATAGATTATAAAGTTTGGACTGTAAAAAAAGACTACTGTCACATTAAATAGGTAATCTTTTGTTCACCAATTTCTGCTCATGTTAAATATGCTATAGTATGATGTTTTGTCAAAAATTATCAACTAAGATGTTATTATAGTGTTTGTTCCAATATTCAAACTAATGAATCCTTACCTTTTTTAATACGTATGATAAAATGTATACTTTTTACAAAGAAAGAATACACATGAAATATTGTTAAAATTGTAATTGTTGTTGTAATTGTAACCTATTTGTAATTGGTTACAATTTCTAATTGTAAATTATGTATATAGATAACTTCTTTTGTCCATGCATTCTTTGGGACCCTGTGACACATCTGTGTGAGAGGCTACTTAATATGCAGCTCATTATGTATGTGGCACATTTTCCGGCCTTTGTCTTCTCAGGTGTGAACACGCCTCCACGCATATTGCCTTTCCAAACAAAAGGTGTCTTATAAAATTTAAATCAATGTATTGTTTTGTGTAAATGATTAGGCAGGATGATTTTCAGATCATTTTGAAGCAAAAACTCTAGGCAACAATTCCCATTAGTCAAAAGTCTTGTGGACACATATTTAGTATGTGTTTTGTGGCCTTATTTCAGACACTTTAAGTTTTAGTTTTTTCAATAACCATGCATAAACAATATTCTCTCAAAAATACAAACATGTACATACATGTTGCTCACATATTACGGTAGTCCCGTTAGTGCTATATAGAGTGAATTTACACCTTTGCCATTAACATGTTTATAAATAACTGAAAAAAGCACAAATGTCAGAGCATGTCAGAACACTTCCAGGACCCAGAAAACCCCTCAGACCCCAGAGGGTTAAACTGGTGAGGTGAGACTGCTGAGTATATATACCACTTATCGTTGGTTGCTGAGTGCTCTCCACTCGTGTTAATTATCTGCGCGTGCTCCTCCCGAACTTTGTTAATAAAACATAATTTCACTAGTTCACACTTACATATAATTAGAGGGAGTAAGTTTAATGTATATTTGTCTGCTGTCCGGGCGGGGGGCTTTGAGCTCGGAATTCGGCCCGAACCCAGAGTACTCCCCCAAAAAGCCAGATAAGCACAGGACAGCAATCGTAAAATGATGTGAAATTAACCCCCCAAAAAAGTGAAGGGCACAAGAAGGTATTTGTAAAGTTTCAAATTTAACAGTTCGACCGGGAGGGCTCTCGCAGCATCCAACGGGAGCTTGAATGCTCGCGGCATCGGACGGGTGAGCCCCGCCAGCAGTTGAACTGTAAGATCGAGTACAACGCGAGATTTATATGAGCGTGATTCGGGAACGAGTTTAGCCGTTCGACTGGGAGGGCCCTCGCAGCATCGGATGGGAGCGTGGATGAAGTGCTCGCGGCATCGGACGGATAAGCCTTTACCAGCAGTCGAACGGAGGGTGCCCGCTGAACTCGGTCGGGGGGCTGGGACACGGGAATAGACCCCTCGCGGCCCAACGAACGGGGGGCTCACGCGGCGACATGAGCGCGGCCGTCCGACCACGACTAACTCAGGCAGGCTTTCACTGCTATTCGAACGGAAGGGCTGGACCAGTGTTTCGGAAGGGGGACTGAGCCCGGCCTAAGAACGGGGAGCCATCACTGTGTGTGAATGGGGTAGCCTGCAATTGTTTGTAAAAATATACTAAATTGTAAATATACTTTTGTAGTGGGCGTGAATACGGCCAGCCAAAACGGTTTTGGAAAGTGGGTTGGAGAGTGACAATGAATTGAGTGCTGCAGGTGATGGGAATGAACAATTTGATTAGTTAGGGCTTGGTGTGCGTTTCTGATGTGGAAGCGGCTGGATCTGATATAGGTTTTGAAAGCTTCTGATGAACAGCGACCAAGGGTTTGAATTTGTTGTTGGGAAAGACCTTTTTTAGGCGGCTGTGGTTGCTGCTCCGATATGAAAGGAATGACTTGAAAATTGGTTTGCTGCGATACCGGACTGGATGAGAACTGCTTTAAGATGTTTTTGGAACCAGAATCTCATAGCTGGATGATTGGAGTCGTCAGCGAAGAGTGGATCGAGTGGGGATTTGACCATGGAACGTCTATGCTGCAAGTAGTTTATAAGAGATGGTACGGTTGAATGGGAGTTGGCAGATTGAAAATGTAAACGAAGTGACCTTTCTTTACTCTATCAGTTTTACTTTGTTTAATGAAGAAAGATAACGTTTCGTTATCTACGATCTGTAAATCTGAAATTGTAGGGTGGATATTCGTGTCGAAGTTAGATGTGATTGTTAATTCAGAGCAGCGAAGAAAACCGAAGAAAGCTAGAATGAACATTGCTTCTAGTGTGCGGGCAGTGTTGGTGGAATGGTATCCGAGATGGAGTGTTGAAATACATTTGGTGAGTATGTCAATTGTAATAGGTTGTCTGGTATCCGGGCGAGTGGGATGAGTTCTTTGAATTCCTTTAATGAGAAGGGACGTTTGAGAGTTATTTATGGCGGGGGCGGGCTTACCGTAGGCTAATTTATGAAAAAATTGCATGCCACTTAGCTTTTTATGGACCCGGGTTGGAGACCTTTAACTCTGTTAAGGTGAGATATGAAGGACGTAACGGCTAAAAGAGAAAAATCAGGAAACGGGAAACGAGAGAGGTGAAATGTTTTGAAAGATTTCCATGCGGTGTAATACTGGGACTGGAGTTGGAATCGGATCCGCTTCTGGCGCCAGCATCCTGAATTTCTCAAAAAAGTTACGGGAGAGAGAGAGTCAGCAATTTGATTTTGTGAGTCCGGAACGTGCTTGGCAGTTATTATAAACTGATCGCAAGCGGAGATCCAGATGAGGCGTCTGAGGAGTGGCATTAATGCAGGTGAGCGAGAACGGCCTTTGTTAATGCAGTGAAGAGTTGTTTCGTTGTCACAATGGACCAGGATGCTTTTAGTTGACCACTCTTTCCCCCATAGGGAAGCTGCGACGACGATCCAATAGAGCTCAAAAAGGGCCGAGGAAGCTGAGGACTGAGGTGTATCTAAGAGCTGGGGGGGCCAGGGAGATGCGAACCAGTGTCCTTGGTAAAATCCTCCGAAGCCGATCGAGGGGGCTGCGTCTGTGAACAGCTTAATATTGAGGGGGAGAGAGATGTAGTCATCGTAGAAAAACATTCAGCCATTCCACTGGTTAAGGAAAGTTATCAATAAACTTAACTCGTTTTTGCACTCGCAAGATAAAATAATTTGGTCTTCCAGAGCGTGAACGGATGACGTGAGGGTGAGGAGATGCACGATGAAAGGGTGGCCTTGCGGATAGCATAGTTTAGGTGGCCGAGCAGCAAGAGGAGTTCGCGTTTGGAACAATTAGGGCAGTCTATGGGATTGGACGCGATCAAAATTATTCTATCGATTTTTTCCTTAGGCAGTGAAGCCTGGACATTTACTAAGTCCAATTTGATGCCCAAAAACTTGATGGATGTAGTTGGACCCATTGTTTTCTCCTGAGGTAACAGGATCCCTAGCTCTGTGAAAACTTTTTGCACAGTGAGGAGGTGTGCCGCAGGGATGGCGTCGTGTGGTGAATTGATTAAGAAGTCATCGAGCAAGTGGAGAAGGTAAGGAATTGCGTAATTATTGAATAGAATCCAACATATGGCTTCAGATAGGGTGTAAAAAATTTTGAGGCCGAATTATTTTTGCATGGCGAAATAAAACTTTTTCCGCCAGTTCACGCTGAATAAATGCCATGCATCCGGGTGGATTGGCATTACTTTGAAAGCCGAAGTGATGTCTACTTTTGCCAACCATGCGCTGCGTCTGGCGATTTTGATCATTTTTATGGCTTGTTCGATATCATGATAATGAAGAGAAAATTTTTCGAGTGGGATAAGACTTTTGATGCTTGGAAACGGGGAGTTGTGAGGGGCTGAGAGATCAATTATCATGTGCTTTTTTCCTGAAAATTTTCTGGTAGCCACGCCTATGGGGCTAATACGAAATTTATCAAACGGGGGTGATTCGAAAGGGCTGATCACAAAACCTGATTTGATTTCTTTTTTGATTCATTCGTCTACTACTTCCGGCTCTGCTAGGGAGGATTGAAGATTATCGCAGATGAGGTTTTGAGTGGGCTGACATTCTACGCCGGGTTTGAAACCTTGTTTGAGACCAGACAGCAGATAATGTGTAAAGTTAACTTCGGGGTGATGAGATAATTCGTCAGCTAGATGAAGAATATTCACAGGAGTCGAGAGATAGTTTTTTGCACTTTCATTTACAGACTTCTGCACTGGATATACAGCGCGGGCGTGTGCACCTCCGCAGTAGTTACAAACATGGACAAAGCGACAACGTTGTCTTGGGCATTTCCCGTCGTTGAAATTATTGCATACTTGCCTGTTAGATGCAACATGTGAGGCTCTGCTTGGAAAATCTCTAACGAAAGAGTGATCCTCTCTGGCGGGTCGCGGAACATAGCTGGTAGATTTAATTGGGTTCTGTTCTGGGCGGGGAGGAATTGAGGGGTTAATTTGAGTGCATGCCGTGGTGGCATGGTTGACGGATCTGCAAATTGCACATGAAATGTTTCGGCACCCTAGAAAAACTTCTATGGAGAGCAGTATCCAAAGCTCCCCAATAAGGACACTGATTCCATTGAGAGATACGTACGGCACATTTAGCAGAAAACAGATTGTGGTACGTGTAGAAATGCCTACCCCCATAGGACAGCGAGAGCTTCGCTATGATGGAAAGATAATCGTTCAGCTCGCGCCGTTCATGGGGAAAAGCAGTACATATAATTTCGGTATAGCGGTTGAAGGCAATACAAAATTCAGCCAATGACAATGTGCATGATGAAACCTGCATGTTGTTTTTTAAAGTAATGGATATATCGCCGCAGTCCACCTGGCAATTGGACTCTGATGGGGGAAACAAGGACAATAAAGAGCCCAAATCCACGTCCACACCTGCAAGGATTTGTGCTCTGATATTGTTCGTCACTGGAGGGGGTTCTGAGGCGACGGCGTTTGGAGAGGCTGGTTGAGGTGTCGCTGAGAAGAGAGAGAAGGGAGAACGAGCATGGAGAGGGTTAATAGGAGGGAGGGTCAGGGCTGAGGCCATTTGCGGAGGCATCCTCACGCAGAAATCGGCCCCTGGGACCGGTGGAGGAACAAGAAAAGGAGCAGAGTGAGGAACGGGAAAGGGAAGGAATGACTTCGGCGCTTGTCCAGTTAGCGGAGGCATCCTCACGCTAAGGTGAGCACCTGGAGCTAGAAAGTACTGATAGAGGAAAGGGTATGAGGTAGGAAGAAAAGAAAATGTTTGAGGAGTTGATGTATAGATGGTGTTGCAGGTGGCTGAAGCATGCCGTGTGGTGGTGGGAGGAGCTGTGGAGAAAAGTTGATCCGGGAGAGTTTGAAGCCCTCCCGTCACGGGTTCTGGGGCGTGACGCAGGGGCGGGACCCGGCACTGCGTGGGAGGAAGGTGGAGAAGCTGCTGGACGCGAGATCGGGGCCCGGCGGGCCTTGCTCGCTCTAGCAGATGAAGTGGAGGCTGTAGGAGAAGGGTGAGTTGATTGCAAGGAGACATATAGATTGAACAATTCTGTTTTATTTAATCTTCATGAGAAATTAACGTCAGAATTAATTAGGGCTTGTCTCAGCCCTTTAACAATCCATTTCCCTATGTCAGGGATGGTTGGATGGACCGGAGTGGAGGTGGATGAAGAGGAAGATGATGAATTTCTCGCCGGCAGTGGTGAGGGCAGTCCTCGGCGTCTCTGTGAGCGTGGAGAGGATGCCGGCATCCCCGATTTGAGGACGGAGGCTCGATGATGTTGGTGGTTAGAGAAGAATTATTCCTTGGAGCGGCGGGTTGCGATGGAGGCTCAAATATGACAAAAGAATCGTCATCAGAGGGGAAGAGCTCCAGCTCAGAGATGACAGCAAAAGGGCGGGGCTTAATGCTGCTAAACTGTCAGTGAGACTGCGGAGTATACCACTTATCGTTGGTTGCTGAGTGCTCTCCACTCGTGTTAATTATCTGCACGTGCTCCTCCCGAACTTTGTTAATAAAACATAATTTAGAATAGAAAACTTTTAAATTGTAATAATATTTCACAATAGTACTGATTTTGCTATATTTGTTAACAAATACATGCAGCCTCGGTGAGGATAAGAAACTTTTTAAAAACATTTTCAAAATCTTACTGACTCCAAACATTCAAACAATGTTCTTGCTTCCCCCACTAAGAGTTTACTGTCCTTTGCAAAATGATTTGGTTTCAGATAGGTGTTTTATCAAATTATAAAATATAATTTCATTAAACTCCTTATACATTTGATCCCTACCTACGAGGAATCAAATTATTCACAAAACTACCAAGCCTCCATATAGTCAACCATATTTTTCCATAATTGAAGCTACCTAATGCAAATAGAACATGTATGAGAGAAAATGGTTGCGCGAGAGAGCTAAGTGAGGTAGATGGAGAGAGGTAACGTCAGTGCAGACATGTTGTCATTTTCTGTGCAAGGAAATGGGCGATGTGTGCATGAATGCAGAGGGTGGGGGTAATGTTAAGTGTTCTCAGTGTGGAGTCAAGCCTCCTCCGCAGATTGCTGTCTTGTTCTCACCACTCGTTGTCCCTTTGAAGTAATTACTCTTTCACCTGGACAAGCTAATCAGTGAAGGCGTGCCCTGCATCAGCACCCACAGGCTCAGCGCCTTCCAAACAAACAACAGATACATATGCGATTTAACACACAAACACAAACTACGAAACCGTAAATTAGCGATATCAGTAAACAAATGTATTGTATACATACTGTATTGTACTTTTCCTCCAAGTGCTTAATCTATATAGATAAATCATACAATGATTTATTCAATGCTTTATCCATGATAAGGGTATGACCAATAAAAAATTTCTTGCATCATAAAAATCACTGGTGCTTTTCTGTTGCTAACCTTCAATGTAGAGGACAAATGAATAGAAATAAACATGTTTTGTGTGTGGACATGGATGCACGCACACACACACACACACACACACACACACACACACACACACACACACACACACACACACACACGCACACACACACACACACACACAGCCCTGTCAAGGGGCTGTGTGGTTAATCTTTATGCACTCTGTGACCTCCTCACTGCCAACCCTGCTAAATATATTATTCCCGTGGGGCTTTCAGTGCTGCTTGGTGTCAGAAATCAATATGTATGAGCCGTGTAGATGGGAATTTCTAATATATCTCCACGGCCCTGCGCTACTCTTCAATATCTGCCTCGGACTATTAGTGCCGGCTCAGTGGCAGTGAAATAACCGAGATAATCTGTTAAGGTTCCGCTCTTAAGGTGGAACTGCTTTAACAGGCTTTACTGGGCCTTTTTTTTCCCATCAGAAATAACTAAAAAGCCATATTCTTCATAGGTATAGAAAGTCATTTTTAATTTTAGAGTTATAAATGAAGTGAATTTTCAGGTGCTGTTTTTAAACACTGTTGTTTATGTATTGCTATACATAAAACAAATTTGTACAATTATGTTTAGTATTCATGAGTCTATCACATTTTAATGCAAAGGTATAAGTGAATGTTTTTTTTTTTCTATTCGTGAGTGGTTATACCTGCAGTATAGGCCTACTTGCTGTTTTTGTGTATCAAGATGTGTATGCTTGTATGCATGTGTGTGTGTGTGTGTTCTCTGTGGTGTTGTCAGGAGGGGATGTGGGTCATAGTGCTAATTGATCATTTCCTAATGTGATGATTTGCTGCAGCACTTAACTGCAGTGCATGGCTTCTTTACTGGAAAAAAAGACATCGAGCTTCAAGCGGCACGAGACTCGAATGGGGGAGGGGAAGATTTGAATGGAAGAAAGAGACGGAAGAGAGGGGAAGACTGACTCAGACAGCGTGAGGTCTCAGAGGAGAGAGAGACGCTAAAATTATTTCATGGTCATGATGGCTTTTTCTCCCTCTCCCATCTCACACGCAGGACCTGCAAATATAATCTACAGCCATATATCTGCTGTCTTTTGCACAAAGGTGATCTCCTTAATGCTGTCTGCAACCGGACAAAGCTGCAGACAGGGAAACTCACTATCCATCAGCTGTAATTGCATTAGATTATAGGTACAATGTGGCTAAAAGTCCCTTCAAGGAAAACGTGCCGTTTCTGGTCCCAAAATGTATAAATATAGATCTTTTTTTTTTTTTCTATTATTGAACAATAATGGTAAATGAATGAATGAATGAATGCGTGTCTTCATGGCACCTGGGAAGCTGTTGTGATATGGTGTAGCTATATAAGGGCAAAAGTGATAAATTTGTAACCATGTAATATTTATGTAGATTGATTGATTGATTGATTGAAGTAGCATATTCAAAATAACCACTTCAGCAGGTGAACCATTTCTTATTAATTTCCATCACTTTTGGCACTTCATTAGGTCTCGTATTCTACAGAATTTCATTTTCCTGTTTTAAATCAATTGAACTGTGTATATCTTCTAGTCATTCTATATTTTAGGGTACATTACATATATGTTACATATTCTTACAACATTTTAGCCAAATATTATTTATACATGATGACTAGATGTGTTCACTATGGCTGCGTTTACACTTGGCATTAACATCCTGTATTCAGATGTTGTCCACATACACATTGAAAAGACAAGTGTAAATGCGCTTGGAATGTTATCCAATCAGCGTGTCCAGGTTCGCATGTAGTCGAGGACGCATTGTGATTGGATCTCAGCGTAATGTAAACGCAATCCAGCCATCGTATCTGCATTCACAGGTGGACGTCACACAAAACCCTGCCCATTGTCATTATTCCCCCTCCTCTCTCCAGAAATTGCTGCACGTAGCTGTGTGGTTTTGCGATACAGTCGAGTGCGAAGTACATCGCAAATATACTGAAACGTTTGCCTTCACACCCGAAAGTTGCAGAACCATTAATTTTCTGTAAAGAACGCTAATTTTCTCCACCCATACGTTTCTCTGTACCGTTTCCATTACAGCATCTATCCACATTATAAGTACTTGCAGCCTCTTCATCCTCCTCATTTTGCGAGATTTGTAAAATGTCCCCCAACTGAAAACTGTTTTTTAAAAAAAACCCACCACTTCAGGTCGACTTTGCACCAGAGCCATCTTTATTTTTTTGCGAGATCCGATCTGTTATCCAAATACAGAAGTCACTTGATGTGGACAGGTGTAAACGCACCATGTTCTGACTTGTCTGGCTTATGATCCGATCTGCTTGCTCGGATCACAGTGATTGCATGTTAATGCCAAGTGTAAATGCAGCCTATGTGTCTATTAATATGTTTATGCTGACATATGCATATAACGGTTTGTCTCATATTTATTGAGTTGGCTTGTGCGTTTTATTTTTCACGCTTCAGAAATGTGAAGTTATTTCTGGTAAGGGAGCATAGTGAAAATTGGTGCTCCCTGGTTTTTGCAGTGCATTATGGGATTTTACAGGGAGCGAATGTTCCAGTTTTTTTCCAAGGTTTTTGCGATTGAGACAGCCCTTAAAATGACTCCCTGATCAGTGCCCGACTACTGAACTAGGGAGCTGATTGAGATGCACCCAATGTTGGGTACATTGTTGTGGTTTGTGTTGGAAAGGCGGAGCTAGCCAAGCAGGGTAGTGCAACATATGGCAGTCTATGGGGTGGTTCCAGCCTAGTTCTAGGGGGGAAAGAACACCAGCAGAGACGACAGAGCGGACTCTGTTGAGGGAAAGACATGGGCTTATCCACAGAGGAGCTGAACCGTGGAAGAATACACATATGGGGTCGCCGCAGGGACCACTACATATGGACACCCAGCCTAACACAGGTTCCACAATGCATACGAGTGTACTGTAGGCCTGGCGTCAGACGCTCCGCAACGTCTGACTGCCGCAGGGGTGACGGAGGAACTCAACAGGGTTAACCATTTCTGGGGAACACTACTGGAGTCCTTTGCGCTACTGGCCACTAGTGGCGAGTACACAGGAAGATACCTACTCGAAGGCTATAGAATCTAGCTAACGTTTTGGGTGTCGCCCACCCTGCAGCTCTACATATATCTGTCAGCGAGGCGCCTTGAGCCAGCACCCAGGATGAAGTAACACTTCTAGTTGAGTGTGCTCGCAACCCGAACGGACAAGACACGTCTTGGGATTGGTACGCCAAGACAATAGCATCCACTATCCAGTGGGCTAACCTCTGCTTGGAGACAGCCTTTCCCTTCTGCTGGTCTCCGTAACAGACGAAGAGCTAGTCTGAGGTCCTAAAGCTTTGCGTTCTGTCCACATAAAACCACAAGGAGCCGACGGGACAGAGAAAAGCCAGGGCTGGGTCCGCCTCCTCCAAAAGCAGCGCTTGCAGCTTCACTACCTGGTCCCTGAAGGGAGTGGTAGAAACCTTGGGCACGTATCCAGGCAGGGGTCTCAGGACAACGTGAGAGTTGGCCGGCCCGAAATCTAGGCACGATTCATCGACTGAAAATGCTTGCAGTTCCCCTACCCTATTGTTGAAAACCAGAGCAGTCAGGAGCACTGTCTTCAGTGACAGGATCTTTAACTCAGCTGACTGCAGTTGTTCGAAGGGAGGTTTCTGCAGTGTGCTGAGCACCAGAGACAGGTCCCAAGAGGGTATAGAGGGAGGGCGAGGCGGATTTAATCTCCTTGTCCCCCTCAGGAACCTCATGATCAGGTCATGCTTCCCCAAAGACTTACCATTAACTGCATCATGATGTGCGGCAATAGCGGCAACATACACTTTGAGGGCGGAGGGAGACAGCCTTCGCTCCAACCCATCTTGCAGGAAGGAGAGCACGACTCTGATCGGACATCTTCAAGGGTCTTCCCGGTGGGAAGAACACCACTCAAACGAACAGGTTCCACTTCAGTGTATAAAGACGCCTCGTTGAGGGGGCTCTAACGGAAGTGATGGTGTCTACCACCGCCTGGGGTAGATCACCTAGAAACTCTGCGTCCCGTCCAGCGACCAGACATGGAGTTTCCAGAGTTCTGGACGCGGGTGTCATTGGGTGCCCCATCTCCGAGAAAGCAGGTCCTTCCTCAGAGGAATGGGCCAGGGAGGGGCTGTCATGAGTAGTGTGAGTTCTGGGAACCAGGTCTGCTTGGGCCAGTACAGCGCAACTTACAAGACCTGCTCCTTGTCCTCCCTGACTTTGCACAGTGTCTCTGCAAGAAGGTTCACTGGGGGAAACGCATACTTACGTAGGCCGCAGGGCCAGCTGTGCACCAGTGCATGCGTGCCGAGGGTCCCCTCGGTTAGGGAGTAAAACAACTGGCAATGGGTCGAGTCCGGAGAGGCAAACAGATCTACCTGTGCAGCTCCGAAGAAGTCCCATATCAGCTGGACCGCCTGGGGATGGAGACGCCACTCTCCCGGAAGCGTAGGCTGTCGTGAGAGCTCGTCCGTTCTTTGAGCCAGAGCTTGGCCATTGCTCTTGGATAAAGAGGATCTATCAGCCCTAAAATGCAACCAGAAGGGGTAAATGCATATGGTGGCAGACCTCAACGTCATGTTCGCCTATCCCAAGGACTACGATCTAACAGCCACGCCGACAGATCAGTCAGCCAATGATGCCTCCTGCGGCAGTGGAGTCACAGAGAGTCTGTTCATCAGATGTCCCCAGGATTTCTACCGAACCAACTGATACTACTTGCCAGTTCAGGAACCTCAAAGCGCAGACCAAAGCTGTCTGTCCATATTGTGACAAAAATGACCATTATCTCAGTCAGTGTGCTACATTTAACTCCTTCAACAAACAGCAGATCACAGATTGGATCCAGATGAACCATCACTGCTGGCTCTAAAGGTGGACACACCAAGCAGCTAAGTGTACCCTCAAGAAGCCATGTAGTATATGCAAAGGCAGGAACCTGGAGATTGTTTCATGAAGTGGACTCCAAACCTGTGACTGAAGGTGCTTGTCTAGTTAATTCAGCGACTGTATCTAGATAGACCTACGGGATGATGGCAAGACCTATGCCGTCCTTGATGGCGGTTTGGAGACGATTCTCCTATCCCCTGCAGCCACTATCTGCCAGGATGTACAAACTGTCACTGGAGATGTAGTGTCCGTCCATATTTCACTCGTAACTCAGCCACAGAAGATCTTCAGAATCTCAGCTGTCTTTACTGCTGAACTTCTTTGTCTAGCAGACCATTCCTACTATCTGAGTATCCTGGAGAAGTATCAGCACCTTAAGAACATTACCCTGCAGTCTTTCGAGGGAGTATGTCCACTACTGCTTATTGGAGCTGACATTACTCAACTCATTATTCCCATATCATCTGTTCAGCTGGGCCCCCCAGACAAGGTTCAGATTGACATTGCAGGGACCGGTAAGACTCTTGCAAGATCAGCTTTCATCACAACAGTGCTTCTTTCTGTCTGTCACCCCTGTTGAACTACAGTTGAAGAGGGATGTCGAAATGCTGTGGCAGATTGATGTCGTACCTTACTGCTGCTAGAAGCAAGATACTCTATCCAAAGAGGATCAAGAGTCTCTTGGAGGCCAAGAGTACCTGGATCGAGGTAAATGGATCCCCTCCCTCCTGGCTTTCCTTCTGCGGTTCAGGGAGCATTGTGTGGCCATAAGTGGGGATGTACAGTGGTTACTCAACCAGAATAATACTTTTACCGCCGCCACTCCCGCGGCGTTAAAATTCGGATCTGTATTTGCTGCCTTTTACCGCTAAGAGGCGCTACAATCACAGACTTTGAAAGGTGTCAGTTTATTCTCTCTATTGCGTAATCTAACGCCGCGCCGCGGCTCATTCAGAGCGATTGAAAGCTGGTAACAGATGAATTCAAGTGAAACATAAACGAATTCATAATCACAATACTGAAATTAAATTGAATAAATAGTGAAAACATTACAACATAAATATATTAGGCTATCAATGAGGCTCTGGAAGAGCATAAGACAAAATTTAATAGCGTTCAGACGGTAGCTCAGTGGTTAGCAACAACATGAGTATCACTGCGCTTTAAGCGATCTGAGATCGAATCTCAATGTAGCCAACATTCTGTTGGCCGACTTCATTTATGTTTTACCGTTCTTGATGCTTAAATAGGTGGACTAACTGTTTATTAGCGAGTTCATTAACTGTTTATTTATTTAATGTCAAGCGTTTGTTTAATTATCAATGCCACATTAACGTAAATTTGCTACATTCCATGTAGAGCCGCTGGACGACAAAACTGATGAGGGAAATGAAAATAAATTAAAAAAGAAAGCTGATCGCGTCAGAAAATGAAAATAATGATGCTTGTCTTTAATCTGCTAAATTATTGTTTTGTGAATCATTCACGAAATTGAGTTGACTGACAGTGATACCTGGCCATAGCAACGGGAGAATTTTTTCAAAACAGATCCATATTGAACAAATCAGAAAAGATTTATTTTGTTGACTTGACAGACTAACTAAATAGTAGCCTATTACTTTCAATATAAAAACAAATGAAAATGTAAAAGAACACTAAAATTAATTAAGTTTGAAACCCATCGCAATTTTTTAAGGTTTAAATAAAGTGTCGGGTGAGTTTATTTGTTTAAAACAGGGTTGCATTGAGTTTAGAGTGTATTTCCTTTGCGATGCAAAATAAGAAACACAGAATCTTATTCTTGCAACATTTTGAATTTGTATTGCCAAAGAAATTTCAGCCAAATTAAACAATTAAAACAGTACAAAACGAAAATAGTCCAAAGCCACATAAATTAAAAACATGCGTTTTTCTTTGCCTCTCTCTCGCGCTTGATCTCTTTTTAGCCAGTTTATTTTGTCTCCCTCCCTCCAAAAAAAAAAAAAAAACTGTAACAAATTATTTAGCCTTTGTTGCTTCAAAGACAAAGCATGCCTTGTTGAATTCACTTTACAATAAAACGAGGTTGATCGCGAATTAAAGAGCTCTGTATCTGCTGTGGCATGAACGCGTTTCGTCGACAGTTCATGTTTAGATAATGCCAGATTGTTCACAATCATACACACTGCTCAAACATTCTAAAACTCTAGAAAAAACAGTTGAAACAACTGGACTGAACACTTTAATTGAAATTTTGTGTGATAAAAACTTTAAATACAAATATACAATATTTATCATTTAATAAGATATAGGCTAGGGCCTACATTTGGACACACCGAGAGATTTATCCTTAAAAGAATTTAGCCTTTGCCTGCTCATCAGGCTGGCTCTCCGACATCTCCATATGAAAGACGAACATTAACACCTATTGTGCACGCACGATAAAGCCACTGTCCCTCCAACCCCCCCACGGGCTCTCTGAGTCTGAGACTGACTTAAAACAAAAAGAAGTCGCAATTCACACTTAAACACTTAAGCATTACAGTTAAGCATTAGACTATTAAAGTGTTGATAATGAAGGAATTACATAATGTAAGCTACATGTAGTGATATTTCTGTCATGAAACTTTATTACTAAATATTTCATTTCAATAATTCGTTCAATTTCAATAAGTTGTTCTTTTTTATTCAAATAAACCTCGAACCACAGTGCTTCGTTGTGCTGCTGTTAACAACTTGTAGGACAACAGCAGGACAACTTGTGCTGCTGTTAAACTAGGCCTAAATAACATTTATAGAATAATTATGAACTTAAATGAAACAATATTGCAACATTTCGACAAATAAATTATTGATAAATAAATTATAAATACTGCTTTTGAAATTACGATTGGTATTAGATGTAAAGTCATTATGTTGGATACTATTTGTTCCAGTGTAAAATGGAAATGCTTGGCAATTTTTTTTTTTGTAAATATAAGCAAAAACTATATGGTGTAAAAAAGTTTTAGAACTAGACAAATCTCTCTGCATTAATAATAGGATATAAAATGCATTAATAGGCTTATATAAAATTTACAAAAGCCCCAAATTTGTTCGGGATTTGAACCCATGTCATCTAAATGATCGAACCGTAAGTTCTACCACTCGGCCATGAATTTAACTCTGTATGATATGACCAAACGTTTGTTTCTCCAGTGTGTTCGTTCACATGAGCGAGAAAACGTTTAAATCATTAGCACAGGGGCGTAGCCATCATTTCAAAAGTGAGGGGGACAGAATGTCAAGTGTAATACCATTTTTTTTTCAGACTTTTGTTGACAGGTTAATTGGCTTAATGTGCTATTTATTTTTAAAGCAAAAAAAAAAAACAGAAAGAAAGAAATGCAGATGTTCAGTACTTTATATTTCACACGCAGGGTTTTTCCTGGCTTAAAATTTTGTACATTTTAAAGATAAATTCATTAATCTGGTGCACTTTGAGTCCCCCGAATCCACTGTTAAAAATAAATAATCCACCCGTCAACCGCCCAAACATATGATATTCTCTGATTTAGATATCTGATCATCGCATTACAATTATTCAAATTATAAGTGTTACTGTTAAGCATGATAATATGGTTAAATATCAAACTGAAGTAGGCTGATTTAAAAATAACATTTACTTAAAGTAAAAGTTCTTCTTTTGGCAAAATAACATTTCCTTAATAGCCTAAAGTTTGTCTTACTAAACTAAAACTTTCCAATTGAAAACCTTCAAACGTCAAGCTTTTAAAAATACTTCAAACTTTCTAGTTAGGCTTTTTCAAGAGAACTTAAAGTTTGTCTACAAACTTTTTTATCTAATTGTAAAGTGTTACCGAATTATGGTAAGCATCATAGTCTACACATGTTATTGCCTGATTCAAGCAGATCGTGGCTGTTAATGCATGATGAACATACAAATTCAGCATTAACAATCACCATGTTTATTCTAATTTGAAGGGCTTTGATAACATATCTGTGAAAATAAAAGACATTACTAATAAAAAAAGATTGAAAATAGTGCACGTTTGTGCAGGTATAGTGAATATTTTCAATTTACAACAAAACTTGTTAATTATTCAACAAGAGAAATAGGCAGAGTTATTCATCATTGTGCAACACAATTCGGATACCACATGACAACTTACAGTGCTTGACTTTTTCGTGAAAAAGGAGTGAAGAGTTTTTTTGCCGTTTTGAACTCTATGAAACTGATGGATTCGGCGCGGGTGCGAGCATGGGCGTGTCGTAAGCTAATGCACGAGTGACTGATGATTACCATGGAAGCGTGAAAGTCACGTATGTAGATAGAATATCCTTGACTCTTTGGATTTTAAATCTCGATGTAGGGCAGGCTATACACACCCGCGGAAACCTCAGCTTGTCATAGACACATAACATTTACCCTATGAAAAAGTGCGGGGGACGAATTTACATTTTATAAAAAGTGTGGGGGGGGGGACACGTCCCCCGCGTAATCTACGCCCATGCATTAGCATATTGTAGACCTTTTACAGTTTTAAAAGATGATATATTATCTGTGTGACCAAAAATTACGGAGTAGGCTAGCCTTTTAAGTTCTTTTAGCTGTTATGAGAAAAAATAAATTCAAGTGAAAGCCCCGCCGCGTTTGTCGAACTCTAGTTCAACATGCCAGAATAAAACCCAATTTTAGAACAATGCGTAGCGCCACTCGGTGTGCCAAAACACTTAATTATTAACATCAATATTTCGTTCAAAAACATCTCAAAACGCTTTGTGACATTTTGAAAAGCCGTGAATGTATTAAGGCCACTGGAACCAGGATCGTAACAGAAACGCGCTGCATGTTATCTCTCAATACAGGTGCAGAAGCGCCGGTTCATATTGTAGGCTATTGTTTGTTGTTTAAACGTGCGTGTTGCATATTTTTAAAAAATATATAATATATTTGATATGGTGTATTGGTGAATTAGGTTAGCATTGATTAGCCTACTGTGGAGGGGGAAATCCCCCACCAGCAAATTGCACCTTGGTCCTTGTTACACAACCATGTTTTTAAAAACTCTTTCTGTAGCCTATATGGAACCCCATGATGTTTTTTTTTAAATATTTTTTTAACAGAACTGCTTTTGAAATTACGATTGGAATTATTATACAGATTGATATAAATTCAGCCAATCTGTTGGATAATATTTGTTCCTTTGTGTAAAATGGAAATGCATGGAAATTGTATTTTATAAATAGTCGGGATTTGAACCCGTATCAACTAAATTATAGAAACCACTTAAGTTCTACCACTCGACCACGACTTTTCTCACTAAGAATTGCCCAGAACTTCGGTTGTTCATCAGTCAGTGTGCGCGCACACGAGAGAAGCGCTCTTTCAATCCTCTCATTCCTAAATAGTTTAGCGTTATTGCACCTAATTTATTTCCACTGACTGCGAGAGAGGCCAATTTTAACTTTTGATTCATAAAATGTTCTACTCTAAAAGTTTGTTATATTCTGTTTAAATGTAGGCTTACTTTTACTTAATTAAGTTTTGCTTTCGTTAAATTTAACCGAAACTGTTGTAGGCTAAATTATTTTTATTTTTATTATTATTATTTGTTGTTCTAAAAGTTTGTTCTATTCTGCTTCGTTTGTTTATTTTTATTTCATTTTTTACATATTCAATCAGTCTCACTTGTTTTTTTTACAAGACCTTGTGCTGTGTTTTTTAATAAACAGATACAAACAGAGATATATAGCCTAATAGTTCGTACAAATAAACGTCTATATGTATAGGCTACTATGTATACTATAAATTGTATGATCGTTTGTTTAAATAACAAATTGTCTGTCTTTAATTAATAATACAATTATTACTTTAACATGCAGTTTCAGCTTCACCAAATCTTTGTTTGTTTCATTATTATAGCCTACAGAAAATGCAAATAGCTCTTGTTTTAATTTTTCATGTTTGTTGCTTATTTGGAAATTGCCATAGTTGTAGTATTTCATCCTTACTGTTAATTGACATTAGCCCCGCACTTACGTTTCAAAATGCGGCAATTGCGGCTGTTTTGCTAAATGTCCCTTTGCGCCACCTGGCGGCCATTTCGCGAACGACTTTGAAATGCGACTAGTTTATTTTTGCCGCGGTGGATTTGCCGCGGCATGAGTCGCGGCGGTAATAGGCATTCTGGTTGGCTACCTACTGTATGCAGGCTGTTTCATCAGGTCCTACTACTGCCTGAGACAAGACCTACATTTCCAATGGTCTGATCTTCATCAAAATGACCCGGAATACTTATGATGGCAAATCCTTCCCTTAAGGACCACGTGCAGCCCCTGCAGTGCAACCTTCGCCCTTCAGTGACATGTGCCATTGCACAGTACTCCGGAGGAGGATTCTAAGATTCACAGTGGACAGATGCTTCCATGTAAACAATGGTATACAAAGCCTATCTGCAGTTCAAGAAGCACGACAATTAGTGGATAAGTTACGGGCCCTCTTATCCTCTGGTGGTTTCGAGATCCGGCAATGAGCCAGCAATGAGATGGAAGTTGTTTGACCTAGTTCTAGAAGTCAGGTCCACTAAAATGGAGTTGTGGCTCACTCGCTGAAGACAAAGCCAACACACAAGAGTCAACCAAAAATATGTTAGACCCATCACTTCTGCCACTAAAGATTGCTTTATTAATAATATTCCTGATCAATTTGATCTCCTTACCTCTCTGTGCTCTGTGTTAAAATTTTGCCTGATAAGCCTTGGTGGACTCATGTTCTGTCAGATCTGCCCTGGGGGGTCTTCGGATCCACCGTAGTTGTCATCCGCTCCACCTTGGTGGTCGTCAGCTCCACCTTGGTGGTCTCCAGCCCTGCCTGCTCTGCCGTGGTGGTCCACAGTCTTGTTAAGGTGGTCCTCAGCTCCACCGTGTGGATGTTCAGTGCTGCCTGATCTGCTGTGCTGGTCATCTGCTCCGCCATGGTGGTCTCCAGCATCGCTGAGGTGGTCTTTAATCCAGCCTGCGCTAATCTGGCCACCTGTTCAACCTGCTCCACCTTGGTCATCTGCTCAGCCAGCTATGCCTTGGCCACTTTCCCAGTCTGCTCCGCCTGGAAAAGGGATTCCCGAAGGCTTTTTGGAACTAATATTTGGGTTGTATCTTTTTTTGTCTGGGCGTCTTGGGCCACCCTATACAACCTGTCACTTATCATGGTAAAATAGGGATAGGAAAGCGGCTGATCAGGCTGGAGCAGCTTTCCGTTGATGGTGCGGACCCTTTCAAACGTATGTTTGAATCTCCAGCAGAGCGGCCCAGGCCTCCCCGCTGCCCTGGTGCTAGAAAGTTGGCCAAGCGACTGACATGATGGAGAGAGGGGAGGGATGAAGAAATCACGGAGGCGCCGGCGATCTCCGTCGCGCACACTGGAGATGGTGGGTGCTGCGTCCGGGGCGACCTCCCGGCCAAGCAAGCTCCGGATGACCCGCCATTCCTCCTCCTGTCCCTGGATCAACAGACGGAAACGATCCTCCTGCTTTACTCTGACATCCATGAGGGTTTGGTGTTGCATCTGGTTGGCACCACTGTAAACTGTAAAGAAGACAGGTCAGCAAGTTTCTCAGTCTCTTTTATTGTCTCTCTCAAAAACAAATACAAATTGTGCTCCGGCATACATTCAATAAACAAATAAATAAAATAAAGTTTATTTGTTTATTTGACATGTTGTGTGGAACACAACACGTCCATAAGCTCTCTCCCCTTCCCAGGTGAGAGTTGTTTAATGGATTCTTCTGATAACGTCGGTTAGAGCAACGACGTGGATGACGTCATTTTACGTTGCTCAGTAAACTTAAGTCTTCATTTAAATAGGAGTGTTTACTCAAAAATTTTGAGCCACACAAAAATAATAATAAATTCCTTGTTCATAAAATGTAATTGTTTTAAATTGCATCAACTATATAACAGACTTTATATCACTCTGTTTTGTTTGTTTCCTTTTTCTGTTTGGAAGATAACTGAGCCTTTAAATCTCCTTTGTAAAAGCTTCACAACATAAATACTGCCGTGCAAAGGCAAAAGACCGTAACTTCGTTTTAGTTTGAAAATTAGTTATTGATATTTTTGGTAAATTCAAGACCCCCTTTATCATGTGGATAAGTATCTTGCGTCAATTCTGTTGTTTTTTCTAAAAATGATGGGTTGTCTTAACAGTAACTTCCAAAAAGCAAAGGAGAAACCAAGGCAGAAGACCGTAACACCAGTTACCGCTGTTTGGCTTTGTTTTGGAATGCTCAAATTGAGTTACGGCACCCTGCCTTTGTATCGCCGTGCGTCAATATGAAGTTACTGTGCCGGCCAGGAGTTACGGTATTCTGCCTTTGTTTTACTGTCCATTAAAGTTTGCCGCGTTTAAGTTACGGTGTAGCCTGTGTTACTGTCATACTGTCATTGAAGCACTTCTGACACACACAATACCTGAATAAAAGAGTAGGTAAAACAATATTGTTGAGTGGTTGTTTTATTATAGCGTAAGGATGGCCCATTACTCTCGAGGGAAAAAGATGGTTGAGATGGCTTTGAAACGCAGACATCATTGTGAAGGTAAGAAATTGTGAAACACAAAATGTGCATTAGACAAACTTAAGATCGCGATTTACTTAATTTAACTAGCTAACAGCAGCCTAGCATAAGGCTAAAGTTAGTCAGTTATGAATAGGCTACCAAACTGCTCCATATAAGCACTGTAAACAAGCAGAGACTAAATAACTTACCAGCAATAAGTAATTTAACCGTATATAATCTCAAATATATGTTTTTTTTTCATAATGTTAATTCACTCAGAGCCAGCTAGCCTGTCAGTGACACGTACTGTCACGTTAGACAACAGACTAGCTGCACGACACGAGTGCGAGTCGAATGCAGTTAACGTTAGTGTATGATCACACATAAAAACAGTATAGAAACAGCTCGCAAATCCATATCCTACCTTTTCTTGTAACATGATAAAATCCATGGCAATGAACGTCATCAGAGATGTTTAATCCACAAGCATTCTGAGCATTATTCCATAGCTGGCGTTCACATCAATCCACAAGTCAGGCGATTAACATTCAATTAGATGTAAAGGCAATTCCTTTTACGTTGCAATAAATAATAATTGGTTGCAAAACTGTATCCACCCGCATGTACGGGCTATAGCTTTTTTGTCTGGTAATCAGTTACGTCAGAAAAACAATATTCAAATCACTCCACGCATTTGAGATTAATCCACCAGTCAGCGAGCCAAACTTAACCCTTGATTAACCAGTTGCACTAACTTGTAGGCCTATGCCTGATACTTTGTTAAAGTAGACATTGATTAATCAAATAGCCTATTGGTAAAAACAAATGTTTGCTGGACCTACGTGTATTGAATATAAAATATTATTTCCTATTCAAATTTCCCTCCATGCCTTATTATTATTTTATTATTATCATTATTGTTATTATTATTTTTAGTATTATTAAATTTGCTCTATTCCTTTCAGTTCCTTGTGGTGATATTCCTTGTGGTCCGGATGCACCACAAACAAAAAAAATGATCGTTCTTGACAGTGGTAGGCATTTTCATAACATTGACATTAATTAATCAAATATTCTTCAAATATTTCATGTTCATGTTCCATATTTTTCCATGCATGTCTCCATTGTAAATTTGTTCTGTTCATTTCAGTTACTTATGGCGATATTGATTGTGATCCAGCACCCAAATCAAAAACATGGACAGTTCTTGATAGTTGTTTGGATATTAGTTTCCCAGAGTTTGATTCTGATGAGCTGTTCTGCAGCACACCTGACACCACGCTTGATGCTCTTATGGAGTTTCCCCTAGCTCCAGCCACAGCTCTACTGCCAGAGCCGACCCTCGCTCCACTGCCAGCACCAGAGCCCACCCTAGCTCCAGCCACAGCTCTACTGCCAGAGCCCACACTCGCTCCACTGCCAGCACCAGAGCCCACCCTAGCTCCAGCCACAGCTCTACTGCCAGAGCCCACACTCGCTCCACTGCCAGCACCAGAGCCCACCCTAGCTCCAGCCACAGCTCTACTGCCAGAGCCCACACTCGCTCCACTGCCAGCACCAGAGCCCACCCTAGCTCCAGCCACAGCTCTACTGCCAGAGCCCACACTCGCTCCACTGCCAGAACCAGAGCCCACCCTAGCTCCAGCCACAGCTCTACTGCCAGAGCCCACACTCGCTCCACTGCCAGCACCAGAGCCCACCCTAGCTCCAGCCACAGCTCTACTGCCAGAGCCCACACTCGCTCCACTGCCAGAACCAGAGCCCACCCTCGCTCCAGCCAAAGCCCCACCAATGGGAGATCCGTGTAAATGCAGAAGAAAATGCACAGACAAATTTAGTGAGGAGAGGCGTAAGGAGATCTGGAAGAGGTACTGGGACATCAACTACACAGACAGACGTGCATTCATGTTCCACAGTGTCAGCCAGCTACCAACAGCAGCAGTTTGTGTGGATGGAAAAACAAGTCGACGGTGCAGGTCCTTTGTTTACAGGCTAAATAATGCAGATCAGGTCCCACAGCAGGTCTGTAAAACTTTTTTCTTGGCCACTTTGGGGTACCACCCAGCGAATGACAGCCTGGTCCTCTCTGTGATGGGGAATGGGAATGAGGTGATCACACGAGACCAAAGAGGAAGACATACACCATCCAACAAGCTGGACATGCAGCCTTTTTACGACCACATTGAATCATTCCACCCATCAGTGAGTCACTACCGAAGAGAGCATGCCCCACATCGTCGCTATCTCCCTAGCGACGTTAACATCAAGCTCATGTATGCTGATTATTTGGAAAAAGGCAACAGCTGCTCCTATGAAAGCTACCGCAAAGCTGTAAAACATAAGAAGATCAGCTTTGCAAAGCTTGGAGAGGAGGAATGTGAGGAGTGCGTACTGCAGGATCAGCACATGAAAACTGACCATGATGGGGATGGCCATGATATGGACTGCTTGCAGTGCCAGAGGTGGCTTGGACATAAAGAGTCTGCCGTGCAGAGCAGAATAATGTACCAGGCTGATGCAGAGAAGGACTGGCCAGAGGACACATTGGTGAAGAGTGTGGACCTTCAAAAAGTCATCATGTTGCCTCGTATGCCTGGTTTAAAAACATCAATCTTCACAAAACGCATCGTGGCATTCCATGAGACCTTTGCCTCTGTAGGCAAGAAAAAAGACAAAAAAAACACCATCTCTGTGGTCTGGCATGAGGGCACGGCAGGGCGAAGAGCAGCAGAGATCACCTCGGCCTATGTGACTGCACTAAAAAAAGAAAGGGACATAGGCCACTGCATCTTTTGGGTGGACAACTGTTCAGCCCAAAATAAGAATTGGTGCTTGCTATCCTCCCTAGTCTGCCTTGTAAATGGTGATACCACCTCCATGGAGGATATAACTCTGAAATACTTCGAAAAGGGACACACATTCATGAGTGCTGACAGTTTTCATCATGGTGTCGAGCTGGAGATGAAAAAGCGACCTGGAGGTGTGCTGTATGACTTTGAGGATTTTGTGAATGTTGTGACAACCTCAAACTCCAGGAAGGTGGAAGTGGTTGAAATGAGGAATGAAGATGTGCTGAATTGGAAGGATGGGCACTCCTGTGTTAAGACCAAGAAGGCATCAAAGTTGGGCGAGATGTCAGTGATCCAGCTGCGACGTGGTTCAAGGAGCTTGTTCTTCAAACTAAACCATGTAGATGCTGACTTTACCGAGTTGGACTTCCTCCGGGCTAAGTTCGAGCTTAAGGTTCCCTCTCTCCTGAGACCACATGACCAGGGGATTGAAGAGGCTAAAAAGAACGACATAATAGGAAAATTATGTCCTTTTATGCCCCAAAACAGGAGGGCTTTCTGGTGTTCACTGCCTGTAAGCGAAGTTGTGGAGGATGAGGAGTGAGAACACCCTGAAACAACATTAAATGGATGCAGGATTCCAAGTTCACTTACTTGTAAATGATTTACTCTTATTCCCTTATTCCCATTCCATGTGTTTTAAATTTGTACATGATCCGTTGTTCTATCTGCTATATCTTTGTTTTATATCTTGTTATATCTTTGCATTTTTCAATTATTAATTAAATGAATATGTTTACTTATTACAAATATGCTTATCTTGTATGTATTCATATAATTCAGTGTCACCTATCTGCAGTCAACCTGTTAGTTTTACTGCACACAAGATACTCTTTACTGATATGGAGATATTGTGTCATGTCTAATTAATTAATAATGCCATCAGGATGCAACCAAATCAGATGATAGCAATAATGGCTAAGAGTAATTGTAAATCATCCAAAATTATCAATCAATCAATCGTTTTATTTCTAAAGCACATTTTAAAACAAAAAAAGTTGATCAAAGTGCTTTACAGAACCAACCTTACATAACATATACACAAACAAACCATAAAACACAATACTGGTGTTACTATAAAGATTTTGTTAATGGTGATCAGCAACCAAATATTGATAATGTGTAAGTTACTGCCCTTTGCCTTGGCATGACTTCTCATGTTTTGCAGACAATACAAAGGCAGAGTACAGTAACTTGAAAATTGGGGTCAAAGGTCAAGTTTGAGATCAATTTTTTTTATGTAGATAATTTTCATTACTAAAACATTAAATTGCCAGATTTTCAGATTCCTACCTATAATTCATTTGGCTGGACAACTAAAAAACTTTAAAGTCATTTTTCTCAGTTCCACACTCTAGCGACTTAAGGTCTTTTGCCTTTGTAGGGCAGAATAGTCCTCACTTTAGATGAGCTCACAAAAATAATTAACTGACAACTACTAAGTGTTTTATAACTAACTGAATTAATCATGAATTACAATAAGAATGTTTTAATAAAGCATTTATTAACACACTGAGTAACTATGAATATATGTCTATATAATAAGATGTATAAATGTAGGCTACATTTAAACAGTTTATTAATCATTTACTTAAATTTTCTAAATGATCTTATGAACCACTGACAATTCCTAAATAACTGGGTTGTAAATAATGCAATACTTCATTTAGAAATAATAAATAGATTATAAACTGCTTAATAATGTCTATTAATGTAGGGAAAATGCTTTATAAATTATGAATTAACTATTTACTAATGCTTAACTAATTATTCATAGCATGCAGTTATTATAAAGTGTTACCAAATCTTTATAGAAAAACATGAAAACCCAGTGTGTGTGTGTGTGTAATAAATAAATACTGTACATTGTGTTATTCCTTGTGCTTCTCCAAGTTGATTATTAAATATTGTTTAAATTTAAATATTATTAAGTTGTTCTTCTTCGTTGTGCGCTCTCTTTTCATCACACCAAACCGTAACAGAAGGACAAACCAACCAAAAAGAACGAACTAAAACAGACCGCAAGATGGGCATCTTCCTCATCCCCCTAGACCCTAGATAGTGGCTGAGCCTGGCTAAATCGGCAAGGCCACAAAGGCCAATCCGCCATGGTCTCCCGAGTTGCCGGATCCGCCCTGGTCCCCCGAGCTCTCTGTTCATCATACCAAACCGTAACACAAAGTATGTGTGGTTAGAAAAAGCTGGCTGTGTGAATACAGTATGCGCATACTATGCTGATGATGAAATTTATGTCAAACAAACTGTACGCATACCCTAGCTTACGTATAAAAGCTAAAGTACACTTTTGGCTTTAGGGAAACATGTTTGTAAACAATCATTTTTTTGCAATTCTCTGTGGTGCCACTTTAGTGAGGGCATGGTCTCGTTCATTATCTCAATTACCAAACTAATACATGTCCCAGAAGAGCCTTAATAACACTAATTCAAAATACAGATGTTAAAAAGACAGGAATTGAAGCATAAAAACTACAGAGCACTGCTGTAACTGATGTGGGAGTCATGTAAGCTACTCATCTGTAAGTTAATGATTATCACTTTCTGTAGTAAACATTTTATGGTTACAGTAGACACTGTTTACTTTATCTTGTTAACAACATGAACAAAGGAAACACGACATTAAACAAAACACATGAAGAAACGTCTCAGGTTACGACTGTAACCTATGTTCCCTGAGAACAGGGAACGAGACAATACGTCAACGACGTTATGGGGAACGCCTCAGGCGTAACAGGTGTCTGAAATCACTATCAAATCACGTCAATCATATTGACCGGCGACAGCCCGTGAATCATTAGCGTGAATGATTAACGTGCGACCTGGAAGTATAAAAGGGCGCCTTGCAAACATGACAAATCACCTTATCGTCTGAAGGGACTGTACGGTAGGCAAGCCCCGAGGCATGGCAGGGAGACGTATTGTCTCGTTCCCTGTTCTCAGGGAACATAGGTTACAGTCGTAACCTGAGACGTTCCCTTTCGAAGGGAACTCAACAATACGTCAACGACGTTATGGGGAACGATATACCAACTCCGCCATGCTAAGGGGAGTGCATGCCAAGTGGCAGTGACAACTGTCAGAACCAGCAACTTCAAATGAAACGCTAGAACCACTCACCCTCAGGTCACACTGGGCTGTCAGTGACAGCATTCCCTACGGTCACAGCCCAAGCTACAGCCTCACAGAAAAACCTTCATAAACATGGTTAAATGAAAGGTCTACCTGGGCAGGCTCCGGGCCTGGAACCACAGCTTCCAATTAGAAGGGGTCCCTTCTAGGAAATGTGGCTAGGGAACCCGAAGGAACCCCAGCCAGTCACTATTCAGGGGAACGTACTCACCCCGAAATGCCACCAGGACGGCCTGACCTGGCGTCAGTACATAGACACTTAGTCTGGCCAATTCCTGTCTGTCTGAAGACAGAGCCTCTGGACAACAAAGCCTTAAGTAAGGCATCCAACCCGAGGGACTGCGAAGCTAGCAGTGAACCACTCGGCCCGGATCTCAGAGACGGGATATCCCGGAGAGTATGACTCAGCATAGTGCTTTCCAACCCTTGCTAGCGAGGGGAGTTTCTCTACTCGATCCACGGATCAACCCAGTGTCTGTGTTTCAAACCACTGAGGAGGCCTGTGAAGGCCTAAGGGCTGATCTAACTGGGAGGCCTCACGAGAGGCCTACGACCGTCTGACCAGACTCAGGAAGCCGCATGCTCATAGAGACCCTCGGTGAGGGGAGCACAGGTCTGCCTGGTAGGCGAACCAGGCTGTAGGCAGAAAAAGTTCCGAGAGGGAACCAATAGCAGAGAATGAACACTTTAGCGAGCCAGGGCGCAAGCTCGCCTTCAGCAGCTGCCTATTAAGGCTAGCTGAAACTGATAGCAAGAGACCACTAGCTTCATAAACCCAGCACCACTAGGGAACGTTACAGGGAGGCCCGGAGAGGCCTACTACCTGATAGCCAACGTAAGTGGGAATTCACCTTCAGGGAGGCCCGTGAGGCCTACTACCTGATAACCACAGTAAGAGGGGTGCTCACCTTCAGGGAGGCCCAGAGAGGCCTACTACCTGAAAACCACAGTATGTGGGGTGCTCACCTTCAGAGAGGCCAAGAGAGGCCTACTACCTGATAACCACAGTACGTGGGAACTCAACTTCAGGGAGGCCCGGTGAGGCATGCTACCTTACAACCACAGTATGTGGGGAGCTCACCTTCAGGGAGGCCTGGTGAGGCCTACTACCTGACTGTACTCATTCAAGGAGGCCTGGAGGAGCCTACTACCTGATAATCACAGCATGTGGGAACTCACCTTCAGGGAGGCCTGGTGAGGCCTACTACCTGACCGTTCTCATTCAAGGAGGCCTGGAGGAGCCTTCTACCTGATAATCACAGCATGTGGGAACTCACCTTCAGGGAGGCCTGGTGAGGCCTACTACCTGACAGCCAAAATATTTGGGAGCTCACATTCAGGGAGGCCCAGAGCGGCCTACTACCTGACAGCCACAATATTTGGGAGCTCACATTCAGGGAGGCCCAGAGAGGCCTACTACCTGATAGCCAACGTAAGTGGGAATTCGCCTTCAGGGCGGCCGGGTGAGGCCTACTACCTGATAACCATCTTAAGTGGGAATTCACCTTCAGGGAGGCCTGAGTGCCCTACTACCTGATAACCACTGGTAGCTTTGAGCCCTGAGTCCGGGTGATAGTATAAGGTGGCCTGCTAGGCCAGCCAGCTGGGGACTTGCCTATCAGGGAGGCCTGGTCGGGCCTACTAGCTAATAGCAAGTCATATTCTGCCATAAAGTACACTGTTGGGAACCATACTACACAAGCTGTCCCACAATGTTGGGACTCACCTCCGAGGAGGCCTGTTTAAAGGCCTACTATTCATCAGTGAGCCAACTGCCCGAACCACCAAGGCCAACCACGTAAAGTGAGCTGGCCTACAGTGCCCTCTAGGGGGCTGTCCAATCAAGGAGGCCTGCTGAGGCCTACTACCTAATGGCGCAGCCTTCGTTGGCAGAAAAGCTGTTTACACAGCGCCTACAGCATCCTGGTGCCTAATCACATTGCCCATGGCAGTGTACTCCGCAAGAAAGCTAGCACCCTTAAAAACAAGGGGAGTACAACATACACCACTCTGCCTCAACGGAGGCCCCAATCAGTCAGGGGCCTACCATCTATGCATGGGCGTCAGCTCAGGGCAATGCTCTGGCTTCAGGGGAGCGTACTTCGACCAAAGAAGAAGTGAAGCTTACTTCATACTCGACCCGAGCCATAGTGGTGCGAGGTAGGATAAAACAGAACTGGGAGTGAAGCGCTCAGACCTACCCTGAATCACAGAGGAATACTCACACCTCACCCTGAGGTTACCAGGGTGCGGGCCTGCCAGCGGCTCTAGGGGTGACAGAAATGTATCTGTGCCCAACCTAGGGGAGTGGGGCTTGAATGAAAGCCAACCACCTACAACCTAGTGCTCGAGCAGTAACTCAGCGAGGTGAGTGAAGCCTAAACTGGCGGCCTAAATCCGTAGGCCAGTTCTGCATGGCAGGGTCGGGCAGGAAACCCAGTCTTCTTCGTGAAGCGAAAGACGGCCTAACCCTGCTCAATAAAGACATAAATACCACGGAGGCCTGTTTGAGGCCTACCATGTCCTTACAAACCATCCTCTGCACCACACTGCATTACTCTAGTCTCCCCAGAATGCAGAGAAGGGGGCGGGCCTTGGCCTAACGACTCCCATGGGAGGAGGCTGTTTACACAGGGATGCTAGAAACCTACATTCACAAAGTGAAGGTTCAGAAGAAGCAATGCTAAATTTTAAGCTGAGCGCCTTTATTATACCTGGCACAGCCTAGGCCAGCTACAGAGGCGGCCCTGGTGAGGGCCAGCCTGCAGGCATAGATCTATCTGAGGGCTCGGAGGAGCCACAGCCTAACTAAAGAATATAGTCTGTATTATTCCATACAAAGGCTGTAGATCGCTCAGCCTAATGAAAACCCAAACAGAGCTCAAGGGGCGAAATACTCAGTCGAAGTCAAACGGACCCGTGGGCCGGACATAAGATCTATCTGAAGCTCTAGCGTCAGTCAACACTCTAAGTAACAAATTCTAAGAGAGAGACCTACTACTCTACCCTTAGGTGGCTAACAACCCGAAGGCTAACATAGTTATCGTTCTGGCCACCTAATGGGGAACTTCAGGGCCCTAATAATCCAGGAAACTTCTCTTACCTTATTACCTGATGACATGGCAAATGACATGACCCCATAGCTCTATACAGGGAACGAGGTCTGTAGAGAGATACATTTCGGAATTTTAATTCACAAAAATTTACTCTTGAAAAGACCAGTCAGCTCACCTGCGGCGTGCGGAGTGAAGACTCGCCAGATAGTTCTTTATGAACCTGGGGTCCACCACTTTACATGCCTGAAAGAGGCGTTTCTACTAACCAAGCCTAGGCGGGCCATTGGAACATCGTTCTTATCACAGGCCCAGCCCCAGGCCTGATGTAATGAACGTCTGGGGAGTCAGAAGAGAGGAGAGGGCTGGATTTCTTTTTAATGAAGCCCTCCGGGGAGATTATCCATCAGCGACGCTGTATGCGCTTGTGCTGGATAACCTCCCTCAGATCCCTCTTCTTGCGGGAGTCACGCCTTTTCTGCGCCCTGTTCCTCCACGGAGAGGGCGCACGAGAGGCGACACTGGCTCTCTGGCCCTGTCTACGGTCCTCAGACCGTGAACATCCCTGCCCCCTGGTCGAGATCCTGCAGCAGGTCGGCCTGGTATGCCTGCAGCACCGCCATGGTGTGCAGGGAAGCACCAGCCTGAACTGCTGCCGTGTATGCTCTGCCATTCAAACGCGCTGTTGTCTTTAGCGGTTTGGATGGCAGAAATGGAGCTCTCAGTGTCGACGCCTGCCCAGACACGAGATAGTTCGCAAACGACTTGTCAAATGGGCGGCATCGACACATACCCATGCTCTGCGATCCCCTCAACATCAGCGAAATTAACCCGCTGATGTCAGTGAATACGGGCAGAGTATGGGCTCTTCCATGCCCTCTAGATCTCTGTGTGAAGATCAGGAAGGAATGGAAGGCTCACCTGAGCTGGTGGTGTATGGCCGTGGAGAAACCGATCGCCGAGCCTACCGCGAGCGGTCTCTCCTCTAGCGCGTTGCCATGGCAGCTACAGCCTGTTGGCGGCGCGCTCCACAACATCCACCAGACCTGCATACACGGGGCAGGGTGGCTGAGAGGGTTCAGGATCTACCTGATTATAAACCTCCTCTGCTATCTCCTGCTCGTCCTGAAGAGCAGCAACTGCAGGAAACTGTCGGTGAAAAATCCTCATCATCGACCTGCAGTTCGCCCTCGTCAGCCGTCGAATCATCTGAGAGGTTTACAGCACTCTCAAGATGATCGACAAGCTCTATCTGGAAGCCCATGATGCAAGTCGCCACTCTCCCTCGGCACGAGCGGGACCACGAGGACCAGACGTTGAACCCCCTTCACTCGAGAAGAGGGCCAGACGAGAGCGGAGTGTTTTAAGAGAAAAACGCTCACAGTTCACACAGAGGATTCCCTCGAGAACCTCCTGTGCGCGCTCTTCTCCCAGGCAGAAAAAGCACACTCGTGTGCTGTACATTTAATTTTCTTACCGTTTCATTGAGTAGCGTTTTCAAACAGACAGTCCCTGAAGACGATGAGATGATTTGTCATGTTTGCAAGGCGCCCTTTTATACTTCCAGGTCGCACGTTAATCATTCACGCTAATGATTCACGGGCTGTCGCCGGTCAATATGATTGACGTGATTTGATAGTGATTTCAGACACCTGTCACGCCTGAGGCGTTCCCCATAACGTCGTTGACGTATTGTTGAGTTCCCTTCGAAAGGGAACAACTTCCCCCCACACAACTCCAAAAGGCCTAAACATTTACAATCATTTTCAAAAAGCTTTCAATCAGGTGTTATTATATGTCAGCACCAAATTATTTGAAGCCATTCAAATCTGAATATTTCTGGGAAAAGCCATGAGTGAATCCACATACAGATCCACATCATTATATTAGGGAGTTGCATCAGACAGCAGATCTGCCTGTATGGATTGTGTTTAACTGCTGAAACCTGTCAGAATTTGATGTCTTGTCTTTTCATATAAAATTTGTATGTAACATTACATATTACCTGTATGGTATCACAGTTTACAGCACATAAAGTCACATTGGACAACAGTTTACTCTTTTATATTATGTGTGAGGCTACTGGAGCAATAAAGAATAAACACACAAATACAAGGATTTATTTGCATATTAACTGCAGTAAAATTCATATTTAAACGACATATGTGACATCTGTAACTGTCACAGTTCTGTCACCCTTATCTGTGTTTTCTCTTGGTTTTGTGACAGAGCTGTCACACTCCCGGTTTGTCATGTGTTTGTGTTTAGTCTGGTCTGTTGTGAGCACATGGCTTGTCTTGTATTCTTTGTGCCATGTGCTCTCCTGTCAATTGTCTAGCCCCTCCCATCTCGTTTCCTGATAATTAATTAATCTTTCCCACCTGCCTTGTTCGTTACCCTCCTTTGTTTGTTCCCTATTTAGTCTCCCTGTGTTTGCAGTCCTGTGCTGGTTTGTTATCTATGTTTCCCTCGTGTTTCCTGTGCCTGCCTGAGATCTCTCTTGTTTTCCCCCACAGGGTAGTTTTGTTTCTAGTTTTGATTTTGTTTTGAAGTTACCAATAAACATCCTTAAACTCCGCACCTGTATCCTCGCTTCACTTTGGACCCAACCGTGACAGAACGAACCAGACATCTCCTGGAGAGGAGAAAAGGGTCTCATATTTCACTCATGGATTATTTTGCTATGTGTGCTCGTAGGACTGAGGAGACCATAGCAGCCAGCTCTCAGGGTAGAAGAGGAAAGCCCAATACTGCTACTGGCAGTTCCTCTAAACATCCGGTCTACCAACAACCCTTTGAGGGAACCCACCTAGCCAAATTCTCTGGTACTCGTGGAGGCCGTAGGAGAGGACATGGTCAACATGGACCCCGACGCCAGTCCACAAGTCAACCTCTTTTCAGCCATGAACCAATGCCGTCTGGTGGCTTCAAATCCGTGACTTCGGTGGTCCCAAGCCCGGTGGTCCCAAGCCCGGTGGTCCGGGAGGAACCGACTTCGGGGGTCTCGAGTCCGGTGGTCCAGGTGGACCCGACTCCGGTGGTCTCAAGCTCGATGGTCCGGGAGGACCCGACTTCGGGGGTCCCAAGTCCAGTGGTCCGGGAGGACTCGACTTCGGGGGTCTCAAGTCCAGTGGACGGGGAGGCCCTGATTTCAGTTGCCCCAGAGCTGTCCATTCTCTCGGTCACACCTCCAGTGGTAGCTGAGGAGACTGCAACACCCTCTCGCTCTCGGAGACTGAGGAGGAGAAGGAAGACTTCCTGCATCCCACAGGGCCTGGAGGTTGTTCCTAAACCTACTGTCAGTCCAGAGGTCATCTCCACACTCATTGCCCTGCTGGCAGCACCCCAGCGCCTCGCCCTACCAGTGCCACTTCAGCGCCTTTCCCTGCCGGCGCCGCCCAAGCTCCTTGCCCTGCCAGTGCCACCCAAGCTCTGTTTAAATTTGTTTAATTCGCCCTGGCCACCCGATGGACTGTCTGAGCCACCCGGGTTCACAGTCAGGAATCTGGACCTGCTGGAGTCCCCCTGGCTCAACCCTCCCGTCCCTCCCTGGTCACCAAAGACTTTGTGGCCCGCTAGGCGGGTAGTGACTGGACTGGCTTCCCTCCCTCCCTCCCCTCCCTCCCCTCCCTGTCTTGGTGTTTTGATCTGTCTGTCTGGTCTGTTGTGGTTTTCGGGTGCTATGTATTTTCATGTTCCTGTCTTGTTTCCTGATAATTAATTCATCTTTCCCACCTGCCTTGTTCTTTACCCTCCTTTGTTTGTTCCCTATTTAGTCTCCCTGTGTTTCCAGTCCTGTGCTGGTTCGTTATCTATGTTTCCCTCGTGTTTCCTGTGCCTGCCTGAGATCTCTCTTGTTTTCCCCCACGGGATAGTTTTGATTTTGTTTTGAAGTTACCAATAAACATCCTTATTCTCCGCACCTGTATCCTTGCTTCACTTTGGACCCAACCGTGACAGTAACACTTTACAACAAGGTTTAAAATGTTATATAAAGTGATCGTTCAGTTTCACTTTATTTTGTCGGTCCCTTTAACACATTCTGTTGACTATGAGTAACGTTGCACCTTCATGTCTACTAACTCTCATTAGAATGTTAATAGAGTATTATTAGACTAGGGCTGGAGAAAGTTGACATGTACTTGCAAAGTTACTTATAGTCAGTATAATGCAGTGGCGGCTGCTGGTCTTTCAAAGAGGGGAAGCTCATTTTTTTTAAACTCGACTGTCAGGTGTGGGGATGGAGAAAGGAGCAAGGACTTAGGTGCAGAGTTGATGGGCTTTATTTTTAATTATAAAATAAAACAAAATACAAATATTCTACAAAATTCATCTTCTGATTTTTTTAATGGTGGTTGGCAAACAACTTTTAATGTGCATTACCGCCACCAGCACAAGACTGCAAATGCAAGGAGAATAAATAGGGAGCAAACAAGGCAGGTAACGAGGGAGGACAAGTGGGGCAAATGAACCAATAATCAGGTCACAAGATGGGAGTCGACACAATCGACAGGAGAGCACATGGCACAAGGAAACACATGACAGGCCATGTGCTCACACCAAACATGACAAAAAACACAAGCACATGGCCAGCACAAGCAAAGTGCTCACACAAAATGAGACATGAAGAACAATGAGAACACTCATAAGCCACGTGTTCACACAGAACATGACATTAAAGCACACAGCTAGTGTAAAACACAAGCTGTGTGCTACACAGCACAAGACAAAACATGACATGAAAACACGCGGCCGATGTAAACACGAACCGCGTGCTACACAAAACACACGTGAACAGAGCGAACACGAAACCGCACGTTCACACGACAAGACAGAACGTTATGCACGAGAAGGAGCGTAAGCTCATCCTGTGCGCTCACAACAGAAAACAAACACGCAGAGCATGAATGTCCGAATCCCGACACAAAACCGAAACCAAACTAGACAGATGTGCCGTGATCCAAACACCACGCCCCGCACATGTAACAAAGGCACCTGACATCGGCGGTGGAAATGTGGGAATTAGGTTAAACTGTGAAATGTATGATGACAATTGGCTAGCAATTTCGCCAAGCAAATACCAAGAAATAGGTTACAGCAGTTTGTCTTTCGAGTACACAAAATCCGCGATGGGACTGAGCTTGAATAGCTTCTGCGTCAGCGACTTTTTATTGTACAAAATCGCTGTCAATCAAAGGGAGATGCAGTCTTTCGACAGACCCTCCAATCATCACGCAGAAGCCCAGCGTCCAGCCCCGCCCACTCCTCCATTCTCCCCAGAGAAGCTGAGCGTCCATGGGCGGAACATAATCGCAGATTTATCCAATGACCGTCAAGTTTCGAAGCACTGAAAAAAACTGTTCAAAGCAGCCCCATTGAAGTCAATGGAAGCTCGGCTTCAACAGGGAAATGCACTGTGACGCTCCGGCAATGAATGAGAAGGAAATCGAGTCAGCCGACCTGCTATATGTAGCTATTTTGAACCTTCTCGTCTTCGAGATGAACGTGTTCTAACGCATTTTTAGTCAATAAAATGTTAACACAATAGTACACATTTGACCATTAATTTTTTTACATTTTAGGGGAAGCCGAGCTTCCCTTGCAGTCTTAAATAAATCGCACTGGTATAATGTCTGTTGTATCCAATCACAATAAAGTGTTAGCAGATATTAAGCAGACAGTCTACTAATACTCTACTGAAAGTTAGTTCACATGTAGTTGCGATGTTGCTTATAGTCAAGAGAATGTTCATAAAGGGACCATCAAAATAAAGTGTTGCCGATAGTTTTCTCATAAATGCATGTTTCAGCTTCTGTTTACAATTATTTGATACTCCAATAATCTTTGTGTTTAACAGTGTACTACTATTTTAATATTTAATATATGCTGTAAAAGTACTGTTCATTATAGGCTGTGTGTAACCTTATTTGTTAAAGGGTTAATTAAAATAAAATAAAATTCTTTCAACACTTACCCTTATGCCAATCGAAAACAATAAGATCGTTCATCTTTGGAACACAAATTATATTCTTCATATTTTCTCAAGACCACACAAATGTTCAAACTTCAAAAAGTATAAAGACATTGTAGAAGTAATCCATATGAATCAATCAGTCAAATCTTCTGAAGAAACGTGATCACTTTATATGATGAACAGATTTAACTTAGGCTTTTATTCACATTATATATTAACATTCACATTTGATTAACACACAGAAATGTATATAAAGTTACACCAAGCCGAGGGTCAGCTGTCGTGAACATCTGTCAGGTTAGTTTTTGCGGAATACAAAAAAGTGTTATAGCATTTGCCGTGTGGTTGATTTCCAATGTAGCTAGCTGAGCAGAAATACATAATCATGTTTAACTTGGTCCCTTCACAGTCACGTTGGTTCCCTTTCGTTGTCACTCCGAGTTACGTCGGATGACGACGAATGGGGTTTCGCTTAGAAAGCCTATCAACTTCGAGTATTACAAAACGAGCCAATGGCAAAGAAATGCCATGGGTCTGCGGAATTTGCATGACGTAACTCCGCCCCACCTCGTGGGTATAAAAGGAGGAAGTCCGCAACAGCAGTTTATGTTTTCGCTTCGGAGCCAAGTTTATTCTTCTCTCCACAAGCCATCTCTGAATTGTCAGCTTCACGAACGAGTGCCTCGAGTGTTGGTGTGACGGCGATCTACGGCGAGAGCGTGCTTCCTGCTGATCTGCTGCAGTGATCTGCCAGTCGGCACGTTTCTCCCCCGGTGCTTCAACACTTGAGTTTTCTCACTAAAAGAGCTTACACGCGGCACGTCTTTTTAAAGATGCCTCGCCCGTGTACTTCTGGTTGCGGCAGATTGATATCGGACTCTGATGGGCACGAGCGTTGCATAGTATGTTTGGGCATTGATCATGCTAGAGCAGCGCTCGTGGATGACTCATGTTCTCTCTGTGGGAACATGACCATCGCGTCATTACGGTCGAGACTCGGTGAACTCGCAAGAGTGAGAGTCCCCTCATCCACCCCCGTCCTGCGGCTGGTGGCCAGGGTGACCTGAGGGTGACGGTCTGGAACAAGGCGCCGACTATGTGTCCGCGACCCCAGCCCCCCTCTTCAATGACGGTGCCCGCTAGGGAGCGGCCGATTCCCGCGGGTCTACCCTCTGGTGGCCCGCGTGTTTCGGTTGAAGCTACAGAGGATGATGCCATGTCTGTTGCAGCATCACTAGGTGGGTTTGATTCTTCTGGAAGTGAGGGCTCGTCACAGCTGCCACCTTCCGGTGTGCATACGGCTGTGCTCGAGTCTGATCCGGAGATGACGGCCATGCTTTCCCGGGCAGCCGCGAGCATCGGGCTTGAGTGGAGGCCTCCACCCTGTCCTGAGCGCTCGCGACTTGACGATTGGTTTTTGGGTAAGGCCGCCGACCCTTGTCTTCGGCAAACCCCAATACCTTTCTTCCCGGACGTGCATGATGAGATCTCAAAGTCCTGGAAGACCCCGTTGTCTTCTCGGGACCGCACGTTGATCTCATCCGCCTTTCCTCCCCTCGATGATGCAGCCGCCCGTGGGTACACTGGGCTCCCCCCGGTTGAACGCTCTGTTGCCATGCAACTATGTCCTCAGAGTGCTTCTTCTCGTGGCGAGCCTAAGCACCCATCCAAGGCCTGTAGATTTTCGTCTACTCTGGTGGCGAAGTCTTACAGAGCGGCGGGACAGGCGGCTGCGTCACTGCATGCTATGGCCACTCTGCAGGTCTACCAGGCCCAGATGCTCAGAGACATGCACGAGGGTAGGACAGACCCAGGGCTCTTTGATGAGCTGCGCGCCGCTACCGACCTCGCTCTACGGGCGACGAAGGTTACCGCGCGCTCCCTGGGTCTGGAGCGGACCCGTCTGCTTAACGCCCCCTTGTCCCAGGCCGGCCTCTTCGGCGGTGCGGTTGAAGACTTTGCCCAACAGTTTTCAACCGCCCAGAAACAGACCGAGGCCATCAAGCACATTCTGCCCGGCCGGCCAGCTGGTGCCTCCACCCAGCCGGCCGGGCAGAAGCCTCGTCCTGTTTCCCGCTGAGGGCGCCCTCCTGCGGTTCCCGCCCCTCCCGCCCGGCCCACGCAGCAGCCTCCACAAACCCGGGCCGGTCGCGGAGGAAGGCGCAAGAAGGCGCCACAGCCCTCTCCCGCCCCACCCCCGCTAAACGCCGGGCCAAGCGGCGCTCCTGAGACGGGCTGCTCAGGGAAGATGGTCGTTTTTCAGGAGGTGGTAGCAGGACCACTCCTTCCCCCGGTGGAGGGCCGGGGGAGAATCTTTTGTTCTCCGCTCCCCGCTGCTCACCCACGGGTGGGCAGCACCCTAAAATGGCTAAAGACAGAAACGACCCTCTCTTCCCTGAGCCCACAGAGTTCTCGGGCGACACAGAGCGCCGCCCACATGCCATGCTCTCCTCGCCCCCCTCTGTCCCAGAGGCGGTTGACACGGCGTGCCGTCCACGGACCGCTTCGCCCCTGTCCCCCTCTGTCGCCAGACCCCTGGCAGAGCAGGCCCCCGCGGGACGATCAGCCTGGTCCTCCCCTGGCCCCCTCTGCCAGGGCGCTGTTGCTAACTGTGCCCCCACACCGGGCCGCTATGCCGTCCACGTCTGGGCCAGTTACTCCGCTTCGCTGCCCCTCCGGGGGGATGCCTGTCGTCCGCATGATCCCGCTGGTTCAGTTCCTGGGAGCCTGGTTAGAGCTTCCCCGTCTGTCCCGCTGGATCGCGCGCACCATCAGGCTCGGCTATGCGATTCAGTTCGCACGGTCTCCTCCCCGCTTCAGGGGAGTCCGCTCCACTTTGGTCGGTGGCAATGCCCCCATCATGAGAGCAGAGATTGCCACCCTGCTGGCGAAGGGTGCAATCGAGACTGTCCCTCCAGCCGAGATGAGGTCCGGCTTCTACAGCCCTTACTTCATTGTCCCCAAGAAAACCGGTGGGTTACGGCCAATCCTGGACTTGCGCGTGCTGAACCGCTCCCTTCACAGGCTGCCGTTCAAGATGCTCACCGCCAAACGCGTTTTCGAATGCGTGCGGCCCCGGGATTGGTTTGCAGCGATCGACCTGAAGGACGCCTACTTCCATGTCTCCATTCTTCCTCGCCACAGACCGTTCCTACGGTTTGCTTTCGAGGGGCAGGCATACCAGTACATCAACCATCAAGGTGGTCTACGCTCCCGCCGTAGGTCTATGCACTGGCGCACAGCTGGCCGCCGGGCCGGAAATATGCATTTCCCCCACTGAGCCTTATTGCGCAGTCCTTGCGCAAGGTCAGGGAGGATGAGGAGCAGGTCATTCTGGTCGCGCCGTATTGGCCCAACCGGACCTGGTTCCCCGAACTTGTACTCCTCGCGACAGCACCTCCCTGGCCCATTCCTCTGAGGAAGGACCTTCTTTCTCAGGGACGGGGCACCCTGTGGCACCCTCGCCCCGATCTCTGGAGCCTCCACGTGTGGCTCCTGGACGGCTCGAGGTAGGTTTGAGTACCCTTCCACCAGCGGTGGCGGCTACCATCACTTCCGCTAGAGCGTCGTCCACGAGACACGTCTATGCGTTGAAGTGGAACCTCTTCGTCGACTGGTGCTCTTCTCACCGAGAAGACCCCCGGAGATGCTCGATCAGCGTTGTGCTTTCCTTCCTTCAGCAAGGGTTGGAGCGAAGGCTGTCTCCCTCCACCCTTAAGGTCTATGTTGCCGCCATTGCCGCACATCATGACCCCGTCGAAGGTAAGTCGGTAGGGAAGCACGACCTGGTCATCAGGTTCCTGAGAGGCGCGAGGAGACTATATCCTCCTCGCCCTCCTCTCGTTCCCTCTTGGGACCTCTCAGTGGTTCTAACTGCCCTGAAGAGTGCTCCCTTTGAGCCTCTGCAATCAGTTGAGCTTAAGTTCCTGTCTATGAAGACAGCGCTCCTGGTTGCACTGGCCTCCATCAAGAGGGTAGGGGACCTGCACGCATTCTCCGTCGACGAAGCGTGCCTGGAATTCGGACCGGCTTTCTCTCACGTGATCCTGAGACCCCGGCCCGGATATGTGCCCAAGGTTCCTACCACTCCCTTTCGGGACCAGGTGGTGAACCTGCAAGCGCTGCCCCCGGAGGAGGCAGACCCAGCCTTGGCACTGCTCTGTCCAGTACGTGCTCTTCGCGCCTATGTAGACAGGACGCAGTGTTTCAGGACCTCAGACCAGCTCTTTGTCTGTTATGGTGGGAAGCTGAAGGGAAAGGCTCTCTCCAAGCAAAGGTTGTCTCACTGGATAGTGGACGCCATTGCTTTGGCATACCAGCAGCAAGGCCGACCGTGCCCCCTTGGTGTGACGGCCCACTCCACCCGGAGTGTGGCATCCTCTTGGGCTCTAGCGCATGGCGCCTCGCTAACAGACATCTGCAGAGCTGCAGGCTGGGCGACACCTAACACATTCGCCAGATTCTATAATCTCTGAGTGGAGCCAGTGTCCTCTCATGTACTCGCTTCAACTAGCTAGTACCGGACCCGCTCAGGTGTCTTCGCTTGCTCGCCATTCCACTCCACGGACTGGATACGTACGATATTCTCCTCAGGTGAGCTTCCCCGAAAGCCCTGAGCTCCTCCAGCACTCCTGACATCGGCGCCAGTGTCTCTTGCCTGCGCGTCGGCTAGGTGCCTCCCGTGTGCATGGTCCCTCCCCTGAGCGACCCCCACATGAGTATTTCCACTGTAAGCCTCTCAGAGCATGTGTCTTTCCCTTGGCAAGCCACCTTGCCACCCCTGGGGTTGAAATATTCCACCTGCGGCTGGACACCCCAGTGTTCTCCATATGTTTCCTTCGGGTCATATGTGTATTCTCTAAGTCCCCCCCCTCTGGGTTGGCATTAATTGCATACTTCCCCTAGCTTGGGATATGCTTCCCAGTGTACCTTGGTATTCCTGTGTTAATTGGAGTCCTTCGTCCGTCTATGACAGGGATCTCTGTTTACGCAGGGCACTGGAAGACAGCTGAGAAGGTGGCGTGATTAGACTGGTAACCCCATTCGTCGTCATCCGACGTAACTCGGAGTGACAACGAAAGGGAACGTCTACGGTTACGTATGTAACCCTCGTTCCCTGAGTAGGGAACGGAGACGTTACGTCTTCCTGCCACTTTCCGCTGTACCACGGGGATCGTCTGAGCTCAGTCTTGGCTCCTCAGCGAAGAAACATAAACTGCTGTTGCGGACTTCCTCCTTTTATACCCACGAGGTGGGGCGGAGTTACGTCATGCAAATTCCGCAGACCCATGGCATTTCTTTGCCATTGGCTCGTTTTGTAATACTCGAAGTTGATAGGCTTTCTAAGCGAAACCCCATTCGTCGTCATCCGACGTAACGTCTCCGTTCCCTACTCAGGGAACGAGGGTTACATACGTAACCGTAGACGATTTCTTCCTTAGCATACAGGTTGAGAAGCTGGGATTTCGGCATCGGTCCATCTATCGCTGTTTTCCATGTTCGTGGAGTAAATATATTGGCTAAATATATAATGAATAAATATATAGGCAATAAACTGTGTGTTTATATGGCTTTTTAAAAATGGCAGGTGCCAGTGTTTCACATATGTACGGCTGATCAACGTACTTCCTTTTTGGACTGCTCACATGGGGTGCCACAAGGCTCCGTCTTGGGCCCTCTCTTGTTCAGTGTATTTATAAATGATCTTCCAGATATTTGTCCTGAAGTTCAAGTACAAATGTACGCCGATGACGCTGTGATATTTGTCCATGCGAAATCAAGTCAGAAAGCAGCAGCTGTGCTCCAGGGAGCGATGGAAAAAATATCAGATTGGATGGTACAATCGCGATTGACATTTTAAAAAATAAAGAAATTTTAGCAAAACTGTCAGCATGTTTTTTTCAATAAGGAATACTTCTCACGCTGTGCCGGAAATTAGTGTAAAAGGAACAATGATTCAAGAAGCAGAGTCTGTCAAGTATTTAGGCATAGTGTTGGATAGGACACTGTCGTTTAAAAAGCATGTTTCAAAATTGATAAAAAACGTAAAATTTAATTTATCGCAGTTCAGATACATTCACCCCCAAATGAGCACAGACTCAGCTAAGCTCTATATGCATGCGATGATATTTTCACATCTTACATACTGCATCACAACTTGGTCTCTATCAACCAACTCTGTGTTACAGCCGCTTCAAACTTGTATAAACAGGCACTTAAAATTTTAGATAAAAAACCTGTTTCATATCACTACTGTAACATTGTGAAGAAATATCAATTATCAGATTTTGAGAATTTTGTTTTGTTTTCAGATGTCAATTTAGTATATAAAATTCTTCATGATCTGGCCCCTCAGCCCCTGAGAATGTTTGTGAAATCTTGTGAAGAGGTAGGACTTAGAACAACGCGAGCCTCCTCTAGAGGAGATTGTTATGTCAACTTCAGGTCCTCTACCTTTGGACAGAATTGCTTCTCTGTGAAAGCTGCAGGGATGTGGAATGTGTTGCCATTAACTGTTCGTGAGAGTAATACCTTGCAACAGTTTAAACTTAATTTGAAGAAGTGGTTGAAAGCCGGTCAGATTTGTGAACATTAACACAAAATTGGTTAATTGGGGTATTTTTAAAAATGTAAGAAGGTAATATTAAAAGAAGAGAAAGAAATGAGAATTATACTGTAAATATTGCAATTTCATGTTTGTTGAGGTGATCCTTTTGCTGCTGCTGTATTTTATATTGAGAATGAATTCATCAGTAAGAATGCTCTTGTCCACTGTATAAAACCTGCTGTCATTTTGCCTCTGCCCAGGGACTACAGATGAAAATTAGCTTAAAGCTATCTCTGTCTTGTGTAACACATTTGTTGTACAATGTCCCTGCCAAATAAAAAAATAAGTACACTTATGTCACTGGTAGTTCCTTTTGTGCTGGGTCAGACCCTACTCTGAAGTAAGAGCTAATTCAGTCCCTCCAAATGGCGTTCCTTTAACTAAAATCATTCCCAGTTCAAATCATTCCCAATTAACCTTTCAACAATGTTAATAGCAGTGTGAAACCTAATGGAAATGTATTTACCACACTAAAATGACTGCTGTGAGGACACAGTAATTTGGCCTCACACTGTTCTGTTGTTGCCTTTTAAGATCAGTTTATTTTCCTTTTAAGATCATTAGCAAGTCTATCTGGAGTTGTCTCCATACTGTGTGCTCATCATGGAGACACAGCACAAGCATGTTTGCATGCTTTAATGGCGTTATTATCTCTGTGGAAATGGCGCAGACATTTTCGGGTTATAGGGCTTGTGCTAATGTTCCAACAGGAACAGCTACACCATCATTAGTGTAGCCAGCAAAATATTTGAAGGTTTGAAACTCAAAAGCCAAAAGATTCTTTCAGCCTCAAGGTGATGCGGTAGTAATTCTGACTGATGATGATATGATATTGATGTCACTGATGGACATGTCATACTGAGTGGCAGAGATTAAAGTCTCTCCTCTTTGTCTTTGTAACCAATAATTAAAAAATATGGTTTTATGGAACATAGTATAATTAGAAAAAAAATCTAACTGATGTATATTCGTTTGGGACATCATTATGGGAAGACCCAAGAATACAGTAATGATGTGTGACAAAAGGTTGTTCAGCTGCACAAATCAGGAAATAGCTAAAAGAAAATAGTTCCCTTTCAGTCGGAATCTACTTCGAGTGTAACAAAATGAGCCAATGGCATGTGATAATTGCATCAGCTGCTCTGCCTTGCAGCGCGAGCATATAATGAGCAGCAGGTGCGTCGCATATTTGCTTTTCGCTTTGGTGCTGAGCAGTTGTACTGTTCCTGCTCTGCAATCTTATCTGAGAGTGTTTTAACTTTAAAAAAGAAGAAAACAAGTCTGCTTCTTCAAGAGAACGCCTCTTCAAAGCTGGTGTTGGATTAATGCGAAAGACAGTGCTGGCTGTGATCTCCCAGAGAGCAAAACAGCTGTTTTTGACAGCTCGAACGTTGCGCCTTCAATGAGTGTGCTGATTAAATCAGCTGACAGAGGTTGTGCCTTCAATGAGAATGTGAGTTCTCACATCACGCTTGCACTATCGTCCTGTTTGTGTAGCTGCGACCATAACCTTGTGCGCTTCGGCACCAGAGAGAGCAGTTTTCTGAAAGAGCATACACTGCATCTTTTTCAAGATGTCATTCAAACCGTGTGTTTTCTATCCTCATTTGACGGCCACAATCACTGTTTTACATGCCTGGGCTTAAAGCATGCTGAGAATCAAGCATAGTGTCTGTTCTGGCAGGTCACATTAGTCAAGCTTGCATCAGCTGACTCTCAACTGATCCATGTCTACCTATAGGATTATGATGCCTATCACAGCATCCATATTTTAGCTCCTTCAGTATTATCAGCAGCTATCGCTTTTCTCAGGATCTGATTACCCTCCTCCATCCCCAGCTCCCCCTCTCGTCAGTCAGGATTTGGCATTCTGATTCCCCTTGAATCAGACTAAATTCTCAAATTAGGTTGTACATTAAAATATTGAATTAATGATATCTGCAATACATTCATGTTGGTTCTGTTATGTTTATCCTGAGGGGTTATTGCTGCTCTCCATGAAAACTTTAGCCTAAGTTCTGCTGGGAAGACTCAATTGTTACGTCACTTATTACCTTCTTATCTATCCAATCGTGTTCTAATACTTGTAGTATAAAAGATTGGTACTTACACATGTCTGAGTTCGCAGATGCTGACACCTACATTCACTCACCCTCACTTGACTGCAATCATAACAACACAAAATCATGTTGTTTTGCAGCGCCAGAGTGAGAGCGAGACTTGTGTAGGAAACCAGCGCATGGCAGTTCTAAAAATCAGCGACTCATGAGAGTCGATTTCCTCACACTGGTTCAAGTTCAAGTACTACTTCCAACTCGGGTTTCAAGTTTCGGTAGGCGCTTAGTTCCACAAGCCACTGTTAACATGTCCCCTCTACTATGATCAAACTTTATTCAGGTAAGTATATTAACTTGGCTATTCTGCAGCTCCCTTCACCAGCGGCAAAGTTTAAATTGGTGACTACGGTGATGTGGTAGTGTTCTTAAAAACTGCTGATCCAGACTGCAACGCAACATACTGCAACTCTTTAAACAGTCGTCGTTTGCAATCCCCCGTTAGTCGAGTATGATCCAATCCGAGATCGGCATATCTTGTGGCAGTGAGGGCAGGTGTTGCTCGGATCAGCTACAGCAGATGTCATGACAGCATGCCACGCTTTGTCTAGCTTTACGAGCTGCCCTATTTTCTTCTCTTTTGTTTCTCCTTTGCTCTTCAAATATTTTAACACCACGATGGATAGTGCTCTTCCATGATTTCCTGTCCAGAGCTTGTTGCTCCCAGTTGATGGCTTTGATGAAACACTGTTTAAGGCTGTGATGTAGTGTCCTTGTATCGTTTCATCTGACCGCCCTGTGTGCGCTTGCCAGCCTCCAGCTCCAAGTACATGATCTGCTTGGGAATTCTGGTGTCCTCCAAGCGGACTACATGACCCGCCGCAGCTTGTTCTTTATTACAATCGCCTCGATGCTTATGGTGTTGGCTTGCTCGAATACACTATTAGTAGTTTGTTGATCTTGCCACTTAATTCCAAGAATATTTTGTACGCTGCAGTCATGGAATTTCTCCAGGAATTTCAGATTGTGACTATAGGTTACCCAGGTCTCAGATTCATATAATAGTGTTGGAAGGATAACAGCTTTGTACACTTTCATTTTAGTACTCTTATAGATGTCCTTGTTGCTGAAGACACGTGTCTGTAGCTTCCCAACGGTTGATCCAGCGGCTTGTAGCCTTCGGTTGATCTCAGCATCAATATTAGCCTTTGCTGATAGATTGCTTCCTAGATAGTTGAAGTTCTCTATGTTTTCCAGAGCTTGTCCATTTACCTTGATTGATACGTTTGGCTGTCCTTGAGTCTGGGAGTTTGGTTGTGGTTGGTATAGAACCTATGTCTTTTTGGCATTTAGTTTGAGGCCAAGAGCAGAGTAAGCAATATTGAAGGCATCCACCACATGCTGAATTTCCTCTTTGGTGTGGGCGACAATGGCATTGTCATCTGCATAGTGCAGTTCGCACGTGGTCTTCGTCTTAGCTTTAAGGCGTCGGAGATTGAAGATTTCGTCAAATCTGTACCTCAGTCTTATTTAAGTTGGCATATTCTTGGCTCCAGAAATTCTTGGTGTATTCTCCATCAACTAGTACAGATGCTTTTGTAGTGTTACAAATTTATTAAATGTTTTAATTTAGGTTCCAATACAATAGTATATAAACTGAGAAAGTTTATTAGTGTGAATTTTGTACCTAAGGTAAATGATGTCACAAACGTGCTTGTTCCTGTCTGTCCTGATCTCTCTATTGTAAGTTAAATTGATCAGAGCACTGAGACTATCACCTTTTTTCTTTATGCACTGCCTGGCCATTAAGCTCTATGATAATGTGAAGGTAGGTGATACAATCAGGCTGATTGGATTACCATCTATACATGACACTGTTATGCTGATTAGATCAGGGCTGGGGAATTTCCAGTAAGGTTCCTAAACTTGTATACCTCATTTACATGCTTGGTTTCAGAGTGTCTCCACCTTTATGTAACTCCTCCCCCTTAAAGGGTATATGAACTAAAATGTATACTGCCTTTAGTTCAGACTTGGTGACTACAGCGATGCCACAGCAATAAAGAACTCTGCTTAAGGCGAGACACGGCAGGCAAAAACATCGTTTTTTTTTCACTGGTCAATTTTGAGATTTTGGGATATTTGTCTTCAATAACATGTCTTCTTTCAGAAAAACACATTTAGGTCTTTATTTTACTACACTTTGTCTGTTTGCGTGTGTAGATTTCTCATAAATTCATCAAAAGTTGTCGTTATAAATCATCCCTCTGCTCCGCGATCGCGATCTGCACCCTGTCATCACACACACTGTTAGAAAGCTCTCACTCTCCTGAACAATACTGCCGGATCCAAATATGGTCATTTCCTTTTTATCAGCAACCAATCGTGAAAGTAAAAGGGGGTATTTAACTCTAAATGTGCAATCTCATTGGCTGATGCTAAATCTTTAAAGCCAGTTTTCTCAAAATGACTTTTCTCTCATACTCCAAGTCCGAAATCTAGCACCTATATACACCAAACTTTCCAGTCTTGTACCTAGTTATATTATGAAGACATTTACAGAGGGATTTGTAAATATATTATTCCTAGCCTGATTTATATAACATTTTATTCCAAAAAACATGGCGAAAATCATTTTTTTAAGGCTATTGGCAGTATATTCTGATTTACAGGATAACAAAAGTAGATATCCATAAATCCCTATGTAATTTTTTCCCCATCTAATATTTGAACACAATGAAAAAATAATTTTGAACCTGGCTTTATCCAATACTCAGATTTCGTTTTTTAAAATATATGCAAATTAGTGCATATTTAATTAGATAATGCCTCATTTGCATATTTAAACATTAAATTACAGAAAACTTGTAATACATTTTTTTCTCATCTTAATGTAGGTAATCAACTGGCAAAGTTTCATGGTGATATCTGCTAGTTTAAAAAATTACCCTATTCACCTGTAGTGTCTCGCCTTAAAAGATACCCCCAAGTCTCCTGGTCTTCGCTTCTGAGTTTTCAAACACTTAAGAAGAAAAAGGTTTACAACACTTTCATCCCATCATGGAGTATATGCACAATGTTGATTAGATTTTGATTATCGTCGTGGACGAAATCACGATACCTTATTCATTCTAAGCTTCAGCAAGCTTTTAACCAACTGGACTCATTCATGTAAATCACAGGCCTAGCGCCAATGAGTCTGCATCAAATTGCTCCATTGACACTTTAGTGGCATGGTAGAAGATAAACAGAAACACTTCCAAATCTCCTCTGAGAGATTTTGAAAAAAATATCTTAATCAACTCAACTCCCCTCCCACGGCTGGCAAGAAGGCCAGGTGGCATGAATGGACCTCTGAGACGCCTCAATACACATCATTTGTATAATTTAACTCATAATGTAAGTCATTCCCAAAATGTATATGATATATTCCTGTGTGTATGTATGTTTCCCACCTCACATTAAGCCTAGTTATGACTTTCTAGTTGTGTTAGTTGAACTTTAAGCGCTTATATTTAAGCGTAAGAATGTATCTCTACTTTTGTATCTTCCAGACATATCTTTCTTGGTACCGAATTAAATCTCTTGGTTTGCCTTAGCCTTAATATATATAGTAGGTTACGATAAAATGTATTATACTATGTTTACCTTCCTTTGGAGTAGAAATGACGAATTCTGACACCACCATAAACCATGCAAATGAGGCTGTCAGAAGGAGACAAAGCAGCTCTCCCCCGCTAAAAGTTATTTTAAGTTATTTTTAGAGTGTTATTGGTCAGTTCACCCAAAATAGGTGTGGACTCAGTTTACCTTAAAGGACGATGACGGTGGCCCACCGTGGCTTTTTTTTGTCTTGGTGTTTTTGGACCTTCTCTTCTTTTTGTGCTAGCTTGCTTGCTTTTCCTTGTTTCTGATCAGCCCTATCCTCCAGGTGAAACTGACTTTTTCTCACTTTTCTGGCAACTTTGCTTTCAAGTAAAACTTTTAAACTTCCACCGAACGACACGCGCTCCGGAAGAACCGAGAGAACTCACAGACCCAGCGAGGATCATCACACACACACACACACACACACACACACACACACACACACACACACACACACACACACACACACACGCATTCTTGCTCAGCACCAAAGATTCATGCAAGTATTATTTCTATCGCGATTTTAGATTTACGTTTAAGATTGTTTGCGCCTGCATTAAGGTGATTTGATTTTTTGCTGGCTCTCAAAGGTTAACTGTTTGTGATATTTGCCATTCTGTGATCTGCTCTCTCTTTCTTTCTTTACTTTCATTATTATGTTTATATGTATTCTTTGTTTAAATTTAGTCGTATGTTTTCATAGTTTCATTTATTAAAACCCATTATACGCTTGATTGTCTCTGTCTGCTGCTCACCAAACAAAGTCTCTTAAATGTGTGATTTTAAGGTACAAGCTTTATATTGTTGAGTACTTTAGTTAGTAATCTTATAGAACAGAAAAGTTATTCTTCATGACCAGAAGCCGTGATGCTATCTATCAGCCGTGCCTTTATATGTTCATTGCCTGCTGTCTTGTGTTGTCAGATCATTGTTGAAGTCCCTGGTGTCGTGTCCTATTTCCAGACCTCTGAAGCTACCTGTTTCCTGGATTTGGATTCTATTTCCTGAGTTTTCTGGACTGCTGTTGTGGATTTGTTCCTTTTGGAAGTTCTGTGGTCGCGCCTGGATATCATTGGATTCTGCCCACATCTACACCTTCACGGCTGATCGGGTTGGCTACTCAACGTCCCTGCATTGATTGACTTTGATCAGACTGACTGTGGTCTTCTCCTTTTGTTTGGACTTGTTCTCTTTTTTGATCAATAAACATTCATTCTCGCTATTGCATCTGCAGTGTGAGGGTTATGTCTGTCTTTGTATTTGTTTTCCTGTCTCCCCTCTCTCAGTGGATTTTGGTTCGGCCCTGTTTTCCAGTTTTCCCGCTCCTCGTCAGTCTTCAGTTGTAACACCTGTGTTAAATCATCATGTCATTCACCTGTCTCCTGTTCAATTCAATTCAATTCAATTCAAATTTATTTGTATAGCGCTTTTCACAATACATATTGTTTCAAAGCAGCTTTACAGAAAGTGCATTCCAGAAATGTACGTAAAAAATACAGTTAGTTAATCATCATGTATTAATTTAGGGCATAACATATCGCCGGCGTTGAGTCGTCTCTTCACAGGCGTCGAGTCGTCTCATCGCAGGTGGTGGGGACTCTGAAGTCTCCGTGAGAGGCTGGATACAGACTGTAGCTGAAGAACGCTATTTACCTCGGGACTAGCGTCCCGAGATAACAGCAGAAAAGCAGATGGGAAATAATTAGCGTAGCTGCTGTTCATAATATTAATGCATTCGATCTGATTCAACAGTAGTATAAGAGGCAAGCATTATGTGAATGCTTGGCTGAAGAGATGCGTCTTTAATCTAGTTTTGAACTGGGAGAGCGAGTCTGAGCAACGAACAGTATCAGGAAGGCTATTCCAGAGTTTAGGAGCGAAATGCGAGAACGCCCTCCCTCCTTTAGTGGATCTGGATATCCTAGGAATGACCAGAAGCCTCGAATTTAGGGATCTTAAAGAACGCGATGGATTGTAGGGCGATAGAAGGTCCATTAAATATACAGGAGCTAGACCATTTAGGGCTTTATAGGTCAGTAATAGTACTTTGTAATTGATACGGAACTTAATAGGTAACCAGTGCAGAGATGATAAAATTGGTGTTATATGATCATATTTTCTTGACCTAGTGAGAACTCTAGCAGCTGCATTTTGCACTAACTGTAGCTTGTTTATTGAGGATGTAGGACAACCAGCTCATAAAGCGTTACAGTAATCTAGTCTTGAGGTCATGAATGCATGAACTAACTTTTCTGCATCAGAAACAGATAGCATGTTACGTAGCTTAGCAATATTTCTAAGGTGGAAAAAGGCTGTTCTTGTAACATATGAAATATGATTTTCGAAAGACAAGTTGCGGTCTAGTATAACACCCAGGTCTTTTACTGTAGTGGATAAAGTAACTGGACATCCTTCTAAATTAAAGTTGTATTGTACGAGGTTTTGTGGGTAGTTTTTTGGACCAATAAGTAATACCTCCGTTTTATCTGAATTTAATAGCAGGAAATTACACGTCATCCAGCATTTTATATCTTTAAGACACTCTGTCAATTTAGATAAGTTAGTGTTTTCATCTGGTCTTGATGAAATATATAATTGAGTGTCATCAGCATAACAGTGGAAATTAATTCCATGTTTTCTTATAATATTACCCAGTGGCAGCATATATATTGAGAATAGCAGAGGGCCTAACACCGATCCTTGCGCCACTCCATAGTCTACTGACGTTATCTTCGATTGTTCACCATTTAAACAGACAAAATGGTAACGGTCTGATAAGTACGATCTAAACCTGCTTAATGCCTGTCCCTGAACACCAGTGTAGTTTTGTAGTCGATCCAAGAGTATTTTATGATCTATAGTGTCGAACGCAGCGCTAAGATCGAGTAGAACTAGTATTGAGATACAGCCTTGGTCAGAAGCTAAAAGTAAATCATTTGTAATTTTAACTAGCGCAGTTTCTGTGCTATGATGCGGTCTGAATCCTGACTGAAATTTTTCATAGATATCATTTTCTTGCAAGAAAGAGCACAATTGAGCGGACACAATTTTTTCTAGTATTTTAGATATAAATGGAAGATTTGAAATGGGTCTGTAATTTGCTAAGTTATTTTGATCTAATTGCGGTTTCTTAATAATAGGTTTTATTACTGCCAGCTTAAATATTTTTGGAACATGACCTAAAGATAAAGACGAGTTAATAATATTGAGAAGAGGCTCTTCCACTACAGGTAACACTTCTTTCAGTAGTTTAGTGGGTATTGGGTCTAATAAACATGTTGTTGGTTTCGCTGCAAAGATAAGTTTATTTAGCTCTTCCTGTCCTATAGTTGTAAAGCGGTGTAGTTGTTCTTGAGGGGCGATAATTGTGGCTGAATCATAAGACACCATAGAGGATTGTACATTTACAATTGTATTTCGGATGCTTTCTATTTTCTCATTGAAGTAATTCATAAAATCATTACAACTATACTGTAACGGAATATTTTGCTCTGGTGATGTCTGTTTATTTGTTAGTCTAGCCACGGTGTTAAATAAAAACCTTGGATTATTTTGGTTATTTTCTATTAGTTTGCGGAGATGCTCAGCCCTGGCTGCTTTTAGAGCCTTTTTATAACGTGACATACTGTCTTTCCACGCGATTCTAAAGACCTCTAAATTAGTTTGTTTCCATTTACGCTCTAAGTTACGAGTTTCTCTCTTGATAACATGTGTAGTACTATTGTACCATGGTGCTTTAGTTTTCTCTCTAACCTTTTTTAATCTAATTGGTGCAACAATATCTAATGTACTAGAGAAAATGGTGCTCAAACTGCTAGTCATTTCCTCTAGTTCATCTGTTTGTTGGGGTTCACTGAGCAGCTGAGATAGATCAGGTAAGCTATTTGTGAATCTATCTATAGTGGTTGGAACGATTGTTCTGCCTGGTCGATAACGTGGCGCAACATGGCAAATTTCAGCAGTACGTAATATGCACGTTACCATACAATGATCAGTGAGATCGTCACTTTGCGCTATAATATCTATATCGGTTGGATTGGTTCCATGTGATATAATTAAATCTAGTGTATGATTTAGACGATGAGTGGGACCACTGACGTTTTGCTTGACCCCAAATGAGTTTAATAAATCTGTAAACGCAGCCCCTAACGCATCATTTGTGTTATCTACGTGTATGTTAAAATCTCCAACAATTATTGCTTTATCGGCATTGACCAATAGATCTGAGAGAAAGTCTGAAAACTCTTTTAGGAAATCAGCATAGGGCCCTGGAGGTCTATATACGGTCGCTAAGGCTAGAGATAATAGGGATTTCTTTCTTACATCTAAGAGCGTAACATTTAGCACAAGTACTTCGAACGAATTAAACCTGTGACCTGTTTTCTGAGTAACATTTAGGATATCTCTATAGATTGTTGCAACACCGCCGCCACGACCGATCGGACGGGGCTCATGCTTATAACAGTATCCTGGTGGAGTAGACTCATTTAGACCGAAATAATCATTTGGTTTAAGCCAGGTTTCAGTAAGGCACAGAACATCGAAATTATTATCTGTGACCATTTCATTTACAATAACCGCCTTAGGTGTGAGCGATCTAATGTTTAGAAGACCTAGTTTTAGAAATTCTTTTTGTTCACTGAGATTTAGATTTTCTGGTTTAATTACAATAAGATTTTTCCTAGATCCTAAACTAGATTTATTGTTTGGCCTCACTAGACGAGGAATAGACACAGTTTCTATATAATGTTCTACACTACTTGTATCAATTAAGTTGGGACAGCAGAGATTGTGATTTGGACTTTGACTTACTAGTCAGATGGTGTGTAACGTCTTGGAGATGTTGTCCGACAGCACAGCCGCTCCGATTCTGCTGGGGTGCGCTCTGGCATGCGCTCTGGTTATGTTCCTTTGGTCTCACTTGTATATATACCCAGGAGTTCCTTTGGTCTCACTTGTATATATACCCAGGAGCTCCAAACACAAACAATCACCGCACGCGCATGCGCTCCTGTTATGTTCCTTTGGTCTCACTTGTATATATACCCAGGGTTTTTCCTCATTATTGGTTGATTATTGTTTGTGTATTGCGCACACTGTTTCGCATGTTGGACTTTTTGTTAATTAAACTCTGTAATCCTTCATTTTGTCTTCTGTAGATCCCTAAACATTACAGAATAACCAACCTTAAAAAAAAGTGACTGAAGAACGTTATGGGCATTCTACTCACCTCTTCTGACCCTATCTCACAACTGGTGAACTACTTCCAGGAGGGCCACCCAATCGAGGATTATGTCGCCGGATTCTCCAATGGGTTAAACTGGACAGATGAAGTCCTAAAAACTGTGTTTTGGGGCGGATTGGATAATAATCTGTACCGGCAAGCTCCAGTGGCGGTAATCCCAGGCACGTTTGCCCAGTACCTGGATTATGTGCTGGTGTTGAGTGGATTAGCCTTCACTGTGGGTGAGGCTGAAAATGACATCTCCACTACACCACTATCTCCCGCAATGTTCATCACCACACCACCTCCCATCTTCGTCCAGAGTCCGGAATCTCGTCTTGCCGTGATCGTTCCACCAGAATCCCTATTTCCTCTCATCCTCCAAGGTCCTGAAGAAATAGACCTTATAGACTTTGACACAGAGCCTGAGTTTCTTCACGTCAGCCCTATCAAACCTGAGTTTCTTCACGTCAGTCCCGCCGAGCCTGTGGTTCTTCACGTCAGCCTCACTGAGCCTGAGTTTCACGTCAGCTCCGCCGAGCCTGAGTATCTCCACGTCAGCCTTGCCGAACCTGAGTTTCTTCACGTCGGTCCTGCCGAGCCACGGTCGCCTGAAAAATCCTCTCCGCAATGGCCACTCGAAGGGTCCTCTCCGCCATGGCCACCCGAAGAGTCATCTCCACCATGGCCGCCCGAAGGGTCATCTCCACCATGGCTGCCCGAAGGGTCATCTCCATCATGGCCACCCGAAGGGTCATCTATGCCATGGCCACCTGCACAGCCAGCTCCACCCTGGTCCCCTGAACTGCCAGCTCCGCCCTGGCAGCCTGTTCCGCCTTGGCGGCCTGCACAACCTGCTCCGCCCTGGCCGCCTGCTGAGTCTGCTCCACCTTGACGGCGTGCACCGCCTGCTCCGCCCTGGTCCCCTGAACTACCAGCTCCGCCCTGGCAGCCTGCTCCGCCCTGGAGGCTTCCTGCTCCGGGAAAGCCACGCCCTTGTCAGCCTCCAGGACGCCCACCCTCCCATCCCTATTGATGTTATACAGCACGAGGAAGCGCCTTTTTGAGGAGGGACGTACTGTCAGGATTATGTCTGTCTTTGTATTTGTTTTCCTGTGTCTCCCCTCTCTCAGTGGATTTTGGTTTGGTCCTGTTTTCCAGTTTTCCCGCCCCTCGTCAGTCCTCAGTTGTAACACCTGTGTTAAATCATCATGTCATTCACCTGTCTCCTGTTTATGTTCCTTTGTTCTCACTTGTATATATACCAGGGGTTTTTACTTATTCTTGGTCGGTATTGTTTGTGTATTGCGCACACTGTTTCGCATGTTGGCCTTTTTGTTAAATAAACTCTGTAATCCTTCATCTTGTCTTCTGTGGATCCCTAAACATTACATGCAGCTTATTTTCACTTCACAAATTCTGTTAATGGTTATTCTGAAAATTGATCTAGCCTATCTATATATTCATAATTGATTATAATTTGTTGTAATTAATTATCTATATATAGAGATATAGATACATGGGCTATGTTGTTCTCGGCATTGCTCTTTGATCTGTCTTGCAGCAAAGATCATGTCTACCGTCCCGCGATTAGGCCTGAACCCACATTGACTTTCAGGTAGACATCTCTCTTTCAGTTCTGCCAGTCGTTAGCTTACAATTCTGGCCAGAATTTTTCCAGCGATTGAAAGCAGAAAAATACCCCAATAGTTTCCGCATTCTGCTTTGTTTCCCTTCTTGAAAATATTTACAATGTTAGCGTCTCTGAGATCAGTAGGAAGTGTTTCGCTCTACCACATCTAATGGAAAAGATCCAGAAGTTTTTGGGTGAGTTCAGGTCCTCCATTCTTAAAGATCTCGGCAGGGATTCCATCAGACCCAGGAATCCCAGACGAAGCCTTCCCTTGCTTCGTCTTTTTGATTGTTTTCTGTTATTCTTCCATAGTTGGTGGCAAGGGTGTAACTTTGGTTTGAGAAGTGAGGGGACACAAAATGGGATATATTCATAGATTCGTAGATTGCTCGCAGGTATTCAATTTTATGCAAAGTATATCAATATCAAAGTGAGGGCTTCCCCACATGGTAACCAATCCCTGTGGGCTCCTCACTCCTCTACCGCATCACAAACATGCTGAGACTGTGTTCAATCATTGTCAATCATATTTGACGATGGTGGTCCTGACAGAACTGCGTTCCTGGGTTGTTCATGTTCTCTCATGAGAGCATGACCACGTCAGCACGTTGTTCGTCTTGCCTTTCTTATAAGGGCTTGAGCGCTCAGTGTTCCGTGTGCCGTCGAGGTTTGACGGCCACGTTTTCTGTTTCACATGCCTGGCAGCTTCCGGATGGGATTGCTAGTCCTTCTCATGAGAGACCTAGCATTTCATTCGGGGCTCGAGGGGAGGATCAGATGTCGATCACTGCATTGGAGAGAGGGCTGTTACGCTCTGGAAATGAAGATGATGGTGGGCTTCTTACCATAATGGTGTGTTTGCTCATGCTGAATCGGATTCAGACTTGACAGTTTTTCGTCTCTCACTACCCTCAACGATGGGGCGGCTGTGCTACTGCAGACAGCCTCTTCCCTGCATGTGATGGCCACCCTGCAAGTACAGTGGAAGGCCAAAACAAGTATAATGCACAAGGGTAGTTCTGAGTCGGGGCTGAGTTGCATGGTGACTAACCATGATTAAAGCCACAGCGCTGGCCCTCGGCCAGACGATGTCTACCCTGGTGGTCTAGAAGCGCCTTCTGGCTAAACCTTGAAGAGGTGCGAGACATTGCCAGAGTTTGCTTTCTCTATGCTCCCATCTCACGAGGTGGCCTTTTTTGGCAACACTGTTGGAGACTGTGCCCAGCGGTTCTCCGCAGTTCAGAAGTCCTCTGCCACACAACAACAACTCTGCCACAGCCAGCTCTACTGTGACGTCGATGCTTCGCAGGAAGATGGCGCCAACCATCTCAGCAGCCCTGAGACAGGCGACCCAGAGTTGGAAACAGCTGCTCTTCCGCAGAGGAGGGCCGGGTGGAGAATCTTTTATTGAATCAAATTCTGTTCCGCTACTGGCGTCTCAGCCAGCGGTACCCAAATTCTCAGTAAGAGCAGCTTCTCTATCTCTGGGTCCCAAGAGGGCCAGACTGGCGGTGTGCGACCCTGTAAAGCCTTGCCACCCTCAGCCCCCTCTTGAATTGCCTGTGGTGCCCCTGGTCCCTCTGGCTCAGTTTGTAGAAGCCTGGAAAGCACTTCCCAACCTGTCCAGCTGGCTCCTCCATACCATCAGACTCGGCTATACGATTCAGTTCATCCGGCGCCCGTCCAAGCTCAGGGGTGTTCACTACACTTCGGTGTTGAACGAACGGGCCCATGTCATGTGTGCAGAGATCGCAGTCCTACAGGCGAAGGGCGCGATACCCAAGAAAAGCGGTGGGTTATGGCCAATCTTGGACCCCCGAGTCTTGAATTGGGCCCTTTACTAGCTTCCGTTCAAGATGCCAACGCAAAAAATGCATTTTCGAATGCATCCGTCACTGAGATTGGTTTGCAGCGATCGACATCTGATCGAGAGGTGATATCTGAGAGGTGACTGCGGGTCCAGTCTATTCTAGGAATACAGCAACAGGGCTTGCTTATATAGCCCCGCTTCCAGAAATGAAATATGGATTTGTTTTGTTGAGAAAGGTCTTCAACGTAATAAAACTAATTATGTAGTGGGCACAGAGTTAAAACCTAGACTGAGAACAATATGACCCAAACATGTTCAATTTAAAAAATAGTCTAAACAGTTTAGACAAGTCAGAGATATAGAGCATTTGCTAATAGAGAAATTCTGAAAATCTTTCTAAATTCCCAATGAAGTTACAGATTTAATGATCTGAATCAATGGATCCATTATGAGCTATTCCGCATTGCCAAAAATTAGAGGCAGTATAAGTTATGTCCATCAGTCAATTCTGGAAAATAGGATTGTAGGAAGATAAGTAGTTAATTATTAAATGGCATGTCACCAGCTAAGGCTATTCTCATGGCAAGAGCTGGGTGAAATACTTAATTTTAAAATAATGACATTGTTTGAAACAAAATAATAAAATGATTGATATTTGTATTAAAGGGACATTGTGTAGGAATTTCTCCCATCTAGCGGGGAAATTGTATTTTGCATTCAAACGAATTGTGCTCTTCAGTGCCTCGCTTTTTCAAATGCGTGTTGCATCTACGGTAGCTGTTATGTACCAAAAAGCTATCACAGGATGTCTTCTAATAGCACTTCGTCGAGTTTTACATTTTTGTAATCACGTTTCCTTTTATGTTCAATTTTGGACTTTTTTGGCGACAAGGATTTCTTCTCCTCTCCTGTGGCTCGGCATATGTATGGTCCACCATTAAAAATAACAGTGTAATGCAGCCTTTTAAACTTGCCGGGGCAGTGACAAGCGCCTCTCACTGCTCTGCTCCTCTGTTTCTGCTGCTTTCAGTTACGCTGGCTCTGAACGAAAACGCGTTGTGGAAACGCGTTGGCCAAGTACTTTTCGGTATTTGTACACCATTGAGGACATATTTATGAATAAAAATATTGATTTTAGATAATAAAATACATAAAAAACTACACATTGTCCCTTTAAGGATAAAAATGAAAAATTATAGAACTTTTTTGGTTAGATTTTATTACACAGATCCTTAAATAGATCTGTCTAGGAAAAACAATCGCCAGCTTGAATTAAAAGCTAACAAAATAAGATTAAGAAAAATGGTTAATCAGCAGTATCAGCCTATTAAAGGCCTAATAGATCAATGCGATTTGAAATTTAGCTAAAGATGATGAAACTTGACTCAAGGTCTAAAGTTAAAAGGCAATGTACTATGGTATGTTTAGTTTTTTACTAAAGATAGAATTAGATTGCTTGAAGATAGAATGTTGGGAAGGAGATGAATAGATGAGAAGTAAAAGATGTGATAACATTGGGAAAATTGGTTGTATTCTCATTACAGCTTAGGATGCTGACTGAAGGAAATCGTACAGGTATTATAAAGTAAAAGATGAAACATGAAAATGATTAGAGATAACAGATGGTATTAAAAATACTGACTTATAATGGGATCATGCAGGTATGGAAAATTGATTAGAAGAATTAAATTTAATAGTGGCCATATGATTACGACCAAAGAGGGAACTGTGGTGGAAATTTTAGACTGTAAACTAACCATGTTTCCAACAACTAACCTTATTTAACAATCTAACATTTGAATTTGAAATGTATGTTTCCCCTTTAGTTGAAAACGTCTCGGGTTACGTATGTAACCCTTGTTCCCTGAGAAAGGGAACGAGACACTGCGTCGGTGGCGACACTAGGGGAACGCCCTTCAGCGTAGCGCGTCTGAATTTATGAATGAAACCGAATCCAATCCTATTGGCGTTGCGTGATGACGTAGCGTGTGACGGCATAAGCGGATGTATACAAAAGCACGCCGGCACACAGAAATGTCAGCTTTTGCTATGAAGCAAGTGCTCCAAGCGGGGTGAGGTGTGGCGAACCGACGCAGTGTCTCGTTCCCTTTCTCAGGGAACAAGGGTTACATACGTAACCCGAGACGTTCCCTTTCGAGGGAACTCGAACTGCGTCGGTGGCGACACTAGGGGAACGAGATACCCACTATACCACAACGAACCCCGCTCATCCTAGTGTGAAGCTGTCTTCAGGCACAACTTAGGACGAAAGGACTCGTGCACCGGGTGTAGAGGGAAGGTCCAGACTGTAAAACCTCATGAATGTGTGTGGAGTGGCCCAGCCAGCCGCCTCACATATATCATGGATAGAACCCCTGAAAGGAGGGCTCTAGAGGCGCCATGCCTCTGGTGGAGTGAGCCCTCACGGCTATAGGTGAAGGCAAATTGCGCACCTGATAGGCCAGGGAAATAGTCTGAACGGTCCAGTTGCTGATGGTCTGCTTAGAGGCGGGAAGCCCTTTCTTGGGTGACCCGAAACACACCAGCAACTGGTCCGACTTCCGCCAGGAGGAGGACCTCAGGATATAACATCGCAGCGCTCTGACAGGGCAGAGCAGGTGAAGTCTCTCCTCATCTGCCGTCACATGAGGCGGAGGATGAAATGCCTGCAGAACCATAGGCCGTGCCACATTAGATGGTACCTTGGGCAAATAGCCGGGCCTGGGGTGTAAGATGGCCTTAATGTTGCCTGGAGCAAACTCCAAGCACCCATTGGAAATAGAGAGCGCCTGAAGATCTCCTACCCTCCTCAGAGAAGTAATGGCCAACAAAAAGACCACCTTAAACGAAAGGTTCTTGGCCTCAGCCGACTCCAATGGTTCGAAGGGGGCCTCGGCCAGCCCTTCGAGAACCACCGCCAGGTCCCAAGAGGGAACCCTGGTGCGAGTCGCAGGTCTCATCCTCCAGGCTCCACGGAGGAAACGTACGACCAGGTGATGCCTCCCCAGGGGACCATCACTCAGAGGAGCGTGGAAAGCCGCAATGGCAGCCACATAAACCTTGAGTGTGGGCGGGGTAAGCCCGGCAGAAAAGCGGTCTTGGAGAAACTCCAGCACTGAAGCCACTGGGCAGTGAACTGGGTCCAAAACACGCTCTCTGCACCAAATGGAAAAAACATTCCACTTAAGGCCGTATAACTTCCTCGTGGAGGGAGCTCTGGAAGTGAGTATAGTTTCAACCACTTCTGCTGACAGGCCGGCTTCTAGGTACTGTGCCCCCTCAGGGGCCAGACCCACAGTTTCCACAGCTCGGGCCGAGGGTGGAGAACTGAGCCCTCTGCCTGAGACAACAGGTCCCTCCTCAGAGGGATCTGCCATGGCGGGCCTGCCAGAAGCAGGATGATGTCCGAAAACCATACTCGGGCCGGCCAACACGGGGCTACTAATAGTAGGCTGACCCCGTCCCGACGGACCCTTTCCAGAACTGCTGGGAGCAGAGCGATTGGGGGAAAGGCGTACAGACGCAGCCTCGGCCACGTCTGCACGATAGCATCCAACCCCAGCGGGGCTGGATGAGAAAGGGAAAACCACAGTGGACAGTGTGTCGTCTCTCGAGACGCAAATAGGTCCACTTCCACTGGGCCAAACCTCTCGCATATTAACTCCACCACCTCGGGGTGGAGTCTCCATTCCCCGGGCCTCAGCCCCTGCCTCGACAGCATGTCTGCTCCCTGGTTCTGGTCCCCCGGGACATACATCGCCCTGAGAGACGACAGTCTCCACTGGGACCACAGGAGGATCTGATGTGCCAGTCTGCACAGAGGGCGCGACCTCAGACCCCCCTGACGGTTCAGGTAAGATACCACCGTCATGTTGTCGGATCTTACTAGGACATGGCGACCATGGAGGTCTGGCAGAAAGCTCCTCAGAGCCCGGAACACCGCCAACATTTCTAGGCAATTTATGTGCCAAGAGGAATGATGGTCCTGCCAGAGACCTCTCATAAAGCGGCCGTCCATGACCGCGCCCCAGCCCGTGAGGGAGGCATCTGTCGAAACGGATACTCGGCGACATAATGCTCCCAACTTGGGACCTTGGGACAGGAACCAAGGTTTCTTCCACATTGAAAGGGAACGAAGGCACCTGCGCGTAACCCTTATCAAGCGGAACGGATTTCCCCTTGGGGAAAACCCCTTGGCTTTCAACCACCACTGCAGGGCTCTCATGTGTAGCAGGCCAGAAGGTATGACGCTGGACGCTGCTGCCATGAGACCTAACACCCTCTGGAAGTGTTTTACTGTGATGGTATGGCCTAGCTTCACCCTGGTTAGTGTGGTTAGAATGGACTCGATGCGTGCGGGAGACATGTGTTCCTGCATCGTCATTGAGTCCCATACCACCCCCAGGAACGTAGTTCGTTGGGCGGGTGTCAACACGCTCTTCTTTGTGTTGAGCCTCAACCCCAAGCGCTGAATGTGGCCAAGGACGACATCTCGATGCCGAACTGCCAACTCTCGAGACTGGGCCAGTATGAGCCAGTCGTCGATATAATTCAGCACGCGGATGCCCTGGAGCCTCAGTGGGGCCAGAGCTGCATCCATACACTTGGTGAACGTGCGAGGGGAGAGTGCTAGGCCGAATGGAAGAACCCGATATTGGTAAGCTTCGCCCCCGAAAGCAAACCTCAGGAACTTCCTGTGCGATGGAAGGATGGAGATGTGAAAATAGGCGTCTTTTAGATCTATCGTGACAAACCAATCCTCGGATTGGATCTGACTCACGATGGTGGGAATAGTGAGCATCTTGAACCTGAACCTCCTCAGAGACCGATTCAGATGCCTCAGATCTAAAATTGGACGCAACCCTCCATCCTTTTTTGGAACTATGAAGTACCGGCTGTAGAACCCGGACTCCCTGACTGGTGGGGGAACATGCTCTATGGCCCCTTTTTCCAGCAGCGAGTTGACCTCCTGTTCCAACACCAGACCCTGCTCTGGGTGCACTGCCGTCCGAACCACTCCGTTGAATTTTGGTGGGCGGACCCGGAACTGCAGTCTGTACCCAATTTCTACAGTGCGCAGGACCCATGGAGAAATATTCGTGAGGTTTTGCCATGCCTCCACGAAATTCACCAAAGGAACCAGCCCCTCGGGGCTGGTGTCCAGTGTTTTGTGCGAGTCCTTGACGGCACCCTGAAGCGGATGACCGGCAGGGGAAAACCGACAACGACCCACCGTGTGCGAACCCAAACGCTGTTTGACTGCAGGCCTTCGGGGCAGAAAGAGCAGCGTGTGCTCGCTGGAAGCTGGCGTGACCCGAAGCGTCAGAGACGGCGGGAAACCGACGCCAGCATCCTGAGGGCCCGAGGAGAGAGGGGACCTCGATCGCTCTCTCTCCGGGGGGGGCGGCCCTTGGAGGTCTCACAGGAGTTAGGACCTCTTCCCTTTCGCCTTCCTGGCCTGAAAGGCTTTGGGCGAGAGCGCCGCCTAGAGTCCCAAGCTCAGCTTTTTTTTTTTTTTTTTTTTTGAGGGGGACCTCTAGAAGCGATACTCTCCTTCAGATGGTAGGCTGAATTAAAATATCTAACCAAGTTCTAAGTCAGATACAATTTTTAATTACTTTAACTCCTCGGAATTAAATGCAGCCATAACACTGGAATACTGTTTTATATTTAATTATACGATCCCGTAACCTACACGCTGCCTCGGCAAACGTGAGATTCGAGCCGTTATAATTTGGCTTTCATCCTTGGAGAAGAAAGTCAACAGGCGCGAGACTGAAACACCTGACAGCGCACGGCTGTACGCGTCAAGATATTTCTCAATGAACACAGCCAGCACCCTCAGGAGCTGACTGTGAATGCCTCGCACCTAAACAGTATTATTTATCAGATCGCGTGTGTCCCTTTTTTTTGCAGACCCGTAACGCGTTGCCTTAACAAACGCGAGATTCGAGTAGTACACAAGATATTTGGCTTTCATCTCTCGAGAAGAAAGTCAACAGGCGCGAGGCTGAGATACCCGAAACGCACGTGTGCGGCGAGTTATTTCTCAATGAACACAGCCAGCACCCTCAGGAGCTGACTGTTCATGCCTCGTACTCACACAGCAAACTGCAAAGTAGACTCGTAACCTACATGCTGCCTCGGCAAACACGAGATCCGAGCTACTAGATTCTGTATTGCAACTGCAAGGCAACCTTAAATCTACGCGCTGCCTCGGCAAACGCGAGATTCCAGCCACAGAATCTTATTGCAAAATACACTCGTAATCTAAGCGCTGCCTCGGCAAACGCGAGATCCGAGCTACTAGATTCTGTATTGCAACTGCAAGGCAACCTTACATCTACGCGCTGCCTCGGCAAACGCGAGATTCCAGCCACAGAATCTTATTGCAAAATACACTCGTAATCTAAGCGCTGCCTCGGCAAACGCGAGATCCGAGCTACTAGATTCTGTATTGCAACTGCAAGGCAAACCTTAAACCTACGCGCTGCCTCGGCAAACGCGAGATTCCAGCCACAGAATCTTATTGCAAAATACACTCGTAATCTAAGCGCTGCCTCGGCAAACGCGAGATCCGAGCTACTAGATTCTGTATTGCAACTGCAAGGCAAACCTTAAACCTACGCGCTGCCTCGGCAAACGCGAGATTCCAGCCACAGAATCTTATTGCAAAATACTTTAACAGGACATACAACACCAAATAGGACAGACTTGTTCACACATACACAGAGCGCTTGCTGAATAGCAAAAAGCTGACATTTCTGTGTGCCGGCGTGCTTTTGTATACATCCGCTTATGCCGTCACACGCTACGTCATCACGCAACGCCAATAGGATTGGATTCGGTTTCATTCATAAATTCAGACGCGCTACGCTGAAGGGCGTTCCCCTAGTGTCGCCACCGACGCAGTTCGAGTTCCCTCGAAAGGGAACTCATGACTTTGGTTGTGTGTGCATGTGTATAGATAATATATATGGGAAATGAAACTAGACAGATGTCTTGGTTTGAAAACTTTTGATTATGAAGTAATGAAGAACCAATCAAATTGTAGAGAAATTATGTAATATATCATGTCATTTTGCCATAACCCCATACTATAAAAACTGTTGTATTAGTGATTACTGGTGGGATTCTCAATGGGATTTGTCTGAGATCCACCGGCCTTGCTTCTTCTTGAGAGATTCGCTGAGTATTGCTTGAGAACTCTCCTGGCCGTAATTAAAACCATTTAAAGGACATTTGCTGAAGTCTGTCCGATATTACTGCTGCGCAGCAGGTCAGTTTAGGGAACCAAGTAAGTTAGAGTTAGGGAACTCGGCCAGTTGTCGACGGAAGACGCAGGAGCTAGAGTATGAGACTGCTTCAGCACTGGCTTCACGGCAGAGTCTCGAGATGGGTTGTCTCCGTGCTTTACAGGATAGGTGAGCGGTCGATCTGGTTGGAGAATCTGGCCGTCGATGATTCAGTCCTGTTCAAATGTATTTTTAAGCATCTCATCTTGAGACTGCTCCAGGGAAAAGTCACCGCACTCGGGCAGGTTTATTTCCCGCCTCCATACTCGGTTCCATTGGCACAGTGCTGAAAGGACCTGGTTCAGCCTTGCCCACCTGAGACACCACTCGCCACGTCTGCTCTCTCTTCTTCCAAGAGATATCCATGCTCAATCCCCCTAATAATTTATTAAAACCTGGCCAATTCGTTCCCAGAATCAGCAGATGTCGGAGGTGCGGGTTAACTGCAAACTCAACACTATGCTTTTCCCCCTGAATTGAATAGTGACAGGGATTAAAGGATAACCCATGATACCCTAACCGTGCGGCTTTTATCCAATGCCTCTCACCAAATCAGGCTTTGATGAACTGAGGTTTGGTTACATCCTGAATCCACCAAAGCCTGATAAGTACTCCACTTAATACTCACTGGTATTTGGTAGATGTCGGAGGTGCGGGTTAACTGCAAACTCAACACTATGCTTTTCCCCCTGAATTGAATAGTGACAGGGATTAAAGGATAACCCATGATACCCTAACCGTGCGGCTTTTATCCAATGCCTCTCACCAAATCAGGCTTTGATGAACTGAGGTTTGGTTACATCCTGAATCCACCAAAGCCTGATAAGTACTCCACTTAATACTCACTGGTATTTGGTACCGGCCAGCCTGGGGCACGTCTGGGACCCGGATCAGTGTTCCCATCTTCATCACAGGACATTGGTTCACAAAATGGTCCGGATCCCCACAGCGGCAACAGGCCGGCCCAGACTTCTTTGCCGCTTTAGTGGTGGGAAGTGGATTTGAGGTATTGGCGTGAAGGAGATGGAAAAGTGGAAGAAACTGGACTAGTTCCACTTGGAGTGCCCCCCTCCCCCCTTGGAGGTGCCTTGGGCCCCACTACAGCCTCCATCGCCAGACCCACGCAATGTCAAGCGAGGTGGTATGATACCACGGGAGCTAGGGACAGGCCGAGAGAGAGAGAGAAGAAGAGGGAGAAATAGCAGGGGAAGGGGAGGGGAGAGAGACGGTAAGGGTTTGCAGACCCATGGGCATGCCAAAAAATGGTCCTCAGCCACTTGGATGGCCAGGTTGGTGGCACTGGAACCACTCCACGGTTGTTTTTGAGAGCCAGCCACGCGGCCACTTACATGCTTTGGCATTCTTTTAAAATAAGTCCACAAACACCTCCGGGTCATCCTTTGGACCCATCTTTGTTATTGGCACACTAGCCTTTTAGCCCGCTAGCATTTCACGCGTGGCCTCGCGCCTATCGACCGTCTGATTTTACACCCGTTTCACTGAAAGGATACGGGTTATATCCAGCATTCCAGTCCTAAATTAGTAGTGATATTGGTAGTATCACTACTAATTTACTGTTCATCTGTTATAATGGCGAATATATCGGATGTGTGTCTAACGTTACCTCTGAGTGCAGGTGAGGACACATTCGAGCTGCATTCGGTGCTGTTGGAGCTGGAGTCCGTGGAGAAGCAGATCCGTGCAAGCCGATCTGCAAGATCGGCGATCAGCGCTTGAAGCATCACGCGCCGATGCTCACAAGTCAGTGGTTAGTAACTTTTTGACTCCGACTTCGTCTACTCCGTGCGTTTCTCTGCCCAGGAGGACGCGATCATCTCTGGCTTCATTCACTCCGGCACCGACACAAAGCCATGGACCCTGGGTGATCCCTCAGCGGAAGACACGAGCCAGGACCAGACCAAGAACCTCTCCACCCCTCCCGGTCTTCGAGATCTCCACCCGGAACCGCTTCTCCCCTCTTCGCGAGTCGGAACGTGACGACGCCGTGATCATCGGCAGTTCCATCGTCCGTCATGTCCGCGCTACCTCAGGTAAGGGTAATGTGCGCACTCACTGCTTTCCTGGTGCTCGTGTTCTAGATGTCGCTTCACATGTTCCCGAGATCCTGAACGGTGACGAGCGCGTCGGAGCTGTGGTGCTGCACGCGGGAACGAACGACATCCGGCTGCGGCAGATGGAGGTTCTGAAGAAGGACTACAGGAGCCTGATCGAGACGGTACGCAGCACAGCGCCTGAGGCAACGATCATCGTGTCTGGACCGCTTCCCACGTACCGACTAGGACAAGAAAGGTTCAGTAGACTATTTGCTCTAAATGAATGGTTAATGTCATGGTGTAATGAACAGAAACTCTTTGTAAATAATTGGAATCTGTTCTGGGAGCGACCTAGGCTCTACCGTGCTGATGGCCTGCACCCCAGCAGAATCGGAGCGGCTGTGCTGTCGGACAACATCTCCACGACGTTACACACCATCTGACTAGTAAGTCAAAGTCCAAATCACAATCTATGCTGTCCCAACTTAATTGATACAAGTAGTGTAGAACATGATATAGAAACTGTGTCTATTCCTCGTCTAGTGAGGCCAAACAATAAATCTAGTGTAGGATATAGGAAAAATCTTATTGTAATTAAACCAGAAAATCTAAATATCAGTGAACAAAAAGAATTTCTTAAACTAGGTCTTCTAAACATTAGATCGCTCACACCTAAGGCGGTTTTTGTAAATGAAATGGTCACAGATAATAATTTCGATGTTCTGTGCCTTACTGAAACCTGGCTTAAACCAAATGATTATTTCGGTCTAAATGAGTCTACTCCACCAGGATACTGTTATAAGCATGAGCCCCGTCCGATCGGTCGTGGCGGCGGTGTTGCAACAATCTATAGAGATATCCTTAATGTTACTCAGAAAACAGGTCACAGGTTTAATTCGTTCGAAGTACTTGTGCTAAATGTTACGCTCTTAGATGTAAGAAAGAAATACCTATTATCTCTAGCCTTGGTGACCGTATATAGACCTCCAGGGCCCTATGCTGATTTCCTAAAAGAGTTTGCAGACTTTCTCTCAGATCTATTGGTCAATGCCGATAAAGCAATAATTGTTGGAGATTTTAACATACACGTAGATAACACAAATGATGCGTTAGGGACTGCGTTTACAGATTTATTAAACTCCTTTGGGGTCAAGCAAAACGTCAGTGGTCCCACTCATCGTCTAAATCATACACTAGATTTAATTATATCATATGGAACCAATCCAACCGATATAGATATTGTACCGCAAAGTGACGATCTCACTGATCATTGTATGGTAATGTGCATATTACGTACTGCTGAAATTTGCCATGTTGTGCCACGTTATCGACCAGGCAGAACAATCGTTCCAACCACTATAGATAGATTCACAAATAGCTTACCTGATCTATCTCAGCTGCTCAGTGAACCCCAACAAACAGATGAACTAGAGGAAATGACTAGCAGTTTGAGCACCATTTTCTCTAGTACATTAGATATTGTTGCACCAATTAGATTAAAAAAGGTTAGAGAGAAAACTAAAACACCATGGTACAATAGTACTACACATGTTATCAAGAGAGAAACTCGTAACTTAGAGCGTAAATGGAAACAAACTAATTTAGAGGTCTTTAGAATCGCGTGGAAAGACAGTATGTCACGTTATAAAAAGGCTCTAAAAGCAGCCAGGGCTGAGCATCTCCGCAAACTGATAGAAAATAACCAAAATAATCCAAGGTTTTTATTTAACACCGTGGCTAGACTAACAAATAAACAGACATCACCAGAGCAAAATATTCCGTTACAGTATAGTTGTAATGATTTTATGAATTACTTCAATGAGAAAATAGAAAGCATCCTAAATACAATTGTAAATGTACAATCCTCTATGGTGTCTTATGATTCAGCCTCAATTATCGCCCCTCAAGAACAACTACACCGCTTTACAACTATAGGACAGGAAGAGCTAAATAAACTTATCTTTGCAGCGAAACCAACAACATGTTTATTAGATCCAATACCCACTAAACTACTGAAAGAAGTGTTACCTGTAGTGGAAGAGCCTCTTCTCAATATTATTAACTCGTCTTTATCTTTAGGTCATGTTCCAAAAATATTCAAGCTGGCAGTAATAAAACCTATTATTAAGAAACCGCAACTAGATCAAAATAACTTAGCAAATTACAGACCCATTTCAAATCTTCCATTTATATCTAAAATACTAGAAAAAATTGTGTCCGCTCAATTGTGCTCTTTCTTGCAAGAAAATGATATCTATGAAAAATTTCAGTCAGGATTCAGACCGCATCATAGCACAGAAACTGCGCTAGTTAAAATTACAAATGATTTACTTTTAGCTTCTGACCAAGGCTGTATCTCAATACTAGTTCTACTCGATCTTAGCGCTGCGTTCGACACTATAGATCATAAAATACTCTTGGATCGACTACAAAACTACACTGGTGTTCAGGGACAGGCATTAAGCTGGTTTAAATCGTACTTATCAGACCGTTACCATTTTGTCTGTTTAAATGGTGAAAAATTGAAGATAACGTCAGTAGAGTATGGAGTGCCGCAAGGATCGGTGTTAGGCCCTCTGCTATTCTCAATATATATGTTGCCACTTGGTAATATTATAAGAAAACATGGAATTAATTTCCACTGTTATGCTGATGACACTCAATTATATATTTCATCAAGACCAGATGAAAACACTAACTTATCTAAATTGACAGAGTGTCTTAAAGATATAGAATGCTGGATGACGTGTAATTTCCTGCTATTAAATTCAGATAAAACGGAGGTATTACTTATTGGTCCAAAAAACTACCCACAAAACCTCGTACAATACAACTTTAATTTAGAAGGATGTCCAGTTACTTTATCCACTACAGTAAAAGACCTGGGTGTTATACTAGACCGCAACTTGTCTTTCGAAAATCATATATCATATGTTACAAGAACAGCCTTTTTCCACCTTAGAAATATTGCTAAGCTACGTAACATGCTATCTGTTTCTGATGAAGAAAAGTTAGTTCATGCATTCATGACCTCAAGACTAGATTACTGTAACGCTTTATTAGCTGGTTGTTCTACATCCTCAATAAACAAGCTACAGTTAGTGCAAAATGCAGCTGCTAGAGTTCTTACTAGGTCAAGAAAATATGATCATATAACACCAATTTTATCATCTCTGCACTGGTTACCTATTAAGTTCCGTATCAATTACAAAGTACTATTACTGACCTATAAAGCCCTAAATGGTTTAGCTCCTGTATATTTAATGGACCTTCTATCGCCCTACAATCCATCGCGTTCTTTAAGATCCCTAAATTCGAGGCTTCTGGTCATTCCTAGGATATCTAAGTCCACTAAAGGAGGGAGGGCGTTCTCACATTTAGCTCCTAAACTCTGGAATAGCCTTCCTGATACTGTTCGTTGCTCAGACTCGCTCTCCCAGTTCAAAACTAGATTAAAGACGCATCTCTTCAGCCAAGCATTCACATAATGCTTACCTTTTATACCACTGTTGAATCAGATCGAATGCATTAATATTATGAACAGCAGCTACGCTAATTATTTCCCATCTGCTTTTCTGCTGGTAAATAGCGTTCTTCAGCTACAGTCTGTATCCAGCCTCTCACGGAGACTTCAGAGTCCCCAACACCTGCGATGAGATGACTAAACGCCTGCGATGAGACGACTCGACGCCTGTGGAGAGACGACTCAACGCCGGCGATATGTTATGCCCTAAATTAATACATGATGATTAACTAACTGTATTGATTAACTAACTGTATTTTTTACGTACATTTCTGAAATGCACTTTCTGTAAAGCTGCTTTGAAACAATATGTATTGTGAAAAGCGCTATACAAATAAATTTGAATTGAATTGAATTGAATAAGCGGGGGTGGTATGCGGTTCCACGGCGCGAACCTCCTGGTGCCTCCAGCTCCAGAACAGTTTGCGGAAATGTCAGGAAATCACGTCAGGAAATGGGGAAACTGGCGGGGACTGCATAGTAGTGATGTAGTACTCAAATCCGGTCTCGGACTCGAGTCCGGTCTCGAGACCGATTTCTGCTTTCTCGGACTAGTCTCGGACTTGTTCCTTCAAAGACTCGGTCTTGACTCGGACTCGACCCTTCAAAGACTCGGTCTTGACTCGGACTCGGCATAGGCGGTCTCGTCCCCATCACTAGTTATGGGGGAATAAAGTTTTAAAAGATACTGAATTCGAGTGTATTGTCAAAATATTTAAAATTGGGAAATATTGGAAAATGTTATAAAGTAGCTAAGCCTACTAATTTAGACAAGCTACTAGAAAATTTTAATTTGCTCTGCATGTCCTAACTATGATTAAAAAAGTCAGGGTGGGCTTAACATGTTGATGACAGAGCAGCACTGTTGAAGCATTTTAGAAAAATAGGCAGAAGATGATGCATGTGGTAGGGATTTTTTTAATGATAGTAAAAGCATTGTCCATATTAAGACGTTAAGACTGCTCCTCTAAACAATTCCCAATCTAGCTTAGTCTGTAGGCCTAACTGTTGATTTTTAACTGGGGTGATATTAAATCATGAATATCAAAACTGACATGTCGTGACAAAATCTCGACTCGGACTTGCTTCCTCAAAGACTCGGTCTCGACTCGGACTCGACCCTTCAAAGACTCGGTCTTGACTCGGACTCGACTGTATTTGAAAACCAACGGACTCGGTCTCGACTCGGAATCGACCCTTCAAAGACTTGGTCTTGACTCGGACTTGGCATAGGTGGTCTCGTCCCCATCACTACTATGCAGTGACAGCAAACTTCTCCTCCCAGGTTTCGGGCACCAATGTAACAGGTCTGTACATATGAGGAGAAAGCAGGGTCGGCTTAAGGTGGACTCGGGTCCTCTTTATTGTCTCCACACTTGTGGGTACTCAAAACAGAAAACAAAAACACTAGCGCCACATGCGCTTCTCAAAAACAATCACTTTCTTCAGTCATTAGCTTTTCAGACAAGCTTCTTGTGCGCCTGAGAGAGTTTACTGAAGACAAAGTTCTCCACACTGCCAAAGGCTGAAAATGAGTAAGAGGATCCAGCCTCAAACTAACTTAGGATACTGAAGCACTAGTACGTATATGGATGATCAGTTGACGTCATTTCTAAAGGTTATGATAGGTTATCTCTGGGGTCTGAGGTGTTTTCTGGGCCCTGGAGGTGTTCTGACATGCTCTGATATTTGTGCTTATTTCTGTTACTTGTAACATTTTCATGGCTAAAGTCTGATTACATAGCCTGACGTCGTCTATTCTAGATTCTAGATTCTAGTCAGAATGTGAGTCTGATACTGCTCCATTGGGCTTTGATTATGAGGCATGTTTCAACTGAACCAGGAAAGAAAATGCCTCTGCACTCAATTGGATAGACAAATGCCTTGATCGCGGTTCTCTGTTCCTCTTTTAAAATGAATGCGCTGTCTACATCTTCTATAACAGACACGATGGCTGAATCTACACATCTAAATTATCCAGCGGCAGCCATTCTTTGTTGTAAACTAATTCAATCCAAGCGCTCTTTGGTCACGTGGATGTAGGGTATGGACCACTCAGACACACACTAATTATTCATTATATACAAAGGTTTATAAAACTCCAAAACTAACAGCCCAAATGAACGAACACAAGGGCAGAAACAGTGTCATGTTACAGGGCATGATAAGGAGATTTTACGACCTCCGAGGAATGTGGCCACATGCACAAGAGAGAGATACAATGGGAACACAGAAACCCTCTTTAAAACAGACTTTGCTGCATTAATCATAGACTAACTGATCTATAAATGAACATGCATAAAACTGTGATGACTATTGTGACTATTATGGGACTGTGTGACTATTATGTATGGTATGTACCCTGATATACCACCAACTAACGATCAATGTAACCTCACCTGTATCATGCCTCCTACCTAATTAATCCTCATTTAATGACTCACACTTTGATCTACATCACCTTCTTCTAGAATGCAGTGTGGATGTGTTATAGCTATCTGAGCATTAATGAAGGTATAACCACGCTTCGGACAAAGACTTGTAAATCAACTAAGAGCCACTTTCCCTCTCAGACATGTCACCGTTCTTATTGGTCGAGTTCAACCCTTGGGGGTGGATCCTTTCCAGCCTTTATTAGAGACAGTCCACATGTGACCTGCCTCTCTTAGTTCTTTCACCCAGCTGTTCTGGTGATACTGGGGAACCCCCTCCCCCTCCACGGGGGCCCCAGGGCCCAGCAGGCCTCGATCCAACCAGATATGGTCTCAGGCAGGAGAGAGAAGACTCTCTCACAAAGAACCAAGGACTCCAACCAACAACGACTCCAATCACCCACTCTTCCGACTTCCTCACTTCTCATGGGTGCTCGGCGTGACCTCAACAGGGCCCCAGGCCTTGACCAAACTAGCCATGTGTTCCCGGAGAAAGAGAACTCTCAACCAACTTCCACTTGACACTGCCGGAACCATCAACGACCTCAATTTTCAACAACTTCAAGAATTGTTCCCACTACAAATGCAAGTATTCAATTCAATGAAATGTGAAAATGAAATTCTGATGGTTCTTCTCATAGTCCCTTTTTCCGGTTTCCAATTTAATCCTATCACTAACCTATTTCTGTATTTCTGTATATATGTGTGTTTAGTTTATTTATGGTTATGATTTAGTTAATAAAACTTATGCACTTTATGTATTTGGTTCTGATTCGCTTGCAATACGAAGTCCCTTTACGGTTTTGTTCTTGCTACATGCTCAAAACGCTGTACATGCTAAGAAATAATTATTCTTCTGTGGCCAGGGAAGATACCCTTTTCTTAGAATAAATTAATAATCAAAAGAGTTTGTTGGACGAACTGATTAATTGATTGTAATATTAATTTAGCCATGTCAAGTTAATACAATTAACTGACCCAAATATTCATAATTAATCATAACAAGTTATTATTGATTATTAATATTTCATATAGCTAGGTTCCTTACATGGATAATTATGTTACGGTTGATCATCTGTCCATCATCTTATAAAGCCCGCCCTGACAATTTGATTGGTCCAAACAGCTTTGGTTCGGGCATACTTGCTTCACAACGGATCAAGTCCAGACAGAACTTTCCATCCTCAAATGTTGTGGGCGGGGCTAAGTTCAGCTGGTATCCAGGCTGCTGATTACACTGTATTCAGCACAAACTCTGCTACAATAATACGTGAGCAGCATGTATTTTGTTTGTAGTTTTTGAGAAATTGATTTCAGTGTGAGGAAGGAAGAAGACGGTAAGCCGACTGAGACTAGTGTGTTTTATTAAAGTATTTCAATGAAATCACAAACAAAAGGTTGCGTTCTGCACTTTCTCCAAAAATAAACTCTTTTACTTCATCTGCACTAATCCTCAACAAACCAGTCTTTATCCATTTCCTCCTGTCTCTCCATGCCAATTACTGAAACAAGACACAGGTGTTGTGTCCTCTCTCTCCCGTTGCAGACCTCGCTGAACCACGCCCCCTCGCCACAATGACGTTTATGCGTGGTTTGAGAAAAAAATATTTGTAGTCACTGAAATAAGGCCATAAAACTCATACTGACTATTTGTTCACAAGACTTTTGATAATTGTATCATATAGCCTTGAATTTTTGCTTCAAAATTATGTGAAAATCATCTTGCCCACTCATTCAGATTAAACAATATATTGCTTTAAAATTTGTAAGACATGATTTGTGTAAGTAAGCTGTACGCGAGGAGGGCGTAATCCATCATGAATATTGATGTGTTTCACATCTGGAAAGACACATACCCTCCCCTAATGTTCCTATCAGGTGGGACTGTGAGGCTTTTTGATTGTTTGGATTTATTTACAACACAACATAATCTAAATATACATAACGAAGGACAAAAAGACACATTATTGAGCACTAAGGGCCCTATCTTGCACCCGGCGCAAATGACTTTGTACACTGACGCATGTATCATTCCTATTTTGCACCCGCGCAAAGCGGACTTTTCCCTCCACAGACACACGTCGGTTAACTAAGAAATACACTTGCGCTCCCCGGGGCGGTTCAGCGCAAAGAGGAGGCGTGTTCCGGCGCAAACTTTCCCTCATGCTATTTTGCTGTTCTATAAAACAATTGCGCCACTGACCAGAAAAAAATAGTCTAAAGTCAGTGGCGCGTTGCTCATTATGCTATTTTAAGGGCGCTTGCTTGACCATAATGGGACCACACCTCGCATACACTTTGATTCTCTCATCAACACAGATGCAGCAGTTTTTATTTTTGCAAATCATACATTATAACAAGGAAAAATATTACCACACGGGGGAAATCATTGTGGTGTCCATGAAGATGTGAAAAAATAGGCATAAATCTAGCTTATACATTTACCCAAATTTTTCAGGCAAATTGTAGTAATGACGGATCAGACCTGTTTGCCCAATACTGGCAAGACACATACAGGTCCTTCTCAAAAAATTAGCATATTGTGATAAAGTTCATTATTTTCCATAATGTAATGATAAAAATTAAACTTTCACATATTTTAGATTCATTGCACACCAACTGAAATATTTCAGGTCTTTTATTGTTTTAATACTGATGATTTTGGCATACAGCTCATGAAAACCCAAAATTCCTGTCTCAAAAAATTTGCATATTTCATCCGACCAATAAAAGAAGTGTTTTTAATACAAAAAAAAAAAAAAGAGTCAACCTTCAAATAATTATGTTCAGTTATGCACTCAATAGTCAATACTTGGTCGGGAATCCTTTTGCAGAAATGACTGCTTCAATGTGGCGTGGCATGGAGGCAATCAGCCTGTGGCACTGCTGAGGTGTTATGGAGGCCCAGGATGCTTCGATAGCGGCCTTAAGCTCATTCACAGTGTTGGGTCTTGCGTCTCTCAACTTTCTCTTCACAATATCCCACAGATTCTCTATGGGGTTCAGGTCAGGAGAGTTGGCAGGCCAATTGAGCACAGTAATACCATGGTCAGTAAACCATTTACCAGTGGTTTTGGCACTGTGAGCAGGTGCCAGGTCGTGCTGAAAAATGAAATCTTCATCTCCATAAAGCTTTTCAGCAGATGGAAGCATGAAGTGCTCCAAAATCTCCTGATAGCTAGCTGCATTGACCCTGCCCTTGATAAAACACAGTGGACCAACACCAGCAGCTGACATGGCACCCCAGACCATCACTGACTGTGGGTACTTGACACTGGACTTCAGGCATTTTGGCATTTCCTTCTCCCCAGTCTTCCTCCAGACTCTGGCACCTTGATTTCCGAATGACATGCAAAACTGAGCAACAGTCCAGTGCTGCTTCTCTGTAGCCCAGGTCAGGCGCTTCTGCCGCTGTTTCTGGTTCAAAAGTGGCTTGACCTGGGGAATGCGGCACCTGTAGCCCATTTCCTGCACACGCCTGTGCACGGTGGCTCTGGATGTTTCTACTCCAGACTCAGTCCACTGCTTCCGCAGGTCCCCCAAGGTCTGAATCGGTCCTTCTCCACAATCTTCCTCAGGGTCCGGTCACCTCTTCTCGTTGTGCAGCGTTTTTTGCCACACTTTTTCCTTCCCACAGACTTCCCACTGAGGTGCCTTGATACAGCACTCTGGGAACAGCCTATTTGTTCAGAAATTTCTTTCTGTCTTACCCTCTTGCTTGAGGCTGTCAATGATGGCCTTCTAGACAGCAGTCAGGTCGGCAGTCTTACCCATGATTGCGGTTTTGAGTAATGAAACAGGCTGGGAGTTTTTAAAAGCCTCAGGAATCTTTTGCAGGTGTTTAGAGTTAGTTAGTTGATTCAGATGATTAGGTTAATAGCTCGTTTAGAGACCCTTTTCATGATATGCTAATTTTTTGAGACAGGAATTTTGGGTTTTCATGAGCTGTATGCCAAAATCATCAGTATTAAAACAATAAAAGACCTGAAATATTTCAGTTGGTGTGCAATGAATCTAAAATATATGAAAGTTTAATTTTTATCATTACATTATGGAAAATAATGAACTTGCTAATTTCTTGAGAAGGACCTGTATGTATATAAGGACATCTGACAAATTAGTTTGTCCGTCAAGAACCAGGAAATAAAAATCTGAAGACTGCGAAATCACCTTTACCATAATGTAAGTACATTAAAAACCTTACTCTTTAACTTACCAGTTAAGTTGAGCTTTCTCATATTTTTTTCTATTGATTTGGGTGGGTTTGTCCCATCCCCAATGTCACTTCTCTTTCTTTTACGGCCCTGACGAGAACATTGATCTCCTCGGCTGTGAACCGATTCTGAAGCGCGCCTGGTAAATGCGCCATAATAATAACAATCCGCCATGCAACATGCGCACCTGCTCTTAAAGGGTATGTTGGATGACGCTCTGATTGGTTTATTTCACGTAACTCCCAAACCACACCTATGAATAATGAAGCTATTTCAGACCAACCCCTTTTAAACTTGCGTCGGGCGCAAGAGTCATTTATCCCGCCGGGAAAATAGCAACAGCGCCGGGATCCGCCCACAAAGTTACTTGCGCTTTGCGCTTTGACACTTGCGTTTCAGATCGTTAAAATAGGGCCCAATGTCTCACATTATTGAGAGACTTGAATAGTCACACACCTTTGTGTCATTCCTGAAACAGTTCCTGTTCAACATACCTGTCCTCTCACTTCCAAGGTGTTTGCTTTTTAATTTACCATGTTCAAGTCAGCAGGACTCATCAGTGGCATCTGGTCCCTGTAAAAACAACAACAAAACAACTGTGAACATGCTGATATCAGGAGAAACTATAGGGATGCACGACTAGGGGAAGAAAATCTAATTGTGATTTTTCTGGTTAATATTTAGATTTAAAATTCACAAAATATACGTATAAAGAACATCAGGTTTGTTGTATCTTGTAGGCATATACTTGTAGGGCTGCATCAAATAATAATAACAATAATAATCATTTTTACTTTACAGAAAACTAATTTTTGTGGGCAAGAAATGCAGGCGGCCTATAACTTTAAATCATTAGAAAGGAACACTTCAGTACATTACACTAGAGAAAAATATTTGGATTCTCATATGTTACTTCAAATGTTTTCAGACGTAATGAAATGAGATTGGAGTAAAAACATGTAGCCTAATGTTTGGGACATTTTGCTTTTCAAATGCACAGCGCGAGTGACCCAAACTTACAGCACGTACAGAGAACATTACTGAAGCAATCGAGCCGTTCCTCACTATGAAACATTATTGTTAGCACATTATAAACATCTACGTTTGAGCAGATATCCATGAACACAGTATTTAACAGTAAAAACATTCTAGATTTCCATTACACGAGAGTAGATGTTAAAACTTCATGCTGATTTGTACTCGGCTTTCGCCAAGATAAGCAACACTAAGACGTAGCTTTACAGTAAACTATGCTTCTCCATCCATTTACGCTTCTTTCCATATGGTGGTGTGACTCCCCTTCTGTCCGGCGTTAACGGCTGCAGTGTACTTGGCGCGTCAGCACACACGACGGCTGCAACTACAGTGTGGTCTCCCTAGTGGACCAGCACGACAACCGTCTGGATTGAGCCGAGTAGGGGACATCTCTAGGGTCTTCAAGTGGGCACCTTCCATCCTCAGTGTTTCGTCGACTAGCCCACGACACCTCAAGAGGGCTCGACAGTGACTCTGGGGTCCCAGAGTCACCCCCCTCCGTCGCCCACTCAACTCAGCCCAGCTTACTGACCTCTACATCCCTCCTGCTGCTGAGACCTAACCACAATCTCACAATCTCTCCGCAACCCAACCATACGCGCCAACCCGTTTGACTAAGGCTGTCGAGCCCCACTGGTGCGTTAATATGCAGTTTCAGTGGCAACGGTTCCGTATGGCATACCACCTACCGCAAAAACACAATATCTGCCTTATAGTTATGTGCTTAACACTTACTATATTGAAAGAACCTTTGCTTGCAAAGCAGGAACTTCCAGGTTATAATATCTAATAAATGTGGACGGCGATACCCAGCCGGCCGCCGCACAGATATCTTCAATTGGTACTCCACTTGACCATGCCCAAGATGAGGTCATGCCTCTCATGGAATGAGCTCTGACGCCTATGGGACACTGGAGGCCCTTGGACTCATAAGCCAGCGAGATAGCGTTCACTATCCAGCGTGATAATCTCTGTTTCGTGACCGCGAGCCCTTTGGAGCGGCCACCAAAACATACGAAGAGCTGTTCTGACTGCCTGAACGGGGCAGAACAATCCAAGTTTTGTGTGAAAGAGGCAGCGAGCTGAAGCGGCTCAAATGGGGCTCCTTTAATGGCCATGGAAAGGTCCCAGACAGGCACTGAGGGGGGGTAGAGGTGGATTTAACCTTCTGGCCCCTTTGATGAAGCGCACGACCAGTTCGCTTCTTCCCAGTGATTTCCCAGCCACATGAGCATGAAATGCTGCTATGGCCTCCATGGACGGGGAACGCCCTACGTCCAAAAGCTCTTGTAAAAAGGAGAGCACCTTCAGCACTCCACATGAGTAGGGGTCCAGGTTCCGAGCTGTGCACCAGCCGGAAAACACTGGCCATTTTAGAGCGTAAAGGTGCCTGGTCGAGGGCGCTCTAGCTTCAGTAGCATCAGCTTCATAGGCCGAAGATGGGCCTCCCCTCGTAAAGAGCCCCCCAAACTAGGTTGGAGTCGTCTGTTTTCTCTTTGAAATCACTCCTGTACTCACACCGGTCTGGTACCAGCCGGCTGATTGCCAAGGGGCCAGGGCTTTGACACAGCCGTGTTTCACGTTGATGCGTAAGTGGCCCGATCGCCACACGTGAGCTGGTACACGGGGTTTTAGCCAGCGCTGAAGAGGACGCATGTACAGTAGACCCAGCTGGAGTACTGATGATGCTGAGGCCATGAGACCTAACATCCTCTGAAATCTCTTCAGAGGCGCGTGTGCCCGCTCTGAATGATGCCGCTAGGCGCTGAATGGTGAGCGCGCAGGAAGGAAATGTTCCTGCTGGGAGACAGTGCTCTTTTGGAAGTATTGATCCTGAGCCCTAGGCACTCTAGATGGCTGAGAAGCCAGGATCTGTGGGTTATAACTGGGTCCGCGATTGTGCTTTAACCAGCCAATCGTTGAAGTAGTTCAACACTCGCATCCCCCGTTGTCTTGGGGGGGGGGGGGGTTGTATCCACGCACTTCGTAAATGTACGGGGTGCTAAGGATAGACCAAACCGTAGAACCGTGTACTGATAAGTCTGCCCCTTGAAAGCGAATCTAAAGAATGGCCTGTGATGGGGCATTATCTGAATGTGAAAATAAGCATCTTTCAGATCTACTGAAAAAAAAAACAATCCCCCGGGCGAATTTGCGCGAGGATTTGTTTGGTCGTCAGCATCCTGAACGGGCATCCATAAGCGCTTTGTTCAGGTGTCTGAGATCTAGGATGGGCCTGAGGCCGCCATCCTTTTTTGGAACGAGAAAGTAGCGGCTGTAAAAGCCTGATTCGCTCTGTGGCGACGGGACTGCCTCTACAGCCCCTTTTGACACTTCGGTGCGAAGGACGTGAGCCACGTCGCTTCTCACTGTTGTCTCAACCACGGCTCGAAAGCGTGGGGGTCTGCGAGCGAATTGTAGCGAGTAGCCTCGTTTTAGTTTATTCAAAACCCATTTTGATATACAGGGGATGGCCTCCCAGGCCTTGGCCCACATGGCTATGGGTTGAATGATGTCTGGGGATGGCCCGCTGTGTGATAGGGACCCGGCAGCCCAGCTGATTTGTGCTTGTGATACTTTGGGAACAGTGCTTATGCGCAGGGGTGCGTACTTCGTAGTGGGCACATGACCTATATTTATTACAGCTCCAGCGTGAGCCTGGGGAAAAAGTAGCATTGTGGAAACAGTGCTTATGTGCAGGGGTGAATACTTCATTGTGGGCACACAACCTACATTTATTACACTTCCAGCATGAACTGGAGGGAGAACAAACAGACAAGTGCTCTTTTTGTGTTTTATTTGGGTCGCCGTAAAAACGGCGTTTGTTTGCAGATGTGCATGTTTTAAAACTGACTCTTTTACTGCAATAAAAACATTTCCAGCCACCTGAAAAGAGGAGACTGAGATATGTGTAAGTGCTTTCTTTGAGGTTGGACCGGCCGCAGCAGGACTCAAACACTCTCTTTTTCTCCCTGCCGTTGCGGCTAGGAAGGCTTTCGAGGCTCGGGGTCCAACACAATCCTGGGTCAGGGTCCCTGTCGCTCCCGGAACCGCTGACGTTTCGCTGAATGAGAGCGTTGACGTACCTCAGTCGCTGGGCAAGGCTGTGAGACCGGCGAAGTTGGCTTTAAAGGCTGATGGGGGGGCACCATTTTGTGGTAGCCCGAAGCAGAGCTGGAGCGTTTAGGGAGGAAGTGACACATGGCCTGCGACGCTTTCTGAACCTCGGTGTAATGTTCCATGAAACCCTTGACTGCTGGTCCGAACAGACCGGTGGTGGAAATAGGGGAGTCGAGAAAAGCTGCCCTATCCGCATCCTTTATCTCCGTTAGGTTTAACCAGAGATGACGTTTGAGCACTGTCAAGTTCGCCATGCTTCTGCTAATCGCCTGTGCGGTTGCCTTGGTAGCTCGCAGAGCTAGGTCAGTAGCGCTGCACAGGTCTCTAAAAGCCTCCGATTCAGGTCCAGACTCGTCCATTGAGCGGAGAAGTTTAGCCTGAAAAACTTGGAGGACAGCCATGGTGTGAAGCGCCGAAGTAGCTTGGCCAGCGGAGGCGTATAGCACGGCCGGCGAGAGCTGAAGTGACAGAGTGACAGGCTTGGACGGGTGAGTCGCTTTAGCCTTCCATCCTGTGGCGGTGGGCGGGCAGAGGTAAGCGACCACCATTTCTTAGAGGGGAGGATTTGCCTCATAACCTTTTTCCACGGTGCCGTCAACAGTGGAGAGCGCTGAGGAAAATTAAGGCTTTAGACGAGCTGAATGCGGCGCTTTCCACGACTTAGTCAGCTCGTCGTGTACCTCGGGGAAGAAAGGTGCAGGCCTTAGCTGAGGGCCCTGTCGGCGCCCCTACAGGAACCATTCGTCCAACCTGCTACGCGCGGGCTCCTCGGGCAAAGATCACTCAAGCCAGAGGTCTTCAACGGCCTTCGTCAGCAGGCGGAGAAGCTCTGCGTCGAGGCTGGATCTCACGTCACTCGTGCTAGCTTGCGTTGAGGGGGCGGGGTCCATCACGGAGCCCATCCATTCCTCGTGCTTGGATGCAGCGACAGAAAAGCTGTCATCCTTGTCGTCCTCCTCGTCTGATGCCCCGAAAGAGACGAGACCGGCCGCTCGCTGAGAGGGGCATTGGTCTGCCTGTGTGAACAGGACCGGCGAGGGAGTTTCTCTGGGAGAGAGCGAGGCACGCAGGGACATGGACAACGTGTGCTCACTCGTAACCGTCCACCCTGGCATCCTTTGTGCGCGGCGCTTCTTTTTGCGAAGCTCGAGCAAAGGTAAAGGAGTGGGTGCGGGGTCGTCATTGGCGAAACTGGCCAGTCGAGCCCGCAGTGTAGAGAGCGTCATCTCATCGCACTCCGGACAGCCGCCCTTGGAGAGTGCAGCTTCCGTGTGGTCGTGACCTAGGCAGGAAGCACAGAGGATGTGGCGATCTCCGCCAAAGAGCAGGCCTCTACACGAGGCACAGTTGTCACGAGGCATTTGGAACAACGCCTGAAATTGCTCTTTTAGTAAAAAGAGTCGCAGCGGCGAACACTCTAGTAGCTTCTTTTTTTTTTAACCCTTTGATGCACAACATGGGTCTAAAGTGACCCAACTGAGTTTTATTTTCTATATCTTTACAAGAAATTAATTTAATCATTCAGTATTCAAGGTATTCTTCAATTAACTTGTTTTTGATCATCACAAATCCTTATTTTTATTTTTCCTTTCTTACTTTTTGAATAAAAATTGTTTTTGTATCGCAACCCTTCTAATGCACAACATGGGTCTAAAAAGACCCATATTCATTTCCTATGTTATTTCAGTCATGGCTGAGTGTTTCTTTGCTGAATCTTTCAAATATATGTATTTTATCATTTGTTATTCCAGGTATTCATTAAATATCTTGTTTTTAATTTCCACAAATCATTTTGTTTATGTTTCCTTTCTTACTTAATAAACAAACACAGTTTCTGTATTTCTACATCAATTTTACATACACGGGTCTAAAATGACCCGTATTCATTTCCTATTTTATTTCAGTCATGGCTGAGTGTTTCTTTGCTGAATCTTTAAAAATATATGTATTTTATCATTTGTTATTCCAGATATTCATTAAATATTTCTATTTATGTTTCCTTTTTTTACTTTATAAACAAACACAGTTTTTGTATTTCAACATCACTTTTACATACATGGGTCAAAAATGACCCATATCGAAACCTTTTATATTTGCACATTTTTGCAAGTAGGAACATATTTACTGCATAAATACTATTACTATAGTATTACATAATAATATTCACCTGCCACACATTTCACAACTCAACACAGCTGCTTTTGTATATTTGTTGCAAGTCTTATTTTATTTTAACCACAGAAAATATTTGATATTTTGTTAAAGATAACTGGACATCATATTTGAATATTAGGCTATGGTTACCTTGACCATGAAATCCTAGTGAGCAATTACTTGTGAGAAAGAGAAACATATCCAATACTATTAGCTAGCTAGCTGTTGACATATTCTATTCTAGCTAGCTAATGTTAGCTACACTAAAAAAATATGGGTTTTTAAAGGGGAACTCAGCAACTCTAGCTATTTCTTTGCTGCGAGCTCCCCCTACAGCTGTGGGCTGTATATTTCACAACAATGTCGTAAAAAAACTCACTTGCGGCCCCTCCTCCCCCTTTCTACCGCTGCTGATGTGTATTTGTTATTATCGGAGCTGGCCAACTTTATCATGTGGAGCTATATCTACCGAGGTGGGTAATCCATCACATACATTGAGGGCGGCGTGTGCGTTTATGTCGAATTGCCGTAAAGCAGTTCGTGTTTCTCGCTCGTTCTCGCTTCTCACGAGACTTCCTATTTCCAACTTACCAGGACGTTAGTCCTCATGTTGCAAGGGTGGTTTTCCGCCTGGGAACGCTGGGGGAGCGGGGAAAGTCACCATTCTCACCAGGGGCCTCATTTATAAACGCACAAAAGAAGGCGTACGCCGCTCTCTACACAATAATTGGTATTTATAAAAATGTGCGGTCCTACACACTATTAGCTAGCTAGCTGTTGACATATTCTATTCTAGCTAGCTAATGTTAGCTACACTAAAAAAATATGGGTTTTTAAAGGGGAACTCAGCAACTCTAGCTATTTCTTCGCTGCGAGCTCCCCCTACAGCTGTGGGCTGTATATTTCACAACAATGTCGTAAAAAAACTCACTTGCGGCCCCTCCTCCCCCTTTCTACCGCTGCTGATGTGCATTTGTTATTATCGGAGCTGGCCAACTTTATCATGTGGAGCTATATCTACCGAGGTGGGTAATCCATCACATACATTGAGGGCGGCGTGTGCGTTTATGTCGAATTGCCGTAAAGCAGTTCGTGTTTCTCGCTCGTTCTCGCTTCTCACGAGACTTCCTATTTCCAACTTACCAGGACGTTAGTCCTCATGTTGCAAGGGTGGTTTTCCGCCTGGGAACGCTGGGGGAGCGGGGAAAGTCACCATTCTCACCAGGGGCCTCATTTATAAACGTTGCGTACGCACAAAAGAAGGCGTACGACGCTCTCTACACAATAATTGGTATTTATAAAAATGTGCGGTCCTACACACTATTAGCTAGCTAGCTGTTGACATATTCTATTCTAGCTAGCTAATGTTAGCTACACTAAAAAAATATGGGTTTTTAAAGGGGAACTCAGCAACTCTAGCTATTTCTTCGCTGCGAGCTCCCCCTACAGCTGTGGGCTGTATATTTCACAACAATGTCGTAAAAAAACTCACTTGCGGCCCCTCCTCCCCCTTTCTACCGCTGCTGATGTGCATTTGTTATTATCGGAGCTGGCCAACTTTATCATGTGGAGCTATATCTACCGAGATGGGTAATCCATCACATACATTGAGGGCGGCGTGTGCGTTTATGTCGAATTGCCGTAAAGCAGTTCGTGTTTCTCGCTCGTTCTCGCTTCTCACGAGACTTCCTATTTCCAACTTACCAGGACGTTAGTCCTCATGTTGCAAGGGTGGTTTTCCGCCTGGGAACGCTGGGGGAGCGGGGAAAGTCACCATTCTCACCAGGGGCCTCATTTATAAACGTTGCGTACGCACAAAAGAAGGCGTACGCCGCTCTCTACACAATAATTGGTATTTATAAAAATGTGCGGTCCTTCACGCAAACTCTGACCCAGGCGTACGCAGAAAAACGGGTGAAATGAGAAAAGGCGACACCGTCGGCAGATGGAAGAAACACGTGAAAGTGTGTGAAACTGTAGACCGTTGTGTAAAAGAAATGGCAATACTGCCTCTCATTAATAACATGAAGACTTAACAAAGCAAGTCTTACAATTAACAGCCTACACGAACACCCATTTGATCGATCTGCAGTGGAAAACAAACAAAATCAAATGAAGATTACAACAGAAATGCAAATTAACACATATTTGCAAAAATAAAAGTGAAATATGTTCTGAAATAATATTGGCATGTTATGCAATTCATCCTCATAACACATCTGTAGCTTGTCAGATGAAATCAAATGGATGGTAATAAAATGCCATGATGCCTTCACAATGCATAATGACGCACATGACGTAATGCCCACACTGTGCCCTCCAAACAACATTTTACTCCTCTTTTCCACCTTGTCAATGATAACTTCTACTTCACATTGAGTGAAGTTACGTTTCTTGGTTTTCCTCTCTGTGTTTGCCATGATTTCACAATTGATGAATATTAACTTGTGGGCGTTTCACGGACTATTTATGGGCAACTATGGGCGTGACATGAAGCCGCAAAAGCTGCGCTACATTTAGAATTAATTGTGATTTATTTAGTGAAAACTGCGTAGGATGTGCGTGCGCACGGTTTTATAAATCCGAATATTTATGTGCGTACGCACGTCCTATGTTTCATCTGTACGCCACTTCTGACGCAAACCCTACGCAAAGTTTTATAAATGAGGCCCCAGAACAGGTTATTAAACCATCCAAATGATTTCTAAACGGTTTTATTAAGTTGAAATAGTTGCCGAATGCCCCTTTAAAGCTTATTTACATGTAATAGGCCTAAAAGTTCTATTAAGAACCGTATTGTCTTGAATAAGCCTTCATATGCTGGAATGGTTCTATGTGTTAAGAGTTTAGGGTCCTTTTTTCCCCGCCTTTTTGCTTTTAAAATCTGTAACTGTCAAAGGCACCTGAAATAAACCCAAATAAAACACAAAAAGAGCACTTGTCTGTCTGTTCTCCCTCCAGTTCATGCTGGAAGTGTAATAAATGTAGGTTGTGTGCCCACAATGAAGTTTTCACCCCTGCACATAAGCACTGAAATAAATACGAGTCATTTTAGACCCGTCTATGTAAAATTGATGGTGAAATACAAAAACTGTGTTTGTTTATAAAGTAAGAAAGGAAACATAAACATAATAATTTGTGGAAATCAAAAACAAGATATTTAATGAATACCTGGAATAACAAATGATAAAATAGATATATTTTAAAGATTCAGCAGAGAAACACTCAGCCATGACTGAAATAACATAGGAAATGAATACAGGTCTTTTTAGACCCATGTTGTGCATTAGAAGGGGTTTGCATAGCTTGTGCATCAAAGGGTTAAGGATTTGGCGCGGATGGCACAGCAGAACAGCGGCTGAAGGCAGCGTCGAGTTAAACACAGGAGCCGGCATCCTCAGACTGCTTTGCAGGCGCTTGTTCTGCTGAAGGGCTTTTCTACGGCGGCGAAGAAGGCTTCGGATTCCAGAGGTCAGCGAAGTGGAGAGTTCGCTGAAGGAGAAATAAATCTGGTTGTTTGGTGGAGAATGGGACCTTATATAATATAAGCCACGCCCATTCTGGCAGGCTATGACGCGCCAGGGCGCGAAGCGACCTCATTGGTTCGCGTGCATCAGCCGCCTTGGCATAGTTTCTTGCAGTTGCCGCAGCACAGCCAATGACTGCTCTAGGCGCTCAGCTTAGTGTCTTCTGTGCAGCTGCACTGCGTTTTAAAAATTTGGCTTCAATATTCTTGAGAAAAGGAGTTTTTCCCATAGCGTAAGCTACTTACGCAATACGAGAGACCTCTCGAAAGCGAGCTAATATAATACATTTCTTACCTTAAAAATCTTTATTTTAATCAAACCGCATTCTTCTTCTGAGGTAAATCCAAGGTAAACTCACAGCGTGTCTTCCAAATTCGATGAAAAGCAGAGGAATGATGAAGTTTGATGCTTTGTTTTGAGGTGATAAGGGTGTTTACAAGTCCGCGTTCCTTCACGTGTGCGATTAGAATGTGAATCGCTATTGTGCTCGTGGGTGTGGTCATATTAGAGATAATGAGCACACGCTTGAGAAACTGGACCTCTTGTTGGTTTCATACACATTACTTAAACAGAGAATATTTGATTTTGATATGAATTATATAATTTAAAAATAGACACTTTTTACGAAAAGCACAACATTTGTTTTTATGAGTGTACACAAATAAAAGTAGACCTTTAACAGTTTTGAATTATGTATAAACTTGTCTGTATGACAAAAATCGACGGAGTTATTTGAGTCTCTTTCACACCGATAAGAAAAAAAGCGAGGCTATCGCACCGGTGAGACGGCCAACCCTAGGGGGTTAACAGTACAGATAAATTTAGCAATATCTGAACATTGTATTCTGTTATTTACCCAAATTAGGTCATTTAAAGACACAATATTTGACACATTTTGTAAGAGTCACAATTGAGTAATACATTTCTGGAGGAACTCTTCTCATCTGAGACGTTGTGGAACTCTCTTGGAGACTATACCTTTGGTATGGTCACATGCCTCTAATAATACTAAACAACCCCTACAAACACATTTAGATAAAACATAGGCTATATCTTTTCCCTTCAAGGTTGAGTTTTGTCAGGACTTCACTTGAAAAACATGAAAACCACATCCGCTGCAATGTGATCTCATGAGCATACGTGTGTATTTTTACATAAAGTGTAGTTCTACCACACGTACATTAACTTACGTTTTATACACTCAGAAACGTATAATACTGACGTATTTACAGCACTAAAACGTACAATATTTACGAATTGACAGCACAAAAACGTAAATTATTTACGTATGAACTCTACCAAGGTACAAATTTGTACATATTCCTATTTGTGCATATTAAAATCGTGGCATTAATGTTTTGACTCTATTGCATTCAATTGACCTATGGCTAAGCCACGCCCCGAAACGCGATAAGCCAATCACAGTGCGCATAGCTCCCAATACACTCGGACATTCTCTGCTTCCACGTCCATTGAAATGCATTGCAGTTAGTCAGTTTTCATTCCTTTTTTTATGTTTTTTCTTGTCATTTTAAGTTTAAAATGGTCAAACGGTGTGTATGGAGTATTATGAAGCATTATGACATGTTTTACGGCAGTGATATAAAACGCTCATTGGCTCTCGCCTGCTTCCTCACAGATTGCGACATACCGTGTTCCAGTCGGTCGGTGTACTCATAGACAGTAAAAGAAATGAACTCAGCGACCCCCTTGATTTCAACGGAGAAAACTGAAGCCCGATTATAGCACTCGCTTCCTGATGGCTGAGCGTACTGCACAGGCTCAAACTGAGCTTGACGACAGTCTGACAGTTGTAAATCTTCTAGTAGCTGTGCCAAGTCAAATCTGAATCACGTAATTCCTCAAAAATGTTGTTGAAATATTTTGTCCTGTTGCTTTTATGGAATCTCTATCTATGGGCTTCTCCCTTGACTTTATGCCTCTATGTCCCTCCGATTGCCTCATAGACAGTAAAAGTTTGCCTGCGAGCTTCTCCTCCTGTCTGTAGGACAGGTTTCTCTATCGTGTGCCAGAAAGTCGCCTGGTTATGATGCAATGGTTAGCCTATTTTTACAAAAACGGCTTCTACGGGGCCATAACGTAAGATACAAAGTAATGGAGCCTTTTATACATTGTCATGTTTCTTTAGAAATAACTAATGGACAAATGAAGTCTTTGGACGCCTCAGATGTAAAGTTATTCGCTGTCAAAGTGACGCCAAAATGAATGGGAGTCAATGGAATGCTAACAGCAGGTGAAGTTCTGCTACAATGGCGGCCCCCGCGAGGCTTAAGTTTCCGGTTGATGGATTACCCCCTTGGGTGTACTACATTTGAATGGAGAAGCGTGCGCGCTTTCACAGAGCGAAGCCGGATTAACATTTTCATGGATTAATCATTTAAATTCTGCTCTGTACCTCATACAAACTATTATAAACTGCCAGAGAGGACTGTGACTGCAACACATCGTCATGTGAACTAGGGATGGCGAAAACTAAAAATTTTCTTGACCGACCACCGAGCCTCATTAGCCGGTTGAAACCTGTTAACCGATTAGTTTAAAATATGCCACGCTATTTGAAATAACAGCCATTTCGAGCCGCGCCTGCAATTTCGCAACTCTGTCGCATCTCTCTCTGCCTCCCGCTCACACACACACACACACTGCCCCGGCGCCGCGCTTCCACTCACGTCACTTTTTTTAAATCCCCTACAGCGCGAAACATGAGTCCCGCAAACGCGGCGCCGAGGAGCTTGTATGTAATCGGAACAAATGGGTCCTTAGTTTTGAAATGGTTTGGGTACAAGGTGATCGCGTTGAAAATAAAGGCGTTTGTCGGCTCATTTAAGAAAATGACAGCTCCGAAGAGACGCCGCTTTAGTTTGATCATCATCACCTTATCTGTTACCACTGAAATGTAGATGTAATGTATTTCTACAGTATTACTACTGTATTTAAGCACTGTATCACACAAGTTGTAACTTACTGTGTCATTCTTTTTGGTGAAATGGTCCCACGCACTACTTTTCTTTGCACGCTTCATCCTGTCGTCTGCCCTGGCTCTAACCTCCAGTGTTTTAAGTCAAGTCAAGTCAAATATATTTATATAGCGCTTTTCACAATACAGATTGTATCAAAGCTGCTTCACAGTATCAATCAAAACAACTTAACAATGTTTGTTTATTACTGGAAAAAAAGACATCCAAGTTTGGTAGAGCTGATCAATGGTATGATTGGTTAATTAATTTGAATATCCCCAACTGAGCAAGCCAAAGGCAACAGTGGCAAGGAACCGAAAAACTCCATCCAGTGACCTAATGGTGTCCTAACACCCCATCAGATGACCCAATGGAGAAAAAAAAACCTTGGGAGAACCCAGGCTCAGTCAGGGGCCAGTTCTCCTCTGGCGTTTATGAACTAGAGGCCGAATTTACAGTAACTGTAAGATAAAAAATTTGTATGAATGCCTCGCTAAATAGATGTGTCTTCAGTCTAGTTTTAAACTGGGAGAGCGAGTCTGAGCTACGAACAATATCAGGAAGGCTATTCCAGAGCTTCGGAGCTAAATGTGAAAATGCTCTGCCTCCTTTGGTGGATCTAGATATCCTAGGAATGACCAGAAGCCTCGAATCTAGTGATCTTAAAGAGCGCAATGAAGATAGAAGTAAGATAGTAAGGCGATAGAAGATCCGTTAAATAGACTGGAGCTAAACCATTTAGAGCTTTATAAGTCAAAAGCAATACCTTGTATTTAATACGGAACTTTATAGGTAACCAATGAAGTGATGATAAAATCGGTGTTATATGATCATATTTTCTTGATCTAGTAAGAACTCTAGCGGCTGCATTTTGGACTAACTGTAGCTTGTTTATTGAAGATGCAGGACAACCAGCTAATAAAGCATTACAGTAATCTAGTCTCGAGGTCATGAATGCATGAACTAACTTTTCTGCATCAGAGACTGATAGCATATTACGTAGCTTAGCAATGTTTCTAAGGTGGAAAAAGGCAGTTTTTGTAACATATGAAATATGCTTTTCAAAAGACAGGTTGCAGTCTAATGTAACACCCAGGTCTTTTACTGTAGCGGATAAAGTAACAGGGCATCCTACTATGTTAAAGTCATGCTGTGAAAGGTTCTTGGACGGTTTTTAGAACCGATAAGTATTACCTCTGTCTTGTCTGGATTTAATAAAAGAAAATTACGCGTCATCCAATCTTTTATATCTTTAACACAATCTGTCAATTTGGATAATTTAGCGTATTCATCTGGCCGTGATGAAATATACAGGTCCTTCTCAAAAAATTAGCATATTGTGATAAAGTTCATTATTTTCCATAATGTAATGATAAAAATTAAACTTTCATATATTTTAGATTCATTGCACACCAACTGAAATATTTCAGGTCTGATTGATGATTTTGGCATACAGCTCATGAAAACCCAAAATTCCTGTCTCAAAAAATTAGCATATCATGAAAAGGTTCTCTAAACAAGCTATTAACCTAATCATCTGAATCAACTAATTAACTCTAAACACCTGCAAAAGATTCCTGAGGCTTTTTAAAAACTCCCAGCCTGTTTCATTACTCAAAACCGCAATCATGGGTAAGACTGCCGACCTGACTGCTGTCCAGAAGGCCATCATTGACACCCTCAAGCAAGAGGGTAAGACACAGAAAGAAATTGCGGCGTGGCATGGAGGCAATCAGCCTGTGGCACTGCTGAGGTGTTATGGAGGCCCAGGATGCTTCGATAGCGGCCTTAAGCTCATCCAGTGTGTTGGGTCTTGCGTCTCTCAACTTTCTCTTCACAATATCCCACAGATTCTCTATGGGGTTCAGGTCAGGAGAGTTGGCAGGCCAATTGAGCACAGTAATACCATGGTCAGTAAACCATTTACCAGTGGTTTTGGCACTGTGAGCAGGTGCCAGGTCGTGCTGAAAAATGAAATCTTCATCTCCATAAAGCTTTTCAGCAGATGGAAGCATGAAGTGCTCCAAAATCTCCTGATAGCTAGCTGCATTGACCCTGCCCTTGATAAAACACAGTGGACCAACACCAGAAGCTGACATGGCACCCCAGACCATCACTGACTGTGGGTTCTCCAGTGCTGCTTATCTGTAGCCCAGGTCAGGCGCTTCTGCCGCTGTTTTATGGTTCAAAAGTGGCTTGACCTGGGGAATGCGGCACCTGTAGCCCATTTCCTGCACACGCCTGTGCACGGTGGCTCTGGATGTTTCTACTCCAGACTCAGTCCACTGCTTCCGCAGGTCCCCCAAGGTCTGGAATCGGTCTTTCTCCACAATCTTCCTCAGGGTCTGGTCACCTCTTCTCGTTGTGCAGCGTTTTTTGCCACACTTTTTCCTTCCCACAGACTTCCCACGGAGGTGCCTTGATACAGCACTCTGGGAACAGCCTATTTGTTCAGAAATTTCTTTCTGTGTCTTACCCTCTTGCTTGAGGGTGTCAGTGATGGCCTTCTGGACAGCAGTCTTACCCATGATTGCGGTTTTGAGTAATGAAACAGGCTGGGAGTTTTTAAAAGCCTCAGGAATCTTTTGCAGGTGTTTAGAGTTAATTAGTTGATTCAGATGATTAGGTTAATAGCTCGTTTAGAGAACCTTTTTATGATATGCTAATTTTTTGAGACAGGAATTTTGGGTTTTCATGAGCTGTATGACAAAATCATCAGTATTAAAACAATAAAAGACCTGAAATATTTCAGTTGGTGTGCAATGAATCTAAAATATATTAAAGTTTAATTTTTATCATTACATTATGGAAAATAATGAACTTTATCACAATATGCTAATTTTTTTAGAAGGACCTGTATATTTGAGTGTCATCAGCATAACAATGGAAACTAATTCCATGTTTCCTTAGAATATTACCAAGTGGCAGCATATATATTGAGAATAATAAATGGCCTAACACAGATCCCTGCGGCACTCCATAGTTTGCGAAGTTATAATCGATTTTTCTCCATTTAAGTAGTCGAAATGGTAGCGGTCAGATAAGTATGACCTGAACCAGCTTAATGCTTGTCCTTGAACACCAGTATAATTTTGTAGTCGATCTAAGAGTATTGTGTGATCTATAGTATCGAACGCAGCACTAAGATCAAGTAAAACTAGTACTGAGATACAGCCTTGGTCCGAAGCTAAAAGTAAATCATTTGTGATTCTAACAAGCGCAGTTTCAGTGCTATGATGTGGCCTGAATCCAAACTGAAACTTTTCATAGATGTCGTTTTCTTGCAAGAAAGAGCCGAGTTGAGCGGACACAACTTTTTCTAATATTTTTGACATAAATGGAAGATTCGAAATGGGTCTGTAATTTGCTAGGTTATTTGGATCTAATTGTGGTTTCTTAATAAGAGGTTTTATAACTGCCAGCTTGAACATTCTTGGAACATGACCTAAAGATAAAGATGAGTTAATAATATTGAGAAGAGGCTCTTCCACTATAGGTAACACTTCTTTCAGTAGTTCAGTTGGTATAGGATCTAATAAACATGTTGTTGTTTTAGATGAAGTGATAAGTTTATTTAACTCTTTTTGTTCTATGGTTGTAAAGCATTGTAATTGTTCTTGCGGGGTGATAATTGCGGCCGAATTATAAGGCACCAGCAAAGATCGAACGTTTACGATTTTGATTCTGATGCTTTCAATTTTCTCAGTGAAGAAGTTCATGAAATCATTACTACTAAACTGTAACGAGGTATTTTGTTCAGACGACGTCTGTTTATTTGTTAGTCTAGCCACGGTATTAAATAAAAACCTTGGATTATTTCGGTTGTTTTCTATTAATTTGCTGAGGTGCTCAGCCCTGGCCATTTTAAGTGCCTTTTTATAAAGTGACATACTGTCTTTCCACGCGATTCTAAAAACCTCTAAATTAGTTTTTTTCCATTTACGCTCTAAATTACGGGTTTCTCTCTTTAAAACATACGTAGTATTATTGTACCATGGTGCTATACTTTTTTCTCTGACCTTTTTTAATCTAATGGGTGCAACAATATCCAATGTTCTAGAGAGAATGGTGCTCACAGTGCGGTGACGTTTTGCTTGACCCTGAAGGAGTTTAATAAATCTGTAAACGCAGCCCCTAACGCATCATTTAAATTATCTACGTGTATGTTAAAATCTCCAACAATTAATGCTTTATCGACGTTGACCAAAAGATCTGATAGAAAGTCAGCAAACTCTTTTAGGAAATTGGCGTAAGGCCCTGGAGGTCTATATACGGTAGCCAATGCTAGAGATAATAGGGATTTTTTTCTTACATCTAAGAGCGTAACATTTAGCACTTCAAACTAATTAAACCTATGACGAGTTTTCTGAGTAACATCAAGGATATCTCTGTAGATTGTTGCAACACCGCCGTCACGACCGATCAGACGGGGCTTATGCTTATAACAGTATCCTGGCGGAGTAGACTCATTTAGACCGAAATAATCATTTGGTTTAAGCCAGGTTTCAGTAAGGCACAGAACATCGAAATTATTATCTGTGACCATTTCATTTACAATAACCGCCTTAGGTGTGAGCGATCTAATGTTTAGAAGACCTAGCTTTAGAAATTGTTTTTGTTCACTAATAGCGAGATTTTTTGTTTTAATAACAATTTGATTTTTTCTAGATTCCGCAGTAGATTTATTATTTGATCTTAGTAAACGAGGAATAGACACAGTTTCTATGCAATGTTCTACACTAGTATTAATATCAATTAAATTGGTGCAGTAGAGACTGTGATTTGGATTTTTGGTTACTAGTCAAATGGTATTTAGTTTTAGCCTGTAACCTTTACTTTTCGCAAACCTTGTATTTTATTTTATACTTTATTTTAGCCTGTAACCTTTACTTTTCGCAAACCTTGTAAGCGCGAACCCGAACGTTGTTTTTATTGGTTTATTAAGTACAAACAGGCGAGTTATGAAAAATTGAGGGTGAGGGATTTGTTCACTTCACACAAAAATATCTTGGAATGAGATGGCTAACTGTGGTAGCGTTTAGTCCACTGTCTATACCCAGATAGCACACGTACGTCTGCAAGATGTCTGTTAAAGATCACTTCATCTGGAAAGCATCTGCTGTTTACTAACATCTGATAGACATCTTTAAGATGTCAGTTTAACAAACATTCTAAATCATTACATCCTAAAGACATCTTCTAAACGTCTTTTTGACATCTGACAGGAAATGTCCTATAGATGTTGTCACAGGTCGGGGGGGCCAAGCCAGACTGCACCCACCCCTCAAACCCAGGACCACCTCGAGGAGCGTACCAGAGACCAGGCAGACACGAAGAATTTCTAAAAGTAACAATCTTTATTGAATAAAAGCAAGAATTAAAAGTCTTAATGCAGGCTTCATTTCTCTTTCCAGGGAGGAGGAGGCCGAGGAGTTCACTGCGAGGGCCCGGGGGACTGGCTGCCACAGAGGAGAAAGGAATCAAACGCCCGTCCGGCGTGCAGGTAAGTACCGGGGTAAGTAGACCCTTTTCGGCGTAATACAGGCGGGCGGCGACCCGTGCAAACCAGGGCCGGGGCCACGGGTCAGGAGGAGACTCTCCACAGGACAGGTGGGTAGCAGGTAAGTTTTTCCCAAGCGTCACTATTCGGTAGATGACCGGCACAGGGGGCGATGGAGTCCAGGAGGGGGACTCGCTGCCGGCCAGGTAGGTAGTCGGGTAGGCAGATCCTCTCCGTGTAGGGTGCTCTCCCCCGTAACGTCACTGAGCAGCAGATGTGAGAAGTTTATAGGTTCAATTCTGTTTCAGTAAAGTAAGGACTGGGTTACTCCACACAGGCACTAGGGCTGGAATGTGTCTCTCCTCCGACCGGGCAGCACACACAAAGGCGGTGGCAGGAGAATGGCTGGGCTAGGTTACTCCACACAAGCACTAAGGCTGGGATGGGTCTCTCCTCCGACCAGGCAGCACACACAGAAACGGTGGCAGGAGAATGGCTGGGCTGGGTGGTTCCCACGGCAACACTGAGGCTGGGGTGTGTTGCTCCTCCAAACAGGCAGCACCCACGAAGACGGCGGCAGAAGAACGTTCTATTTAAATAGACAAGACAAGTTAAGCTGGACAATGGCTGGGCTAGGTTACTCCACACAAGCACTAAGGCTGGGATGGGTCTCTCCTCCGACCAGGCAGCACACACAGAAGCGGTGGCAGGAGAATGGCTGGGCTGGGTGGTTCCCACGGCAACACTGAGGCTGGGGTGTGTTGCTCCTCCAAACAGGCAGCACCCACGAAGACGGCGGCAGAAGAACGTTCTGTTTAAATAGACAAGACAAGTTAAGCAGGACAATGGCTGGGCTGGATTGCTCCACACAAGCACTAAGGCTGGGATGTGTCTCTCCTCCGACCAGGCAGCACACACAGAGGCAGTGGCAGGAGAATCTTAAATAGACGGAACGTTTAATACAAGAGCGAACATGATCCTTTCATATAATGGAGACTCAGGCTTACGGCTTGGCTGGGTGGTTCCCACGACAACACTAAGGCGGGGGTGTGTTTCTCCTCCAAACAGGCAGTACACGCGAAGACAGCGGCAGAAGAACGTTCTATTTAAATAGACAAGACAAGTTAAACAGGACAATCACACTCTTCTCTCATATCACTGGACCTGGTGGCCGAAATGGAACATGCACATTCAACCTGAGGGCTTTGCTCCGCAACACTGGGCGAGGACGTGGACTGGAGAATACTAGCGGTTAAATAAACGTGTACATCCACACACTGCAACTTCACTTCAAGTCCAATACTGTGTGACACTTCAATTCGGGCACCGCAATTCACTCTCAAACCTTCGTGCAATAAGGCCAGCACTCACCCACTGTTCAATCCCTCCACTGTTGCGCTGAATCAATACTCAGAAGCTGAAGAGATGCAGAGGACTTCACACCACATGGAACACAGCGTCTTCACCACTCTTTCACACTCAGCAGAAGATATCAAGGTTTCACAAATGAATCAGTTCACACTCTTGGTGGAAATTATATTTGTAGTCATTACACAATTCCTTATTCAGTTCAATACACAGCATGCATTCACACGGATCCAGTGTTTCATTACTTATCTTTCTCTCTCGAGTGATGACATTATCCAATTTTGACTCAATCTCCACAGTACATTCACTTCACATCCCATTCACGTTCCAGCTTGTACTCACACAACCACCGTTGCACCCCTTTCCAGTCAGATCCTCACAGCCGCTCCAAAAATCCCAGCAAATCCAAGCCACTGCCAAAAGAATCGATTTCTCCCGGGGAAATACCACACCCGAATGCGTTTTCCTTTTCCTTTTAACTGCTTCTCTAGGCCGTGTTTCCCAATCACAAATCCCCACACCAAACGCCCGCACCTGGTACCGCTTAGCTAATCAGCTGCCACTGTCATGGCAACTGACAACAACAAACCCGCACGGTGTGTTAGTGAAATCATCCCGGGGGGAAACACACTCCCAGCGGAAATTGGTTCCGCTGGATTTGTCACCTTGTGACAATGTATTCCAGATGAGCAAACACTCTAAAAAATACGTCTTCCAGTTGTAAACACACACATCAAATAGACGTCTCTGTGATGTACGTGTGCTATCAGGGTAATAGCCTAATTTAGCCTAATTTTTTAACCGACTACCGACAACTTTGATCGGTTAACGTTGAGACGGTGAACCATCGGTCAAACGGTCATCGGTTAGCATCCCTAATGTGAACAACTTTTGGTACCAGTTTTGACATTTTCGCAGTAAAGAACTTATAGTGATTACACTTGTCTGTCTGTTATGTTTTTCTTCATAAACATTTTTCTTCTGTAGGTAGGAGAAGGATCAGTTGCTCAAAATATCTTTTAATGCTATATTGTTAATAAAACTGCAATTTCCCTACACATCTCTGTCCATTACGTTTTATCCTTTTCATATTCTGTATAAAATTGGTATGTTTAGGTTTGGGAGTAGGGTTAAGGGATCTTACATTTATCTATAAAATGGTAAAAAGGGAAATTATACAGATAGCTTTATGATATGAAAGATTCGTAAATAGTTAACGTTTTGTAGCTGTAAAATCGTAATAATGTTACGTTTAAATGTTGCAGATACGTCCATAAAATGTTTCAGCATTTATCCAAATGTACAAAAAAGTATTGAATACATGATTGACTGTCAAAGTTTCACATATAGTGACCAATGGTGCTATCCGAAAATAATTATACATGGTAGGTATGCATATTTGTTAGTGGATACATGTAGTGCGTTATTGACCTTCATGACCTTCAAGAAACAGTTGTCATGAGAAGAGCAGAATAAAAGTAATAAGAATAAAGTTCAAACTGACAATTCTCTTTCTACAAAACTATGATTTTCAATTCATTAAATAATAAAGGAAGAGGGATTGTAAATCCATCCCCTTCAATAGAAATAAAGTATTACCCAATCCCTTGGTGTCATCAACCTACACAAACTTTAAATGGGATTGGGTTTTATGGACAGGTGAGACCAAAATAGAGCTTTTTGGAAAGAAACACCAGAGGTGTTGGTGTAGATATAAATATGTTATGTAGAAAAAGATCTCATCTCCACTGAAATAGAGGCACAACGTATTAAATGAAGGGCTGTCAATAATTGTGGAGGCCATCGTATGTAATATATGTAAAATTATGTCATATGCATGAAAAATAAGTCAATATTTCTTTAAAGGGGTGGTAAAGTATGATTTCACTTTTCTAACTTTAGCTAGTGTGAAATGTTGCTGTTTGAGCATAAACAATATCTGCAAAGTTACAACGCTCAAAGTTCAAAGCAAAGGGAGATATTTGCTTTTAAAGAAAAGGACTACAACAAACGGCTGGTAGGGACTACACGACATTCCTCCCGGGTTTAGTGACATCAGCAACCCTAAAATGAACATAAACCCCGCCCCCGGAACACGCAGTCCATGTTGAGAAGAGGAAAAGTTGTTGTATAAGAGTGTATTTGTGAGTCAGCTCAAACTTTAGCATCCTTCTTTTCACATGTAATAGAATGTCACTCTGTGTGCATCTCACAAGAGTTCCTATACAAGCGAGTTATAGATTAACATGACAGAATATCCTAATTGAAGATAGTTAACTCCACATCAGCAACATAAATTCATCAACTAACCATTCAGAGACGTCCTGTTGCATTCTACATGTTGTCACTTCTTCTTGAGTCTCTACATCTTTGTCTGACTCCGTTTTAACATTAAAGGCAGAACAGTTTCTATTATTTTAGTGTGTCTGCATGAGGTAATCGATCTGCTAACATACAAGAGCTCTTGAAACCCCGCCCTCTGCAACAGCTCATTTGCATTTAAAGGGCCAGGCACAAAACAGTGCGTTTTTGCAAACCCTCAAAAAGTGACAACTTTAACATGCTATATAAAAATATCTGTAGGGTATTTTTGCTAAAACTTCACACACACACTCTGGGGACATCAGAGATTTATCTTGTGAAAATGCCATTTTACCACCCCTTTAAAAAAAATGTTAAATGTACATTTAAAGCAAGAAAATGTCTGTGAAATTGACAAGAATTTTAAAAAAGTGGCACAATATTACACACACACACACAAACACGTCTGGTTCACTATCTTTGTGGGGACTCTTCATAGACATAATGGTTTTTATACTGTAGAAACTGTATATTCTAACCCCTTACATTAACCCTACCCCTAAAACTACCCATCACAGAAAACTTTCTGCCTTTTTTTAATAAAAAAATAATAATTTTGTATGATTTATAAGCTTGTTTCCTCATGGGGATCTCAATTTAGGTTCCCACGGTGACACGATTCGCCATGAGCCAGTGTGCATTCAGGATGAAGTCCCCATCGGGATAGCACAGACACTTCATTTTTATTCTTTTGACATGGTATATTTCTGAGCCAAAGTGTTTAATTGGTGGGGAATCAGGTGATTGTATGCAAGGTCAGGTCCAGTTTAATTGAAGATTATTTTCTTATTTATTCAAGCACAGTCAGAGCTAAATACTTACGTCAAAAAAGAGCAGACATTGTCAAACCCTGTGGTTCAATGATTCATGCAATTAGAGACTTATCCCTGACAGCAATTCCAATTATTTCACTGCTAAGCAAGAACTGGATGGAACTCTCAAGCTTGTAGCTTCTCACTCAGCATTCACAATCTCTTACATTATAGGTTAACCAGGAGTTATACAACCAGGATCAGAAAAAAATAACTCTAATCTGTTACTGTATATATGCTCAAACACAGGGGCGGACTTAACCATTAGGCAAAGGTCGGCAATTGCCTTGGGCCCCGAGCTACCTAGGGGCCCCCAAAATGCCCCATTAAATTATGCTTAAGTTTTTATTTATTTTTTACTTTTCGCAAATTATATATTTCTAAAAAACATTTGCGAAAAAATACATCAAATCATTAGTGTCGCAGACAGGAGGGGGCCCCCCACCTCACTACATTGGACTATTCCATTATCTCACTTTCTGCGTGCGAAAGTGACAAGGCTAATGCGCCAAAAAACTGACGGAGAAAAATAAGTTATTGACAGACAGTGTAGGCTACAGAGTGACAGACAGAGAAGCTACCCAAGCGGTGCTGAAAAAGCAGGAAGCGGGAGGAAAGCAAAACGTTTTTAGCAAAATTGCAGAAGGTAACAAACTTTTTTGTGATGCCCGTAGGGTTGCCACCCGTCCCTTAAAATACGGAATCGTCCCGTATTTGTGAAATAAACAGCGCGTCCCGTTTTGAATCAATACGGGACGCGGTTTGTCCCGTATTTCTGGTAGTGTTACCACCCATCCCGTTTTTCCCGGGATTGTTCTTCTTTTTAACAACCTGTCCCGGGAAATTTATACACTCTCCCGGTTTTCGAAAGGCTAAGAGGAATATGAATGTTCAAACAGCGCGCACGGTAGAGAGGTAGAGAGCGCGAGAGCTTGCGTGCGTGCGTGTGCCTCAAGGGCGCGCGTGCAGCCTCCGTGTTGCCAGATCCACCTAATGGAAAGGTGGCAGTAGTCTTCTGGACTTGTTTTTTCTGATTTAATGTGACACTTTAGGAAATTATTAAAGTGGAAAGTTGCATGTGAGGGTTAGTGATATATTAATCTTATTTCCAAAACACAAGCTTTGAACTTATTTCGGATTATTATTATTTTGTTTTCTTGTTTTTCGTAGCAATATCTGGCAACATTTTACTGTCGGCATTAATAAAAAGCTTAGACAAACTGTAATTGCATAAAGCTACCACATTCGGTAAGACAAACGCAATGATCATCGTGATTATCTGTAAGAAATGTATAACACTATCAAAAACTATAGCATAATACAGATCTGTATGAATGAAATTTGCCAAATAACTTACTGGCCAGCAGGAAGACGGCTCATGCTGTTTAGCTAACCTTTCACAAAGTCATCATAAAAACATTAATTACAGCAGTGTTTCTCAACTAGCAATCTATTCAGTCAGCATATTTGTGTTTGATCTCTGTGAATTACAGAAATATAAGACTTGCTAGACCTACTTTTTTTCCTATATTTCTTTGCACAAAACTCTCCAGAAAGTGCCATGTAATAGTTTATTTAAAAAAAAAAATCAGATTTTTTTTTTTCGTTCTCTTTTAAAGATCGGATGGGGGGCCCCATACTACCTTCGCCTTGGGCCCCCAATTTGCTAAATCCGCCACTGCTCAAACAAAATTAAGATTACTAGCAGGATTACATTTTTGGCAAAATAAATAATCAATTCTCGGTTTTGCTTCAAATGCTCCTTCATTGTCACTTATGCCTATGAGCTTTAGTGAATTTAGATATCAGTAGACAAATTTGTTTAGTCTCAATTTTTAGACAATCAGACATTGACTTTAATGTTTTAATGCATATAGCTGCAGTTCCCTTTCAAGGGAACTCGAGCTGCGTCGAGACGCTGTGGGAACGCCCCTGCATGATTGCGTCGTGAAGCACGTGTATAATCAGTCCAATGGAGAGACGAGACATCATAGGCGGGTGAAGTCATTGACCAGGAAACTATAAAGCATACCTGCAGTGGCGGATTTAGCAAATTGGGGGCCCAAGGCGAAGGTAGTATGGGGCCCCCCATCCGATCTTTAAAAGAGAACAAAAAAAAAAAAATCTGATTTTTTTTTTTTAAATAAACTATTACATGGCACTTTCTGGAGAGTTTTGTGCAAAGAAATATAGGAAAAAAAGTAGGTCTAGCAAGTCTTATATTTCTGTAATTCACAGAGATCAAACACAAATATGCTGACTGAATAGATTGCTAGTTGAGAAACACTGCTGTAATTAATGTTTTTATGATGACTTTGTGAAAGGTTAGCTAAACAGCATGAGCCGTCTTCCTGCTGGCCAGTAAGTTATTTGGCAAATTTCATTCATACAGATCTGTATTATGCTATAGTTTTTGATAGTGTTATACATTTCTTACAGATAATCACGATGATCATTGCGTTTGTCTTACCGAATGTGGTAGCTTTATGCAATTACAGTTTGTCTAAGCTTTTTATTAATGCCGACAGTAAAATGTTGCCAGATATTGCTACGAAAAACAAGAAAACAAAATAATAATAATCCGAAATAAGTTCAAAGCTTGTGTTTTGGAAATAAGATTAATATATCACTAACCCTCACATGCAACTTTCCACTTTAATAATTTCCTAAAGTGTCACATTAAATCAGAAAAAACAAGTCCAGAAGACTACTGCCGCCTTTCCATTAGGTGGATCTGGCATCACGGAGGCTGCACGCGCGCCCTTGAGGCACACGCACGCACGCAAGCTCTCGCGCTCTCTACCTCTCTACCGTGCGCGCTGTTTGAACATTCATATTCCTCTTAGCCTTTCGAAAACCGGGAGAGTGTATAAATTTCCCGGGACAGGTTGTTAAAAAGAAGAACAATCCCGGGAAAAACGGGATGGGTGGTAACACTACCAGAAATACGGGACAAACCGCGTCCCGTATTGATTCAAAACGGGACGCGCTGTTTATTTCACAAATACGGGACGATTCCGTATTTTAAGGGACGGGTGGCAACCCTACGGGCATCACAAAAAAGTTTGTTACCTTCTGCAATTTTGCTAAAAACGTTTTGCTTTCCTCCCGCTTCCTGCTTTTTCAGCACCGCTTGGGTAGCTTCTCTGTCTGTCACTCTGTAGCCTACACTGTCTGTCAATAACTTATTTTTCTCCGTCAGTTTTTTGGCGCATTAGCCTTGTCACTTTCGCACGCAGAAAGTGAGATAATGGAATAGTCCAATGTAGTGAGGTGGGGGGCCCCCTCCTGTCTGCGACACTAATGATTTGATGTATTTTTTCGCAAATGTTTTTTAGAAATATATAATTTGCGAAAAGTAAAAAATAAATAAAAACTTAAGCATAATTTAATGGGGCATTTTGGGGGCCCCTAGGTAGCTCGGGGCCCAAGGCAATTGCCGACCTTTGCCTAATGGTTAAGTCCGCCCCTGCATACCTGAAAACAAGCGAGCGCTCTGTGTGAATCTGTCTCTGTCTATTTATTGTTGTTTGTCCACAAGCATAAATGATATATTTAGACAGGAGTATGTTGAGCAAACAGCTTTGGATTGTGTGTTCGTCCCTGCCCTTGCTTCATTACGAGTGGGGACACACGCGATTCATGTGTTGTTTGTTTGGGAGTGGAGCATGCACGGTCAGCTCTAGTAAAAGGGGGCTGACAGTGTTCATTCATAAATTCCTGACGTGTAACATATGCACTATCGAGAGTTTAACTCTGCTCCTGTTGGCTTTCTTCTCGAGGGAAGAAAGTCAATAAAGATTTTTTGGCTCGGATCTCGCGTTTGCAGAGGCAGCGCGTAGATTACGGGTCTGCATCTCTACAATAAGAATCTATTGGCTCAGATTTCGCGCTTGCCGAGGCAGCACTTAGATTATGGGTCTGCATATCTGTATAATATGCGCAGGGAACTGAGCAGACGGGAATTTCCCTTTCTCTTGTTCTCTTATAATTGTGTGCAAACTAATTATATATTCTTTATTGTTTGAGATTATACTATGAAGTCTATATTAATAACACTATATTCAGCCTTTCACCTAGACTGTTTCTACTTGTCTGGTTGATATTTGGCTGCATTTAATTTTTGAGAAAATTAAATATGTACTCATCTGATCTTTGAGCAGTTAAATGTCTGTATTAATATACTATTCAGCTTTTTCATCCAGACCGTGTTTACTTCTCTGGTTAATATTTGGCTGTATTTAATTGAGGAAATTAAATATATACTCATCTGATCTTTGAGGAGTCATTTAATTCTGAGGAAATAAATGGTGAATTCCTGGGGGGACATGGATAACCCCTCATTATATGGTGCCCATCTCCCTTCGGTGCCCTCCAGCGAGTTCTAGTCTCAGTGTCTGACTCGCAAAAGGAGGGTTTAAGAGGGGTCAGTTCAGTTATCTTCTGCCGGTCATCCGTTTCAAGACGCTGGATTGGCTTCTCAAGCTATAACAGAGACCAGTCTCGAGAGGCTGGTTCCTTTAGTAGTCTCAGCCGTATCGTCTTGAGATAAGACATATCTGAGAACAGTCATTATCTCGAAGAAAGGCTTCGACTAAGAAGAAGTCCTGATGCTGAGGGCGTCAGACTTCTGAGGGCAGTCCCCTCCGGGGAGAAACAGTTTCCATCAAAATACGGTGCCAGTATCTCCTCGGCACCCTCTGGGAAGTGACTCTCTGAGGAGGGTCGCAGCGCTGCCAGTTCGGTTGTTCCCTGCCAGTTCGCCGCTTCAGGGCGCTGAGGTGTCAGCGATCCCGAACGATCCTCCGAGAAGGGTCGTAAAACAGTAAGTTCGGCTGTTCCCTGCCAGTTCGCCGCTTCAGGGCGCCGAGGCGCCTGCATTTCCCAACGGTCCTCCAAGGAGGGTCGTAGAACAGTCAGTTCGGTTGTTCCCTGCCGGTTAGCCGTTACAGGGCACTGAAGTGACTTTTCGACCAATACTAGAGGCCATTAGTAGATTTTCTGGCAGCGTGGAAGCTAATGACAAATATATCTCGTTGGGTCCTGCTCACTAGAAAAGGGTTGCAGAATTCAGTTCGGTTCTCATCCACCCATATTTCTAGGGGTCCTCCCTATGGTGGTGGACCCCGAGCAGGCTCTTGTTCCCTGCCGGTTCGCCACTCCAGGGCGCCGAGGTGCCTGCATTTCCCAACGATCCTCCGAGGAGGGTCGTAGAACAGTCAGTTCGGTTGTTCCCTGCTGGTTCGCTGTTACAGGGCACCGAAGTGGCTGTTTGACCAATAGCTGTTCGAGAGACTGGTCCCCTTAGTAGATTATCTGGCAGCGTGTAAGCTGCTCACTATAGAAAGGGTTACGGAATTCAGTTCGGTTCTTCCGCCCAAATTTCTAGGGGTCTTCCCTACGTGGCAGGGCTCTGGTTATGGAGCAAGAAGTACAGACTCTTATGCGAAAGGAGACTATAGAAAAGGGTTCCTCCCAGTAGGGAGTCAGGGGTTTACAGCCGTTACTTCATTGTTCCAAAGAAGGATGGAGGCTTACATTCAAACAGATTGTGTCACAGATTCAGTCCGAGGACTGGTTTCTCACGATAGATTTGAAGGATGTGTCCTTCCATGTAGCCATCCGTCCTCATCACAGGAAGTCCCTGAGGTTCGCTTTCGGGGGCGAAGTGTACCAATATCGGGTTCTTCCCTTCGGCCTAAGTAAAACTAGGCCAGTCACTGACTGTTGGGTCTCATGGCAGCTGCGTCCAACGTAATAAATTTTGGCCTCCTGTACATGAGACCCCTGCAGTGGTGGCGCAGAACCAAGAGGTTTTCTTCAAGGGGAAATCTTTTTCGCATGATCAAAGTCACTCGGCGATGCCTATGTGCCTTATTCATGTGGAAGAAACCTTGGTTCCTCGCCCAAGGCCCAGTGTTGGGGGCTTCTTGTCGTTGCGTAATGTTAAAGACGCTTCCTTCACAGGTTTGGAGGGCGATCATGAGTGGTCACTCGGCACAAGGTGTGCGGCAGGACCATCTACTTAGCACATAAATCGTCTAGAAATGAGCTCTCAAACACTTACTACCAGACCTGAGGGGCCATCATGTGCTTGTCTGCACGGACACATCAGTGGTCTCTGACATCAACCAGGGGGGTCTGAGGTCACGTCACTTACGCAAACTGTGGGCCCAAAGGAATTTGCTCTCTCTAAAGGCAATTTACATCCCGGGGTTTTAAATCCAGGAGCAGACATCCTGTCGAGGCAGGGGCCAAGGCCCGGGGAATGGAGGCTCCACCCGAGGTGGTGGAGCTCCTATGTAAAACTTTGGTCGAGCGGAAGTAGACCTGTTCGCATCTTATGAGACAACACACTGTCCACTGTGGTTCTCACTCAGTCACCCAGCTCCTCTGGGGATGGACGCTATGATGCAGACGTGGCCGAGGTCCCGTCTGTACGCATTTCCCCCGATCTCTCTGCTCCAGGGAGTTCTGGAGAAAGTTCACCAGGACGGGGCCCATCTTCTGCTAATAGCCCCGTTTTGGCAGGCCCAAATATGGTTCTCGGACCTAGAGTCTCTCCTCGACGGCTCTCCTCTGGAGATTCCGCTCGGGCGGGACTTTTTCTCTCAGTCGAGCGAGTTGATCCTTCACCCCCTGCCCAGAATTGTGGAAACTTTGGGGTTGGCCTCTGAGGGGACCCAGCTCATACGTTCAGGTCTCTCGACTGAGGTTGTTGAGACCATCCTCCACTCCAGAGCTCCCTCCATGTGGAAACTCTACACCTTGAAGTGGATATTGTTCAATTCCTGGTGTGGAGAGCACCAGCTGGACCCAGTTATCTGCCCTGTGGTTGCAGAGCTGGAGTTCCTGCAGGAGCGTTTCTCTGCAGGTCTATCCCACTCCACACTAAAGGTGTACATGGCGGCCTTAGCTGCTTACCACGTGCCTTTAAGTGGTGTATCCTTGGGGAGACACCGTCTAGTAACGTTTCCTTCGTGGCACTGTGAGGCGTCAGACCAAGATACTAGGAGTATGGCTGCTTCTAAAACATTATTGTCAGGAGTTTCCCTCCAGTATGTTTGTGATGTGGTAGGACGTTGCCTCACCGCACACATTAGTGAGGTTTTTGACCTTGACCTCGGCTCCACTCCAGGGGCGCAGGTGTTTTCGTCTTGGTGTGCGCAGAGATTTCACACGGACAGATTCAACCTGAGACATTTTGCATTGTCCTAAAGATTTTTTTTTTTTTGTTATAGTCAGAAGTTATTATATAGCATGGAGGACAAGACTGGAGTAACAAACGTCATCCATTTAGTTTTAAAGCCACAGAAAATTACGGTCATGTTTCATCACTACATAATTTCTGTTATAACTTAAACAGTCCTCTTTATACTAAGTAATACAATATTACTCATAAACAAAAAATTTTCCCCCGTTTTTAAACAAGTAAACCCGAAACCATCCTTGTTCCTCTCAGCAACATTTTAACCACCTAATATTTAAAAGGCACTGTAACAACAGTAATACATACTATACAAACAAGCCCTTATCATTAGACCATGTTGAGTCAGAATAATGCATCAGGACCATATCAGTAATGCAGACACATTCAATACATTGTGATCTAAGTGACATAGTCATTCAACCAATTAGGACTAAGAGTCTTGCTGCCAGAAGTACCATTTAGGCACCATTTCTCATTGGACCACTTTCAGGGCATTTATTGCATGGTTCCAGTCAAGAAAAAAATTACTGACATGATTTAAATCATAGAAAAACTTATTTTTATTTGGTAATTATTACATAACCCCACCCCACATATTAAGCCCATGAAGAAATGGAAAGAATATAGCAAAATGTAAATCTAGGCCATCCTTAAAAACTTAGTGAAAGTGCAAGTAGAACATCTCAGGTTATGACTGCTATAAGACTCAAAGAGGCCTCCGATACAGTGAAGGCCTACCAAGTCTCTAGTATTACTTGCCTTACTTGTGGAGGCATCCGATAGTGAGGACCGCAGATAGTGGCAGTAATAACTCAACAGACTGGATCATAGAGATGGGCATCCTGGAGAGTAGAACTCAGCATAGCGCTTTCAAACCCTTGCAAACGAGGGAAGTGACTCTACTCGATCCTGGATCTACACAGTGCTTCAGAGCCCTGTGGAGGCTGGGCACTCTGAAAGGGACCCTAATAAGGGGAGCGCCTCCAGCTCTAAGGTTTACATTGCCAACAGGCAGTGTACTCAGCAGAAGGGCTATCGACCCTTTAAAACAAGGGGAGTACGCTCAGTATGCTACCGAACTATCGAGGAGGCCTACTGTAAGGCAAACAGCTTCAAATGTCAAGGGCATCAGCCCAGACAGTGCTTCGGCTCTTAGGGAGCATACTCAACCATCCCAAGTGGGAGGGAGTAACTAATCTGTCTCTACTTGAGCCTGGGTGGTGAAGGGTGATATCATATGCGCTATGGGGACCCTAACAAGGGGAATACTATTAGCATAACCCTGAGGAATATATATGGGTCAAGGCCTATTATCTTGTATATTTTACAAGACAGATTTTACATTCTCTACTAAACCCAAGGAAATGGAGGCCATAATAAGTGGCCAACGACATTCAACCTTATGACTTGAATTATTTTATTCAAGAGGCTCAGCAGAAAAAATCCTTTTTCAATTTTAAGGCCTAGCTGGATAAACTAGCTACAATACTCAGGTCTAAAGGGCGGAGGCCTGAGCATGCTGCGTCTTACTTTCTAGAGAGAAAAGGCCTGACAACACCCATGATATATCTGCATGGGACGCTTTTTGAAGATAGCCTATCTGTAGTTCTTTCTGGAGCTTGACAGAGCGGTGGCCTCAGTAAAATAACTCCCCATATGGAGGAAGCCATCTCTCACAAAAAATGTCTATTAGGTGCTCGGATGAACGGTGGCCTCACAAGAGAATTTTCCACACAGCCAACCTGTTCACTACTATAGATTGGCACTACCCAATATAAAAGCCTGACGACTCTAACTTAAGAGGAGGCCTATGGGAAGGGTATGCATAGCCTACCTATATATGGGAACTTCAGGGCCCTAATTTCACCATCCTATGAAAACCATATTTAACACCCCCTTAATACTTCCTAACAGGGAACCTTACTAAAAACTCACGTAAAGGGAGAAGACCTACAGAGCTCAACCTGCTGCCCATAGAGCGATGGCTTAAACGACATTCACAAAATGGAGGCCTGTCACCAAAAGAGCACGAAAGAGCTCACTTACTACCAAACCCGACGCCAGACCTACATAAGGGTTCCAAATTGAAGGAATAACTCATCATAGGTCCAGCCTCAGGCTAATGCAAGAAGCGCTTGGGGTGAGAAATTTAAATGCTTCAATTCAGCCTGGTATGCTTGCAACACCGTCATTGTGTGCAAGGCATCACCAGCCAGACCCGCCACCGCGTATGCCCTGCCATTTAAGCATGCTGTCATATTTTAGCGGCTTAAGAGGCAGGGCCGGAGCACTTAGTGTCGATGCCTCTCCAGCCGTGAGATAGTTTGCGAACATCTCATCAATTGGAGCATCGACAGATACGCGTGTTTGCAAATGGCGCATGGCTGATGGCGATGAATGCACACTGAATACGGGTTCTTTCATTCCTTTCCGATCTCATTGTGTAGATCCGGCAGGAATGGAAGGCTCACCTGAGCTGGAGCTTTATGGCTGGAAAGAAACCATTTGTTAAGTCTGTCACGAGCGGTCTCTTCCCTCACGCGCTCCAATGACAGCAGAAGCCTCGTTGAAGTGCGTTCCATAACACTCAACAGCTTAACATATGCGGTGCAGGATGGCTGTGAGAGTTTGGGTTGTATATCCCCTTCACCCTCGTCAGTCATCTCCTGCTCTCTTGGGGCATGTTAGTGACAACTCATCCCCATCCTGTAGCTCACTCTCGCGAGTCTCTGAAGGGCGTGAGAAATTGACAACTCTCTCAACCTCCTCAGCGAGCTTCCTCTGAAAAAACCCACGATTCCAGTCTCTGCTCTGCCTCAGCGTGAGTGGGACCTGAATCGCCTGGTACAGATGTCTGTCCCTCTTCCCTCAAGAAGAGAGCAGATGAGAGTGGAGTTTTCTCAATGGAAAAAACTCACAGTGGCACAAGCAGATCCCTTAGGAACTGATCGTGCATGCTCTGAGCACAAACAATAAACACACAAGTTGTGTATCATCAAGTATCAATATCTTAGACACGGATGCACACACTTCCTGAAGTGTTTTTCACAAGCCATGATTACCTTTTTGAAGTTTTCAGGTTGAAGCGTACAAACAAAACAGTCCCTGAATACGAAAAGGTTGTTGACATGTTCTCCAGGCTCCCCTTAAATACTTCCGGGTCGCACTAGTAATGATGTCATAGGCTGTCGCCGGCCAATAGGATTGCCGTGATTAGATAAGCATTTCAGACACTGGTTCACGCGGAGGCATTCCCCATAGCGTTCTGACGCAGTGCGAGTTCCCTTTCGAAAGGGAACACTGGTTAGTGTGGCCACCTAGAGACCAATGACAACAAGGACCCTTGTTTCATTTCATGTGATGTCTTTATTCATTTATTTTTCTCTTTGATGTGCATTTGTCAATCACTTTGATTGATTTAAAGGGATAAATCTTGCAATTTTATAAAGTGCTGCAGGTATGACATATTTTTGTAGGCCAAAACCCATAAATAAGTATTTTAGAACTTCCAGTTCCATTGTCCTGAAGTCAGTTGGTTTTTTGAATGGGTTTTTAACACAAATGCTCAGAATAAGGTCTGTGGTTCACACAAGATATTTTCATGTTTTATTCTACGACATAAAATACATTAGAAATGCTTAAGTTTTATTTGTATTGAAAGAGCCAGGTGCAAACAAGGGGCTAAATGAGACTACAGAAGTTGTCAGGCCATTAAACATAATCACACATCATTATCATTATGAACAAAACGTATAAGAATCATACACTTTTGTTGGTCACAGAGCTAATTTTCTACAATAATCCAAAAGTCAATGGAAAAATTCTATTGGGTTTTTGTCAAGGGAACCAAGGTGATGCTAACTTCTGCTTTGACCTACAAAAATACTCGATCACTGCATCACACTGTTGGTTGCCATAAGTGTATTTTTCAATGCTACTACAATGTATTTAAGCCACAATTTGCCACTGGAATCTTTTCAGGTAATCAATTTCAGATTTTTTCCAGTTTATTTTGTATCCAGTGCAAACACAGAAACACACACATACACACATACACACACACACACACACACACACACACACACACACATTTTTATATAACAAAAATGTACATTTTGTGGTTTGTTTTGTGCTGATAACCTTCTATATATTGCTCTATTGGGTTCAGAATATAAAGGCAAGTAGCATAGGGGACAGTGGACACCCCTGCCCAGTGCCCCAGGCTAGGGAAATGGTTTTCATATTATGTTATTTGTTATAATGGATGCCAGGGTTGAGGAATAAATGCTGATTTTTTTTCATTTGAAAAATTGCTGCCAAATCCAAATTTTCCCAAAGTGCTTTGGAGGAAGGTCCAGTTGCTGCATCCCAAGCTTTATTGCTTCAGATTTAACATTTGAAGAAAGCAAGAAAGCCCAACAAATCTAGCAATAGATTTAGTACCAACTATCAATATTTCACTCTTCTCATCTATATTTCATTGTTTTGATCCAAATTCCAGTGGTAGTAGATTTGAAACATCCATTAAAATATCTAATAGACTGATTACAGAATTTTGATCATAAAATATACAGTTGTGTATCATATGTTCATCTATGAAAACGTCTCTTATCCATTTTCCAAACCGCTTGTCCTATGTAGGGTTGCGGGGATGCTGGAGCCTATCGCAGTTTATCAGGCCATAGGCAGGGAAACCATCCCGGGGCTAACACTCTCACATATGCACCTTTACACCTATGGATTCACACCCCGACTGACTACAAAAGTCTCCTGTTTTCTTTATTACTTTATGTTCAGATAACTTAGTCAATAGCGAAAAGCATTTTAGCATTTTTATTATTATTTTTAATTTTATATTCTACAAAGCAACACAAATTTCCATTCAGCATAATTTAAGCCATTCCAAAATTATCTTTGAAAGATTTAAGCAGCTTTTAAGTCAAAAATCTTGTGATTCGCAGCAACAGCGCAGGGATGACATCAAGCAAGACCGAAGTAGAACAATTATGTTTATCGGTACTCAGGCTCAGATCATTTACAACATGAATCCATGTTCATACAGGGAAGGTCCTGTGCCCACTCAAAAGAGTCAGTGATAGTTTATGACCAAATAATTCATTTAGCAGCAAAACATATTTAAGAAAGCCAATTATGTGGAGGTTGTCCCTTCACTACACTGCAAAAAATGCTTTTCTTACTTAGTATTTTTGTCTGGTTTCCAGTCCAAATATAAAAAAATTCTTAAATCAAGATGCATTTACTTAGGTGGTAAAATGCCATAAGATATTATGTCTTGTTTTCTGGAGAAATAAATAAAAATTAGGTGAGTTTTTGCTTAAAACACACAAAATTATCTGCCAATGGGATAAGAAAAATAATCTTGTTTCTGTTTGAATTACGATTATTTTTCTTACCCCATTAGAAGATAATTTAGCTTGTTTTAAGCAAAAACTCACTTAATTTTGATTTATTCCAAAACTTTTTTTGGAATTTGTTTTGGGAAGCTGTAATAACATTGTCAGGTGCATTCAAAATACTTTTTGTCGGTACAAGAGGGTTATGTTCCCTTTTCTACAAAAAATACAGCCAGTTTTTTTTTTACCGTACTTCTACAAAATTATGTATAAAAACTGCACATCAGGTGAGGTTTTACTTTTTTTTATATCTATTTATATATGAAGGTGCTGTAAACAGAGTCATGAGAGCATGGTGGCTTAGTGTGTCTTAGCTATAATAAAGATTTTAAGAGGTAGGCATTGCTAAACAAATGACATGTACATAAGTAGGCTACACAAAGTAAACCAATGTAAATCAATATCTGAAAAATGCTACATTACTTTTTGTGAAGTAATGGAAAGTACATTATACAGTAGCAGTGTTTTGTTAAAAAGTACTCAATGGGCAAAACTGCTTTAGAACAAAAGAAAAAGTCTTGGGTTACTTGACTTTAATACTGTTCCCTGTAAAGGAGGAACAAGATGCTGCGCTGATCTAAATGCTATGGGAAACCCTCTTCCCAGGTAACCAAAGCGGTCCGGCCCGATAATGACCCAGATCCAGCAGGCTGGAAGAAATAACTGGGCCCAGTTGCGGTTGCTAGACTCGGGATGGATGACGAATGATGCTCCAGAATTAGCCTAAATACACTGGCCTGAGTCCGGACGCAAAAACTGCCGGCATTGGGCCAGAATCACAGCAACCAAAATGGTACATTTAGCCGATATTGGTCCGAGAATGGGTACTGAAACTGAGATGACACTGGGCCACAATAATGCCAACACATGGCCGGTACTACTCTTGTTGGCTAAATCTAAAAATATACTTGCACTTACTCTTATACAGAATATATATCAAAAATTGTGTTCAGTACAACTTCTAAAAAATGTGTATTAAAGACTTCCAGTTTTTATATAAAACAGAGCTTTGTTGATTTTGTTGACAAAATGACATTGTTACCTTAAAATCCTTAAGATGGCATCTACTTCCAACTAAAATAAAAATATATTTTACAGTGTCCTTGTCCTTGTCTTACAGATCTGCCAGGCTCTCACACCAGCCAATCACAGCGCACTCACACAGCGCAAATCACCTGAGTTCTGATCACACACACCTGCACCTCCAGCTCATTGTAGAAGAGGACTACTTACCTTGCCTTAACGTCGAACTACGTGATATCTCCAGGTATCCTTCTCCTGGATCTCGTCTTCTCTTCCGTGTTGTTCCTCGTTATGTCTCGTCCTTACTCCGTGTCTCCAAATCCACTGTTGTCCAGACTTCCACGTACCAACTACCAGTCATCACACGTGTAAGAAGAAACATACCATTCACTGCCAGCATCCCACTTTCCAAAGTATTGTAAGCCCATCTAGATCGGCCCATTGGAGGCATCCAATAGAACGGGTGCTCTGCGCTTTACTGTCTTTCCGCGTGGCAAAGTAATTTAATTCTATTTAAGCTTTTATCTGACTCCATTTTATATCTGACTCCATTTTATCACAGCCTCAAATTAAGGTTAAATTACCAATTGGTCAACTATATAATAGTTTAGCAATACATTTGTTTGTTCTATTTAAAGTAACACCAGGTAGCTTTTCAACCTTCATAATATATTTCCAAGTCTCTTGTGATGGTACATCGACTTACAATAGGTTGAATGACACGTCTGCCATAGCCTGACGGGGTCTGTAGCGTTTTTAATCGTACTTTTAAACTTCGGGTTTCAGGTAGTAACCGGCGAACAAAGAGAACTACAAAACTCGACTGCTTTACGGCATATACGTCACTTCCACTTCCACCACCACCCCCACTTCCTTAAAATCGCAGGGCTGTCAAGTGTCACGCATTGAGCGTGACAGTCACATTTCGGTCTTTTGTCACGCTCTCCCGCCACACATTGTATTTCTCACGCTGAAAAACTATTTGTAATATATTTAATATGCCGCAGCGCTCAAAACTCTGGCCGCGCCGCTCTCACTGTGGAACAGGCATGAATTCAAGCGCGTCTCCTCTGGTGTTGTTCGTCTGGTGTTGTTAGCCAATCAGAAAATAGCACTATTGTATCTGGGTAACATTTAACGCAACAACCAATGACACCCCGTAGTCTGGGGTGTTTTTTGGTCTGCCTGATTATGTTACGGAAGCTATCTTATCCTCCGTTTATCTTCATGAATCAGGTAATGATTATTTGTCTTGCCTCAAGCTATAATGCAAATAGATTTGTAAAATTTGCAGATTTATTTATGGTAGCTTGATATTATAATATTGACGATATATGGTTATTATCTACCACTCAAACATTGCATTGAAGTATCATATAGATTCAGTAAAACGGTAACCAATAGACTAGGCTACTATAATGACACTGGCTTGTAAACGTGATCATCGCGATCATTTGTCGTTAGAAAAAAAATAAAACCCATGAAATTATATTCATATGACATGCTGAAAAATATGCCACTGTACCTGGGATGAAGACATTTCACACGCGACGCAAGCAGAACACCTGCATGTGACCTCCTCCTACAGTGTTCAGGGCTATCATGGTTGTCAACAAATGCACGATGACATAGTTTACGACAGTAGTAGAGGACAATACTGTTTCCCAACTGTAGGGGGACCCCGAGAGCAAAAGTTACCTGGTGTTACTTTAACTCTTTACTTATATTTTAGCCGTTGTAACCACCCAGAGGTTGGTTCCTGGTTTTCTTTCTTTGTTTGTAATACCACTACTATGCAGTAGGGGGCTCTAGGTGTCATGCTCCCTTGTATATAGCCATGTAGGAGAAGAAGTTAGGACAGGGTGTGGAGAGGGAAGCATGGTTCTTCTCTTTATGTTCACACACTTTGTTTAGAGTCCAGATTGAGAAACTATTGTTTCAAGCTCAATCAAGTAAGCGTTTTTCTTTGTCTGATTTGTTATGTCAACTGAGGTTATTTCTGTGTAAGCTGTATTTAGTTTGTTTTGGGGGAAGGGGTTTCGGCTATTGTTTGGTGTGAAATCAACATCTAATGCTAGTATGTATTTGTTTTGTTTGTAGAAGGACTTTTTGAATATCATCTGTTTTTCATATGTTCGATGAGGCTCAAGGCTGCAATTCGACTTGGAACATGAGAATTCTATACACTAAGGATAGTGTTTTCAAAGCTTGACTGCAGTCATATGGGATTTGGAATCATTGTGGATTACAACTTGTAACTGCTTCACCTCTGTCACGGGACGATTATTCCTTTGCTCTCCATCGCTGCAAATTGAACCACTGACTCTATGATACAAAACCTTGGATGTACTCTGTGGATTACAGCACAATGAAAAAACGTCTCGGTTACGTATGTAACCCTCGTTCCCTGAGTAGGGAACGGAGACGTTACGTCGGATGACGACGAATGGGGTTTCGCTTAGAAAGCCTATCAACTTTGAGTATTACAAAACGAGCCAATGGCAAAGAAATGCCATGGGTCTGCGGAATTTGCATGACGTAACTCCGCCCCACCTCGTGGGTATAAAAGGAGGAAGTCCGCAACAGCAGTTTATGTTTCTTCGCTGAGGAGCCAAGACTGAGCTCAGGCGATCCCCGCGGTACAGCGGAAAGTGGCAGGCAGACGTAACGTCTCCGTTCCCTACTCAGGGAACGAGGGTTACATACGTAACGGAGACGTTCCCTTTCGTTGTCACTCCGAGTTACGTCGGATGACGACGAATGGGGTTACCAGTCTAATCACGCCACCTTCTCGGCTGTCTTCCAGTGCCCTGCGTAAATCGAGGTCCCTGACATAGAAGGACGAAGGACTCCATTTAACACAGGAATACCAAGGTACACTGGGAAGCATATCCCAAGCTAGGGGAAGTATGCAATTAATGCCAACCCAGAGGGGGGGGGACTTAGAAATACACATATGACCTGAAGGAAACATATGGAGAACACTGGGGTGTCCAGCCGCAGGTGGAATATTTCAACCCCAGGTGTGGCAAGGTGGCTTGCCAAGGGAAAGACACATGCTCAGAGAGGCTTACAGTGGAAATACACATGTGGGGGTCGCTCAGGGGAGGGACCATGCACACGGGAGGCACCTAGCCGACGCGCAGGCAAGAGACACTGGCGCCGACGTCAGGAGTGCTGGAGGAACTCAGGGCTTTCGGAAAAGCTCACCTGAGGAGAATATCGCACGTATCCAGTCCGAGGAGTGGAATGGCGAGCAAGCGAAGACACCTGAGCGGGTCCGGTACTAGCTAGTTGAAGCGAGTACATGAGAGGACACTGGCTCCACTCGGAGATTATAGAATCTGGTGAATGTGTTAGGTGTCGCCCAGCCTGCAGCTCGGCAGATGTCTGTTAGCGAGGCGCCATGCGCTAGAGCCCAAGAGGATGCCACACTCCGGTGGAGTGGGCCGTCACACCAAGGGGGCACGGTCGACCTTGCTGCTGGTAAGCCAAGGCAATGGCGTCCACTATCCAGTGAGACAACCTTTGCTTGGAGAGAGCCTTTCCCTTCAGCTTCCCACCATAACAGACAAAGAGCTGGTCTGAGGTCCTGAAACACCGCATCCTGTCTACATAGGCGTGAAGAGCGCGTACTGGACAGAGCAGTGCCAAGGCTGGGTCTGCCTCCTCCGGGGGCAGCGCTTGCAGGTTCACCACCTGGTCCCGAAAGGGAGTGGTAGGAACCTTGGGCACATATCCGGGCCGGGGTCTCAGGATCACGTGAGAGAAAGCCGGTCCGAATTCCAGGCACGCTTCGTCGACGGAGAATGCGTGCAGGTCCCCTACCCTCTTGATGGAGGCCAGTGCAACCAGGAGCGCTGTCTTCATTGACAGGAACTTAAGCTCGACTGACTGCAGGGGCTCAAAGGGAGCACTCTTCAGGGCAGCTAGAACCACTGAGAGGTCCCAAGAGGGAACGAGAGGAGGGCGAGGAGGATTTAGAAGAGCACCAGACGACGAAGAGGTTCCACTTCAACGCGTAGACGTGTCTTGTGGACGACGCTCTAGCGGAAGTGATGGTAGCCGCCACCGCTGGTGGAAGGGTACTCAAACCTACCTCGAGCCGTCCAGGAGCCACACGTGGAGGCTCCAGAGATCGGGGCGAGGGTGCCACAGGGTGCCCCGTCCCTGAGAAAGAAGGTCCTTCCTCAGAGGAATGGGCCAGGGAGGTGCTGTCGCGAGGAGTGCAAGTTTGGGGAACCAGGTCCGGCCGGGCCAATACGGCGCGACCAAAATGACCTGCTCCTCGTCCTCCCTGACCTTGCGCAAGGTCTGCGCAAGAAGGCTCACTGGGGGAAACGCATATTTGCGGCCCGGCGGCCAGCTGTGCGCCAGTGCACCCGTGCCGAGCGTGCCCTCGGTCAGGGAAAAATACAGGGCGCAATGGGTCGAGTCGTGAGAGGCAAACAGATCTATCTGTGCGTCCCCGAACTGGTCCCAAATCAGCTGAACCAACTGGGGATGGAGTCGCCATTCTCCAGGGAGGGGCTGAAGCCGTGAGAGCTCGTCGGCTGCACAGTTCAGGGCTCCGGGAATGAAAATGGCTCGAAGCGACCTCAGATGCTTCTGACTCCATAGAAGGAGGTGGCGGGCGAGTTGTGACATACGGCGGGAGCGTAGACCACCTTGATGGTTGATGTACGCTACAGTAGCAGTATTGTCTGAGCGGACTAGTACGTGTTGACCCCTGAGCAACGCCCGGAAGCGGTGCAGGGCAAGGCGTACTGCCAACAACTCGAGGCAATTGACATGCCATAGCCGTTGGGGTCCTGTCCAGGAGCCCGCAGCAGCATGTCCATTGCACATGGCGCCCCAGCCCGTGGTGGAGGCATCCGTGGAGACCACAACATGCCAGGAAGCTCGTTCCAGGGGGACACCCGCCCTGAGAAAACTGAGGTTCGACCACGGGGTGAGGAACTGACGGCAGGTCGGAGTAACTGGTACCCGGAGCGTGCCTTGATGCCATGCCCACCTCAGGACTCGGTCGCGAAGCCAAAGCTGAAGCGGTCTTATGTGAAGCAATCCGAGCGGCGTGACCGCAGCTGCAGATGCCATATGCCTCAGGAGCCTCTGAAAATGTTTCAGTGGAACCGCATTCTTGCTCCTGAGATGTCTCAGGCAAGTCAGCAGTGACTGCGCGCGCTCGCTCGTAAGCTGCGCGGACATGGCGACCGAGTCGATGTCCATACCGAGAAAAGAGATCCTCTGCACGGGGCAAAGTTTGCTCTTCTCCCAGTTGACCCGAAGGCCCAGACGAGCTAGGTGCCGGAGCACTAGGTCCCTGTGTTCGCAAACCTGATCTCGAGAGTGAGCTAGGATCAGCCAGTCGTCGATATAACTCAGGATGCGAACCCCATGTTCCCGAAGGGGAACAAGGGCAGCCTCGACGACCTTCGTGAAGGTGCGAGGAGACAGGGCTAGCCCGAAAGGGAGAACCGCATACTGGTATGCCTGCCCCTCGAAAGCAAACCGTAGGAACGGTCTGTGTCGAGGAAGAATGGAGACATGAAAGTAGGCGTCCTTCAGGTCGATCGCTGCAAACCAATCCTGGGCCGCACGCATTCGAGAACGCGTTTGGGGGAGAGCATCTTGAACGGCAGCCAGTGAAGGGAGCGGTTCAGCACGCGCAAGTCCAGGATTGGCCGTAACCCACCGGTTTTCTTGGGGACAGTGAAGTAGGGGCTGTAGAACCCGGACCTCATCTCGGCTGGAGGGACAGTCTCGATTGCACCCTTCGCCAGCAGGGTGGCAATCTCTGCTCTCATGTTAGGGGCATTGCCACCGACCAAAGTGTAGCGGACTCCCCTGAAGCGGGGAGGAGACCGTGCGAACTGAATCGCATAGCCGAGCCTGATGGTGCGCACGATCCAGCGGGACAGACGGGGAAGCTCTAACCAGGCTCCCAGGAACTGAACCAGCGGGATCAAGCGGACGACAGGCGTCCCCCCGGAGGGGCAGCGAAGCGGAGTAACTGGCCCAGACGTGGACGGCATAGCGGCCCGGTGTGGGGGAACAGTTAGCAACCGCGCCCTGACAGAGGGGGCCAGGGGAGGACCATGCTGGTTGTCCCGCGGGGGCCTGCTCTGGCAGGGGTCTGGCGACAGAGGGGGACAGGGGCGAAGCGGTCCGTGGACGGCACGCCGTGTCAAGCACCTCTGGGACAGAGGGGGACGAGGAGAGCACGGCTTGTGGGCGGCGCTCTGTGTCGTCCGAGAACTCTGTCTTCCCAGCGACGGGAGAGTCAGTTCTTAGGAGAATAAGGATTTTTCCCCGGCCCTCCACCGGGGAAAGGAGTGGTCCTGCTACCAACTCCTGGAAGAACTGAGTCCCATCTCTGTGGAGCCCGTCTCAGGAGCGCCGCTTAACCCAGCACGTAGCGGGGGGCGGGGTTGGAGAGGGCTGTGGCGTCCGCCTGCGGCTTCCAGAGCCGGCCCGTCTCTTTAAACGGGCGGGGTGGGAGCCGCGGGGGGGGGCGCCTTCGGCAGTGGGCAGACCGAGGGATCTGAGCGGACGGCGGGCCATCGGGACAGAATCACGTCAGTCTGCACATGGCCGACCTGGGATATGGGAACGTCGGACAGACGGGGCCGCGCGACATTCAGCACATCAGACAGGTTCAGCCACAGAATGGTAGGCATCACCTGACCCAGGGAGCGTACGGCCACTTTCGTCGCTCGGAGAGCAAGGTCAGTGGCGGCGCGCGACTCAGTGAAGAGCCCTGGGTCAGTCCCGCCCTCATGCAAGTCCATGAGCGTCTGGGTCGAGGACCAGCAGAATGGCCATGGCCTGCAGAGAGGCGGCTGCCAGTCCCGTGGTGCTATAGGATCTCGTCACAAATGTAGACGAAAACCATAGACCACGGGCGGGTGCTTAGGATTGCGCCGAGAAGAAGCACTCTGAGGACACATAGCATCGCAACAGAGCGTTCAGCCGGGGGAACCCCAGTGTACCCGTGACAGCGGCCCCATCGAGGGGGGAAAGGCGGATGAGATCAGCGAGCGGTCCCGAGAAAACCAGGGGGTCTTCTGGGACTTCGAGATCTCATCATGCACGTCCGGGAGGGAAGGTATTGGGGTTTGCCGTGGACGAGGGTCGGCGGCCTTACCCAAAAACCAATCGTCCCAGGAAAGCATGGCCATCATCTCTGGATCAGACTCAGGCACAGCCGTATGCACACCAGAGGGTGGCAGCTGTGACGAGTCGTCACTTCGCAGAGAATCAAACCCACCTTGTGAAGCTGCTACAAACATAGTATCATCCTCTGTAGCTTTAAATGAAACACACGGGCCACCAGAGGGTAGACTCGTGGGAATCACCTATTCACTAGTGGGCACCGCCGTTGAGGGGAGGCTGGGGTCACGGACACGGAGTCGGCGCCTTGTTCCAGACCAACACCCTCAGGTCACCCTGGCCACCAGCCGAAGATCGGGGGGTGGATGAGGGGACTCTCACTCTTGCGAGTTCACCGAGTCTCGACCTATATGACGCGATGATCATGTTCCCACAGAGAGAACATGAGTCATCCACGAGCGCTGCTCTAGTATGATCAAGCCCAAACATACCAGACAACGCTCGTGCCCATCAGAGTCCGATACCAAGCTGCCGCAACCATTCGTTTTTTTTTTTTTTTTAAATGCACGGGCGAGCCGTCTTTAAAAAGACGTGCCGCGTGCGCTCTTTTAGAGAGAAAACTCAAGTGTTGAAGCGCCCGGGGAAGCACGCGCTCTCTGATGAACCACTGCAGAGATAAGCAGGAAGCACGCACTCGCCGGAGATCGCGTCACACCAACACTCGAGGCACTCGTTCGTGAAGCTGATAATTCAGAGTTGGCTTGTGGAGAGAAGAATACACTTGGCTCCGAAGCGAAAACATAAACTGCTGTTGCGGACTTCCTCCTTTTATACCCACGAGGTGGGGCGGAGTTACGTCATGCAAATTCCGCAGACCCATGGCATTTCTTTGCCATTGGCTCGTTTTGTAATACTCGAAGTTGATAGGCTTTCTAAGCGAAACCCCATTCGTCGTCATCTGACGTAACTCGGAGTGACAACGAAAGGGAACTAAGGTTTTCATCTAAGGTTTATTTTTATTGCTACTCATCAGACAGTATTGCATTAGTGTGAATCTTTGGGGTATGTTATTGTATATTCAGTGTTTGCTGGGTGGTGTTCATGTAAATACTTTTGTGTGGGTCATCGGATATAAAATGAAAGCATTTCTATTGGTGTATTGAGGTTTATCTTTCAACTGTTTCTTCACTCATTATATTCTCAACAAGTTTGGTCTGTGGGTCCCTCCCTCAAAATTATCTTGTAGCTTGTCTCACTAGGAGTGAATAGGTAGACTGTTACACCGTTCATATTTGGAAGCTATGTCGCTCAGAGCTCCTCACGCCTTGTTTAACGTGGGTCTCACAATCACAATCTCGCCATCTTCGGTCACTAAACAGAGCTAATTGCTATTTACCTGAGAATGGTCGCATTCATGCTTACACAATCAAAGATACTTTGATATAGCCCCTATGGAATTGCATACACTTGAATTTAAGTTAACGTTTACTTCAGTAGAGGTATGGCCACTACTACAGATAAGTCAACCAACTTTACTTCTCTTATAGTAGTTTTGGATTGGCCATGCCGTGATTTCCCACATACACTTATCTAAGTACATTATAATAACATTAAATTAGAACAGAGGTAAGACACCCAGATTTAGGTTGGTCAAGCAGCACGTTTGCTGCCCGAAACGAAAATCCTCTTCTTGTCTTTGCAAACCAAGTACATTTGAATTAGCGCCAAATATTAGTCATCACTAATCTGAAGCAAAACTTGCGGTAACATACAAATCCGTTTAATCTACTTGGGAAAACAATTTCAGAGTCAGTCGGAATAAATCAAATGTAAGAGTTTATTATGTCAGGTAAATGTATCATGCCAATTTTATAATCAGTTCAAAGATAATAAATACAAAACATCAAAAGCTCTGGAATAAAGAGAGAAGATGCGAACCTGACTGTAAAATCCATGATGCAAAGTGTTTTGAGTTACAAATCGCCACAAGCCTTCTTCAGCATCTCCCTAAACACTCAGACCAAGGCAGAAACCTCTTTTCAAATGTAAACATTTGCTAACAATGGGAATTTGCATTCAGAGTTTACACATTTTTGGGAGCAGAATGCCATTTGCCTGGAGGACCCACCCCTCCTCTATGTGCAAGTTATCTCTAAACTCTTAAGAACTGCATTACCTTTTGGTTTATTTGGTTTATATTTCAAATGATACCAAACATGTATAATAATGTATGATAAAAATTCACATTGAACCATATAGATTTTTGGGGGAATATTGGTGATCTCAGCATGAGAGAGAAAGGAGTGGGGGAAGAGGGAAAGAGATGTATTCTGAGGTGAGACTTGCGTCTCTAATGGTGATACTAACTTCACAAGAGAGAGTTAAACTGTTAATTTCTTTTGTTTTGATCAGAGAATTGCCCTCTCTTCCAGTTTTTTCAGTTTTACAGTATTATTGCACTTAGTTACCACTTACCTGCTTTCAGTTCATCCGCTCAATTGTTGTCACAAACTTCCTGTTAACTTCAATCTCCTTCTCTTGAGTCTGCTTCCGTAACAAATTATGCATGTCAACTAAATATTTCAACTTTACAAAGATTAAGGGTTTGGCCCTTACACCATTTTTTTCATGGCATCCCCACCTACTTTCCCATGAATTACCCCATAACATCCATATGTGCTCCTTTTCCCCATAACATCCATATGTGCTTCTTTTCCCCAAGTATAAAAATGACACAACGAAAATATGAGTGATATTAGAATTTATTTGAAACCTAACATTAACATACAGCTTTATAAGAACTACCAAAAAGTGTCATGAAAAAAACCCCCCAAAAAACTCCAGGAGCCTCCTCAAGTAAGCGTACCCTAAAAGAGGAATAGATTGACAAAAAGGGGAACAGACAATTAGACTTATGGTAAGTCAGACAATTTCAGACTGATAACATGATTGGTAACTCTGATAAATGTTAACATTTGGAACAGTATGTACCTTAGGAAGAATTTCTGTGCTTCGGGGCCACTCTCTTCTTTCCCATCTCTGTTTGAACGAGTTGCAGCCATCTTTCGATATACTTTTCAATCTCTCCATTTGATGCACTGGAAGTACTTTCATTTCTTCGCACTGATTTAAAAAAAAGAAGAAAAAAAAGATCAATTGCAATACTATAGACTTTTACCAATCCAGTTTCTTTCAAAATCAAAAACATCTTTACATTGCAGGTGGAACAGAAGTTACATCTGGCATGCCATTTAAGCTTATTTGCAAAGACTATTGAATGCTGTTCATTAAATTGTATTTACATATATTTACACAAATTCATATTGTAAATAAATTAAAAAACAACAACCTCATTAGAGGGTGAAGCTGCAATATCATCACAAAATCATTATTGTTGATTATTGCTCCTTATGTTGTAAGAGTGATCATTACTGTCGAATAAAGTCATAAGCCCTATTTGCACGGGATTAGTATTATCTGGGGACCTTGTGTGATTTAGAAATTAATCTGAATTTCGTGTGGTGCATTCACACGGGATACGTGAAGCCTTTGATTTTACTTGAATTTTCTGACTTATCTCCCGGATATGATGTCAATGGGTTATTGCTTGGAAATGTCTTGTCGTTATTATAGGTCTAGCTGTATGATAAATCAAAAACAGAAGAATGTTCCTTACCGCATGCTGCTATACATGTCATTCATCTCCATCTAATCATTCTTTTTGTTTGTGCTCTTCTGATGGTTTTCAGCTTTCTCTTTCTGCAAATTGTATAGTTGTATGGTGTATAGCGATATGACCCAGCAGCACCTAAAATACTATCAAAACACTCCAACGCAGCCTCCATTCTTCGTGAAAGCGCATAAAAAAGCGCACAGGAAACAAAAAACCTTGAAAATATTATAAACGACCCTGCCGAATCACAGAGATGCCGATTCGCACGGGACTCATATTATCACAGGACCTCGGTGTTCGGCAAAATATGGTAGGTCATTTGTGTGGGAATTTTTACTTTACAAATTACAGACATGGCCGATTCGCACGGGATTATGATCACAGACAACCTCCGCAATTACTACAAATGACTAGAGGTCACCAGTTAATACTAATCCTGTGCAAATAGGTCTTTAGTCTGGCTACAGACATCAGACGAAGTACTAAGAACCATTTATGAATTTAGTAGAAAACTAAGGCCACATCCACACAAAGCCAGAGCTTTCCCTATTTTTTTTTTCTGCGTTGTCTCAAGAAATATCTGCGTACACACGAAACCACTGAAACCAACTCAAAACAATGTAGTATACATGCCAGACCAGTATGTAGTGATGTAATTCTGCCACAGAGATACACTTAAAACAAAGAAGAAGACTTGGAGCATGCGCATAAACCTTGCGTGCTGTATACAATAATAATAGGCTCGGTAGCATCTTCTTTTTTTTTCTTTTTTTTTTACCAAGAACTTTATTGAACAATATAAACAACCATAAACGGTCTGGTACAAAATATGAAATGTCTTAATCAGACAACAAACAAGCATCATAGCATAGGAAAGAAAATATAAATAAATAAAGAAGTAAAATAAAGGCCTAAGACTCCAACCAGCTCCAAAACACCTGCCTGGAAGTTTTTTAGTAATCCTGGAGACTTTGATTAGCTGATTCAGGTGTGTTTAATTAGGGTTGGAGCTAAACTCTAGCACTGTCAGCCGACTCACAATTATAGCTTAATTATAAATAAACATTACTTTGATATTATATGTGTAGGACGGTTTATTAAAATTATATTATATGTTAGATTATCAAAGGTTTACTCACCACAGTAGCAAGTTCTTCTGGCAATTAGCAGAACAAAAGCCCGCTAGGTGTCGTCAGTAGATGTCAAAGCAAGCGCGCATATCTTGAAACTCATATTGCAGAAATAATGTTAAAGTTCCCTTTAACCACTTTAAGATTGTTTCATTATAGGAATTAAATCATTAATTTCCTAATTTAGTTAGTTAAGAAAAAAAAAGAATGTGGGGAAAAGGAAAAATATAAATAGGAATGAAAATAAAATAAAATACACTAATAAATAACATAACATTGACAGGGAAAGGATATTACGTTTAAATTTAAGGGTCACTGCTAAATACAATTTACCATATTGTAAAAGGAGACCCACCCCCAGCATTCAACCTAAACTGGTCCGGGTTAGTATGGCCATATCTCACCCAAAATCAGACCAGCCCTTAAGGTCCGTAATTAGGACAAATGTGGCTAAATGTGCCGTGTCTCAGCGCAAATTGGGCCGCACATCCAAAGCCTAGCCAAATCTGGCAACGATTACTGGGCAGGTGCTGGCTCACTTTTGGTGAGCCAATTGCACTGGCTACCTGGGTTTGTTTGACTGGTTGTGAACAACAATGTGGCAAACACTCCAAGAATTTAGGTGAAATAATAAATAGACCTGAGACAGGTGCTGAAGACGCCCCCAGTGTGACAATGCAGCACAGAATCTCATTCCCGCTTTTTCAGGGAACATGATTACAGTCAAGTAACCCGAGACGTTCCCTTTCAAAAGCTACTGTCAATGCCGTGCTGATTTAAGCACTATGGGAATGAGAATGCAAACGCCGCCACACTGGAAGTGTCTGGACCCCTCAGGTCTATATAGTGTGTGCACACAAACACGAGAAAGGCCTCAGACATAAGTTTGGAATATCGACTCAAGGACGTGTGAGCCTGGAGTAACATGAACATCCAAACTATAGAATCTAATGAATGTGTGTGGAGAGGACCAGCCTGCCGTATCACATACTTGTTGCAAGGGGGCACCTCTTGCTCGAGTATGCAACCCCCCTGATGGAATGAGCCCTAACTTCTAGAGGCGAAGCTTGACCACGAGCCTCATAGGCTAGAGAAATAGCATCCCTCACCCCGTGTGACATTGTTTGCTTGGTGGCGGCCAACCCCCGTGTTGTGGCTCCCACAGCAAATGAAAAAGTTGCTCTGACTTACACCACTGTCTAGTGAAGTGGATGTAAGTCTGAAGAGCACAATCTCAACACAGTAGATAAAGTTTCTCCTGCTCCAGTGTAGTGAATGGTGGAGAACAGAAGGCTTAAAGAACAACCGACATGGTCAATAATGCAATAGGAAGATAGACAGGGTGAGGGTGCAAAATAGTTTTGACCACTCCAGGAGCAGTGTCTAATCAGGATGGCGAAATTGACAGGGCCTGCAAATCCCCAATTTTCTTTTACCCTCTGGGGTCTGAGGTGTTTGCTGAGCCCTCTAGGTGTTCTGACATGCTCTGACATTTGTGCTTACTTCTGCTACTTGTAACATTTTCATGGCTAAAGTCTGATTACACTGTATTCAACACAAACTCTGCTACAAAAATATGTAAGCAGCATGTACGTAAAAGTTTGTAGTTTTGAGAAAATTACATTTATGCATGGTTTTTGAAAAAACTAAAAAAATAGTCACTGAAATAAGAAAGGAAACAAGTACACCATAGTTCCAAAAATGTGAAAAAAATTAATGGTAGACTCACATACAGGTGGTAACGTTTCGAGCACATAGGCTCTTCGTCAGTTTACCATTACATTTTTCACATTTTTGGAGCTATGGTGTGCGACTTTTTTTCCTTTTTTATTCATTCCTTTGTTGAGCACCCAATTTGAGCAACGTATTGCTTTTCTGTGGATGTGCGTGCTTTGGATCTGATAGTCACTGAAATAAGGCCATACAATCCATATTGATTATTTGTTCACAAGTCTTTTGAAAATTGTATCACATAGCCTAGAATTTTTGCTTCAAAACAATGTGAAAATCATCCTGCCCTAACCCTGGCCACAAACAATATATTGATTTAAAATTTGTAAGACATGTTTTGTGTAAGAAAGCTTTATGCGGGGAGGGCATGAATAATCATGAATATTGATGTGTTTCACACCTGGGAAGACAAAAACCCTCCCATAATGGCCCTATCAGGTGGGACTGTGAAAGAACCAGAACAAAGAATGAGGAGAGTTTAGAATGGCTTTTTGATTGTTTGGATTTATTTACAACAATGTTGGAGCTGCAAGGACTCCATCCCCAGGTAGTCCAGCTGTTCAAGGACCACTTCGGGGCCGCACAGTCACATTTGTTTGCCTCTCCGGACTTGTCCCATTGCCAGGTGTTTTACTCCCCGACCGAGCGGAGTACCCTCGGCACGGAGACACTGGCACACAGCTGGCCCCGGGGCCTCCGCAGATATGCGTTTCCCAGTGAGCCTTCTTGCAAAGCGCTCCTCTCGACAGCCCTTCCTGACCCATTCCTCTGAGACAGTTCTCAGGGACAGGGCACCGTTGGCACCCGCGTCCAGACCTCTGGAATCTCCATGTCTCCAAAGGAAGGGACGCGGAGGTTCTTGATGATCTACCACAACATGTTGTAGACACCATCACTTCTGCGAGAGCACTCTCTACGAGGCATGCTTACGCCCTGAAGTGGAACCTGTTCTCTGAGTGGTGTTCTCTCCAGGAAGACCCCCGAAGATGTTCGATCTCTTCTGTGCTTTCTTTCCTTGCAAGATGGGTAGGAGCGAGGGGTGTCTCCCTCCACCCTCAAATTGTATGTTGCCTCTATGAATTGACGCACATCATGATGCAGTGGATACAATCCATGGGGAAGCACGAATTGATCGTCAGGTTCCTGAGGAGAGCAATGAGAGAATCCGCCTTGTGCCCCCTCTATACCCTCTTATGACTTATCTCTGGTGCTACTGCACTCAGAGACCTCCCCTTGAGCCACTTCAGGCAGCTGAGTTAAAAACCTGTTTTTAAAAGAACAGTTCTCCTGCATGTTTGGCCTCTATCAAGAGGGTAGGGGACCTGCACGCATTTTCGGTTGATGAATCATGCCTGGAATTCAGGCTGGCCAACTCTCACGGTTACCTGAGACCCCGGCCTGGATATGTGCCCTAGGTTCCTATCTCTCCCTTTAACGGGACCAGGTGGTGAGCCTTCAAGCGCTGCCCCAGAGGAGGGAGACCCAGCCCTGGCTTTTCTCTGTCCCTTCCGCTCCTTGCGGTTATAGCTGGACAGAACGCAAAGCCTCAGGACCTCAGACCAGATCTTGTCTGTTACGGAGACCAGCAGAAGGGAAGGCTGTTCACTGGATAGTGGTTGCCATCATCTTGGTGTGTTTACCCAAGGTGCACCATGCCCACCTGGGTAGTGAGCCTCTCCAAAGAGAGAGTGAAGCTCCTTCCTGGGCGCTGACACAGGGTGCCTCGCTGACAGATGTTTTAGAGCTGCGGGCTGGGCGACACCAAACACGTTCGCTAGAAAAATAGCCTATGTGTTGAGCCGGTTGCTTCCCGTGGGCTCCCTTCACATGAAGCCAGTTTCACTGTAAGCCCGGTTCGAAGTGTCGGCTTGCTGCGCCATTCCCCTCCTATGGACTGGATACGTGTGCCATTCTTGCTCCAGTAGAGTTCCTCTTTCACTGTCGTCACCGGACAGTGACGACAGTGCTCTGCCGTCACTGTCCGGTGTGTCTCCCCCCTGTTATAGGCTGGAGCCACCTCAGTGACATTCCATATTTTGCACTGCCCGGTAATGCCCAGTCCATATGTCCTCCACGTCACCGTTCCCTCCTTCATGGAACAAGGGTAACATACGTAACCCGAGACGTTTTCTGTCATGTAAAAATTATTTTATGCAGCCCTTTAAGTATAATAGAAAAAATAGTAATAGTACAAAAATAGTTTTCTGTAAAGAAAAAATATTAGTATTGTTATTAACTATTAATCATTCAAAATTAACACTTCAGTACACTACACTAGAAAAAAAATATGGATTATCATATGTTACTTCAAATGGTTTCAGACGTTATGAAATGAGATTGGAGTAAAAACATATCCTGTTTGGCGCGTTTTGCTTTTCAAATGCACAGCGCCAGTGACTCAAACTCACAGCGCTCGCAGAGAACATTTACTGAAGAGATTAAGTCGCTCCTCAAAACATTATTGTTACCACATTATAATAAACATCTATGTTTGAGCAGATATCCACCAACACATTATTTCATAGTAAACAATGGTCTATACATTATAATATTCATTATGTTAGTGTAAACACTCATACTAGCCTACTTTTATATCATGCTATGTTTTATATTAAAGAGTCAAGTCAAATCAATTCACCTTCATTTATATAGCGCTTTTAACAATATGGACTGTTTCAATACAGCTTTACAGTGATAATAGGAAATTAAAGTAACAGAGATTGTTTTGGCTTTACAGCAGCTCCAGAATAAAGTTATTGTCCAGCTAAAGTTAGTTTTGATTGATTCACTTCCATCGCAACGATCATTAGTTATTAACTGGCGAAGTTATTAACTGCCGCTAACACGACACCGTTCTAACAGAAAAACGCAATCCGGCCGCTCATTTGCATAAAACAGAGCCTGGTGGCTCTGAGAATTTTTTATCGCTTCCGCGTAGCCACGTGAATTGGAATTATCCCGAAAACGTTTTATCAGTACAGAGATAAAGGGAAGGAGGCCTTAGTGACACTTCAGGACTGCGTTGTCGTCGTGTCCAGGCGCAGTTCCTTCATCAGATCCAGATACGGTCTGGATCCGGCGGACTGCGGTAAACCTCGGGATAAACAGAGAGACAAATATTAGCGTAGACGCCATCCTTCTTATGATGTACAAAGTACATCAGGATTTATGGGAAGTGTTCCCGGTTCCGGCTGATCTAAACTATGCAGCCTAACATTGAATTATAGAAATCTATAATGTGTTATGTGTATGCTAAGCCAAAGAGATGTGTTTTTAGTCTAGATTTGAACTGACAGACTATGTCTGCTTCCCGGACAATGTTAGGAAGATGGTTCCAAAGTTTTGGTGCTAAATAGGAAAAGGATCTACCGCCAGCAGTCGATTCTGATATTCTAGGTATTATCAACTGGCCAGAATTTTGAGATCGCAATAGACGTGACGGACTATAATGCGTTTAGAGCTCGCTCAAATACAGGGGAGCTAAACCATTTAGTGCTTTGTAAGTAATCAGCAATATTTTACTAGCGACGGTCCTAGTACTGAGCCTTGTGGTACGCCATACTGAACTTTTGATCGATAAGACATCTCTTCATTTACTGCTACAAACTGATAACAGTCAGATAAGTATGATTTAAACCATGCTAATGCAATTCCACTAATGCTAACATAATTTTCGAGTCTATTTAAAAGAATGTCGTGGTCAATAGTATCAAATGCAGCACTAAGATCGAGTAACACCAATAGCGAGATACAACCACGATCGGATGATAACAGCAAATCAATTGTGACTCTAATGAGAGCTGTAAATTTGGAGATTTGTGTCTTGGGTGCACGGGGCAGGATATGCGTACAGCGGAAAGTGCACTACACGAGGATAAATGGTGCGAAGAAGCGATGAACGAACAGCTTGGCTTGGAGTCGGATCAGCTTGGATACAGTAGCCGAGGCGCAGAGGAAGAGCGGCGTGGAGCTGCGGGGAGCACGCGGCGGAGGAACGCCACAGAACGGATCAACCTACGACAAAAGAGAAGTAATCTACTTCATTCAAAACCACAGTCACGGAGGTATGATTTGACACTCTTTCACACACTCAACCACGCTAAAGTTATCTGGGACGCTAAATCGAAACCTAAAGGTCTGCTGGGAGGACATTTAAATGTTAGGAGTATTTCCTCTTAAACCGACCAGGTGGAAAAACTGCTTACGGACTCGAACTTGGATTTTATTTGTCTATCGGAGACCTGGTTAACAAAGATATCTCCTCAGGCAGCATACTGCATTCCAGGGTATAGCATATTTAGAAGGGATAGGTCTACTGGAAGAGGTGGTGGATTACTTTTCTATATTAAAGAGCATTTACAATGCCAACAGATAAATGTGCAAGATAAATTGGATATAGAGATTGAGTGTATTGCTTTAACTATAAATGTGTCACCTCAGATGTCATTCATTTTAGCTGGTTTTTATAGACCATCTTCTGCTGATGTTAAATTTTATACATCATTTAAGGAGATTTTAAAGGAATTAAATATGAATTAATGATATTGAGAAGAGGATCTATGACCTCTGGAAGCATCTCTTTCAATAGTTTATTCGGTATAGGGTCTAACATACATGTTGTCGATTTAGATGATTTAACGAGTTTAGAAAATTCTTCCTCTCCTATAGCAATGAATGAATCGAATTTTTCGTCAGTGAGACTACAATGTACTGTCTGATGCGATACTGTAGTAGACGGTTGCATAGTTATAATTTTTTCCCTGATATTATCAATCTTATAAGTGAAGAAGGTCATAAAGTCATTACTGATGTGCTGCTTGCAAACTTCTGGGCTTGAAACTTTATTTTTTGTCAGTTTAGCAACTGTTTCGAATAAATACATAGGGTTTTGTTTATTTTCTTCTAATAGGGTTGAAAAATAAGCAAATCTAGCAGCTTTTAAGGCCTCTGTATGCAATAGAGCTCTACTTCCATGAAATGCGAAATACCTCTAGTTTTGTTTTCTTCCAGTTTCGCTCCATTTTTCTGGCTGCTCTCTTTAGGGCCTGAGTGTGCTCGTTGTACCACGGCGTTGGACTATTTTCTTTGATCTTCTTTAAGTGCAACGGAGCAACTGTGTCTAAAGTGCTGGAAAAGAGATCTAAAAGTATCTGTCGCAATATCGAGTTCTGCTAAGCTATCTGGGATGCTGAGATGATGAAACTGATCAGGAAGATTATTAATAATGCAATTTTGTGTGGCAGAAGTGATAGGTCTAACATACTTGTAACACGGAGTCGGCTTTGCAGCCTTGGCTAAATGTAATTTACACGAGACTAGATAATGATCTGAGATGTCATCGCTCTGCTGCAGAATTTCAACAGCATCAACATTGATTCCATGTGATAATATTAGATCTAGAGTATGATTACGACAATGAGTAGGTCCTGACACGTGTTGTCTAACTCCAATAGAGTTAAGAATGTCTTTAAATGCCAATCCCATTTAATATTTAATATTTTAATATTCATTATCTACATGTATATTAAAATAACCAACAATTAGGACTTTATCTGCAGCCAGTACTAACTCTGATAGAAAGTCAGCAAATTCTTTGATAAAGTCTGTATGGTGTCCTGGTGGCCTGTATACAGTAGCCAGCACAAATCTGAAACGTGATTTATCATTTGCACTATATATTGTTACATTAACCACCAACACTTCTTCAAAAAAAATATATTTGAAACTAGACTTCTTAGTAATTTTGAAAATATTACTATAAATTACAGCAACACCTCCCCCTTTGCCTTTCAGACGAGGTTCATGTTTATAACTGTAATCTTGCGGGGTGCACTCATTTAAAGTAATATAATCATTTGGTTTTAGCCAGGTTTCTGTCAAACACAGCACATCTAGGTTATAGTCTGTAATCATATCATTAACAATAAGTGCTTGTTTAAGTAAGGGATCAAATATTCAGCAACCCAAGCTTTATCATTTGTTCATTTGTATTATTTCTGTTTTTTATTTGTTGAACATCAATAACATTTTTACCCTTAGATGGGTTTGGAAGTTTTTTGTATTTCCTAATTAGGGAACAGTTTCTATATGATGATATCTAGGTGAAAGAGCCTCTATGTGATGGGATTTATCTGACCTTGGTGACGTGAGACAGCTGGCAGACGGTCGTTTTAGTCAGTTTGTCTGCTTCCTGACCCGAGCCCCAGATTGTCATGTTTGAACTCTAAGACTATGTGCCATATTACTAGAGAGAAGAGCAGCACCATCCCAGGAGGGATGAATACCATCTCTTTTCAACAGGTGAGGTCTGCCCCAAAAACTTTTCCAATTGTCTATGAATTCTGTATTATTTTGCTGACACCACTTAGACAACCAGCCATTGAGTGATGACAATCTGCTAACTATATCATCACTCCTTCGAACAGGAAGGGGGCCAGAGCAAATTACAGTGCCTGACATCGTACTTGCGAGTTCACACACCTCTTTAACATTCATTTTAGTGATCTCCGACTGGCGAAGTCGAACATCATTAGTGCCGACGTGAATAATGATCTTAGAGAATTTACGATTAGCATTAGCCAGCACTTTTAAATTTGCTTTGATGTCAGGCGCTCTGGCTTCCGGCAAACATGTGACTATGGTGGCTGGTGTCTCTATTTTCACGTTCCGTGTAATAGAATCGCCAATAACTAGGGCACATTCAACAGGATTCTCAGTGGGTGTTTCACTGAGAGGGGAGAATCTGTTTGATGTTGTAATCGGAACGGAAGAGCGGTGTTTTGTCCCGCGACTACAGTGCCTCACAGTCACCCAATTGCCCTGCTGCACGGGCTCTACCTCAGCCAGAACCGAACAATGTACAGTGTTCTCTAAGCTAGTCACATCCAAAGCAGTATCTAAAGCCCTTGCACTTACACAATTAACCTCAATTAAAGTTTGGATGCGTGTATCTAGTTCTGAAATCTTCTCCGTCAGCCTGACTATCTCCCTGCATTTATTACATGTAAATCCTGTGCAGACGGAGAAGGCTATGCTATACATGTTACATGAGGTGCAAGTCACAATAAGAGGAGATGACATGACTTACCGTGTTTGTTGACTGATTCTACTTACCACAGCTTTGATGGATTTGTAAAAGGCGGGCGCGCGAGCTAAATAAATAAAACAATAAAGAGCGCACGGATGGCAAACTAACAGGCTAGCGAATTAGTAGCTTGTTGTGCTAGCAACGATTTAGATTGAAGCTAGCGATGTCAGGTTAATATGTGATGTTGAGTAAGTTGTATTTAGCAGTATAAACAACAGGGAATGCTAGTAAATAATGATTCAAAACAGAAAGATGTACGAAGCTACAGACACGAACCAACAGCAAGGCAGCAAGGCAGACAGGAGCAATCGAGCATAAAACCATTCTCATGTCATACATGTATATTTATTTAGCATTTAAAGGATGTTTCCGCCGATTTAATACATTTTAGTCAAGCAATAGTTCAACTACAATGTGAAGTTTATGCAACAATAACAGTCTAACTAATATAATTCAGAATACATTTCTTACCTTAAAATCTTTCTTGTCTTCAAATCATTTTCTTCTTCTGAGGTAAATCCAATGTAAGCTCACAGCGTGTCTTCCAAACTCTACGAAAAGTAGAGGACTGATGAACTTTGGTGCTTTGTGTTTGAGGTAATGAGTTTGTTTACAGGTTCGGGTTCCTTCACGTGGACTATTTGCATATGAATATCTTTTGCGCGTGGGGGTGTGGTCACATTAGAGCTAATTAGTAGGCACTTGAGAAACTGGACATCTTTTTGGTTTCATACAAATTACTAAACAGAGAATATGTGACCCCGCCTGTGAACCCCCGGCTAAAGTCGCAGAATCTAATTATGAGTAAAAGAGCGTCAAAGTAGTCATAGAAATAAAAATGACAAAAATAGGTAATGTGTGTTTATTGCTGTAAATGATAGATTATACCAAGGGTTTTGAGATGCAATACTCACATTTTCATTTATAACATGATAAATACTAAAATTAATGATTTTATTGACACTACGTTATACTTTTGCGCCAAAAAAAAAATACCGGACGTGGGCTTTCTATACATTTCAATCGTCTCTGGGTTTATTTTTTGGCGCAACAACACCTGCTGATTCTTATATCATTCAGTTCAGGAACTTCTTTTCTACTTATTTCTATTAGAAAGAGTGAACAGACCTTAATATCAATCCGCACGAGCGGCAAACAGGTCAACGCAATGAAAAAAAAATGCAACTTAAGCCGGGTTCAGATGTCTGAGGAGATTGTTTCGTGTCATCGACAAACATTTAAGAACAGCTTATTTGTTTTGTAGCTCAGTATTCTGCCAATAATATTAATCTTATTTTAAGGACATTTTAGGCCTGCTAAGTGTCAGTAATATAATTCGTTTGCTGGATGGTAATTTACTGCGTTGTTTTGACATCTGACATGGCAGCACCGAAGCATGAGCAGGAACGTAAAATAGCTGATTGCTAACAGCTTGTTAGATATTAATCTCGGTGGAATTGCCCCAAATTATGATTTAACCGGTTTTATAGCGGATTATTTTCTGGAGGATGATGGTGATGATGAACAGGACACATTCTTTGACGAAACTGACGAGGAATTTGACGGTAAGTTTTTGTCATTATTTTTTTTTATGCTGAATATGTAACATAGGCCTACTGTCAGTGTTCAGCCAATGTAATGCTAACACAGAAATCATCCTGTGATGCAAAAATAGTGGATTTAAATGTTTATTACATTTGTTGATTGGGATTGAGTCAGTTTAAATTAATTACGTTTATGACATGATGTTTATTTGTTTGATTACACTCTGAATTGAAGCCATGGCCATATCCATACCTGTTTCTTGTCCCTATGCCCTCCCCTCAATTAATCAGATCCAGTCTGATATCTTCATATAAAATGCTTCATTATCCATTTTAAATGTGGATTTAAAATGGATAACCCCCCTCCCCCTGCATGTTTAGGTCTCCATTTAGGTCTCTTGCTTTGAATTGAAACAATTCTCCTTGTTTTTTCAGGCAGTGACCAACATGATGATGAGGACGAGCCAGTTTTGGTGATTGAACCCCAAGCTATTAGTCTGATATTATATTTTCTCTGATATTTCATTTTACTAATAAAGTTATACAAATCATTCAACTGAATTGACATGGTAATTGTTGTTACAATCAAGCTCTTCTGGTACCCCCATTCGTTTCAATGTTTTTATGGTTTTAGCTTTTTGGACATGCGCATCATAATAAATAGGCCTGTTTTACAAAACTTTAAGAATTTTCCCATAAATGTGTCCTATATCACTAAAAAGGGGAGAATCTCAGCTTTAATGTGGTATATTGCACATATGGAGGATAATTATGGATCAAATGTGTTGCAGTTTTAAAAATAAGCTTTTTTTTAAATTGGAATTTCTCAAAAACATGATTTTCTGAGCCCGAAATTCAGCAAATCTTTGACATAGCCTTACTCAGTCAATATTAAAGATATCAAGGTTATATTTTCACAGAATGTTCTTTACATTATGTAGGATGATTTTATGTAGAAAACAGTGAATCACAAAAAAATGACTTTAGCTGGGTTTTCACAGGCAGGGTCACATATTTGTTTTCGTTTTGAATTAGATCATTTAAAAGTACACTCTTAAATATTTATAAAGATATATTGCTCATGTATGTGTGATAAGTATTTGCTGAGTTTTGTTTCAGTTTATAGACGTGCTCAAGAAAAAAAAGTTCACAGAGACGGAGAGGCAGAAAGCACACCCTGTTTATTTTCTTTATTTTACAAAAGCACAATGTTTTGCTTTGATTGTAAGTGGACACATACAAAAGTAGACATCTTACAGATTGTTTTTTTCATATTTCTTTTTTCTGTATGACCATAAATGACGGAGTAATTTAAGTCTATTGTGCTACTATGTGAAGAAAATCCAGCAAAACGCGCCAGCGCATTTGTCGACCCCTAAGGGTTAACAAAGTAATGGCCATGAGAAAACCCATCTTTAGAGTCAGAAGCTTATCAGGCGCTGACTCTAGTGGTTCAAAAAGTGGTCTCGACTAGCCCCTCCAGGACTATGGCCAAGTCCCACAAAGGGATCTTTGCTCTAACCGTAGGCCTCAGTCGCCTCATTCTACAGATGAAGCAAGCGATCAGAGGGTGCTTCCGGACTGGAGCCTTATCATGGCAGGCCGATATGGCGGCCACAAATACCCTGAAATTAGCAGGGCTTGCTGATCATTTTTCCTGTAGAAACTCCAGCACTGAAACAATCTGTAACTGAACTGGGTCTGCACGGATAGTAGGTTTTCTGTTCAAAGACACCCCATTTAAGGGCATAGATTCTTCTTGTGGAGGGCACCCTAGTACTCAGAATAGTCTGTACAACATAAGTGGGAAGCCCAGCATCCCTCAGTTGACCCCCCTCAGAGGCCAAACGTGAAGGTTCCATATATTGAATGTGCTTTGGACTGAAGGCCCCTCCTGTTATGAATGGCCCAGGGCAAGCTGTCGACGAGGGATATTATCTCTGAGAACTGAGAACTTGAGAACTTCTGGTCTGCCAAAAAGGTGCCATCAATAAGAGGCAATACCCTTGTTGACGGACCTTGGCCAGGACTCCCCGGAGCAGAGTGATCGGTGGAAATGCATAAAAACGCAGTCTTGGCCACATATGGGCCATAGCATCCAGACCCAGGGGGGCTGGGTAATTGCGGCGGTAGCGTAGACCACCTTGCCGGTCGATGTACGCAACGGTCGCAGTGTTGTCCGTACGGACCAGTACGTCTCTGCCCTTTAGCGGTGTCTTTTTAAGCGGCTCGAGGCCATTGATGTTTGCAGTTTGCTAGCAACTCGAGGCAGTTGATGTGCCAATGCGGTTGGGGGCCCGTCCACACCCCTAACACTGCATGGCTGTTGTACGTGGCACCCCAGCCGGTGGCAGAGGCATCTGTGAACACCACAGCATGCCTGGACACCTTTTCCAAGGGCACTTCTCCCTGCAGAAACAAGGGCTCTCAGGCTTCACCAAAGCTTGCTCTATTTTGTTGTAGATCTATAGACCGTTACGCTCCCTCAGAAGTCTGTCTGAAATCCGTTTCGTGAGGTACCTTCATGCGCAAACGTTGCCTGTAAAGTTATTGCCTGATAGGGCAGCAAGGCAGCAATTCAGCTGCCTAAGTTTTCGGACGCAGCCATAATCTGTGATGTTCCCTTTCAAAAGCTACTCTCAATGCTGCGCTGATTTTAACGCTATGGTAGAGCATCGATGGGAAAGCATCTTTCATTACCGTCAGCATACTCGTACTTGGCATAGCCTGGATAATTCTTATAAAGCCAAATTTGTTTTATTGGATAAGCTAGGTTTGTTGGTCATCATTGTTTTCTGTCTAGCTAGCATTCTATGAACACTGAACCAGTTAGCTAGCAAACACAAAAAATAACAGATAACGCCAATTTTACATCAAACAGATCGTGTATGAAAAAGGCCAAAGTTTTAGGGACAGATTTACTAAACAGCAACTTAGCCTGGGACCGCAATCCCATAAAAGTGGTGATGGGAGTGGAAAATTCTGCGGGTGATTTACTGACAATGCGCATATTAAAGAACAAAGATGCAACCATGATTATCAGGTGCATGTGATATAGCCTACTAACAGCAAATAATGATGCGAATACCATAAATTGGCTAGCATAAACCTTAGTAAATCACGTTGCATGATTAATTAAAATATTCTCCTCCCATAAATATTGCATCTGAAAGGGAAATTTCTACAAATGCATACACTTGCATACAAATGTTATTTTTTTCTACCCAAATCCTGGGTTGAGCCCTTTGGGTCATTTTTTGGGGGGTTATTTTTTCAGTATTTGTGTAGTTTTTGTGTTACCCAGCTCCTGGGTCAGACGTAACAACCCATTGTTTGGGTAGTTTTGTGTTGCCCAGATCTTCGGTCAGACATAACAACCCAGGGAATCGGGTTATTTATTGCGGGATTTTTGCGACCTCTTCAGGAGAGAGCAGTGCAGCTCCGTCAAAATTATGCATGTCTTTGATAATATACAGGTTTGTGTACATTTTATTTTATCTATAAATTCGTTATTGTTCTATATATGGTTTAATTTTATGCAAAGCAACATATGGGGGCACGATGTGAGTCACTTACACTAGTGTTGCAATAATCTTTTTGCGTGATGGAAACGCTTGATGCCTTGCATAAAATTGAACGATTTTAATAAAAAAGATACAGAATATAAATGCGTATGGTGTTAAAATGTTCTCATAACTGTACACTGATTGTTTATGGACAGGTTATGGAGCCTGCCACCACATATTTCGGCTACGAGTGAAACGCAGTGTGGCAGTCTGAAGTTCCCCCACAGAACATGATACAAGCTCCGCCACGAGATCCAGCACTGTCCCCTTAGAAATGGGACAACAGAGACTGGTCGATTACACTTGAATTACTTATAAATGTTTAATTTTTACTTCTAATATTTGTTAAACGAGCTTAAATGTTGGAAATATGTATTAAAAACTATATAGAATAATATAGCTGCAAGCAGCAATTACCGGGGCCAAGCACAATCAGACGACAAGACATGCCAACATTGCTGAAAGTGTCAGACCAACTGCAACAATGAGCAATTAAAGACATTTAAAGACAATTGTAGGGGAAATGGCTGAAAAATCATAGAAACTGTAAATAAAAATATGATTAAATGGATTATCACTTTTGACCAATAGGTGGCGCAGTTACAAAACTGATGTGATGTGGTCAGAGTGAAGTGACAATGACACATATAAAGTTTGGTGTCAATATGTCAAGGCATTGCAGAGATAAAGCCTGAATAGTGCTTTTAGCATCATGCCTCAACTTTGCTGCTGCTCTATACGAAAACGGTTTCATCTATCGACACGAAATCTATAACTTTTAGTCGGCACGGTCTGGAGATGATGCGATTCGATTTTGGTGAAAATCGAACAAACGGTGTAGGAGGAGTTCGAAAAAGTAGGTTTTGACTGAAAATAGAGATTTGGCCAAAAAAGGAAAACCTAGTATCTATGTTCTCAGCTTGACCCAAGGAATCTATTAAGTCCAGTGGCATTTCAACAGGCAGATTTATTCAAAAGTTATTAGCATTTTTGGAAATTTAATTATAACTTTTGACCAACAGGTGGCGCTATCTCGAAATCTTTTGAGTACCTTCAGAGGATGGTGTTGTTGGCAAATTCTGAGTTTCATAATGTTACAGCAATGCATTTGTTTAGTATAGCATTTTATTTCACAAAACTGTATTGAAGTCAATGGGAATTTCATGTTTTGTTCTATTATAGCGCCACCAAGAGGCTCAGTCCCACAATTTGTTTTATGTGTCCTCAGAGTGAGCCCGTACATATGTGTGTCAATTTTGGTGAAAATATCTCAATTCACTTCAGAGTTATAGACATTTATATGAAAAAACACGTAAAAAATGACTGACACATGACTTTGTTTGAATTTGACCACCCCTTACTATCAATATTTTTGTATTTGGGCATTGGTGTATGGTTGACAAGCTATGGTTCCAAACTTCTGACGGTGGTTTCGTCTCGATCGGACAAGCGGTTTCGAAGATATAGCCAAATGTTTTTTTCGCGCTAAATCGCAACGCTACACAAACCGTAAGACGAAACCCAGCATGTTTGGTATCGTTGGACTCGGCAACGATTCAGGAACTCAAAAAGATGACTCCCGTGAAAATAAGTCGACCACACCCAAAGTTATAAGCATTTGAAAAAAACATTCACCACTAGGTGGCGCTGTTTCGAAACTTCTCAGGCTCCTTCAGGGCATCGTACTGATGAACCATACCGAGTTTCGTAACAATTCGTTCATCTGTTCAGAAAATACAGCATTTTAGCACATGATTCAAAATGGCCGACAGACGAAATGGCCAATATGGGAAAATTGGATATCAGTTGACTCGGCATGACGCCCTGAATCTAACAATGTCACAGTGTCTGGTTTGTGTTTCCCTGGGTTTCCACCAGAGGTCCTTTTCCACCACGGTGTCCTTCACTCAGACTACATTTCCCATCATCCTGTTTGTCACTCATTGATTATTGCACACAGCTGTTTCCCGTCACCTTGTTAGTTTCTGTGTGTATTTATACCCTGTCTGTTTCTGTGTTCATTGTGGATTCCTTGTTTATTGTCACTGCACTTCGGAGGTCTGTTTCATGTTTGTTTCTTGTTTTGGATTGCTTTTTATGGACTTTGACCTTTTGCCTGCCTGGATTTACGTTTACGGATTGCCCAATAAATGCACTTGGATCTTACCTGTTTGTGTGTGCGTATCGTGACAGAAGGAATCCACCAATATAAAGATCCAGCATTATGGGGTTTCATATCCTTCCCCCTAACACGGAGAGGGAGAGGAGGGGACGAGTCCAAAATTTGATGGACCTACGCCAGCAGGGCCAGACGGTGGGTTGTCTGGCTCAGACTTTTTGGACTCTCTCTAGAGGTATGGACTACAATGATGCAGCATTGAAAGATTTTTTTAATGTCTGTCTTGATGACCCATTACCTGAGTGGGAGATAAAGGGGCTGGAGGTTCTGGACTTTTGGGGGTTCACCAGATACCTTCATCATCGGAGCCAGTGGGATACACCAGTCACACCTGTGTCTCCTAACAGGAGGACAGAGCCTTCGCCGCTGGTCCCGCCCAGCCCAGAGCCTTCGCCGCTGGTCCCGCCCAGCCCAGAGCCTTCGCCGCTGGTCCCGCCCAGCCCAGAGCCTTCGCCGCTGGTCCCGCCCAGCCCAGAGCCTTCGCCGCTGCTGTTCCCGTCCAGCCCAGAGCCCTCGCCGCTGGTCCCGTCCAGTCCTCCGCCCTCTCGCTCTCGGAAACGGAGAAGAAGGAAGAGGACTTCCTGCACCCCACAGTGCCCGGAGGTCAGCCCAGAGGCCGTCTCCAAGCTCCTGGCCCTGCCGGCGCCGCCCAAGCTCCTGGCCCTGCCGGCGCCGCCCAGGCTCCTGGCCCTACCGGCGCCACCCAAGCGTCTCGCCCTAACGGCGCCACCCAAGCGTCTCGCCCTAACGGCACCACCAAAGCGTCTCGCCTTTTCGGCGCAGCCCAAGCTCCTTGCCTTGCCTTCACCACCCAAGCACGTCACATCTACCGTTCCAGAGACTGTTCACGTCACGTCTGCCGATCCTGAAACTGTTCACGTTGCGTCTGCCGATCCAGAGACTGTTCACGTCACGTCTTCGGAGCCGGTGTCTGTTCCTTTGCCTGAGCCGGTGTCTGTGCCTGTTCCTGAGCCAGGGTCTGTTCCTGTTCTACCGCCACGGTCGCCCGAAGGGTCTTCACCGCCCTGGCCGCCCGAAGGGTCTTCACCGCCCTGGCCGCCCGAAGGGTCTTCACCGCCCTGGCCGCCCGAAGGGTCTTCACCGCCCTGGCCGCCCGAAAGGGTCTCCATCGCCCTGGCCCCCCGAAGGACTGTCGTCTGCTCCGCCCTGGCCGCCCGATGGACTGTCGTCTGCTTCGCCCTGGCCGCCAGATGGACTGTCGTCTGCTCCGCCCTGGCCGCCCGATGGACTGTCGTCTGCTCCGCCCTGGCCGCCCGATGGACTGTCGTCTGCTCCGCCCTGGCCGCCCGATGGACTGTCGTCTGCTCCGCCCTGGCCGCCCGATGGACTGTCGTCTGCTCCGCCCTGGCCGCCCGATGGACTGTCGTCTGCTCCGCCCTGGCTGCCCGATGGACTGTCGTCTGCTCCGCCCTGGCCGCCCGATGGACTGTCGTCTGCTCCGCCCTGGCCGCCCGATGGACTGTCTTCTCCGCCCTGGCCGCCCGATGGACTCTCTGTTTCGCCCTGGCTGCCAGCTAAGCCGTCACCCCTTGTTCCTGTTCCCCTTCATGGACCTGGCCCACCATCCCTCCCCCTGGTCCTCCACCATTCCACCTCCCTCCTGGACTCTTGTTTTGTTTGTAGTGGTGTTTTGGAGCCTCTGGTAGCCGCTCCATAGAGGGGGGGTTATGTCACAGTGTCTGGTTTGTGTTTCCCTGGGTTTCCACCAGAGGTCCTTTTCCACCACGGTGTCCTTCACTCAGACTACATTTCCCATCATCCTGTTTGTCACTCATTGATTATTGCACACTGCTGTTTCCCGTCACCTTGTTAGTTTCTGTGTGTATTTATACCCTGTCTGTTTCTGTGTTCATTGTGGATTCCTTGTTTATTGTCACTGCACTTCGGAGGTCTGTTTCATGTTTGTTTCTTGTTTTGGATTGCTTTTTATGGACTTTGACCTTTTGCCTGCCTGGATTTACATTTACGGATTGCCCAATAAATGCACTTGGATCTTACCTGTTTGTGTGTGCGTATCGTGACAAACAAGACCAATTTGTGATTTTTGGACAAACAATGATTGGACAAATTATGATTTTTGGACAAACTGTTCAGAAGTTATAAGCAAAAATAGCCATTTTCTGTATCTCCGGACCAGTAGGTGGCGCTGCGCCAAAACGCAGCATGTAGCCTCAGGTCATGCTTGTGATGACATGGACCAAGTTTGGTCTTAATACGCTAAAGCGTTGCGAAGATACAGCCTTAAGACTGTTTTTGCAAGTGCTACGTAAAATTTGTTCGAGCGTTTATCAAAAAGGATTTGACGAATCAATTTGATTTTAATAAGTTTTTTTCAGCATTGCCTGAAGATGATCTGGTTAAATTTTCGTGCAAATCGGACAAACCGTCTAGGACGAGTTTGAAAAAGTAGCTTTTTGAGAAAATTCAAGATGTCGGCCATATTTTTATGACGGAAAATGACGTAATGGGGTGCAATCGAATCGTCATGAGCTCAGGAATCAAAGGATAAAATAATTTTGTCGATTGGTTTTACGGTTCAGAAGTTATGAGCAAAATAATAGTGAAATTTTGGACAGGTGGTGGCGCTAGAGGGAATGACTTAGAAACACCAAAATTGGTGTATTTAATGTTGGGACTGTCCTCTATCAGAATATAAAACCAAAACAACTTTCCCGCAAACGGTTCTATGGGCTGCCATAGACGCCCAGTCGGAAGCAGAATAATAATAATAATAAATAAAGCTGCAAGGAGCATTTAGCGGTGTTCAAGCAGTTAAGGCCTTTAAGGACGTTAAGCACAAAAGCATCAAAAGACATTAAATTTTATTTAGCATACATTTAAACACTGACATAATAGATGGAAAAAACCATTTACAGCCAATATAGGCAATATACCAAAGGAAATATATGGTTTTAAAGCTTTTTAACAGTTATAGCACCACCTATGGTCCGATCTCCATGAAACTTTGCATGCTTCATCACCATGTTATGACACATATGCTCATCAATTTTTGTGAAGTTTTGACTTTTCGTTTAGGATTTATAGGCTTTTGACTTTATTTTGCCCCGCCCCTTTTCTAAATGACCCTGTTACAGCCACCCAAATGCAAAATTTCAACTTTTTTTCGATAATTATTGATCTAGAGAGTCCAGAGAATAGGCCTAGACTGGTTTGGTTCCGATCGGGCGAAAAACCAGGGACTAGTTCGCAAAAGTAGGTTTTGGACAAAACTGGCCATAACAATTTTTTTTTGCTCAAATCGAGAATCCGATATATACATCTTGTCCGTCTTGAGCCAGGGATCACAGTCATGTAAAAATCTGGATGCTAGGTCAAACGGTCGAGGAGTTATGGGTAATTTAGTACTTTTGGTTTCTGTAGCGCCACCTATGGGCCAATCGGGGTCATACTCTGATAGGTTCTCCCCAAAAGTGTGGCCTACCATTTGGCCGAGTTTCAAGTCTCTAGGCCTTACGGTTTGGGCTGCACGATGCGTTTTAGGGCAATTTTTTTTTCAAATAGCAAATACAATAGGTTTTCAGCACTTCGTGCTTGAACACCTAATAAGAATGAGACCTTTTTGACAGTTATAGCGCCACCTATGGTCCGATCTCCATGAAACTTTGCATGCTTCTTCACCATGTTATGACACATATGCTCATCAATTGTTGTGAAGTTTTGACTTTTCGTTTAGGATTTATAGGCTTTTTACTGTATTTAGCCCCACCCCTTTTCTAAATGACCCTGTTACAGCCACCCAAATGCAAAATTTCAACTTTTTTTCGATAATTATTGATCTAGAGAGTCCAGAGAATAGGCCTAGACTGGTTTGGTTCCGATCGGGCGAAAAACCAGGGACTAGTTCGCAAAAGTAGGTTTTGGACAAAACTGGCCATAACAATTTTTTTTTGCTCAAATCGAGAATCCGATATATACATCTTGTCCGTCTTGAGCCAGGGATCACAGTGATGTAAAAATCTGGATGCTAGGTCAAACGGTCGAGGAGTTATGGGTAATTTAGTACTTTTGGTTTCTGTAGCGCCACCTATGGGCCAATCGGGGTCATACTCTGATAGGTTCTCCCCAAAAGTGTGGCCTACCATCTGGCCGAGTTTCAAGTCTCTAGGCCTTACGGTTTGGGCTGCACGATGCGTTTTAGGGCAATTTTTTTTTCAAATAGCAAATACAATAGGTTTTCAGCACTTCGTGCTTGAACACCTAATAAGAATGAGACCTTTTTGACAGTTATAGCGCCACCTATGGTCCGATCTCCATGAAACTTTGCATGCTTCTTCACCATGTTATGACACATATGCTCATCAATTGTTGTGAAGTTTTGACTTTTCGTTTAGGATTTATAGGCTTTTTACTGTATTTAGCCCCGCCCCTTTTCTAAATGACCCTGTTACAGCCACCCAAATGCAAAATTTCAACTTTTTTTCGATAATTATTGATCTAGAGAGTCCAGAGAATAGGCCTAGACTGGTTTGGTTCCGATCGGGCGAAAAACCAGGGACTAGTTCGCAAAAGTAGGTTTTGGACAAAACTGGCCATAACAAATTTTTTTTGCTCAAATCGAGAATCCGATATACACATCATGTCCGTCATGAGCCAGGGATCACAGTGATGTAAAAATCTTGATGCTAGGTCAAACGGTCGAGGAGTTATGGGTAATTTAGTACTTTTGGTTTCTGTAGCGCCACCTATGGGCCAATCGGGGTCATACTCTGATAGGTTCTCCCCAAAAGTGTGGCCTACCATCTGGCTGAGTTTCAAGTCTCTAGGCCTTACGGTTTGGCCTGCACGATGCGTCTTAGGGGATTTTTTTTTTTCAAATAGCAATTACAATAGGTTTTCAGCACTAAAGTGCTTGAACACCTAATAATGATGAGACCTTTTTGACAGTTATAGCGCCACCTATGGTCCGATCTCCATGAAACTTTGCATGCTTCTTCACCATGTTATGACACATATGCTCATCAATTTTTGTGAAGTTTTGACTTTTCGTTTAGGATTTATAGGCTTTTGACTTTATTTTGCCCCGCCCCTTTTCTAAATGACCCTGTTACAGCCACCCAAATGCAAAATGTCAACTTTTTTTCGATAATTATTGATCTAGAGAGTCCAGAGAATAGGCCTAGACTGGTTTGGTTCCGATCGGGCGAAAAACCAGGGACTAGTTCGCAAAAGTAGGTTTTGGACAAAACTGGCCATAACAATTTTTTTTTGCTCAAATCGAGAATCCGATATATACATCTTGTCCGTCTTGAGCCAGGGATCACAGTGATGTAAAAATCTTAATGCTAGGTCAAACGGTCGAGGAGTTATGGGTAATTTAGTACTTTTGGTTTCTGTAGCGCCACCTATGGGCCAATCGGGGTCATACTCTGATAGGTTCTCCCCAAAAGTGTGGCCTACCATCTGGCCGAGTTTCAAGTCTCTAGGCCTTACGGTTTGGGCTGCACGATGCGTTTTAGGGCAATTTTTTTTTTCAAATAGCAAATACAATAGGTTTTCAGCACTTCGTGCTTGAACACCTAATAAGAATGAGACCTTTTTGAGAGTTATAGCGCCACCTAAGGTCCGATCTCCATGAAACTTTGCATGCTTCTTCACCATGTTATGACACATATGCTCATCAATTCTTGTGAAGTTTTGACTTTCCGTTTAGGATTTATAGCCTTTTTACTGTATTTAGCCCCGCCCCTTTTCTAAATGACCCTGTTACAGCCACCCAAATGCAAAATTTCAACTTTTTTTCGATAATTATTGATCTAGAGAGTCCAGAGAATAGGCCTAGACTGGTTTGGTTCCGATCGGGCGAAAAACCAGGGACTAGTTCGCAAAAGTAGGTTTTGGACAAAACTGGCCATAACAAACTTTTTTTGCTCAAATCGAGAATCCGATATATACATCTTGTCCGTCTTGAGCCAGGGATCACAGTGATGTAAAAATCTTGATGCTAGGTCAAACGGTCGAGGAGTTATGGGTAATTTAGTACTTTTGGTTTCTGTAGCGCCACCTATGGGCCAATCGGGGTCATACTCTGATAGGTTCTCCCCAAAAGTGTGGCCTACCATCTGGCCGAGTTTTAAGTCTCTAGGCCTTACGGTTTGGGCTGCACGATGCATTTTAGGGCAATTTTTTTTTCAAATAGCAAATACAATAGGTTTTCAGCACTTCGTGCTTGAACACCTAATAAGAATGAGACCTTTTTGACAGTTATAGCGCCACCTATGGTCCGATCTCCATGAAACTTTGCATGCTTCTTCACCATGTTATGACACATATGCTCATCAATTGTTGTGAAGTTTTGACTTTTCGTTTAGGATTTATAGGCTTTTTACTGTATTTAGCCCCGCCCCTTTTCTAAATGACCCTGTTACAGCCACCCAAATGCAAAATTTCAACTTTTTTTCGATAATTATTGATCTAGAGAGTTCAGAGAATAGGCCTAGACTGGTTTGGTTCCGATCGGGCGAAAAACCAGGGACTAGTTTGCAAAAGTAGGTTTTGGACAAAACTGGCCATAACAATTTTTTTTTGCTCAAATCGAGAATCCGATATATACATCTTGTCCGTCTTGAGCCAGGGATCACAGTGATGTAAAAATCTTGATGCTAGGTCAAACGGTCGAGTAGTTATGGTAATTTAGTACTTTTGGTTTCTGTAGCGCCACCTATGGGCCAATCGGGGTCATACTCTGATAGGTTCTCCCCAAAAGTGTGGCCTACCATCTGGCCGAGTTTCAAGTCTCTAGGCCTTACGGTTTGGGCTGCACGATGCATTTTAGGGCAATTTTTTTTTCAAATAGCAAATACAATAGGTTTTCAGCACTTCGTGCTTGAACACCTAATAAGAATGAGACCTTTTTGACAGTTATAGCGCCACCTATGGTCCGATCTCCATGAAACTTTGCATGCTTCTTCACCATGTTATGACACATATGCTCATCAATTGTTGTGAAGTTTTGACATTTCGTTTAGGATTTATAGGCTTTTTACTGTATTTAGCCCCGCCCCTTTTCTAAATGACCCTGTTACAGCCACCCAAATGCAAAATTTCAATTTTTTTTCGATAATTATTGATCTAGAGAGTCCAGAGAATAGGCCTAGACTGGTTTGGTTCCGATCGGGCGAAAAACCAGGGACTAGTTCGCAAAAGTAGGTTTTGGACAAAACTGGCCATAACAATTTTTTTTTTCTCAAATTGAGAATCCGATATATACATCTTGTCCGTCTTGAGCCATGGATCACAGTGATGTAAAAATCTTGATGCTAGGTCAAACGGTCGAGGAGTTATGGGTAATTTAGTACTTTTGGTTTCTGTAGCGCCACCTATGGGCCAATCGGGGTCATACTCTGATAGGTTCTCCCCAAAAGTGTGGCCTACCATCTGGCCGAGTTTCAAGTCTCTAGGCCTTACGGTTTGGGCTGCACGATGCGTTTTAGGGCAATTTTTTTTTCAAATAGCAAATACAATAGGTTTTCAGCACTTCGTGCTTGAACACCTAATAAGAATGAGACCTTTTTGACAGTTATAGTGCCACCTATGGTCCGATCTCCATGAAACTTTGCATGCTTCTTCACCATGTTATGACACATATGCTCATCAATTGTTGTGAAGTTTTGACTTTTCGTTTAGGATTTATAGGCTTTTTACTGTATTTAGCCCCGCCCCTTTTCTAAATGACCCTGTTACAGCCACCCAAATGCAAAATTTCAACTTTTTTTCGATAATTATTGATCTAGAGAGTCCAGAGAATAGGCCTAGACTGGTTTGGTTCCGATCGGGCGAAAAACCAGGGACTAGTTTGCAAAAGTAGGTTTTGGACAAAACTGGCCATAACAATTTTTTTTGGCTCAAATCGAGAATCCGATATATACATCTTGTCCGTCTTGAGCCAGGGATCACAGTGATGTAAAAATCTTGATGCTAGGTCAAACGGTTGAGGAGTTATGGTAATTTAGTACTTTTGGTTTCTGTAGCGCCACCTATGGGCCAATCGGGGTCATACTCTGATAGGTTCTCCCCAAAAGTGTGGCCTACCATCTGGCCGAGTTTCAAGTCTCTAGGCCTTACGGTTTGGGCTGCACGATGCGTTTTAGGGCAATTTTTTTTTCAAATAGCAAATACAATAGGTTTTCAGCACTTCGTGCTTGAACACCTAATAAGAATGAGACCTTTTTGACAGTTATAGCGCCACCTATGGTCCGATCTCCATGAAACTTTGCATACTTCTTCACCATGTTATGACACATATGCTCATCAATTTTTGTGAAGTTTTGACTTTCCGTTTAGGATTTATAGCCTTTTTACTGTATTTAGCCCCGCCCCTTTTCTAAATGACCCTGTTACAGCCACCCAAATGCAAAATTTCAACTTTTTTTTCGATAATTATTGATGTAGAGAGTCCAGAGAATAGGCCTAGACTGGTTTGGTTCCGATCGGGCGAAAAACCAGGGACTAGTTTGCAAAAGTAGGTTTTGGACAAAACTGGCCATAACAAATTTTTTTTGCTCAAATCGAGAATCCGATATATACATCTTGTCCGTCTTGAGCCAGGGATCACAGTGATGTAAAAATCTTGATGCTAGGTCAAACGGTCGAGGAGTTATGGTAATTTAGTACTTTTGGTTTCTGTAGCGCCACCTATGGGCCAATCGGGGTCATACTCTGATAGGTTCTCCCCAAAAGTGTGGCCTACCATCTGGCCGAGTTTCAAGTCTCTAGGCCTTACGGTTTGGGCTGCACGATGCGTTTTAGGGCAATTTTTTTTTTCAAATAGCAAATACAATAGGTTTTCAGCACTTCGTGCTTGAACACCTAATAAGAATGAGACCTTTTTGAGAGTTATAGCGCCACCTAAGGTCCGATCTCCATGAAACTTTGCATGCTTCTTCACCATGTTATGACACATATGCTCATCAATTTTTGTGAAGTTTTGACTTTCCGTTTAGGATTTATAGGCTTTTTACTGTATTTAGCCCCGCCCCTTTTCTAAATGACCCTGTTACAGCCACCCAAATGCAAAATTTCAACTTTTTTTCGATAATTATTGATCTAGAGAGTCCAGAGAATAGGCCTAGACTGGTTTGGTTCCGATCGGGCGAAAAACCAGGGACTAGTTCGCAAAAGTAGGTTTTGGACAAAACTGGCCATAACAAATTTATTTTGCTCAAATCGAGAATCCGATATATACATCTTGTCCGTCTTGAGCCAGGGATCACAGTGATGTATAAATCTTGATGCTAGGTCAAACGGTCGAGGAGTTATGGGTAATTTAGTACTTTTGGTTTCTGTAGCGCCACCTATGGGCCAATCGGGGTCATACTCTGATAGGTTCTCCCCAAAAGTGTGGCCTACCATCTGGCCGAGTTTCAAGTCTCTAGGCCTTACGGTTTGGGCTGCACGATGCGTTTTAGGGCAATTTTTTTTTTCAAATAGCAAATACAATAGGTTTTCAGCACTTCGTGCTTGAACACCTAATAAGAATGAGACCTTTTTGACAATTATAGCGCCACCTATGGTCCGATCTCCATGAAACTTTGCATGCTTCTTCACCATGTTATGACACATATGCTCATCAATTGTTGTGAAGTTTTGACTTTTCGTTTAGGATTTATAGGCTTTTTACTGTATTTAGCCCCGCCCCTTTTTTAAATGACCCTGTTACAGCCACCCAAATGCAAAATTTCAACTTTTTTTCGATAATTATTGATCTAGAGAGTCCAGAGAATAGGCCTAGACTGGTTTGGTTCCGATCGGGCGAAAAACCAGGGACTAGTTCGCAAAAGTAGGTTTTGGACAAAACTGGCCATAACAATATTTTTTTGCTCAAATCGAGAATCCGATATATACATCTTGTCCGTCTTGAGCCAGGGATCACAGTGATGTAAAAATCTGGATGCTAGGTCAAACGGTCGAGGAGTTATGGGTAATTTAGTACTTTTGGTTTCTGTAGCGCCACCTATGGGCCAATCGGGGTCATACTCTGATAGGTTCTCCCCAAAAGTGTGGCCTACCATCTGGCCGAGTTTCAAGTCTCTAGGCCTTACGGTTTGGGCTGCACGATGCGTTTTAGGGCAATTTTTTTTTTCAAATAGCAAATACAATAGGTTTTCAGCACTTCGTGCTTGAACACCTAATAAGAATGAGACCTTTTTGACAGTTATAGCGCCACCTATGGTCCGATCTCCATGAAACTTTGCATGCTTCTTCACCATGTTATGACACATATGCTCATCAATTTTTGTGAAGTTTTGACTTTCCGTTTAGGATTTATAGGCTTTTTACTGTATTTAGCCCTGCCCCTTTACTAAATTACCCTGTTACAGCCACCCAAATGCAAAATGTCAACTTTTTTCGATAATTATTGATCTAGAGAGTCCAGAGAATAGGCCTAGACTGGTTTGGTTCCGATCGGGCGAAAAACCAGGGACTAGTTCGCAAAAGTAGGTTTTGGACAAAACTGGCCATAACAAATTTCTTTTGCTCAAATCGAGAATCCGATATATACATCTTGTCCGTCTTGAGCCAGGGATCACAGTGATGTAAAAATCTGGATGCTAGGTCAAACGGTCGAGGAGTTATGGGTAATTTAGTACTTTTGGTTTCTGTAGCGCCACCTATGGGCCAATCGGGGTCATACTCTGATAGGTTCTCCCCAAAAGTGTGGCCTACCATCTGGCCGAGTTTCAAGTCTCTAGGCCTTACGGTTTGGGCTGCACGATGCGTTTTAGGGCAATTTTTTTTTTCAAATAGCAAATACAATAGGTTTTCAGCACTTCGTGCTTGAACACCTAATAAGAATGAGACCTTTTTGACAGTTATAGCGCCACCTATGGTCCGATCTCCATGAAACTTTGCATGCTTCTTCACCATGTTATGACACATATGCTCATCAATTTTTGTGAAGTTTTGACTTTCCGTTTAGGATTTATAGGCTTTTTACTGTATTTAGCCCTGCCCCTTTACTAAATTACCCTGTTACAGCCACCCAAATGCAAAATGTCAACTTTTTTCGATAATTATTGATCTAGAGAGTCCAGAGAATAGGCCTAGACTGGTTTGGTTCCGATCGGGCGAAAAACCAGGGACTAGTTCGCAAAAGTAGGTTTTGGACAAAACTGGCCATAACAAATTTCTTTTGCTCAAATCGAGAATCCGATATATACATCTTGTCCGTCTTGAGCCAGGGATCACAGTGATGTAAAAATCTTGATGCTAGGTCAAACGGTCGAGGAGTTATGGGTAATTTAGTACTTTTGGTTTCTGTAGCGCCACCTATGGGCCAATCGGGGTCATACTCTGATAGGTTCTCCCCAAAAGTATGGCCTACCATCTGGCCGAGTTTCAAGTCTCTAGGCCTTACGGTTTGGGCTGCACGATGCGTTTTAGGGCAATTTTTTTTTTTCAAATAGCAAATACAATAGGTTTTCAGCACTTCGTGCTTGAACACCTAATAAGAATGAGACCTTTTTGACAGTTATAGCGCCACCTATGGTCCGATCTCCATGAAACTTTGCATGCTTCTTCACCATGTTATGACACATATGCTCATCAATTGTTGTGAAGTTTTGACTTTTCGTTTAGGATTTATAGGCTTTTTACTGTATTTAGCCCCGCCCCTTTTCTAAATGACCCTGTTACACCCACCCAAATGCAAAATTTCAACTTTTTTTCGATAATTATTGATCTAGAGAGTCCAGAGAATAGGCCTAGACTGGTTTGGTTCCGATCGGGCGAAAAACCAGGGACTAGTTTGCAAAAGTAGGTTTTGGACAAAACTGGCCATAACAATTTTTTTTTGCTCAAATCGAGAATCCGATATATACATCTTGTCCGTCTTGAGCCAGGGATCACAGTGATGTAAAAATCTTGATGCTAGGTCAAACGGTTGAGGAGTTATGGTAATTTAGTACTTTTGGTTTCTGTAGCGCCACCTATGGGCCAATCGGGGTCATACTCTGATAGGTTCTCCCCAAAAGTGTGGCCTACCATCTGGCCGAGTTTCAAGTCTCTAGGCCTTACGGTTTGGGCTGCACGATGCGTTTTAGGGCAATTTTTTTTTTCAAATAGCAAATACAATAGGTTTTCAGCACTTCGTGCTTGAACACCTAATAAGAATGAGACCTTTTTGACAGTTATAGCGCCACCTATGGTCCGATCTCCATGAAACTTTGCATGCTTCTTCACCATGTTATGACACATATGCTCATCAATTGTTGTGAAGTTTTGACTTTTCGTTTAGGATTTATAGGCTTTTTACTGTATTTAGCCCCGCCCCTTTTCTAAATGACCCTGTTACACCCACCCAAATGCAAAATTTCAACTTTTTTTCGATAATTATTGATCTAGAGAGTCCAGAGAATAGGCCTAGACTGGTTTGGTTCCGATCGGGCGAAAAACCAGGGACTAGTTTGCAAAAGTAGGTTTTGGACAAAACTGGCCATAACAATTTTTTTTTGCTCAAATCGAGAATCCGATATATACATCTTGTCCGTCTTGAGCCAGGGATCACAGTGATGTAAAAATCTTGATGCTAGGTCAAACGGTTGAGGAGTTATGGTAATTTAGTACTTTTGGTTTCTGTAGCGCCACCTATGGGCCAATCGGGGTCATACTCTGATAGGTTCTCCCCAAAAGTGTGGCCTACCATCTGGCCGAGTTTCAAGTCTCTAGGCCTTACGGTTTGGGCTGCACGATGCGTTTTAGGGCAATTTTTTTTTTCAAATAGCAAATACAATAGGTTTTCAGCACTTCGTGCTTGAACACCTAATAAGAATGAGACCTTTTTGAGAGTTATAGCGCCACCTATGGTCCGATCTCCATGAAACTTTGCATGCTTCTTCACCATGTTATGACACATATGCTCATCAATTGTTGTGAAGTTTTGACTTTCCGTTTAGGATTTATAGGCTTTTTACTGTATTTAGCCCCGCCCCTTTTCTAAATGACCCTGTTACAGCCACCCAAATGCAAAATTTCAACTTTTTTTCGATAATTATTGATCTAGAGAGTCCAGAGAATAGGCCTAGACTGGTTTGGTTCCGATCGGGCGAAAAACCAGGGACTAGTTCGCAAAAGTAGGTTTTGGACAAAACTGGCCATAACAAATTTTCGCTGCTCAAATCGAGAATCCGAGATATACATCTTGTCCGTCTTGAGCCAGGGATCACAGTGATGTAAAAATTGATTGATTCTAGGTCAAACGGTCGATGAGTTATGGGTAATTTAGTACTTTTGGTTTCTGTAGCGCCACCTATGGGCCAATCGGGGTCATACTCTGATAGGTTCTCCCCAAAAGTGTGGCCTACCATCTGGCCGAGTTTCAAGTCTCTAGGCCTTACGGTTTGGGCTGCACGATGCGTTTTAGGGCAATTTTTTTTTTCAAATAGCAAATACAATAGGTTTTCAGCACTTCGTGCTTGAACACCTAATAAGAATGAGACCTTTTTGACAGTTATAGCGCCACCTATGGTCCGATCTCCATGAAACTTTGCATGCTTCTTCACCATGTTATGACACATATGCTCATCAATTGTTGTGAAGTTTTGACTTTTCGTTTAGGATTTATAGGCTTTTTACTGTATTTAGCCCCGCCCCTTTTCTAAATGACCCTGTTACACCCACCCAAATGCAAAATTTCAACTTTTTTTCGATAATTATTGATCTAGAGAGTCCAGAGAATAGGCCTAGACTGGTTTGGTTCCGATCGGGCGAAAAACCAGGGACTAGTTTGCAAAAGTAGGTTTTGGACAAAACTGGCCATAACAATTTTTTTTTGCTCAAATCGAGAATCCGATATATACATCTTGTCCGTCTTGAGCCAGGGATCACAGTGATGTAAAAATCTTGATGCTAGGTCAAACGGTTGAGGAGTTATGGTAATTTAGTACTTTTGGTTTCTGTAGCGCCACCTATGGGCCAATCGGGGTCATACTCTGATAGGTTCTCCCCAAAAGTGTGGCCTACCATCTGGCCGAGTTTCAAGTCTCTAGGCCTTACGGTTTGGGCTGCACGATGCGTTTTAGGGCAATTTTTTTTTTCAAATAGCAAATACAATAGGTTTTCAGCACTTCGTGCTTGAACACCTAATAAGAATGAGACCTTTTTGACAGTTATAGCGCCACCTATGGTCCGATCTCCATGAAACTTTGCATGCTTCTTCACCATGTTATGACACATATGCTCATCAATTGTTGTGAAGTTTTGACTTTTCGTTTAGGATTTATAGGCTTTTTACTGTATTTAGCCCCGCCCCTTTTCTAAATGACCCTGTTACACCCACCCAAATGCAAAATTTCAACTTTTTTTCGATAATTATTGATCTAGAGAGTCCAGAGAATAGGCCTAGACTGGTTTGGTTCCGATCGGGCGAAAAACCAGGGACTAGTTTGCAAAAGTAGGTTTTGGACAAAACTGGCCATAACAATTTTTTTTTGCTCAAATCGAGAATCCGATATATACATCTTGTCCGTCTTGAGCCAGGGATCACAGTGATGTAAAAATCTTGATGCTAGGTCAAACGGTTGAGGAGTTATGGTAATTTAGTACTTTTGGTTTCTGTAGCGCCACCTATGGGCCAATCGGGGTCATACTCTGATAGGTTCTCCCCAAAAGTGTGGCCTACCATCTGGCCGAGTTTCAAGTCTCTAGGCCTTACGGTTTGGGCTGCACGATGCGTTTTAGGGCAATTTTTTTTTTCAAATAGCAAATACAATAGGTTTTCAGCACTTCGTGCTTGAACACCTAATAAGAATGAGACCTTTTTGACAGTTATAGCGCCACCTATGGTCCGATCTCCATGAAACTTTGCATGCTTCTTCACCATGTTATGACACATATGCTCATCAATTGTTGTGAAGTTTTGACTTTTCGTTTAGGATTTATAGGCTTTTTACTGTATTTAGCCCCGCCCCTTTTCTAAATGACCCTGTTACAGCCACCCAAATGCAAAATTTCAACTTTTTTTCGATAATTATTGATCTAGAGAGTCCAGAGAATAGGCCTAGACTGGTTTGGTTCCGATCGGGCGAAAAACCAGGGACTAGTTCGCAAAAGTAGGTTTTGGACAAAACTGGCCATAACAAATTTTTGTGTCTCAAATCGAGAATCCGAGATATACATCTTGTTTGTCTTGAGCCAGGGATCACAGTGATGTAAAAATCTTGATGCTAGGTCAAACGGTCGAGGAGTTATGGGTAATTTAGTACTTTTGGTTTCTGTAGCGCCACCTATGGGCCAATCGGGGTCATACTCTGATAGGTTCTCCCCAAAAGTGTGGCCTACCATCTGGCCGAGTTTCAAGTCTCTAGGCCTTACGGTTTGGGCTGCACGATGCGTTTTAGGGCAATTTTTTTTTTCAAATAGCAAATACAATAGGTTCTCTTACGAGAGTATCTCTCGTACTGCGTAATATCTTACGCTATGGGGAAAACCTCTTTTCCACGAGATATTGAAGCCAAAAATTATCCTTAATTTTGAATTAATGCAAAACGCTGTGCAGCAGCATGCAGACATAGGCAAGACGGCTTGCGTGCCTATTGGCTGCCCTGCGGCAACAGCAGCAGCCTATCGAGAGTGGCCCTGCGTGACACATACCCAATGGGGGCACTTCGCGCCCATTTCGTCACGTCCCGCCAGAAAGGGCGTGGTCCCGCCCTTGTAAATACGGCTCGATTAGGCTGGTATACTGATTTTCATCTCTTCAGCGAAGCATCACGCATCGCTGGATCCGGAGTGAGAAGCCGCGCCGTCTGAGATAAGCACACAGCGGGACGAGCCTTTGAGTCTGAAGTCGCTGGCATCGCCGCCTTTAGCCGCCGTACCTGCTACGCTTTCCGGCGTCATATCCTTTTATTGCAAGTGTGTGTGTGTGTTCGCCGCTGCGACACACATTTTTTCACTGTCTCTCTCTCTCCTAAAAGAGCTGCGTCTTTTTCAAGATGCATAGATCCTGCGGCTCGTGCCGAGCCACACTCAGTGAAGAGGATCGCCATTCTGCGTTTCCTGCCTGGGTGAGGATCACGCGGCTCTCGCTCTCGTCGACGGCGGATGCCCTCACTGTGAGCTATTGCCTATGGTGACTCTGAGGACTCGCCTGGCTTCATTCTCAGAGCCTGCACTTCAACCCGCTGTAGCGCCGCGCCGTAAAAGCGCCGTGCCCAGCGCGGCCTCGAGCCTTCTCCTGCCCGCCAAAGCTCGCCGGTTCGCCCGCCAGCTTCGCCGGCATCGCTCGAGTCCCTCACCGACGGACAGCGGCCGCCGTCTGCCGCCGCTTCCGCCATTGAGGTCGACGAAACAGCCCCGAGCCTTCTCCAGCCCGTGATAGCTCGCCGGTTCGCCCGCCAGCTTCACCAGCTTCACTCGAGTCGCTCGCTGACGGACAACGGCCGCCGCGCGCCGCCGCTTCCGCCATTATGACGACGAGATAGCTGCATCTGTAGAGAAGGCCAGCTTCAAAACCGCGGCTAGCTTTCTTTACGTTATAAGAAAGCTACCCCACCCCCGCCCCCCGTGGGCATGCGTCACCGGCGAAATGAGGAAAGAGTGTGTTTTTAGTCCCGCCGAGGTCGGACCAATCTCCATTTCTCAAACATTTCTCAGCTCCTCTTAGTTTGAGCGGCTGAAAATGTCAATATTGCAGCAATGAGCCTGTTGTATAACACGCACGCCTGCAAACAAACGCCAACACACACAAACTGTGATGACGCTCTCTTATCTGCTCGAGCTGTTTTAAGCTTTTGTCATTTCCCCCTGTGGCTCAGTGGCGAAACCCAAAGCCCTTCGCACGGGAGACCCGTGTTCGATCCCAGGTCTCGCAGCAGATAAAAAAAAAATTTAGTCTCGCTGCGGCCAGACTTGCACCGAAACTTTTCGCTCGTTCAGTTCCAAGAAAATGTGACTGTTCCAGTGTATTTTGCAGTAAACAAGCCGGTACCATGGCCCGCTTGCCTGCACAAAAATGCCGTTTCCACGGCGACCCAGAAAAATCATATAAGCAGTGTATTTTCTGGTATTCCGGCCAAAGCCGATGGTGTTATGAGTGTAATAAAAATGCCCACAGCCCAGTGTTCATTTCTACACACAAACACAGCCCGCCACAGTGCAGGGCACGCACAAATGAGATTGACTCATGTCATTGTGCATTAAATGTAGTGAATGTGCCCACAACCCAGTGCCCACAAACACTACACACTGCATGTGCCACGTTTTCTGTAAAACGAAACCAACACACATACAGTCAGCTAAAACCCACGGTGTTTAAGTCTCGCCGCGGCCAGACTCCACCGAAACTTCTCGCTCGTTCAGTTCCAAACGATGTGACTGTTCCAGTGTATTTCGCAGTAAACAAGCCGGCACCACAGCCCGCTTGCCTGCACACAAATGCCATTTTTACGGCGACCCAGATAAATCCCAAAAGAGTGTATTTTCTGGTGTTCCGGCCACGGCCGATGGTGTTATGAGTGTTGTAAGAATGCCCACGTCTCAGTGCCCATTCCCACACGCAGACACAGCCCACCACAATACAGGGCTAGAACGATTAAAATCGACTCATGTCGATTGTGCAATGAATGTAGTGTACGTGCCCACGACACAGTGCCCACAAACACTACACGAAGCATGTCCCACGGTTTCTGTAAAAACGAAACCAACACATTTTCAGTCGGCGCGAGCCGACAGTGTTCTCAGTGCAGTGAGTGTGCCCGCTATCCCGCGCCCACATTCCCTCACAGACATGCCGAAGCCCACGGGGTTCGTCCCGCTCGCCTTCTCTCCACAATCTGTCAGAGAGAAGCCGAGCGCGGTCGGGCTGCCCGCTGTGATCAGCGCACCCCCCGCCTCGCGCATTGCAAACACAGTGTTTGTTTCTCAGCACACCGGAGCTCTCCGGCCGCCGCTATGCCGCGGCCAGAGCCCAGATTTCATTCTACCTCTAGCTATTCACGCACATGCGTGGGCAAAGCTTCCCGGGGTATCAGAATGGGTGCTGAACACTATAAAAAGAGGCTATTCGCTGCAGTTCGCTCGACGCCCCCGCCGTTGTGCGGCGCGAGTCGAAACGACGGTAAAAAACGAAGTATCTCATCTACTTCGAGCCGAGATAGCGAAACTACTGAGCAAAGGGGCGATAGAACCTTTATCTCAGGCTCAGAGCGAAGGGGGTTTATACAGCAGGTATTTTCTGGTACCCAAAAAAGACGGGGGTCTCAGACCCATTCTAGATCTGCGACAGCTGAACAGAGCGCTCGCGAAGCGCCACTTCAGAATGATTACAACCAGGAAAATCCTCGCGCAAGTTCGCCGGGAAGACTGGTTTATGTCAATAGATCTGAAAGACGCCTATTTTCAAATACAAATAGCGTCACGTCACAGGCAATTCTTGAGATTCGCCTTCGAGGGCCAGGCATACCAATACAAAGTCCTGCCGTTCGGCCTGTCCCTGGCACCCCGTACATTTACGAAGTGCATGGACGCGGCTCTCGCACCCCTGAGACTCCAGGGCATGCGAATTTTGAACTACTTGGACGATTGGCTGATTCTAGCTCGATCACGATCAGAGCTCATAGAACACAGGGCCACATTACTCGAGCATCTCGAGAATCTGGGTCTCACAGTCAATTGGGCGAAGAGCTCGCTGTTTCCCAGCCAGAAAATTTCTTTTCTGGGAACAGTGCTGGACTCGCTATCCATGACAGCGCGTCTGACGCCAGAGCGCGAACGGGACATTCAGAGCGCCGCGAAATCCTTCCGCCGCGGCTCGGTTGTCCAGCTCAAAAGGTTTCAGAAAATGCTGGGCCTCATGGCCTCAGCAGCTTCAGTGCTCCAGCTGGGTCTGCTTCGCATGCGCCCACTGCAGCTGTGGCTGAAAGCGCGAGTTCCTCCCAGGGCATGGACCGCTGGTCGGTTTCGCCTCCGGGTCGATCTGAAATGCGTTTCAGCTCTGGAACCTTGGAAGATAACCGACTGGTATCAGTCAGGTGTGAGTCTGGGGACTCCCTCGAGTGTGAAGGTGGTGTCCACGGACGCCTCCACCTCGGGATGGGGAGCGCTGCTCGAGGGCAGACCGTTCTTTGGCCAGTGGTCAGAACAGGAAAAGCTCCTACACATAAACTGTCTGGAAATGATGGCAGTCGACAACGCGCTACGGCGCTTCTGTCCCCAGATAATGGGCCACCACGTCTTGGTCCGGTCGGACAACATGTCAGTGGTGGCATACATAAATCGCCAGGGCGGCACCAAGTCCCGAAACCTTTACAGGCTAACGGAACGCCTCCTGGTCTGGGCTCAGCACAACCTGCTTTCACTGAGAGCGGCGCACGTGCCTGGTCACCTGAATCTGGGACCAGACAGACTGTCCAGAAACAATGTCCCAGCAGGGGAATGGTCGCTGCACCCGCAGACGATCCAACTGCTGTGGGAGACATTCGGCAGAGCGCAAATGGACCTGTTCGCGTCCCACGAGAACGCTCACTGTCCGAAATACTTCTCCAAGAGCAAGGACGCGCTGGCCCACGTCTGGCCCCGCTGTCCCCTCTATGCTTTTCCCCCCGTCTCGCTCCTGCCTCAAGTGCTGGAACGAATCAGGGAAAATGGATGCCCAGTGCTGCTTGTGGCTCCGCTCTGGACAAACCAGACTTGGTTCCCAGTCCTGATGCGGCTGACCAGCACTGCCCCGTGGCCAGTACCGTTGAGGAAAGACCTCCTCTCTCAGGCCGAGGGCTCGATTTGGCATCCTCGCCCGGAACTATGGTCCCTACATGCATGGGCCATCAACGGGTACCCGCTAGCCTCCCGGAGGGAGTGCTAAACACGATCACGCAGGCAAGGGCCCTGTCTACTAGACGGCTCTATTCCTCGAAATGGTCTGTGTTCTCTGCTTGGTGTCAAGCTCAGCGCTTTTCACCTGTAGACTGCGGGGTCACGGAAGTACTCTCCTTCCTTCAAGAGCTGCTGGATAAGGGCAGGTCCCCATCCACGCTCAAAGTGTACGTGGCGGCCATAGCAGCGTTTATAAAACCTGTGTCTGGCCAGTCACTGGGGAAGAACGACCTAGTCGTGCGATTCCTCAAGGGAGCTCGGAGGCTGAACCCTCCCAGACCTCCTTCAGTCCCGGTGTGGGACCTTTCTACGGTTTTGGAAGCCATGAAAGGTGCCCCGTTCGAGCCACTCCATTTGTCAGACATGAAGCATCTGTCTTTCAAAACGGTGTTCCTTTTGGCTCTCGCTTCAGTGAAGCGCATAGGGGACTTACAAGCGCTTTCTGTAAGCGCGTCATGTATGGAGTTTGGGCCTAATGACTCTAAGGTCATACTCAAACCAAGGCACGGGTACGTGCCCAAATCCCTCAACACACCGTTCAGGGCCCAGGTCATTTCCCTGTGCGCTCTCTCGGTTCATGATGAGGAGAAAGATGCTAGTCTCCTTTGCCCTGTCAGGGCACTGAGAGCTTATGTGTCCCGCTCGTCTGTCTTCAGACAGACCGAGCAGCTCTTTGTTTTGTTTGGCGGACGCTCCAAGGGCCTGGCCGCATCAAAACAGAGCCTATCCAGATGGGTAGTCGACGCCATAGCACTGGCTTACACTTCTAAGGGCCTGCAGTGTCCTTTGGGTGTCAGAGCGCACTCCACAAGAGGCGTGGCCTCGTCGTGGGCGTGGTATAGTGGGGTTACCTTGCAAGATATCTGTACGGCCGCGGGCTGGGCCTCGCCGTCTACATTTATAAGGTTTTATAACCTAGAGGTTCCCGCCTTACAAGCCAAGCTTCTGTCGGTTTAGAATTCAGTGCTATCTGCCCCGCAGTGCGGCCCAGATGCTGAGTTTGCCTGTGCATCGCTCACTGAGCGATAGAAACTGCCCCTTGGGTGTTGAATAACCCGTACTATTACCCAGTTCAGGCTGAACACGTTCACCCTGTCTGCGTGAAACACTGTTAACATAACTAGCTCCTGTAGGATGCTATTTTATGGGGAATGATGCTTGCAGCCTCTCTTCTCCGACTCTCTGTGAGTCTATGGTGATTATGCACTATATGAGCCCCGGGCTACTGCCCTTGGGACTTTGGTGTCGGATCCCAGTACGCACGGCGTTTTGCATTGTGTTCCCCATAGCGTAAGATATTACGCAGTACGAGAGATACTCTCGTAAGAGAACGTACTCGGTTACTAACGTAACCTCGGTTCTCTCTAGAGAGGGAACGAGTACTGCGTATCTTGCCGTGCATACACAGCTCTGGTTCGCTTCGGCGATGAAAACCAGTATACCAGCCTAATCGAGCCGTATTTACAAGGGCGGGACCACGCCCTTTCTGGCGGGACGTGACGAAATGGGCGCGAAGTGCCCCCATTGGGTATGTGTCACGCAGGGCCACTCTCGATAGGCTGCTGCTGTTGCCGCAGGGCAGCCAATAGGCACGCAAGCCGTCTTGCCTATGTCTGCATGCTGCTGCACAGCGTTTTGCATTAATTCAAAATTAAGGATAATTTTTGGCTTCAATATCTCGTGGAAAAGAGGTTTTCCCCATAGCGTAAGATATTACGCAGTACTCGTTCCCTCTCTAGAGAGAACCGAGGTTACGTTAGTAACCGAGTACGTTTTCAGCACTTCGTGCTTGAACACCTAATAAGAATGAGACCTTTTTGAGAGTTATAGCGCCACCTAAGGTCCGATCTCCATGAAACTTTGCATGCTTCTTCACCATGTTATGACACATATGCTCATCAATTGTTGTGAAGTTTTGACTTTCCGTTTAGGATTTATAGGCTTTTTACTGTATTTAGCCCCGCCCCTTTTCTAAATGACCCTGTTACAGCCACCCAAATGCAAAATTTCAACTTTTTTTCAATATTTATTGATCTAGAGAGTCCAGAGAATAGGCCTAGACTGGTTTGGTTCCGATCGTGCGAAAAACCATGGACTAGTTCGCAAAAGTAGGTTTTGGACAAAACTGGCCATAACAAATTTTTGTTGCTCAAATCGAGAATCCGATATATACATCTTGTCCGTCTTGAGCCATGGATCACAGTGATGTAAAAATCTTGATGCTAGGTCAAACGGTCGAGGAGTTATGGTAATTTAGTACTTTTGGTTTCTGTAGCGCCACCTATGGGCCAATCGGGGTCATACTCTGATAGGTTCTCCCCAAAAGTGTGGCCTACCATCTGGCCGAGTTTCAAGTCTCTAGGCCTTACGGTTTGGGCTGCACGATGCGTTTTAGGGCAATTTTTTTTTTCAAATAGCAAATACAATAGGTTTTCAGCACTTCGTGCTTGAACACCTAATAAGAATGAGACCTTTTTGACAGTTATAGCGCCACCTATGGTCCGATCTCCATGAAACTTTGCATGCTTCTTCACCATGTTATGACACATATGCTCATCAATTGTTGTGAAGTTTTGACTTTTCGTTTAGGATTTATAGGCTTTTTACTGTATTTAGCCCCGCCCCTTTTCTAAATGACCCTGTTACAGCCACCCAAATGCAAAATTTCAACTTTTTTTCGATAATTATTGATCTAGAGAGTCCAGAGAATAGGCCTAGACTGGTTTGGTTCCGATCGGGCGAAAAACCAGGGACTAGTTCGCAAAAGTAGGTTTTGGACAAAACTGGCCATAACAAATTTTTGTTGCTCAAATCGAGAATCCGAGATATACATCTTGTTTGTCTTGAGCCAGGGATCACAGTGATGTAAAAATCTTGATGCTAGGTCAAACGGTCGAGGAGTTATGGGTAATTTAGTACTTTTGGTTTCTGTAGCGCCACCTATGGGCCAATCGGGGTCATACTCTGATAGGTTCTCCCCAAAAGTGTGGCCTACCATCTGGCCGAGTTTCAAGTCTCTAGGCCTTACGGTTTGGGCTGCACGATGCGTTTTAGGGCAATTTTTTTTTTCAAATAGCAAATACAATAGGTTTTCAGCACTTCGTGCTTGAACACCTAATAAGAATGAGACCTTTTTGAGAGTTATAGCGCCACCTAAGGTCCGATCTCCATGAAACTTTGCATGCTTCTTCACCATGTTATGACACATATGCTCAGCAATTGTTGTGAAGTTTTGACTTTCCGTTTAGGATTTATAGGCTTTTTACTGTATTTAGCCCCGCCCCTTTTCTAAATGACCCTGTTACAGCCACCCAAATGCAAAATTTCAACTTTTTTTCAATATTTATTGATCTAGAGAGTCCAGAGAATAGGCCTAGACTGGTTTGGTTCCGATCGTGCGAAAAACCATGGACTAGTTCGCAAAAGTAGGTTTTGGACAAAACTGGCCATAACAAATTTTTGTTGCTCCAATCGAGAATCCGAGATATACATCTTGTCCGTCTTGAGCCAGGGATCACAGTGATGTAAAAATCTTGATGCTAGGTCAAACGGTCGAGGAGTTATGGGTAATTTAGTACTTTTGGTTTTTGTAGCGCCACCTATGGGCCAATCGGGGTCATACTCTGATAGGTTCTCCCCAAAAGTGTGGCCTACCATCTGGCCGAGTTTCAAGTCTCTAGGCCTTACGGTTTGGGCTGCACGATGCGTTTTAGGGCAATTTTTTTTTCAAATAGCAAATACAATAGGTTTTCAGCACTTCGTGCTTGAACACCTAATAAGAATGAGACCTTTTTGACAGTTATAGCGCCACCTATGGTCCGATCTCCATGAAACTTTGCATGCTTCTTCACCATGTTATGACACATATGCTCATCAATTGTTGTGAAGTTTTGACTTTCCGTTTAGGATTTATAGGCTTTTTACTGTATTTAGCCCCGCCCCTTTTCTAAATGACCCTGTTACAGCCACCCAAATGCAAAATTTCAACTTTTTTTCGATAATTATTGATCTAGAGAGTCCAGAGAATAGGCCTAGACTGGTTTGGTTCCGATCGGGCGAAAAACCAGGGACTAGTTCGCAAAAGTAGGTTTTGGACAAAACTGGCCATAACAAATTTTCGCTGCTCAAATCGAGAATCCGAGATATACATCTTGTCCGTCTTGAGCCAGGGATCACAGTGATGTAAAAATTGATTGATTCTAGGTCAAACGGTCGATGAGTTATGGGTAATTTAGTACTTTTGGTTTCTGTAGCGCCACCTATGGGCCAATCAGGGTCATACTCTGATAGGTTCTCCCCAAAAGTGTGGCCTACCATCTGGCCGAGTTTCAAGTCTCTAGGCCTTACGGTTTGGGCTGCACGATGCGTTTTAGGGCAATTTTTTTTTTCAAATAGCAAATACAATAGGTTTTCAGCACTAAAGTGCTTGAACACCTAATTAAAGCTGCAAGCAGCATTTAGCGGTGTTCAAGCAGTTAAGGCCTTTAAGGCCGTTAAGCACAAAAGCATCAAAAGACATTAAATTTTATTTAGCATACATTTAAACACTGACATAATAGATGGAAAAAAACATTTACAGCCAATATAGGCAATTTACCATAGGAAATATATTGTTTTAAAGCTTTTTAACAGTTATAGCGCCACCTATGGTCCGATCTCCATGAAACTTTGCATGCTTCTTCACCATGTTATGACACATATGCTCATCAATTTCTGTGGAGTTTTGACTTTTCGTTTAGGATTTATAGGCTTTTGACCATGCAAAATTTCAACTTTTTTTCAATATTTATTGATCTAGAGAGTCCAGAGAATTGGCCTAGACTGGTTTGGTTCCGATCGGGCGAAAAACCAGGGACTAGTTCGCAAAAGTAGGGTTTTAATATAATTGTGAATATTTAATGAACGATTTGATTGACAACAATGGTTCTAGAGGCAAAGTTGTTCAGCATGAGGAGGTCTATCAAATGATATGCATTTTGTGGGGATGTGTGCAACACCACGTGATTACAGAGCCGTAAAACTCGTTAGCGCCAACTAGTGGCCGATTTGTTTCAAAATTCTTACAGGCCTCTAGGGCCATGAGTCGAACATGCCCATCGAGTTTCGTTCCGATCGGCCTCCGTTAACCTCGTCTCATAGGTGCTCAAACTTCATTGGTCGATGGCGGCCATGTTTTTTGAGATACGCCAATATCCTTTTACACATACATGGGGCCTTGGACCAAGACACTGCATACCAATTTTCAAGTCAATCGGACTAACGGTCAGGTGGCCACACCCCTTTTTATGTTTTTGTAATGTTATAGCGCCATCTAGTGTTCGATCGTCGCGATTTTTTTACTGTGACCCCAAACTGTCCTTATACACATGTGTGCCAAGTTTGGTCAACCTATCTCATTTACTTCTGGGGTTATAGCCATTTTAGTAAAATAGGCTCCTCCCACAACGTTAATTTTGCACCCCCTAGCGAACCTGAATCGAAAATTCAACTTTTTTTTGATAATTATTGATATTCAGACTCCAGAGAACATTTCTGCACTGGTTTGGTTCCGATCGGGCGAAAAACCAGGGACTAGTTCGCAAAAGTAGTTTTTTGACAAAATTCAAAATGGCGGAAAATCCTTGTAGGCGCAAATAAAATCGGAGATATACGTTTTTTACGTCAGGTTTCCAGCTTTCCAGTGATATAAGACACTTGAGTCTACGACTTACGGTCTAGGAGTTATGAGCAGTTTCGCGCAATTGGTTGCTATAGCGCCACCTATGGGCCAATCGGGCTCATAATTTGATAACCTCTCCTCGATTTTTGTACTACCATCTGACAAAGTTTCAAGGCTCCAGCACTTACGGTTTGGGCTGCACGATGCGTTTTACGGCGGAAGAAAAATAATAATAATAATAATAAAAATCCTTACAAATACAATAGGTTTTCAGCACTTCGTGCTTGAACACCTAAAAATCCTTACAAATACAATAGGTTTTCAGCACTTCGTGCTTGAACACCTAATTAAAGCTGCAAGCAGCATTTAGCGGTGTTCAAGCAGTTAAGGCCTTTAAGGCCGTTAAGCACAAAAGCATCAAAAGACATTAAGTTTTATTTAGCATTAATTTAACCACTGACATAATAGATGGAAAAGACCATTTACAGCCAATACAGGCAATTTACCATAGGAAATATATGGTTTTAAAGCTTTTTAACAGTTATAGCGCCACCTATTGTCCGATCTCCATAAAATTTTGCATGCTTGTTAATGACGTTATGTCACATGTGCTCACCAATTTTTGTGAAGTTCTGAGTTTTTATTTATGATTTATAGGCTTTTGAGTGAATTTTGCCATGCCCATTTTCTAAATGACCCTGTTATAGTGAACCAAAGGGCAAAGTTCAACTTTTTTTTGATAATTATTGATCTAGAGAGTCCAGAGAATTGTTCTAGACTGGTCTGGTTCCGATCGGGCGAAAAACCAGGGACTAGTTCGCAAAAGTAGGTTTTTAACATATTCGTGAATATTTAATGAACGATTTGATTGACAGCAATGGTTCTAGAGGCAAAGTTGTTCAGCATGAGGAGATCTATCACATGATATGCACATTGTGGGGATGTGTGCCACACCACGTGATTAAAGAGCCGTTAAACTCGTTAGCGCCAACTAGTGGCCGATTTCTTTCAAAACTCTTACAGACCTCTTAGGCCATGAGTCGAACATGCCCATCGAGTTTCGTTCCGATTGGCCTCCGTTAACCTCGTCTCATTGGTGCTCAAACTTCATTGGCCGATGGCGGCCATGTTTTTTGAGATACGCCAATGTCCTTATATACATACATGGGGCCTTGGACCAAGACACTGCATACCAATTTTCAGGTCAATCGGACTAACGATCAGCCCTTTATATGTTTTTTTCATGTTATAGTGCCACCTAGTGTTCGATCGTCGCGATATTTTTACTGTGACCTCAAATCGAACTCATTCACATGTGTACCAAGTTTGGTGAAGCTATCTCATTTCCTTATCGAGTTATAGCCATTTTAGTAAAATAGGCTTCTCCCATAATGTTCATTTTGCGCCCCGTAGCGACCGAAAATCGAAATTTCAACTTTTTTTCAATAATTATTCACATTCAGACTCCAAAGAACATTTCTGCATTGGTTTGGTTCCGATCGGACGAAAAACCAGGGACTAGTTCGCAAAAGTAGTTTTTTGACAAAATTCAAAATGGCGGAAAATCTATATTGGCGGAAATTAAATCGGAGATATACGTTTTTTTCGTCAGGTGACCAGCTTTCCAGTGATATAAGACACTTGAGTCTACGACTTACGGTCTAGGAGTTATGAGCAGTTTCGCGCAATTGGTTGCTATAGCGCCACCTATGGGCCAATCGGGCTCATAATTTGATAACCTCTCCTCGATTTTTGTACTACCATCTGACAAAGTTTCAAGGCTCCAGCACTTACGGTTTGGGCTGCACGATGCGTTTTACGGCGGAAGAAAAATAATAATAATAATAATAATAATCATAAAAATCCTTACAAATACAATAGGTTTTCAGCACTTCGTGCTTGAACACCTAATAATAATAATAATAAAAATCCTTACAAATACAATAGGTTTTCAGCACTTCGTGCTTGAACACCTAAATATAGGCTTTTGGGGACACTTGGTCAATGCTACATGTTCTAAATGACTATGTTATAGCCATCCAAATGTAGATGTTCAACTTTTCCTGATAATTATTGATCTAGAGAGTCCAGAGAATTGTACTGCACTGGTTTTGAACCTTATGATATGAACATTAGATGATCATAGATGGAAAACACCATTTGCAGCCAATACAGGCAATTTACCATAGGGTTGGAATATATGGTTTTAAAGCTTTTTGACAATTACAGTGCCAGCTATGGTCCGATCTCCATGAAACTTTGCATGCTTCTTCCCTATGTTATGGCACATATGCTCACCAATTTTTGTGAAGTTATGAGTTTTTATTTATGATTTATAGGCTTTTGAGTGTATTTTGTCACACCCCTTCTCTAAATGACCCTGTTACAACCAGCCAAATGCAAAAGTTCAACTTTTTTTCAATAATTATTGATCTAGAGAGTCCAGACAATTTCCCTAGACTGGTCTGGTTCCGATCGGGCGAAAAAACAGGGACTAGTTTGCAAAAGTAGGTTTTTAACATATTCGTGAATATTTAATGAACAGTTTGATTGACAGCAATGGTTCTAGAGGCAAAGTTGTTCAACATGAGGAGAACTATCATATGATATGCATTTTGTGGGGATGTGTGGAACACCACGTGATTAGAGAGCCGTAAAACTCGTTAGCGCCAACTAGTGGCCGATTTCTTTCAAAACTCTTACAGACCTCTTGGGACATGATTCGAACATGCCCATCGAGTTTCGTTCCGATTGGCCTCCGTTAACCTCGTCTCATAGGGGCTCAAACTTAATTGGCCGATGGCGGCCATGTTTTTTGAGATACGCCAATGTCCTCATAGACATACATGGGGCCTTGGACCAAGACACTGCATACCAATTTTCAGGTCAATCGGACTAACGATCAGCCCTTTATATGTTTTTTTCATGTTATAGTGCCACCTAGTGTTCGATCGTCGCGATATTTTTACTGTGACCTCAAATCGAACTCATTCACATGTGTACCAAGATTGGTGAAGCTATCTCATTTCCTTATCGAGTTATAGCCATTTTAGTAAAATAGGCTCCTCCCACAATGTTCATTTTGCGCCCCCTAGCGACCGAAAATCGAAATTTCAACTTTTTTTCAATAATTATTCACAATCAGACTCCAAAGAACATTTCTGCACTGGTTTGGTTCCGATCGGACGAAAAACCAGGGACTAGTTCGCAAAAGTAGTTTTTTGACAAAATTCAAAATGGCGGAAAATCTATATTGGCGGAAATTAAATCGGAGATATACGTTTTTTTCGTCAGGTGACCAGCTTTCCAGTGATATAAGACACTTGAGTCTACGACTTACGGTCTAGGAGTTATGAGCAGTTTCGCGCAATTGGTTGCTATAGCGCCACCTATGGGCCAATCGGGCTCATAATTTGATAACCTCTCCTCGATTTTTGTACTACCATCTGACAAAGTTTCAAGGCTCCAGCACTTACGGTTTGGGCTGCACGATGCGTTTTACGGCGGAAGAAAAATAATAATAATAATAATAATAATAATAATTAAAGCTGCAAGCAGCATTTAGCGGTGTTCAAGCAGTTAAGGCAGTTAAGGCAGTTAAGCTCAAAAGCATCAAAAGACATTAAGTTTCATGTAGCAAGCATTTAAACACTGACATCATAGATGGAATAGCCCTTGTTTTGGCATGATTTACCATGATATACCAAATTTTTGTGTGATTTTTCATGATTTACCATGTTCCAGTATGATTTACCATGAATCTAGCATGATTTACCATAGTTTACCATGATATACCAAGTTCTAGTATGATTCACCATGATTTACCCTGCTCTAGCATGGTTTACCACAATTGAACACATTCTAGTATGATTTAATATGATTCTAGCATGATTTACCATGTTATAGGATGATATACCATGATATACCACATTCTAGAATGATTTATGATGGTTTTGAACATTATGATATGAACATTATATGACTGTAGATGGAAAAGACCATTTACAGCTAATACAGGCAATTTACCATAGGAAATACATGGTTTTGAAGCTTTTTTTTTTCATTCTGCACTAAAGCAAACCAGATTTTTCATGTTAACTCCATAAGGCATGCTTACACACACAGACACACACACACAGACACACACACACAGACACACACACACACACAGACACACACACACACACACATACATTATTGTGAAAAATCTCTTTTAATGGTCTATAAGCATTTCACATATTTCTTTGTGATGTAATGATATTTAAACTGTATTACCAGTCCATCATAATAATAAAAAATAGCTTTAAGCATTTGTTTGTTAGCCAATGCTGAAAGCTGATAAAAAGATTAAGCATGTATAATCCTGCTGCTCCCTCTAGTGGACAACAGTGGTATTACAGCCTATATAGAGTTGAAATGAATTAATGGAAATTTGGTTTTTCACTTATATCTCGGGAACGAGAAAGTGAAAAAATCTGAAACTCAGAACTTAGATAGTGTCCGAGGAGCCCTGTTGAACGATACCATCCCAGTGTTGGTGGGCGATTCGGGCCGGGAGTTATGCTTGTTCAAAGGCATATCTTTTGGGGCTTATATCTCGGGAATGCCCGGGCCAAATCGCACCAAACTCGAATCGAAGCTAGGTGAGGATGGGCTCTTTCCAACAAGCTATCCCACAAGAATCTAGGTGGTCTAGGTCGGGAGTTACAGCCGTTCCAAGTCGGGGGTCTCACGGATTAGCGATCCGCGGGGGGGCGCTCCCGAGGCCCGTGACGATAGACTTCAATCAAGGCCCAATAGAGGACCTTACCATCCAAATTTGAGCGCGCAGGGAGTTTCCGTTTTCGAGTTATGAGTGAATTTGTACTGGGAGGGCGTGGCCTAACGTTATACTTTCGTTTTCAGCCTTCCTGTGATACCACAATTGAACACATTGTAGTATTATTTAATATGATTCTAGCATGATTTATCATAGTTTACCATGATTTACCATGTTATAGAATGATTTACGATGATATACCACATTATACAATGATTTACCATGTTATAGAATGATTTACCAGGATTGTAGCATGATTTACCATGATTCATCACATTGCTGGCATGATTTGCCATGATACACCATGTAATAGTATTATTTACTATGATTTACCATGTTTCTATCGTGATTTACCATGATTTACCACATTGCTAGCATTGATGTGAAGTGGCAATAGCAATGAATTGATAAACTGACAAAAAAATTATTGTCTTATAATAGTTAACATGGAAAAACAGGTTTGCTTTAGTGCAGAATAGAACATCAAGTCTGTCAAAATTAAACTGAGCCAATAAGTGGTCTTCTACTGCCCTCTGCTGGCCATTATACTTATTAATAAAGTGTTTTCACAGGTCTCTTATTTAGACATATGCTTACACACACACACACACACACACACACACACTTTTGGGATGTTATTGTGAAAATCTAATTTAGTTTAATATAGTTGATCAAATCTAATTTAGTTTAGTTGAATATTTAGGTAATATAGTTTAATAATATTAAACTATATTACCAATCCATCATAATAATAAAAAAATAGCTTTAAGAAGTAAAATGGCCAGCAGAGGGCAGTAGAAGACCACATATTGGCTCACTTTCATTTTAAACTACTTGGTTTCATTAGCAAACCAGTTTTTTCATGTTAACTCCATAATGCATACTTACACACACACACACACACACACACATTTGGGATATGTTATTGTGAAAATCTCTTTTAATGGTCTGTAAGCATTTCACATATTTCTTTGTGATGTAATAATATAAAACTAATTTTAAAAAATAGCTTTAAGCATTTGTTTGTAAGCCAATGCTGAAAGCTAATAAAAAGATTAAACATGTCTAATACTGCTGCTCCCTCTAGTGGACAACAGTGGTATCACAGCCTATATAGAGTTGAAATGAATGAATGGAAATTTGGTTTTTCACTTATATCTCGGGAACGAGAAAGTGAAAAAATCTGAAACTCAGAACATAGATAGTGTCTGAGGAGCCCTGTTGAACGAGACCATCCCGTTGTTGGTGGCCGATCGGGGCCGGGAGTTATGCCCGTTCAAAGGCATATCTTTTGGGGCTTATATCTCGTAAAATACCACTTATTGGCTGTTATACACCCTATTATAGCCATCAAAATGCAGAAGTTCAACCTTTTCTGATAATTATTGATCTAGAGAGTCCAGAGAATTGTACTGCACTGGTTTTGAACGTTATTATATGAAAATTATATGATCTTAGATGGAACAAACCATTTACAGTCAATACTGATAATTTAACATAGGGAATACATGGTTTTTAAGATTTTTAACAGTTATAGCGCCACCTATTGTCCGATCTCCATGAAACTTTGCATGCTTGTTAATGATGTTATGTCACATATGCTCACCAATTTTTGTGAAGTTCCGAGTTTTTATTTATGATTTATAGGCTTTTGAGTGTGTTTTGACACGCCCCTTTTTTATAAATGATCCTGTTATAGCAGACCAAAGGGCAAAGTTCAACTTTTTTTCGATAATTATTGATCTAGAGCGTCCAGAGAATTGTCCTAGACTGGTCTGGTTCCAATCGGGCGAAAAACCAGGGACTAGTTCGCAAAAGTAGGTTTTTAACATATTCGTGAATATTTAATGAACAGTTTGATTGACAGCAATGGTTCTAAAGGCAAAGTTGTTCAGCATGAGGAGATCTATCGACTGATATGCATATTGTGGGGATGTGTGCAACACCACGTGATTACAGAGCCGTAAAACTCGTTAGCGCCAACTAGTGGCCGATTTCTTTCAAAACTCTTACAGACCTCTTGGGCCATGAGTTGAACATGCCCATTGAGTTTCGTTCCGATCGGCCTCCGTTAACCTTGTTTAAAAGGTGCTCAAATTTCATTGGCTGATGGCGGCCATGTTTTTTGAGATATGCCAATATCCTTTTACACATACATGGCACCTTGGACCAATACACTGCATACCAATTTTCAAGTCAATCGGACTAACGGTCAGGTGGCCACAGCCCTTTTTATGTTTTTTTAATCTTATAGCGCCACATAGTGTTAGATCGACGCGGTTTTTTTACTGTGACCCCAGAATGTCCTCTTACTTATGTGTGTCAAGTTTGGTGAAGATATCTCATTTACTTCTTGAGTTATAGCCATTTTAGTAAAATAGGCTCCTCCCATAACGTTCATTTTGCGCCCCCTAGCGACCGGAAATCGAAATTTCAACTGTTTTTGATAATTATTGATATTCAGACTCCAGAGAACATTTCTGCACTGGTTTGGTTCCGATCGGGCAAAAAACCAGGGACTAGTTCGCAAAAGTAGTTTTTTGACAAAATTCAAAATGGCGGAAAATGTATCATGGCGGAAATGAAAACGGAGATATACGTTTTGTTCGTCAGGAGTCCAGCTTTCCAATGATATAAGACACTTGAGTCTACGACATACGGTCTAGGAGTTATGAGCAGTTTCGCGCAATTGGTTGCTATAGCGCCACCTATGGGCCAATCGGGCTCATAATTTGATAACCTCTCCTCGATTTTTGTACTACCATCTGACAAAGTTTCAGAGCTCCAGCACTTACGGTTTGGGCTGCACAATGCGTTTTACGGCAGAAGAAAAATAATAATAATAATTAAAGCTGCAAGCAGCATTTAGCGGTGTTCAAGCAGTTAAGGCCTTTAAGGCCGTTAAGCACAAAAGCATCAAAAGACATTACATTTTATTTAGCATACATTTAAACACTGACATAATAGATGGAAAAAACCATTTACAGCCAATATAGGCAATTTACCATAGGAAATATATGGTTTTAAAGCTTTTTAACAGTTATAGCGCCACCTATGGTCCGATCTCCATGAAACTTTGCATGCTTCTTCACCATGTTATGACACATATGCTCATCAATTTCTGTGAAGTTTTGACTTTTCGTTTAGGATTTATAGGCTTTTGACCGTATTTTGCCCCGCCCCTTTTATAAATGACCCTGTTACAGCCACGCAAATGAAAAATTTCAACTTTTTTTCGATAATTATTGATCAAGAGAGTCCAGAGAATTGCCCTAGACTGGTTTGGTTCCGATCGGGCGAAAAACCAGGGACTAGTTCGCAAAAGTAGGTTTTTAACATAATTGTGAATATTTAATGAACGATTTGATTGACAACAATGGTTCTAGAGGCAAAGTTGTTCAGCATGAGGAGATCTATCAAATGATATGCATTTTGTGGGGATGTGTGCAACACCACGTGATTACAGAGCCGTAAAACTCGTTAGCGCCAACTAGTGGCCGATTTGTTTCAAAATTCTTACAGGCCTCTAGGGCCATGAGTCGAACATGCCCATCGAGTTTCGTTCCGATCGGCTTCCGTTAACCTCGTCTCATAGGTGAGCTCCAGCACTTACGGTTTGGGCTGCACAATGCGTTTTACGGCAGAAGAAAAATAATAATAATAATTAAAGCTGCAAGCAGCATTTAGCGGTGTTCAAGCAGTTAAGGCCTTTAAGGCCGTTAAGCACAAAAGCATCAAAACACATTAAATTTTATTTAGCATACATTTAAACACTGACATAATAGATGGAAAAAACCATTTACAGCCAATATAGGCAATTTACCATAGGAAATATATGGTTTTAAAGCTTTTTAACAGTTATAGCGCCACCTATGGTCCGATCTCCTTGAAACTTTGCATGCTTCTTCACGATGTTATGACACATATGCTCATCAATTTCTGTGAAGTTTTGACTTTTCGTTTAGGATTTATAGGCTTTTGAACGTATTTTGCCCTGCCCCTTTTCTAAATGACCCTGTTACAGCCACCCAAATGCAAAATTTCAACTTTCTTTCGATAATTATTGATCTAGAGAGTCCAGAGAATTGCCCTAGACTGGTTTGGTTCCGATCGGGCGAAAAACCAGGGACTAGTTCGCAAAAGTAGGTTTTTAACATAATTGTGAATATTTAATGAACGATTTGATTGACAACAATGGTTCTAGAGGCAAAGTTGTTCAGCATGAGGAGATCTGTCAAATGATATGCATTTTGTGGGGATGTGTGCAACACCACGTGATTACAGAGCCGTAAAACTCGTTAGCGCCAACTAGTGGCCGATTTGTTTCAAAATTCTTACAGGCCTCTAGGGCCATGAGTCGAACATGCCCATCGAGTTTCATTCCGATCGGCCTCCGTTAACCTCGTCTCATAGGTGCTCAAAATTCTTTGGTCGATGGCGGCCATGTTTTTTGAGATACGCCAATATCCTTTTACACATACATGGGGCCTTGGACCAAGACACTACATACCAATTTTCAAGTCAATCGGACTAACGGTCAGGTGGCCACACCCCTTTTTATGTTTTTTTTATGTTATAGCGCCACCATGTGGCCAATCGACGCAGTTTTTTTTATTGTGACCTCAAATTGAACTCATAAATATGTGTACCAAGTTTGGTAAAGATATCAAATTTACTTCTTGAGTTATAGCCATTTTAGTAAAATAGGCTCCTCCCACAACGTTAATTTTACTCCCCCTAGCGACCGGAATTTGAAATTTCAACTTTTTTTCAAAAATTATTGATATTCAGACTCCAGAGAATATTTATGCACTGGTTTGGTTCCAATCGGGCAAAAAACCAGGGACTAGTTCGCAAAAGTAGGTTTTTAACATAATTCAAAATGGCGGACAAATTTGCATACCAAAAATAAAATCGGAGATATACATTTTGTCCTTCAGGCGTCCAGCTTTCCAATGATATAAGACACCTGAGTCTACGACTTACGGTCTAGGAGTTATGAGCAGTTACGCGCAATTGATTGCTATAGCGCCACCTATGGGCCAATCGGGCTCATACTTTGATAACCTCTCCTCGATTTTTGTACTACCATCTGGCAAAGTTTCAAAGCTCCAGCTCTTACGGTTTGGGCTGCACGATGCATTTTACGGCGGAATAATAATAATAATAATAATTAAAGCTGCAAGCAGCATTTAGCGGTGTTCAAGCAGTTAAGGCCTTTAAGGCCGTTAAGCACAAAAGCATCAAAAGACATTAAGTTTTATTTAGCATTAATTTAACCACTGACATAATAGATGGAAAAGACCATTTACAGCCAATACAGGCAATTTACCATAGGAAATATATGGTTTTAAAGCTTTTTAACAGTTATAGCGCCACCTATTGTCCGATCTCCATAAAATTTTGCATGCTTGTTAATGACGTTATGTCACATGTGCTCACCAATTTTTGTGAAGTTCTGAGTTTTTATTTATGATTTATAGGCTTTTGAGTGAATTTTGCCATGCCCATTTTCTAAATGACCCTGTTATAGTGAACCAAAGGGCAAAGTTCAACTTTTTTTTGATAATTATTGATCTAGAGAGTCCAGATAATTGTTCTAGACTGGTCTGGTTCCGATCGGGCGAAAAACCAGGGACTAGTTCGCAAAAGTAGGTTTTTAACATATTCGTGAATATTTAATGAACGATTTGATTGACAGCAATGGTTCTAGAGGCAAAGTTGTTCAGCATGAGGAGATCTATCACATGATATGCACATTGTGGGGATGTGTGCCACACCACGTGATTAAAGAGCCGTTAAACTCGTTAGCGCCAACTAGTGGCCGATTTCTTTCAAAACTCTTACAGACCTCTTAGGCCATGAGTCGAACATGCCCATCGAGTTTCGTTCCGATTGGCCTCCGTTAACCTCGTCTCATTGGTGCTCAAACTTCATTGGCCGATGGCGGCCATGTTTTTTGAGATACGCCAATGTCCTTATATACATACATGGGGCCTTGGACCAAGACACTGCATACCAATTTTCAGGTCAATCGGACTAACAATCAGCCCTTTATATGTTTTTTTCATGTTATAGTGCCACCTAGTGTTCGATCGTCGCGATATTTTTACTGTGACCTCAAATCAAACTCATTCACATGTGTACCAAGTTTGGTGAAGCTATCTCATTTCCTTATCGAGTTATAGCCATTTTAGTAAAATAGGCTCCTCCCACAATGTTCATTTTGCGCCCCCTAGCGACCGAAAATCGAAATTTCAACTTTTTTTCAATAATTATTCACATTCAGACTCCAAAGAACATTTCTGCACTGGTTTGGTTCCGATCGGACGAAAAACCAGGGACTAGTTCGCAAAAGTAGTTTTTTGACAAAATTCAAAATGGCAGAAAATCTATATTGGCGGAAATTAAATCGGAGATATACGTTTTTTTCGTCAGGTGACCAGCTTTCCAGTGATATAAGACACTTGAGTCTACGACTTACGGTCTAGGAGTTATGAGCAGTTTCGCGCAATTGGTTGCTATAGCGCCACCTATGGGCCAATCGGGCTCATAATTTGATAACCTCTCCTCGATTTTTGTACTACCATCTGACAAAGTTTCAAGGCTCCAGCACTTACGGTTTGGGCTGCACGATGCGTTTTACGGCGGAAGAAAAATAATAATAATAATAATTAAAGCTGCAAGCAGCATTTAGCGGTGTTCAAGCAGGTAAGGCCTTTAAGGCCGTTAAGCACAAAAGCATCAAAAGACAGTACATTTTATTTAGCATACATTTAAACACTGACATAATAGATGGAAAAAACCATTTACAGCCAATATAGGCAATTTACCATAGGAAATCTATGGTTTTAAAGCTTTTTAACAGTTATAGCGCCACCTATGGTCCGATCTCCATGAAACTTTGCATGCTTCTTCACCATGTTATGAGACATATGCTCTTCAATTTCTGTGAAGTTTTGACTTTTCGTTTAGGATTTATAGGCTTTTGACCGTATTTTACCCTGCCCCTTTTCTAAATGACCCTGTTACAGCCACCCAAATGCAACATTTCAACTTTTTATCAATAATTATTGATCTAGAGAGTCCAGAGAATTGCCCTATACTGGTTTGGTTCCGATCGGGCGAAAAACCAGGGACTAGTTCGCAAAATTAGGTTTTTAACATAATTGTGAATATTTAATGAACGATTTGATTGACAACAATGGTTCTAGAGGCAAAGTTGTTCAACATGAGGAGATCTATCAAATGATATGCATTTTGTGGGGATGTGTGCAACACCACGTGATTACAGAGCCGTAAAACTTGTTAGCGCCAACTAGTGGCCGATTTGTTTCAAAATTCTTACAGGCCTCTAGGGCCATGAGTCGAACATGCCCATCGAGTTTCGTTCCGATCGGCCTCCGTTAACCTCGTCTCATAGGTGCTCAAACTTCATTGGTCGATGGCGGCCATGTTTTTTGAGATACGCCAATATCCTTTTACACATACATGGGGCCTTGGACCAAGACACTGCATACCAATTTTCAAGTCAATCGGACTAACGGTCAGGTGGCCACACCCCTTTTTATGTTTTTTTAATGTTATAGCGCCACCATGTGGCCAATCGACGCAGTTTTTTTACTGTGACCTTGATTTGAACTCATAAATATGAGTACCAAGTTTGGTGAAGATATCTCATTTACTTCTCGAGTTATAGCCATTTTAGTAAAATTGGCTCCTCCCAAAACGTTAATTTTACTCCCCCTAGCGACCGGAATTTGAAATTTCAACTTTTTTTCAATAATTATTGATAAGCAGACTCCAGAGAACATTTCTGCACTGGTTTGGTTCCAATAGGGCAAAAAAACAGGGACTAGTTCACAAAAGTAGGTTTTTAACATAATTCAAAATGGCGGACAAGTTTGCATACCAAAAATAAAATCGGAGATATACATTTTATCCTACAGGCATCCAGCTTTCCAATGATATAAGACACTTGAGTCTACGACTTACGGTCTAGGAGTTATGAGCAGTTACGCGCAATTGATTGCTATAGCGCCACCTATGGGCCAATCGGGCTCATACTTTGATAACCTCTCCTCGATTTTTGTACTACCATCTGGCAAAGTTTCAAAGCTCCAGCTCTTACGGTTTGGGCTGCACGATGCGTTTTACGGCGGAATAATAATAATAATAATAACAAGCCGAATCTGCCGGAGCTTGTACGTCTCACACAATCAGAGCGTAAAAATACGGGATATTTTACGGGAAAATACTAAAACGGGAAGACAGCGGGAAAAGAGCTAAAATACGTGAGAAACCCGGAAAAAACGGGAGGGTTGACAGCTATGATTATATTACCAATCCATCATAATAATAAAATAGCTTTAAGAAGTAAAATGGCCAGCAGAGGGCAGTAGAAGACCACTTATTGGCTCACTTTCATTTTAAACAACTTGGTTTCACTAGAATCCTGCACTAAGGCAACCCAGTTTTTTCATGTTAACTCCATAATGCATGCTTACACACACACACACACACAACACACACACACACACACACACACACACACACACACACACACACACACACACACACACACACACACTCTTGTACATCTATCTTTATGAGGACATTCATTGACACAATGCAATCTCTAGCCGCTTACCTAACCTTACTCATCACAACTAAGTGCTTAACCCGAACCCTTACCCTAAACCTACCCTTAACCTAATTATAACCGTATCCCTAAAACCAAGTCTTGACCCTCAAGCCTTTAAAGGGGTCTCAGAAAGTGAGGACCGGCCAAAATGCCCTCACTTTACTCTCTTTGTCCTCACTCCAATGGTCTAAAACTCAAACTGGTCCTCACAAAGATAGTTGTACAAGTACACACACACACACACACACACACACACACACACACACACACACACACACACACACACACGTGTGGGATATGTTATTTTTGAAATCTCTTTTAATGGTCTATAAGCATTTCACATATTTCTTTGTGATGTAATAATATACAACTAATTTAAAAAAATAGCTTTAAGCATTTGTTTGTTAGCCAATGCTGAAAGCTGATAAAAAGATTGAACATGTCTAATACTGCTGCTCCCTCTAGTGGACAACAGTGGTATTACAGCCTATATAGAGTTGAAATGAATGAATGGAAATTTGGTTTTTCACTTATATCTCGGGAACGAGAAAGTGAAAAAATCTGAAACTCAGAACTTAGATAATGTCCGAAGAGCCCTGTTGAACGAGACCATCCCGGTGTTGGTGGCCGATCGGGGCCGGGAGTTATGCCCGTTCAAAAGCATATATTTTGGGGCTTATATCTCGGGAATGCCCTGGCCGAATCGCACCAAACTCGAATCGAAGCTAGATGAGGACGAGCCCTTTCTAACGAGCTATCGCACAAGAATCTAGGTGGTCTAGGTCGAGAGTTACAGCCGTTCAAACTCGGGGGTCTCTCGAATTAGCGATCCGCGGGGGGGCGCTCCCGAGGCCCGCGACGATAGATTTCGATCAAGGCCCAATAGAGGACTTTACCATCCAAATTTGAGCGCGCAGGGAGTTCGCGTTTTCGAGTTATGAGTGAATTTGTACTGTGAGGGCGTGGCCTAACGTTCGTTTTCAGCCTGAGCCTTCCTGTGACACAATTGTGAATAATACATGAATGTGATTGTAAATGTTAAAATAATGATTTTATAAAGTCTAAATATGAATTATATATAACAATATTAGGGAGTAGTATGATAAAATGACAGCAGGTCCACTTATTGTAAAATGCCACTTATTGGCTGTTATAGTCATCAAAGCTGTTTAATATAGTCATCACAGCTGGTCTTTCACCCTATTATAGCCATCCAAATGAAGAAGTTATACCTTTTCTGACAATTATTGATCTATTCTAGAGAGTCCAGAGAATTGTACTGCACTGGTTTTAAACAGGCAATTTACCATAAGATATATATGGTTTTAAAGCTTTTTAACAGTTATAGCGCCACTTATGGTCCGATCTCCATGAAACTGTGCATGCTTCTTCACCATGTTATGACACATATGCTCATCAATTTTTGTGAAGTTCTGATTTTTTATTTACGATTTATAGGCTTTTGAGTGTATTTTGACACGCCCCTTTTCTAAATGACCCTGTTATAGTGAACCATAGGGTAAAGTTCAACTTTTTTTTGATAATTATTGATCTAGAGAGTCCAGAGAATTGTCTTAGACTGGTCTGTTTCCGATCGGGCGAAAAACCAGGGACTAGTTCGCAAAAGTAGGTTTTTAACATATTCGTGAATATTTAATGAACGGTTTGATTGACAGCAATGGTTCTAGAGGCAAATTTGTTCAACATGAGGAGATCTATCAAATGATATGCATTTTGTGGGGATGTGTGCAACACCAAGTGATTACAGAGCCGTAAAACTCGTTAGCGCCAACTAGTGGCCGATTTCTTTCAAAATTCTTACAGGCCTCTAGGGCCATAAGTCGAACGTGCCCATCGAGTTTCGTTCCGATCGGCCTCCGTTAACCTCGTCTCATTGGTGCTCAAACTTCATTGGTCGATGGCGGCCATGTTTTTTTAGATACGCCAATGTCCTCATACACATACATGGGGCCTTGGACCAAGACACTGCTTACCAATTTTCAAGTCAATCGGACTAACGGTCAGCTGGTCAGAGCCCTTTTTATGTTTTTTTCACATTACAGCGCCACCTAGTGTTTGATCGTCGCGATTTTTTTACTGTGACCTCAGAATGAACTCATTCACATGTGTACCGAGTTTGGTGAAGCTATCTGAATTACTTCTTGAGTTATAACCATTTTAGTAAAATAGGCTCCGCCCACAGCGTTTATTTTGCGCCCCCTAGCGAACATGAATCAAAATTTCAACTTTTTTTTGATAATTATTGATATTCAGACTCCAGAGAACATTTCTGCACTGGTTTGGTTCCGATCGGGCGAAAAACCAGGGACTAGTTCGCAAAAGTAGTTTTTCGACAAAATTCAAAATGGCGGAAAAATTTGCATACCGGAAATGAAATCGGAGATATACGTTTTTTAAGTCAGAAGTCCAGCTTTCCAATGATATAAGACACTTGAGTGTACGACATACGGTTTAGGAGTTATGAGCAGTTTCGCGTTTTTGTTACTACAGCGCCACCTATGGGCCAATCGGGCTCATATTCTCTCAACCTCTCCTCGATTTCTGTGCTACCTTAAACCCAAATATCAAGTCTCTAGCACTTACGGTTTGGTCTGCACGATGCGTTTTACGGCAGAATAATAATAATAATAATAATAATAATAATAATAAAAATCAGCACAAATACAATAGGTTTTCAGCACTTCGTGCTTGAACACCTAATAATTAAAGCTGCAAGCAGCATTTATTGGTGTTCAAGCAGTTAAGGCAGTTAAGCTCAAAAGCATCAAAAGACATTAAGTTTCATGTAGCAAGCATTTAAGCACTGACATCATAGATGGAATAGACCTCGTTTTACCATAGTTTATCATGATATACCAAGTTCTAGTATGATTCACCATGATTTACCCTGCTCTAGCATGGTTTACCACAATTGAACACATTCTAGTATGATTTAATATGATCCTAGCGTGATTTACCATGTTATAGGATGATTTACCATGATATACCACATTCTAGAATGATTTATGATGGTTTTGAACATTATGATATGAACATTATATGATCGTAGATGGAAAAGACCATTTACAGCTAATACAGGAAATTTACCATAGGAAATACATGGTTTTGAAGCTTTTTAACAGTTATAGCGCCACCTATGGTCCGATCTCCATGAAACTTTGCATGCTTCTTCACCATGTTATGACACATATGCTCGTCAATTTTTGTGAAGTTCTGAGTTTTTATTTATGATTTATAGGCTTTTGACTGTATTTTGCCATGCCCCTTTTCTAAATGACCCTGTTACAGCCACCCAAATGCAAAATTTCAACTTTTTTTCGATAATTATTGATCTAGAGAGTCCAGAAAATTGTCCTAGACTGGTCTGGTTCCGATCGGGCGAAAAAACAGGGACTAGTTCGCAAAAGTAGGTTTTCAACATATTTGTGAATATTTAATGAACGGTTCGATTGACAGCAATGTTTCTAGAGGCAAAGTTGTTCAGCATGAGGAGATCTATCAAATGATATGCATATTGTGGGGATATGTGCAACACCACGTGATTAAAGAGCCGTTAAACTCGTTAGCGCCAACTAGTGGCCGATTTATTTCAAAACTCTTACAGACCTCTTGGGCCATGAGTCGAACATGCCCATCGAGTTTCGTTCCGATTGGCCTCCGTTAACCTTATCTCACAGGTGCTCAAACTTCATTGGCCGATGGCGGCCATGTTTTTTGAGATACGCCAATGTCCTCATACACATACATGGGGCCTTGGACCAAGACACTGCATACCAATTTTCAAGTCAATCGGACTAACGGTCAGGTGGTCAGAGCCCCTTTTATGTTTTTTTCATACTATAGCGCCATCTAGTGTTCGATCGTCGCGATTTTTTTACTGTGACCTCAGAATGAACTCATTCACATGTGTACCGGGTTTGGTGAAGCTATCTTATTTCCTTCTTGAGTTATAGCCATTTTAGTAAAATAGGCTCCGCCCACAACGTTCATTTTGCGCCCCCTAGCGACCCTGAATCAAAATTTCAACTTTTTTTGATAATTATTGATATTCAGACTCCAGAGAACATTTCTGCACTAGTTTGGTTCCGATCGGGCGAAAAACCAGGGACTAGTTCGCAAAAGTAGTTTTTTGACAAAATTCAAAATTGCGGAAAATCTATCATGGCGGAAATAAAATCGGAGATATACGTTTTGTTCGTCAGGAGTCCAGCTTTCCAATGATATAAGACACTTGACTCTACGACATAGGGTCTAGGAGTTATGAGCAATTCCGCGCAATTGGTTGCTATAGCGCCACCTATGGGCCAATCGGGCTCATAATTTGATAACCTCTCCTCGATTTTTGTACTACCATCTGACAAAGTTTCAAGTCTCTAGCCCTTACGGTTTGGGCTGCACGATGCGTTTTACGGCAGAAGAAAAATAATAATAATTAAAGCTGCAAGCAGCATTTAGCGGTGTTCAAGCAGTTAAGGCATTTAAGATTTTTAACCACACAAGCATCAAAAGACATTACGTTTTATGTAGCAAGCATTTAACCACTGATATCATAGATGGAATAGACCATGTTTTAGCATGATTTACCATGATATACCACATTTTAGTGTGATCTTTCATGATTTACCATGTTCCAGTATGATTTACCATGAATCTAGCATGATTTACCATGATTTACCAAGTTCTAGTATGATTTACTACGTTCTAGGATGATTTACCATAGAGCAGTGGTTCCCAAACCTGTCCTGAAGGACCCGTTTTCTCTGTCTCTCTAATCAATCACACCTGATTCAACTCATCAGCTCAATAACCTATGTGATTATGAGCTGATGAGTTGAATCAGGTGTGTTTGATTAGGGTTCCCAACACTGCCATAGAGTACCGTGATTCTAGCATGATTTACCATAGTTTATCATGATTTACCACATTGCTAGCATTGATGTGAAGTGTCAGTACAAATGAAGTGATAAACTCTGACAAAATATGATTGTGTTATAATAGTAATTGTTATACAAGTGATTTTATAGTGTCTAAATATGAATGCACCTGTTAAAAGACTTCATTAATAAGTAGAATGAGCCAATAAGTGGTCTTCTACTGCCCTCTGCTGGCCACTTTCATTTTGACAGTTTTTCCATTTTAACTCCTTTATGCAAGCTTACACACACACACACACACACACACACACACACACACACACACACACACACACACACACACACACAAATCATTATGAAAATATATTTGAATGTTATTTCATACATGTCTTTGCAAACTATTAATCAGATTATTCAGAATTTATTCAGAAACATAGGACTACACACACATTCTGTTGTAGATACAGAGATTTGAACTATGTCTCATTCAGGATTCACATTTGTCAATGTGACAGAATTGTCAATAGTGATACTTCAATAGATGAAATTAGACTTAATGTGATTGTAAATGTTAAAATAGTAATTTTATAAAGTCTAAATAGTAATTTTGTCACACTACTCAAGTATAATTCATATTTTAAACAGCAGGGGGCAGTAAAATACTACTTATTGGCTTAATATGCCATTATATTCATTTAATTTTCCCATTTTTAACTGTTATAGAGGCAAATCTTGTCCGATCTGTCTGAAATTTTTCATGATTGTTTGGAGTCATATGGCACATGTTCTGACTTGTTTTTAAGAAGATCTGAGCATTCATTGAAGAGATATAAGCTTTTGGGGACACTAGGTCATGGCTACATTGTGAAGTGACCCTATTATAGCCATCCAAATGAAGTTGTTCAACTTTTTCTGATAATTATTGATCTAGAGAGTCCAGAGAATTGTACTGCACTGGTTTTGAACATTATGATATGAACATTACATGATAATAAATGCAAAACACCATTTACAGCAAATACAGGCAATTTACCATAGGAAATACATTGTTTAAAAGCTTTTTAACAGTTATAGCGCCACCTATGGTCCGATCTCCATAAAATTTGGCATGCTTTTTAAGGATGTTATGTCACATATGCTCACCAATTTTTGTGAAGTTCTGAGTTTTCGTATAGGATTTATAGGCTTTTGACTATATTTTGCCACGCCCATTTTATAAATGACCCTGTTATAGCCAACCAAATGGCAAATTTCAACTTTTTTTGATAATTATTGATCTAGAGAGTCCAGAGAATTGTCCTAGACTGGTCTGGTTCCGATCGGGCGAAAATCCTAGGACTAGTTTGCAAAAGTAGGTGTTAAACATATTTGTGAATATTTAATGAACGATTTGATTGACAGCAATGGTTCTAGAGGCAAAGTTGTTCAGCATGAGGAGATCTATCAAATGATATGCATTTTGTGGGGATATGTGCCACACCACGTGATTACAGAGCCGTAAAACTCGTTAGCGCCAACTAGTGGCCGATTTCTTTCAAAACTCTTACAGACCTCTTGGGCCATGAGTCGAACATGCCCATCGAGTTTCGTTCCGATCGGCCTCCGTTAACCTCGTCTCACAGGTGCTCAAACTTCATTGGCCGATGGGGGCCATGTTTTTTGAGATAAGCCAATGTCCTTTTATACATACATGGGGCCTTGGACCAAGACACTGCATACCAATTTTCAAGTCAATCGGACCAACGGTCAGGTGGTCATAGCCCTATTTAAGTTTTTTTAATGTTATAGCGCCACCTAGTGCCCAATCGTCGCGATTTTTTTACTGTGACCTCAGAATGAACTTATTCACATGTGTACCGAGTTTGGTGAAGCTATCTCATTTACTTCTTGAGTTATAGCCATTTTAGTAAAATAGGCTCCGCCCACAACGTTCATTTTGCGCCCCCTAGCGACCGTGAATCAAAATTTCAACTTTTTTTCGATAATTATTGATATTCAGACTCCAGAGAACATTTTGGCACTGGTTTGGTTCCGATCGGGCGAAAAACCAGGGACTAGTTCGCAAAAGTAGTTTTTCGACAAAATTCAAAATGGCGGAAAATCTATCATGGCGGAAATGAAATCGGAGATATACGTTTTTTACTTCAGGTTTCCAGCTTTCCAGAGATATAAGACACTTGAGTCTACGACATACGGTCTAGGAGTTATGAGCAGTTTTGCGCAATTGGTTGCTATAGCGCCACCTATGGGCCAATCGGGCTCATAATTTGATAACCTCTCCTCGATTTTTGTACTACCATCTGACAACGTTTCAAGTCTCTAACACTTACGGTTTGGTCTGCACGATGCGTTTTAGCGGAGAATAATAATAATAATGAAAAAATCTGAAACTCAGAACTTAGATAATGTCCGAAGAGCCCTGTTGAACGAGACCATCCCGGTGTTGGTGGCCGATCGGGGCCGGGAGTTATGCCCGTTCAAAAGCATATATTTTGGGGCTTATATCTCGGGAATGCCCTGGCCGAATCGCACCAAACTCGAATCGAAGCTAGATGAGGACGAGCCCTTTCTAACGAGCTATCGCACAAGAATCTAGGTGGTCTAGGTCGAGAGTTACAGCCGTTCAAACTCGGGGGTCTCTCGAATTAGCGATCCGCGGGGGGGCGCTCCCGAGGCCCGCGACGATAGATTTCGATCAAGGCCCAATAGAGGACTTTACCATCCAAATTTGAGCGCGCAGGGAGTTCGCGTTTTCGAGTTATGAGTGAATTTGTACTGTGAGGGCGTGGCCTAACGTTCGTTTTCAGCCTGAGCCTTCCTGTGACACAATTGTGAATAATACATGAATGTGATTGTAAATGTTAAAATAATGATTTTATAAAGTCTAAATATGAATTATATATAACAATATTAGGGAGTAGTATGATAAAATGACAGCAGGTCCACTTATTGTAAAATGCCACTTATTGGCTGTTATAGTCATCAAAGCTGTTTAATATAGTCATCACAGCTGGTCTTTCACCCTATTATAGCCATCCAAATGAAGAAGTTATACCTTTTCTGACAATTATTGATCTATTCTAGAGAGTCCAGAGAATTGTACTGCACTGGTTTTAAACAGGCAATTTACCATAAGATATATATGGTTTTAAAGCTTTTTAACAGTTATAGCGCCACTTATGGTCCGATCTCCATGAAACTGTGCATGCTTCTTCACCATGTTATGACACATATGCTCATCAATTTTTGTGAAGTTCTGATTTTTTATTTACGATTTATAGGCTTTTGAGTGTATTTTGACACGCCCCTTTTCTAAATGACCCTGTTATAGTGAACCATAGGGTAAAGTTCAACTTTTTTTTGATAATTATTGATCTAGAGAGTCCAGAGAATTGTCTTAGACTGGTCTGTTTCCGATCGGGCGAAAAACCAGGGACTAGTTCGCAAAAGTAGGTTTTTAACATATTCGTGAATATTTAATGAACGGTTTGATTGACAGCAATGGTTCTAGAGGCAAATTTGTTCAACATGAGGAGATCTATCAAATGATATGCATTTTGTGGGGATGTGTGCAACACCAAGTGATTACAGAGCCGTAAAACTCGTTAGCGCCAACTAGTGGCCGATTTCTTTCAAAATTCTTACAGGCCTCTAGGGCCATAAGTCGAACGTGCCCATCGAGTTTCGTTCCGATCGGCCTCCGTTAACCTCGTCTCATTGGTGCTCAAACTTCATTGGTCGATGGCGGCCATGTTTTTTTAGATACGCCAATGTCCTCATACACATACATGGGGCCTTGGACCAAGACACTGCTTACCAATTTTCAAGTCAATCGGACTAACGGTCAGCTGGTCAGAGCCCTTTTTATGTTTTTTTCACATTACAGCGCCACCTAGTGTTTGATCGTCGCGATTTTTTTACTGTGACCTCAGAATGAACTCATTCACATGTGTACCGAGTTTGGTGAAGCTATCTCAATTACTTCTTGAGTTATAACCATTTTAGTAAAATAGGCTCCGCCCACAGCGTTTATTTTGCGCCCCCTAGCGAACATGAATCAAAATTTCAACTTTTTTTTGATAATTATTGATATTCAGACTCCAGAGAACATTTCTGCACTGGTTTGGTTCCGATCGGGCGAAAAACCAGGGACTAGTTCGCAAAAGTAGTTTTTCGACAAAATTCAAAATGGCGGAAAAATTTGCATACCGGAAATGAAATCGGAGATATACGTTTTTTAAGTCAGAAGTCCAGCTTTCCAATGATATAAGACACTTGAGTGTACGACATACGGTTTAGGAGTTATGAGCAGTTTCGCGTTTTTGTTACTACAGCGCCACCTATGGGCCAATCGGGCTCATATTCTCTCAACCTCTCCTCGATTTCTGTGCTACCTTAAACCCAAATATCAAGTCTCTAGCACTTACGGTTTGGTCTGCACGATGCGTTTTACGGCAGAATAATAATAATAATAATAATTAAAGCTGCAAGCAGCATTTAGCGGTGTTCAAGCAGTTAAGGCATTTAAGATTTTTAACCACACAAGCATCAAAAGACATTACGTTTTATGTAGCAAGCATTTAACCACTGATATCATAGATGGAATAGACCATGTTTTAGCATGATTTACCATGATATACCACATTTTAGTGTGATTTTTCATGATTTACCATGTTCCAGTATGATTTACCATGAATCTAGCATGATTTACCATGATTTACCAAGTTCTAGTATGATTTACTACGTTCTAGGATGATTTACCATAGAGCAGTGGTTCCCAAACCTGTCCTGAAGGACCCGTTTTCTCTGTCTCTCTAATCAATCACACCTGATTCAACTCATCAGCTCAATAACCTATGTGATTATGAGCTGATGAGTTGAATCAGGTGTGTTTGATTAGGGTTCCCAACACTGCCATAGAGTACCGTGATTCTAGCATGATTTACCATAGTTTATCATGATTTACCACATTGCTAGCATTGATGTGAAGTGTCAGTACAAATGAAGTGATAAACTCTGACAAAATATGATTGTGTTATAATAGTAATTGTTATACAAGTGATTTTATAGTGTCTAAATATGAATGCACCTGTTAAAAGACTTCATTAATAAGTAGAATGAGCCAATAAGTGGTCTTCTACTGCCCTCTGCTGGCCACTTTCATTTTGACAGTTTTTCCATTTTAACTCCTTTATGCAAGCTTACACACACACACACACACACACACACACACACAAAATCATTATGAAAATATATTTGAATGTTATTTCATACATGTCTTTGCAAACTATTAATCAGATTATTCAGAATTTATTCAGAAACATAGGACTACACACACATTCTGTTGTAGATACAGAGATTTGAACTATGTCTCATTCAGGATTCACATTTGTCAATGTGACAGAATTGTCAATAGTGATACTTCAATAGATGAAATTAGACTTAATGTGATTGTAAATGTTAAAATAGTAATTTTATAAAGTCTAAATAGTAATTTTGTCACACTACTCAAGTATAATTCATATTTTAAACAGCAGGGGGCAGTAAAATACTACTTATTGGCTTAATATGCCATTATATTCATTTAATTTTCCCATTTTTAACTGTTATAGAGGCAAATCTTGTCCGATCTGTCTGAAATTTTTCATGATTGTTTGGAGTCATATGGCACATGTTCTGACTTGTTTTTAAGAAGATCTGAGCATTCATTGAAGAGATATAAGCTTTTGGGGACACTAGGTCATGGCTACATTGTGAAGTGACCCTATTATAGCCATCCAAATGAAGTTGTTCAACTTTTTCTGATAATTATTGATCTAGAGAGTCCAGAGAATTGTACTGCACTGGTTTTGAACATTATGATATGAACATTACATGATAATAAATGCAAAACACCATTTACAGCAAATACAGGCAATTTACCATAGGAAATACATTGTTTAAAAGCTTTTTAACAGTTATAGCGCCACCTATGGTCCGATCTCCATAAAATTTGGCATGCTTTTTAAGGATGTTATGTCACATATGCTCACCAATTTTTGTGAAGTTCTGAGTTTTCGTATAGGATTTATAGGCTTTTGACTATATTTTGCCACGCCCATTTTATAAATGACCCTGTTATAGCCAACCAAATGGCAAATTTCAACTTTTTTTGATAATTATTGATCTAGAGAGTCCAGAGAATTGTCCTAGACTGGTCTGGTTCCGATCGGGCGAAAATCCTAGGACTAGTTTGCAAAAGTAGGTGTTAAACATATTTGTGAATATTTAATGAACGATTTGATTGACAGCAATGGTTCTAGAGGCAAAGTTGTTCAGCATGAGGAGATCTATCAAATGATATGCATTTTGTGGGGATATGTGCCACACCACGTGATTACAGAGCCGTAAAACTCGTTAGCGCCAACTAGTGGCCGATTTCTTTCAAAACTCTTACAGACCTCTTGGGCCATGAGTCGAACATGCCCATCGAGTTTCGTTCCGATCGGCCTCCGTTAACCTCGTCTCACAGGTGCTCAAACTTCATTGGCCGATGGGGGCCATGTTTTTTGAGATAAGCCAATGTCCTTTTATACATACATGGGGCCTTGGACCAAGACACTGCATACCAATTTTCAAGTCAATCGGACCAACGGTCAGGTGGTCATAGCCCTATTTAAGTTTTTTTAATGTTATAGCGCCACCTAGTGCCCAATCGTCGCGATTTTTTTACTGTGACCTCAGAATGAACTTATTCACATGTGTACCGAGTTTGGTGAAGCTATCTCATTTACTTCTTGAGTTATAGCCATTTTAGTAAAATAGGCTCCGCCCACAACGTTCATTTTGCGCCCCCTAGCGACCGTGAATCAAAATTTCAACTTTTTTTCGATAATTATTGATATTCAGACTCCAGAGAACATTTTGGCACTGGTTTGGTTCCGATCGGGCGAAAAACCAGGGACTAGTTCGCAAAAGTAGTTTTTCGACAAAATTCAAAATGGCGGAAAATCTATCATGGCGGAAATGAAATCGGAGATATACGTTTTTTACTTCAGGTTTCCAGCTTTCCAGAGATATAAGACACTTGAGTCTACGACATACGGTCTAGGAGTTATGAGCAGTTTTGCGCAATTGGTTGCTATAGCGCCACCTATGGGCCAATCGGGCTCATAATTTGATAACCTCTCCTCGATTTTTGTACTACCATCTGACAACGTTTCAAGTCTCTAACACTTACGGTTTGGTCTGCACGATGCGTTTTAGCGGAGAATAATAATAATAATGAAAAAATCTGAAACTCAGAACTTAGATAATGTCCGAAGAGCCCTGTTGAACGAGACCATCCCGGTGTTGGTGGCCGATCGGGGCCGGGAGTTATGCCCGTTCAAAAGCATATATTTTGGGGCTTATATCTCGGGAATGCCCTGGCCGAATCGCACCAAACTCGAATCGAAGCTAGATGAGGACGAGCCCTTTCTAACGAGCTATCGCACAAGAATCTAGGTGGTCTAGGTCGAGAGTTACAGCCGTTCAAACTCGGGGGTCTCTCGAATTAGCGATCCGCGGGGGGGCGCTCCCGAGGCCCGCGACGATAGATTTCGATCAAGGCCCAATAGAGGACTTTACCATCCAAATTTGAGCGCGCAGGGAGTTCGCGTTTTCGAGTTATGAGTGAATTTGTACTGTGAGGGCGTGGCCTAACGTTCGTTTTCAGCCTGAGCCTTCCTGTGACACAATTGTGAATAATACATGAATGTGATTGTAAATGTTAAAATAATGATTTTATAAAGTCTAAATATGAATTATATATAACAATATTAGGGAGTAGTATGATAAAATGACAGCAGGTCCACTTATTGTAAAATGCCACTTATTGGCTGTTATAGTCATCAAAGCTGTTTAATATAGTCATCACAGCTGGTCTTTCACCCTATTATAGCCATCCAAATGAAGAAGTTATACCTTTTCTGACAATTATTGATCTATTCTAGAGAGTCCAGAGAATTGTACTGCACTGGTTTTAAACAGGCAATTTACCATAAGATATATATGGTTTTAAAGCTTTTTAACAGTTATAGCGCCACTTATGGTCCGATCTCCATGAAACTGTGCATGCTTCTTCACCATGTTATGACACATATGCTCATCAATTTTTGTGAAGTTCTGATTTTTTATTTACGATTTATAGGCTTTTGAGTGTATTTTGACACGCCCCTTTTCTAAATGACCCTGTTATAGTGAACCATAGGGTAAAGTTCAACTTTTTTTTGATAATTATTGATCTAGAGAGTCCAGAGAATTGTCTTAGACTGGTCTGTTTCCGATCGGGCGAAAAACCAGGGACTAGTTCGCAAAAGTAGGTTTTTAACATATTCGTGAATATTTAATGAACGGTTTGATTGACAGCAATGGTTCTAGAGGCAAATTTGTTCAACATGAGGAGATCTATCAAATGATATGCATTTTGTGGGGATGTGTGCAACACCAAGTGATTACAGAGCCGTAAAACTCGTTAGCGCCAACTAGTGGCCGATTTCTTTCAAAATTCTTACAGGCCTCTAGGGCCATAAGTCGAACGTGCCCATCGAGTTTCGTTCCGATCGGCCTCCGTTAACCTCGTCTCATTGGTGCTCAAACTTCATTGGTCGATGGCGGCCATGTTTTTTTAGATACGCCAATGTCCTCATACACATACATGGGGCCTTGGACCAAGACACTGCTTACCAATTTTCAAGTCAATCGGACTAACGGTCAGCTGGTCAGAGCCCTTTTTATGTTTTTTTCACATTACAGCGCCACCTAGTGTTTGATCGTCGCGATTTTTTTACTGTGACCTCAGAATGAACTCATTCACATGTGTACCGAGTTTGGTGAAGCTATCTCAATTACTTCTTGAGTTATAACCATTTTAGTAAAATAGGCTCCGCCCACAGCGTTTATTTTGCGCCCCCTAGCGAACATGAATCAAAATTTCAACTTTTTTTTGATAATTATTGATATTCAGACTCCAGAGAACATTTCTGCACTGGTTTGGTTCCGATCGGGCGAAAAACCAGGGACTAGTTCGCAAAAGTAGTTTTTCGACAAAATTCAAAATGGCGGAAAAATTTGCATACCGGAAATGAAATCGGAGATATACGTTTTTTAAGTCAGAAGTCCAGCTTTCCAATGATATAAGACACTTGAGTGTACGACATACGGTTTAGGAGTTATGAGCAGTTTCGCGTTTTTGTTACTACAGCGCCACCTATGGGCCAATCGGGCTCATATTCTCTCAACCTCTCCTCGATTTCTGTGCTACCTTAAACCCAAATATCAAGTCTCTAGCACTTACGGTTTGGTCTGCACGATGCGTTTTACGGCAGAATAATAATAATAATAATAATTAAAGCTGCAAGCAGCATTTAGCGGTGTTCAAGCAGTTAAGGCATTTAAGATTTTTAACCACACAAGCATCAAAAGACATTACGTTTTATGTAGCAAGCATTTAACCACTGATATCATAGATGGAATAGACCATGTTTTAGCATGATTTACCATGATATACCACATTTTAGTGTGATTTTTCATGATTTACCATGTTCCAGTATGATTTACCATGAATCTAGCATGATTTACCATGATTTACCAAGTTCTAGTATGATTTACTACGTTCTAGGATGATTTACCATAGAGCAGTGGTTCCCAAACCTGTCCTGAAGGACCCGTTTTCTCTGTCTCTCTAATCAATCACACCTGATTCAACTCATCAGCTCAATAACCTATGTGATTATGAGCTGATGAGTTGAATCAGGTGTGTTTGATTAGGGTTCCCAACACTGCCATAGAGTACCGTGATTCTAGCATGATTTACCATAGTTTATCATGATTTACCACATTGCTAGCATTGATGTGAAGTGTCAGTACAAATGAAGTGATAAACTCTGACAAAATATGATTGTGTTATAATAGTAATTGTTATACAAGTGATTTTATAGTGTCTAAATATGAATGCACCTGTTAAAAGACTTCATTAATAAGTAGAATGAGCCAATAAGTGGTCTTCTACTGCCCTCTGCTGGCCACTTTCATTTTGACAGTTTTTCCATTTTAACTCCTTTATGCAAGCTTACACACACACACACACACACACACACACACACAAAATCATTATGAAAATATATTTGAATGTTATTTCATACATGTCTTTGCAAACTATTAATCAGATTATTCAGAATTTATTCAGAAACATAGGACTACACACACATTCTGTTGTAGATACAGAGATTTGAACTATGTCTCATTCAGGATTCACATTTGTCAATGTGACAGAATTGTCAATAGTGATACTTCAATAGATGAAATTAGACTTAATGTGATTGTAAATGTTAAAATAGTAATTTTATAAAGTCTAAATAGTAATTTTGTCACACTACTCAAGTATAATTCATATTTTAAACAGCAGGGGGCAGTAAAATACTACTTATTGGCTTAATATGCCATTATATTCATTTAATTTTCCCATTTTTAACTGTTATAGAGGCAAATCTTGTCCGATCTGTCTGAAATTTTTCATGATTGTTTGGAGTCATATGGCACATGTTCTGACTTGTTTTTAAGAAGATCTGAGCATTCATTGAAGAGATATAAGCTTTTGGGGACACTAGGTCATGGCTACATTGTGAAGTGACCCTATTATAGCCATCCAAATGAAGTTGTTCAACTTTTTCTGATAATTATTGATCTAGAGAGTCCAGAGAATTGTACTGCACTGGTTTTGAACATTATGATATGAACATTACATGATAATAAATGCAAAACACCATTTACAGCAAATACAGGCAATTTACCATAGGAAATACATTGTTTAAAAGCTTTTTAACAGTTATAGCGCCACCTATGGTCCGATCTCCATAAAATTTGGCATGCTTTTTAAGGATGTTATGTCACATATGCTCACCAATTTTTGTGAAGTTCTGAGTTTTCGTATAGGATTTATAGGCTTTTGACTATATTTTGCCACGCCCATTTTATAAATGACCCTGTTATAGCCAACCAAATGCCAAATTTCAACTTTTTTTGATAATTATTGATCTAGAGAGTCCAGAGAATTGTCCTAGACTGGTCTGGTTCCGATCGGGCGAAAATCCTAGGACTAGTTTGCAAAAGTAGGTTTTAAACATATTTGTGAATATTTAATGAACGATTTGATTGACAGCAATGGTTCTAGAGGCAAAGTTGTTCAGCATGAGGAGATCTATCAAATGATATGCATTTTGTGGGGATGTGTGCCACACCACGTGATTACAGAGCCGTAAAACTCGTTAGCGCCAACTAGTGGCCGATTTCTTTCAAAACTCTTACAGACCTCTTGGGCCATGAGTCGAACATGCCCATCGAGTTTCGTTCCGATCGGCCTCCGTTAACCTCGTCTCACAGGTGCTCAAACTTCATTGGCCGATGGCGGCCATGTTTTTTGAGATAAGCCAATGTCCTTTTATACATACATGGGGCCTTGGACCAAGACACTGCATACCAATTTTCAAGTCAATCGGACCAACGGTCAGGTGGTCATAGCCCTATTTAAGTTTTTTTAATGTTATAGTGCCACCTAGTGCCCAATCGTCGCGATTTTTTTACTGTGACCTCAGAATGAACTTATTCACATGTGTACCGAGTTTGGTGAAGCTATCTCATTTACTTCTTGAGTTATAGCCATTTTAGTAAAATAGGCTCCGCCCACAACGTTCATTTTGCGCCCCCTAGCGACCGTGAATCAAAATTTCAACTTTTTTTCGATAATTATTGATATTCAGACTCCAGAGAACATTTTGGCACTGGTTTGGTTCCGATCGGGCGAAAAACCAGGGACTAGTTCGCAAAAGTAGTTTTTCGACAAAATTCAAAATGGCGGAAAATCTATCATGGCGGAAATGAAATCGGAGATATACGTTTTTTACTTCAGGTTTCCAGCTTTCCAGAGATATAAGACACTTGAGTCTACGACATACGGTCTAGGAGTTATGAGCAGTTTTGCGCAATTGGTTGCTATAGCGCCACCTATGGGCCAATCGGGCTCATAATTTGATAACCTCTCCTCGATTTTTGTACTACCATCTGACAAAGTTTCAAGTCTCTAGCACTTACGGTTTGGTCTGCACGATGCGTTTTAGCGGAGAATAATAATAATAAATATATTTTGGGGCTTATATCTCGGGAATGCCCTGGCCGAATCGCACCAAACTCGAATCGAAGCTAGATGAGGACGAGCCCTTTCTAACGAGCTATCGCACAAGAATCTAGGTGGTCTAGGTCGAGAGTTACAGCCGTTCAAACTCGGGGGTCTCTCGAATTAGCGATCCGCGGGGGGGCGCTCCCGAGGCCCGCGACGATAGATTTCGATCAAGGCCCAATAGAGGACTTTACCATCCAAATTTGAGCGCGCAGGGAGTTCGCGTTTTCGAGTTATGAGTGAATTTGTACTGTGAGGGCGTGGCCTAACGTTCGTTTTCAGCCTGAGCCTTCCTGTGACACAATTGTGAATAATACATGAATGTGATTGTAAATGTTAAAATAATGATTTTATAAAGTCTAAATATGAATTATATATAACAATATTAGGGAGTAGTATGATAAAATGACAGCAGGTCCACTTATTGTAAAATGCCACTTATTGGCTGTTATAGTCATCAAAGCTGTTTAATATAGTCATCACAGCTGGTCTTTCACCCTATTATAGCCATCCAAATGAAGAAGTTATACCTTTTCTGACAATTATTGATCTATTCTAGAGAGTCCAGAGAATTGTACTGCACTGGTTTTAAACAGGCAATTTACCATAAGATATATATGGTTTTAAAGCTTTTTAACAGTTATAGCGCCACTTATGGTCCGATCTCCATGAAACTGTGCATGCTTCTTCACCATGTTATGACACATATGCTCATCAATTTTTGTGAAGTTCTGATTTTTTATTTACGATTTATAGGCTTTTGAGTGTATTTTGACACGCCCCTTTTCTAAATGACCCTGTTATAGTGAACCATAGGGTAAAGTTCAACTTTTTTTTGATAATTATTGATCTAGAGAGTCCAGAGAATTGTCTTAGACTGGTCTGTTTCCGATCGGGCGAAAAACCAGGGACTAGTTCGCAAAAGTAGGTTTTTAACATATTCGTGAATATTTAATGAACGGTTTGATTGACAGCAATGGTTCTAGAGGCAAATTTGTTCAACATGAGGAGATCTATCAAATGATATGCATTTTATGGGGATGTGTGCAACACCAAGTGATTACAGAGCCGTAAAACTCGTTAGCGCCAACTAGTGGCCGATTTCTTTCAAAATTCTTACAGGCCTCTAGGGCCATAAGTCGAACGTGCCCATCGAGTTTCGTTCCGATCGGCCTCCGTTAACCTCGTCTCATTGGTGCTCAAACTTCATTGGTCGATGGCGGCCATGTTTTTTTAGATACGCCAATGTCCTCATACACATACATGGGGCCTTGGACCAAGACACTGCTTACCAATTTTCAAGTCAATCGGACTAACGGTCAGCTGGTCAGAGCCCTTTTTATGTTTTTTTCACATTACAGCGCCACCTAGTGTTTGATCGTCGCGATTTTTTTACTGTGACCTCAGAATGAACTCATTCACATGTGTACCGAGATTGGTGAAGCTATCTCAATTACTTCTTGAGTTATAACCATTTTAGTAAAATAGGCTCCGCCCACAGCGTTTATTTTGCGCCCCCTAGCGAACATGAATCAAAATTTCAACTTTTTTTTGATAATTATTGATATTCAGACTCCAGAGAACATTTCTGCACTGGTTTGGTTCCGATCGGGCGAAAAACCAGGGACTAGTTCGCAAAAGTAGTTTTTCGACAAAATTCAAAATGGCGGAAAAATTTGCATACCGGAAATGAAATCGGAGATATACGTTTTTTAAGTCAGAAGTCCAGCTTTCCAATGATATAAGACACTTGAGTGTACGACATACGGTTTAGGAGTTATGAGCAGTTTCGCGTTTTTGTTACTACAGCGCCACCTATGGGCCAATCGGGCTCATATTCTCTCAACCTCTCCTCGATTTCTGTGCTACCTTAAACCCAAATATCAAGTCTCTAGCACTTACGGTTTGGTCTGCACGATGCGTTTTACGGCAGAATAATAATAATAATTAAAGCTGCAAGCAGCATTTAGCGGTGTTCAAGCAGTTAAGGCATTTAAGATTTTTAACCACACAAGCATCAAAAGACATTACGTTTTATGTAGCAAGCATTTAACCACTGATATCATAGATGGAATAGACCATGTTTTAGCATGATTTACCATGATATACCACATTTTAGTGTGATTTTTCATGATTTACCATGTTCCAGTATGATTTACCATGAATCTAGCATGATTTACCATGATTTACCAAGTTCTAGTATGATTTACTACGTTCTAGGATGATTTACCATAGAGCAGTGGTTCCCAAACCTGTCCTGAAGGACCCGTTTTCTCTGTCTCTCTAATCAATCACACCTGATTCAACTCATCAGCTCATTAACCTATGTGATTATGAGCTGATGAGTTGAATCAGGTGTGTTTGATTAGGGTTCCCAACACTGCCATAGAGTACTGTGATTCTAGCATGATTTACCATAGTTTATCATGATTTACCACATTGCTAGCATTGATGTGAAGTGTCAGAACAAATGAAGTGATAAACTCTGAGAAAATATGATTGTGTTATAATAGTAATTGTTATACAAGTGATTTTATAGTGTCTAAATATGAATGCACCTGTTAAAAGACTTCATTAATAAGTAGAATGAGCCAATAAGTGGTCTTCTACTGCCCTCTGCAGGCCACTTTCATTTTGACAGTTTTTCCATTTTAACTCCTTTATGCAAGCTTACACACACACACACACACACACACACACACACAAAATCATTATGAAAATATATTTGAATGTTATTTCATACATGTCTTTGCAAACTATTAATCAGATTATTCAGAATTTATTCAGAAACATAGGACTACACACACATTCTGTTGTAGATACAGAGATTTGAACTATGTCTCATTCAGGATTCACATTTGTCAATGTGACAGAATTGTCAATAGTGATACTTCAATAGATGAAATTTGACTTAATGTGATTGTAAATGTTAAAATAGTAATTTTATAAAGTCTAAATAGTAATTTTGTCACACTACTCAAGTATAATTCATATTTTAAACAGCAGGGGGCAGTAAAATACTACTTATTGGCTTAATATGCCATTATATTCATTTAATTTTCCCATTTTTAACTGTTATAGAGGCAAATTTTGTCCGATCTGTCTGAAATTTTTCATGATTGTTTGGAGTCATATGGCACATGTTCTGACTTGTTTTTAAGAAGATCTGAGCATTCATTGAAGAGATATAAGCTTTTGGGGACACTAGGTCATGGCTACATTGTGAAGTGACCCTATTATAGCCATCCAAATGAAGTTGTTCAACTTTTTCTGATAATTATTGATCTAGAGAGTCCAGAGAATTGTACTGCACTGGTTTTGAACATTATGATATGAACATTACATGATAATAAATGCAAAACACCATTTACAGCAAATACAGGCAATTTACCATAGGAAATACATTGTTTCAAAGCTTTTTAACAGTTATAGCGCCACCTATGGTCCGATCTCCATAAAATTTGGCATGCTTTTTAAGGATGTTATGTCACATATGCTCACCAATTTTTGTGAAGTTCTGAGTTTTCGTATAGGATTTATAGGCTTTTGACTATATTTTGCCACGCCCATTTTATAAATGACCCTGTTATAGCCAACCAAATGCCAAATTTCAACTTTTTTTTGATAATTATTGATCTAGAGAGTCCAGAGAATTGTCCTAGACTGGTCTGGTTCCGATCGGGCGAAAATCCTAGGACTAGTTCGCAAAAGTAGGTTTTAAACATATTTGTGAATATTTAATGAACGATTTGATTGACAGCAATGGTTCTAGAGGCAAAGTTGTTCAGCATGAGGAGATCTATCAAATGATATGCATTTTGTGGGGATGTGTGCCACACCACGTGATTACAGAGCCGTAAAACTTGTTAGCGCCAACTAGTGGCCGATTTCTTTCAAAACTCTTACAGACCTCTTGGGCCATGAGTCGAACATGCCCATCGAGTTTCGTTCCGATCGGCCTCCGTTAACCTCGTCTCACAGGTGCTCAAACTTCATTGGCCGATGGCGGCCATGTTTTTTGAGATACGCCAATGTCCTTTTATACATACATGGGGCCTTGGACCAAGACACTGCATACCAATTTTCAAGTCAATCGGACCAATGGTCAGGTGGTCACAGCCCTATTTATGTTTTTTTAATGTTATAGCGCCACCTAGTGCCCAATCGTCGCGATTTTTTTACTGTGACCTCAGAATGAACTTATTCACATGTGTACCGAGTTTGGTGAAGCTATCTCATTTACTTCTTGAGTTATAGCCATTTTAGTAAAATAGGCTCCGCCCACAACGTTCATTTTGCGCCCCCTAGCGACCGTGAATCAAAATTTCAACTTTTTTTCGATAATTATTGATATTCAGACTCCAGAGAACATTTTGGCACTGGTTTGGTTCCGATCGGGCGAAAAACCAGGGACTAGTTCGCAAAAGTAGTTTTTCGACAAAATTCAAAATGGCGGAAAATCTATCATGGCGGAAATGAAATCGGAGATATACGTTTTTTACTTCAGGTTTCCAGCTTTCCAGAGATATAAGACACTTGAGTCTACGACATACGGTCTAGGAGTTATGAGCAGTTTTGCGCAATTGGTTGCTATAGCGCCACCTATGGGCCAATCGGGCTCATAATTTGATAACCTCTCCTCGATTTTTGTACTACCATCTGACAAAGTTTCAAGTCTCTAGCACTTACGGTTTGGTCTGCACGATGCGTTTTACGGCAGAATAATAATAATAATAATAATAATTAAAGCTGCAAGCAGCATTTAGCGGTGTTCAAGCAGTTAAGGCATTTAAGATTTTTAACCACACAAGCATCAAAAGACATTACGTTTTATGTAGCAAGCATTTAACCACTGATATCATAGATGGAATAGACCATGTTTTAGCATGATTTACCATGATATACCACATTTTAGTGTGATTTTTCATGATTTACCATGTTCCAGTATGATTTACCATGAATCTAGCATGATTTACCATGCTTTACCAAGTTCTAGTATGATTTACTACGTTCTAGGATGATTTACCATAGAGCAGTGGTTCCCAAACCTGTCCTGAAGGACCCGTTTTCTCTGTCTCTCTAATCAATCACACCTGATTCAACTCATCAGCTCATTAACCTATGTGATTATGAGCTGATGAGTTGAATCAGGTGTGTTTGATTAGGGTTCCCAACACTGCCATAGAGTACTGTGATTCTAGCATGATTTACCATAGTTTATCATGATTTACCACATTGCTAGCATTGATGTGAAGTGTCAGAACAAATGAAGTGATAAACTCTGAGAAAATATGATTGTGTTATAATAGTAATTGTTATACAAGTGATTTTATAGTGTCTAAATATGAATGCACCTGTTAAAAGACTTCATTAATAAGTAGAATGAGCCAATAAGTGGTCTTCTACTGCCCTCTGCAGGCCACTTTCATTTTGACAGTTTTTCCATTTTAACTCCTTTATGCAAGCTTACACACACACACACACACACACACACACACAAAATCATTATGAAAATATATTTGAATGTTATTTCATACATGTCTTTGCAAACTATTAATCAGATTATTCAGAATTTATTCAGAAACATAGGACTACACACACATTCTGTTGTAGATACAGAGATTTGAACTATGTCTCATTCAGGATTCACATTTGTCAATGTGACAGAATTGTCAATAGTGATACTTCAATAGATGAAATTTGACTTAATGTGATTGTAAATGTTAAAATAGTAATTTTATAAAGTCTAAATAGTAATTTTGTCACACTACTCAAGTATAATTCATATTTTAAACAGCAGGGGGCAGTAAAATACTACTTATTGGCTTAATATGCCATTATATTCATTTAATTTTCCCATTTTTAACTGTTATAGAGGCAAATTTTGTCCGATCTGTCTGAAATTTTTCATGATTGTTTGGAGTCATATGGCACATGTTCTGACTTGTTTTTAAGAAGATCTGAGCATTCATTGAAGAGATATAAGCTTTTGGGGACACTAGGTCATGGCTACATTGTGAAGTGACCCTATTATAGCCATCCAAATGAAGTTGTTCAACTTTTTCTGATAATTATTGATCTAGAGAGTCCAGAGAATTGTACTGCACTGGTTTTGAACATTATGATATGAACATTACATGATAATAAATGCAAAACACCATTTACAGCAAATACAGGCAATTTACCATAGGAAATACATTGTTTCAAAGCTTTTTAACAGTTATAGCGCCACCTATGGTCCGATCTCCATAAAATTTGGCATGCTTTTTAAGGATGTTATGTCACATATGCTCACCAATTTTTGTGAAGTTCTGAGTTTTCGTATAGGATTTATAGGCTTTTGACTATATTTTGCCACGCCCATTTTATAAATGACCCTGTTATAGCCAACCAAATGCCAAATTTCAACTTTTTTTTGATAATTATTGATCTAGAGAGTCCAGAGAATTGTCCTAGACTGGTCTGGTTCCGATCGGGCGAAAATCCTAGGACTAGTTCGCAAAAGTAGGTTTTAAACATATTTGTGAATATTTAATGAACGATTTGATTGACAGCAATGGTTCTAGAGGCAAAGTTGTTCAGCATGAGGAGATCTATCAAATGATATGCATTTTGTGGGGATGTGTGCCACACCACGTGATTACAGAGCCGTAAAACTTGTTAGCGCCAACTAGTGGCCGATTTCTTTCAAAACTCTTACAGACCTCTTGGGCCATGAGTCGAACATGCCCATCGAGTTTCGTTCCGATCGGCCTCCGTTAACCTCGTCTCACAGGTGCTCAAACTTCATTGGCCGATGGCGGCCATGTTTTTTGAGATACGCCAATGTCCTTTTATACATACATGGGGCCTTGGACCAAGACACTGCATACCAATTTTCAAGTCAATCGGACCAATGGTCAGGTGGTCACAGCCCTATTTATGTTTTTTTAATGTTATAGCGCCACCTAGTGCCCAATCGTCGCGATTTTTTTACTGTGACCTCAGAATGAACTTATTCACATGTGTACCGAGTTTGGTGAAGCTATCTCATTTACTTCTTGAGTTATAGCCATTTTAGTAAAATAGGCTCCGCCCACAACGTTCATTTTGCGCCCCCTAGCGACCGTGAATCAAAATTTCAACTTTTTTTCGATAATTATTTATATTCAGACTCCAGAGAACATTTTGGCACTGGTTTGGTTCCGATCGGGCGAAAAACCAGGGACTAGTTCGCAAAAGTAGTTTTTCGACAAAATTCAAAATGGCGGAAAATCTATCATGGCGGAAATGAAATCGGAGATATACGTTTTTTACTTCAGGTTTCCAGCTTTCCAGAGATATAAGACACTTGAGTCTACGACATACGGTCTAGGAGTTATGAGCAGTTTTGCGCAATTGGTTGCTATAGCGCCACCTATGGGCCAATCGGGCTCATAATTTGATAACCTCTCCTCGATTTTTGTACTACCATCTGACAAAGTTTCAAGTCTCTAGCACTTACGGTTTGGTCTGCACGATGCGTTTTACGGCAGAATAATAATAATAATAATAATAATAATAATAATAAAAATCAGCACAAATACAATAGGTTTTCAGCACTTCGTGCTTGAACACCTAATAAAAATCAGCACAAATACAATAGGTTTTCAGCACTTCGTGCTTGAACACCTAATTAAAGCTGCTAGCAGCATTTAGCGGTGTTCAAGCATTTAAGCCATTTTAGCACATAAGCATTAAAGACATTTAGCAAGCATGTAACCACTGACATAATAGATGGAAAACCATTTACCATGATTCTAGCATGATTTGCCATAGTTTTACCATGATTTACCATGTTCTAGTATGATTTACCATGAATCTAGCATGATTTACCATAGTTTACCATGATATACCAAGTTCTAGTATGATTCACCATGATTTACCCTGTTGTAGCATGGTTTACCACAATTGAACACATTCTAGTATGATTTGCCATGTTATAGTATAATTTACCATGATATACCACATTCTAGAATGATTTACCAGGATTGTAGCATGATTTACCATGATTCATCACATTGCTAGCATGATTTGCCATGATACACCATGTAATAGTATTTTTTACTATGATTTACCATGTTTCTATCATGATTTACCATGATTTACCACATTGCTGCATTGATGTGAAGTGTCAATAAAAATGAAGTGATAAACTCTGACAAAAAAATTATTGTCTTATAATAGTTAACATGGAAAAACTGGTTTGCTTCAGAATACTGGTGAAATTAAAGTCGGTCAAAATGAGAGTGAGCCAATAAGTGGTCTTCTACTGCCATCTGCTGGTCATTCTGCTTATTAATAAAGTGTTTTCAGAGATGCTTTTGCACTCATATGTAGACATTTGCACACACACACACACACACACACACACACACACACACACACACACACACTTTTGGGATGTTATTGTGAAAATCTAATTTAGTTTAATATAGTTGATCAAATCTAATTTAGTTTAGTTGAATATTTAGGTAATATAGTTTAATAATATTAAACTATATTACCAGTCCATCATAATAATAAAAAAATAGCTTTAAGAAGTAAAATGGCCAGCAGAGGGCAGTAGAAGACCACTTATTGGCTCACTTTCATTTTAAACTACTTGGTTTCATTAGTATTCTACACTAAAGCAAAGTAGTTTTTTCATGTTAACTCCATAATGCATGCTTACACACACACACACACACACACACACACACACACACACACACACACACACACACACACACACGCACACACACACACACACACATTTGGGATATGTCATTGTGAAACTCTCTTTTAATGGTCTATAAGCATTTCACATATTTCTTTGTGATGTAATAATATAAAACTAATTTTAAAAAATAGCTTTAAGCATTTGTTTGTAAGCCAATGCTGAAAGCTGATAAAAAGATTAAACATGTCTAATACGGCTGCTCCCTCTAGTGGACAACAGTGGTATTACAGCCTATATAGAGTTGAAATGAATGAATGGAAATTTGGTTTTTCGCTTATATCTCGGGAACGAGAAAGTGAAAAAATCTGAAACTCAGAACTTAGATAGTGTCCGAGGAGCTCTGTTGAACGAGACCATCCCGGTGTTGGTGGCCGATCGGGGCCGTGAGTTATGCCAGTTGAAAGGCATATCTTTGGGGGCTTATATCTCGGGAATGCCCGGGCCAAAGCTAGACGAGGACGGGCTCTTTCCAACGAGCTATCACACAAGAATCTAGGTGGTCTGGGTCGGGAGTTACAACCGTTCAAATTCGGGGGTCTCTCGGATTAGCGATCCGCGGGGGGGCGCTCCCGAGGCCCGCGACGATAGATTTCGATCAAGGCCCAATAGAGGACTTTACCATCCAAATTTGAGCGTGCAGGGAGCTTCCGTTTTCGAGTTATGATTGAATTTGTACTGGGAGGGCGTGGCCTAACGTTATACTTTCGTTTTCAGCCTTCCTGTGACACAATTGTGAATAATACAATGAATTTGAACAAGATGTGATTGTAAATGTTAAAATAATGATTTTATAAAGTCTAAATATGAATTATATATAACAATATTAGGGAGTAGTATGATGAAATGACAGCAGGAGGCAGTAAAATACCACTTATTGGCTGTTATACACCCTATTATAGCCATCCAAATGAAGAAGTTATACCTTTTTTGATAATTATTGATCTAGAGAGTCCAGAGAATTGTACTGCACTGGTTTTAAACATTATGATTTGAAAATTATATGATCATAGATGGAAAATACCATTTACAGCCAATTCAGGCAATTTACCATAGGAAATATATGGTTTTAAAGCTTTTTAACAGTTACAGCGCCACCTATGGTCCGATCTCCATGTAACTTTGCATGCTTCTTCACATTGTTATGACACATATGCTCATGAATTTTTGTGAAGTTCTGATTTTTTATTTATGATTTATAGGCTTTTGACTGTATTTTGACAAGCCCATTTTATAAATGACCCTGTTACAGCCACCCAAATGCAAAAGTTCAACTTTTTTTTGATAATTATTGATCTAGAGAGTCCAGAGAATTGTCCTAGACTGGTCTGGTTCCGATCGGGCGAAAAACCTAGGACTAGTTCGCAAAAGTAGGTTTTTAACATATTCGTGAATATTTAATGAACGATTTGATTGACAGCAATGGTTCTAGAGGCAAAGTTGTTCAGCATGAGGAGATCTATCAAATGATATGCATATTGTGGGGATATGTGCCACACCACGTGATTACAGAGCCATAAAACTCGTTAGCGCCAACTAGTGGCCGAATTCTTTCAAAACTCTTACAGACCTCTTGGGCCATGAGTCGAACATGCCCATTGAGTTTCGTTCCGATCGGCCTCCGTTAACCTTGTTTAAAAGGTGCTCAAACTTCATTGGCCGATGGCGCCATGTTTTTTGAGATATGCCAATATCCTTTTACACATACATGGCACCTTGGACCAAGACACTGCATACCAATTTTCAAGTCAATCGGACTAACGGTCAGGTGGCCACACCCCCTTTTAAGTTTTTTTCATGTTATAGCGCCACCTAGTGTCCGATCGTCGCGATTTTTTTACTGTGACCTCAGAATGAACTCATTCACATGTGTACCGGGATTGGTGAAGCTATCTCATTTCCTTCTCGAGTTATAGCCATTTTAGTAAAATAGGCTCCTCCCACAATGTTCATTTTGCGCCCCTAGCGACCGAAAATCGAAATTTCAACTTTTTTTCAATAATTATTGATATTCAGACTCCAGAGAACATTTCTGCACTGGTTTGGTTCCGATCGGATGAAAAACCAGGGACTAGTTCGCAAAAGTAGTTTTTTGACAAAATTCAAAATGGCGGAAAATCTATATTGGCGGAAATTAAATCGGAGATATACGTTTTTTTCGTCAGGTGACCAGCTTTCCAGTGATATAAGACACTTGAGTCTACGACTTACGGTCTAGGAGTTATGAGCAGTTTCGCGCAATTGGTTGCTATAGCGCCACCTATGGGCCAATCGGGCTCATAATTTGATAACATCTCCTCGATTTTTGTACTACCATCTGACAAAGTTTCAAGTCTCTAGCACTTACGGTTTGGTCTGCACGATGCGTTTTACGGCGGAAGAAAAATAATAATAATAATAATAAAAATCCTTACAAATACAATAGGTTTTCAGCACTTCGTGCTTGAACACCTAATAAAAATCCTTACAAATACAATAGGTTTTCAGCACTTCGTGCTTGAACACCTAATAATTAAAGCTGCATAGCAGCATTTAGCGGTGTTCAAGCAGTTAAGGCATTTAAGATTTTTAACCACACAAGCATCAAAAGACATTAAGTTTTATGTAGCAAGCATTTAACCACTGACATCATAGATGGAATAGACCATGTTTTAGCATGATTTACCATGATATACCAAATTTTAGTGTGATTTTTCATGATTTACCATGTTCCAGTATGATTTACCATGAATCTAGCATGATTTACCATGATTTACCACGTTCTAGTATGATTTACTACGTTCTAGGATGATTTACCATAGAGCAGTGGTTCCCAAACCTGTCCTGAAGGACCCTTTTTCTCTGTCACTCTAATCAATCACACCTGATTCAACTCATCAGCTCATTAACCTATGTGATTATGAGCTGATGAGTTGAATCAGGTGTGTTTGATTAGGGTTCCCAACACTGTCATAGAGTACCGTGATTCTAGCATGATTTACCATAGTTTATCATGATTTACCACATTGCTAGCATTGATATGAAGTGTCAGTACAAATGAAGTGATAAATTCTGACAAAATATGGTTGTGTTATAATAGTAATTGTTATACAAGTGATTTTATAGTGTCTAAATATGAATGCACCTGTTAAAAGACTTCATTAATAAGTAGAATGAGCCAATAAGTGGTCTTCTACTGCCCTCTGCTGGCCACTTTCATTTTGACAGGCTTGATTTTCACCAGTATTCTGCAAACCAGTTTTTCCATTTTAACTCCCTTATGCAAGTTCACACACACACACACACACACACACACACACAAAATCATTATGAAAATATATTTGAATGGTATTTCATACGTGTAACCCTTATTACGGGGTAGTAATAATGTACATAGGTGTAGTAGTCTAAAGTAGTCCTAGAGGTTATGTTTAATATGAATTTGGACCAGAATCAGAAAACGCTAAATTGTTAAGAGCCTGAGAATTGAATGCCAATAAAAGGAATACCACACCAGAATGACAGTTTACAAAACCTGTATTAATTATACAGGGCTGGCACATACATATAAGAACACATTTATGAAAAATAACAAACTAAAATAATAAAGTGCGCACAAAAACCTTTTTTTTTCAGTTTCTTTGAGCTCAGTTTGTCCTCGGTTCCACTTGCCTTTATTGACAAGAGTTCAGTTTTCACCGTTGGGGCCCTTTTTTTCCAGTTGTGTTAGTGTTTGTCCTACCACCACGAAGATGAAGATGATCCTGGTAATCTGTCTAAAGTCAGAGTCACAAACACATCTGGCTCGCCACCCAGCCACCCGGACTGGGAATCTTTGAATCTCTGGGAGAACGCCTGGAACGTCTGGATCTGTATCACTCCGTGGAAAGGATCTCTGCACGATGTTTCCAACTCTTTACCAAAACCTGACCTATAAATAAGGCCAAATCATTTCTCTCAATTACCATTCAGTGAATAAATGGACTGCTACAGGCTACTATAAAATAAAATGAGATAATATTTCAGTACACCGATAATACAATTTCAAAATCTCTCTCTCCTTGTACAACAGCTCTTATGTTTCTTCTCAGGTATCAAAACTATATGAATTCATCTCCAGTATCAAAAGTACATTTACATCAGAAATAACATCCTTCATAAAAACACACATTTCTAATTCAAGTTTTATGAAACCTTAGTAACATTAGCAGTATGAAGAATAAAACTGCATGAATTGCATGTAAACATTGATCAACTTGTATTACTTGAAATTAGATGCATTAAGGCATTAGCGTGCTTATTTATCCCCCTCTGCACCGGTAACAGTGGAAAGAATGCACTAAAAATGTACCTCTCTAACCTCCAGTAAACACAATTGAATCCACAATTTTTAACATCATTATTTAACAAACTAACTATTTAGCAACAGTATGGAAAGGTAACATTTCTTTTTATAACCCACAAACAAAATAAGTAGTTGGTTTCACAGGCATTAACCAGTATTTCGCTATCCTATTGTGGCTAAATACCTAAATTTAGATTAACCTAAATGCTAGCGATCTCAGAGGCCTAGCGCTAGATAAACAACTCACCATTTCAGCGGAATTCACTGCCTTTAGCTCCGTGACAACAGTGGATTCAGGTACAGCTCGCTTTAATACTCTATATTACAACAAGGTATAGTCAGCATAAGCAATAATGATTACAGAACTTGTTTAATTCTGTCCATGTCGTTTTTATCCTCTTACCAAGTGGATAACACAGCCTCCTATTCTCAAGAGCAGGCGCCAAAAGAACGTGCAGTGACGCAAAACTAGAGGCGTAACTGTAACGGAGCCTAGCTGGCAGCTGATTGGTCAGCTCACTGTCTCACAGAGCTCACCCATTTGCTCACTTACAAGTCCATCAAAGATACGAAAATAAGTTAACCCTTTTGTGACTGGGTTAGACAGCTAAATAGTGTTTCTCATTATTAAGCCTGGCTTTTGTTTGATTAGTGTTCCCAACACTGCCATAGAGTACCGTGATTCTAGCATGATATACCACATTGCTAGCATTGATGTGAAGTGTCAGTACAAATGAAGTGATAAACTCTGACAAAATATGATTGTTATAATAGTAATTGTTATACAAGTGATTTTATAGTGTCTAAATATGAATGCACCTGTTAAAAGACTTCATTAATGAGTAGAATGAGCCAATAAGTGGTCTTCTACTGCCCTCTGCTGGCCACTTTCATTTTGACAGTTTTTCCATTTTAACTCCTTTATGCAAGCTTACACACACACACACACACACACACACACACACACACACACACACACACACACACACACACACACACACACACACACACAAAATCATTATGAAAATATATTTGAATGTTATTTCATACATGTCTTTGCAAACTATTAATCAGATTATTCAGAATTTATTCAGAAACATAGGACTACACACACATTCTGTTGTAGATACAGAGATTTGAACTATGTCTCATTCAGGATTCACATTTGTCAATGTGACAGAATTGTCAATAGTGATACTTCAATAGATGAAATTTGACTTAATGTGATTGTAAATGTTAAAATAGTAATTTTATAAATTCTAAATAGTAATTTTGTCACACTACTCAAGTATAATTCATATTTTAAACAGCAGGGGGCAGTAAAATACTACTTATTGGCTTAATATGCCATTATATTCATTTAATATTCCCATTTTTAACTGTTATAGAGGCAAATTTTGTCCGATCTGTCTGAAATTTTTCATGATTGTTTGGAGTCATATGGCACATGTTCTGACTTGTTTTTAAGAAGATCTGAGCATTCATTGAAGAGATATAAGCTTTTGGGGACACTAGGTCATGGCTACATTGTGAAGTGACCCTATTATAGCCATCCAAATTAAGTTGTTCAACTTTTTCTGATAATTATTGATCTAGAGAGTCCAGAGAATTGTACTGCACTGGTTTTGAACATTATGATATGAACATTACATGATAATAAATGCAAAACACCATTTACAGCAAATACAGGCAATTTACCATAGGATATACATTGTTTCAAAGCTTTTTAACAATTATAGCGGCACCTATGGTCTGAGTTTTCGTATAGGATTTATAGGCTTTTGACTATATTTTGCCACGCCCATTTTATAAATGACCCTGTTATAGCCAACCAAATGCCAAATTTAGAGTCCAGAGAATTGTCCTAGACTGGTCTGGTTCCGATCGGGCGAAAATCCTAGGGATAGTTCGCAAAAGTAGGTTTTAAACATATTTGTGAATATTTAATGAACGATTTGATTGACAGCAATGGTTCTAGAGGCAAAGTTGTTCAGCATGAGAAGATCTATCAAATGATATGCATTTTGTGGGGATGTGTGCCACACCACGTGATTACAGAGCCGTAAAACTCGTTAGCGCCAACTAGTGGCCGATTTCTTTCAAAACTCTTACAGACCTCTTGGGCCATGAGTCGAACATGCCCATCGAGTTTCATTCCGATCGGCCTCCGTTAACCTCGTCTCACAGGTGCTCAAACTTCATTGGCCGATGGCGGCCATGTTTTTTGAGATACGCCAATGTCCTTTTATACATACATGGGGCCTTGGACCAAGACACTGCATACCAATTTTCAAGTCAATCGGACCAACGGTCAGGTGGTCATAGCCCTATTTATGTTTTTTTAATGTTATAGCGCCACCTAGTGCCCAATCGTCGCGATTTTTTTACTGTGACCTCAGAATGAACTTATTCACATGTGTACCGAGTTTGGTGAAGCTATCTCATTTACTTCTTGAGTTATAGCCATTTTAGTAAAATAGGCTCCGCCCACAACGTTCATTTTGCGCCCCCTAGCGACCGTGAATCAAAATTTCAACTTTTTTTCAATAATTATTGATATTCAGACTCCAGAGAACATTTTGGCACTGGTTTGGTTCCGATCGGGCGAAAAACCAGGGACTAGTTCGCAAAAGTAGTTTTTCGACAAAATTCAAAATGGCGGAAAATCTATCATGGCGGAAATGAAATCGGAGATATACGTTTTTTCTTCAGGTTTCCAGCTTTCCAGAGATATAAGACACTTGAGTCTACGACATACGGTCTAGGAGTTATGAGCAGTTTTGCGCAATTGGTTGCTATAGCGCCACCTATGGGCCAATCGGGCTCATAATTTGATAACCTCTCCTCGATTTTTGTACTACCATCTGACAAAGTTTCAAGTCTCTAGCACTTACGGTTTGGTCTACACGATGCGTTTTAGCGGAGAATAATAATAATAATTAAAGCTGCAAGCAGCATTTAGCGGTGTTCAAGCAGTTAAGGCATTTAAGATTTTTAACCACACAAGCATCAAAAGAAATTACGTTTTATGTAGCAAGCATTTAACCACTGATATCATAGATGGAATAGACCATGTTTTAGCATGATTTACCATGATATACCACATTTTAGTGTGATTTTTCATGATTTACCATGTTCCAGTATGATTTACCATGAATCTAGCATGATTTACCATGATTTACCAAGTTCTAGTATGATTTACTACGTTCTAGGATGATTTACCATAGAGCAGTGGTTCCCAAACCTGTCCTGAAGGACCCGTTTTCTCTGTCTCTCTAATCAATCACACCTGATTCAACTCATCAGCTCATTAACCTATGTGATTATGAGCTGATGAGTTGAATCAGGTGTGTTTGATTAGGGTTCCCAACACTGCCATAGAGTACCGTGATTCTAGCATGATTTACCATAGTTTATCATGATTTACCACATTGCTAGCATTGATGTGAAGTGTCAGTACAAATGAAGTGATAAACTCTGACAAAATATGATTGTGTTATAATAGTAATTGTTATACAAGTGATTTTATAGTGTCTAAATATGAATGCACCTGTTAAAAGACTTCATTAATAAGTAGAATGAGCCAATAAGTGGTCTTCTACTGCCCTCTGCTGGCCACTTTCATTTTGACAGTTTTTCCATTTTAACTCCTTTATGCAAGCTTACACACACACACACACACACACACACACACACACACACACACACACACACACACACAAAATCATTATGAAAATATATTTGAATGTTATTTCATACATGTCTTTGCAAACTATTAATCAGATTATTCAGAATTTATTCAGAAACATAGGACTACACACACATTCTGTTGTAGATACAGAGATTTGAACTATGTCTCATTCAGGATTCACATTTGTCAATGTGACAGAATTGTCAATAGTGATACTTCAATAGATGAAATTTGACTTAATGTGATTGTAAATGTTAAAATAGTAATTTTATAAAGTCTAAATAGTAATTTTGTCACACTACTCAAGTATAATTCATATTTTAAACAGCAGGGGGCAGTAAAATACTACTTATTGGCTTAATATGCCATTATATTCATTTAATTTTCCCATTTTTAACTGTTATAGAGGCAAATTTTGTCCGATCTGTCTGAAATTTTTCATGATTGTTTGGAGTCATATGGCACATGTTCTGACTTGTTTTTAAGAATATCTGAGCATTCATTGAAGAGATATAAGCTTTTGGGGACACTAGGTCATGGCTACATTGTGAAGTGACCCTATTATAGCCATCCAAATGAAGTTGTTCAACTTTTTCTGATAATTATTGATCTAGAGAGTCCAGAGAATTGTACTGCACTGGTTTTGAACATTATGATATGAACATTACATGATAATAAATGCAAAACAACATTTACAGCAAATACAGGCAATTTACCATAGGAAATACATTGTTTCAAAGCTTTTTAACAGTTATAGCGCCACCTATGGTCTGATCTCCATAAAATTTGGCATGCTTTTTAAGGATGTTATGTCACATATGCTCACCAATTTTTGTGAAGTTCTGAGTTTTCGTATAGGATTTATAGGCTTTTGACTATATTTTGCCACGCCCATTTTATAAATGACCCTGTTATAGCCAACCAAATGGCAAATTTCAACTTTTTTTGATAATTATTGATCTAGAGAGTCCAGAGAATTGTCCTAGACTGGTCTGGTTCCGATCGGGCGAAAATCCTAGGACTAGTTTGCAAAAGTAGGTTTTAAACATATTTGTGAATATTTAATGAACGATTTGATTGACAGCAATGGTTCTAGAGGCAAAGTTGTTCAGCATGAGGAGATCTATCAAATGATATGCATTTTGTGGGGATGTGTGCCACACCACGTGATTACAGAGCCGTAAAACTCGTTAGCGCCAACTAGTGGCCGATTTCTTTCAAAACTCTTACAGACCTCTTGGGCCATGAGTCGAACATGCCCATCGAGTTTCGTTCCGATCGGCCTCCGTTAACCTCGTCTCACAGGTGCTCAAACTTCATTGGCCGATGGCGGCCATGTTTTTTGAGATACGCCAATGTCCTTTTATACATACATGGGGCCAAATAAAAATCCTTACAAATACAATAGGTTTTCAGCACTTCGTGCTTGAACACCTAATAAAAATCCTTACAAATACAATAGGTTTTCAGCACTTCGTGCTTGAACACCTAATAATAATTAAAGCTGCAAGCAGCATTTAGCGGTGTTCAAGCAGTTAAGGCCTTTAAGGCCGTTAAGCACAAAAGCATCAAAAGACATCAAGTTTTATGTAGCAAGCATTAACCACTGACCTCATAGATGGAATAGACCATGTTTTAGCATGATTTACCATCATACACCAAATTTAGTGTGATTTTTCATGATCTACCATGTTCCAGTATGATTTACCATGAATCTAGCATGATTGACCATAGTTTACCATGATATACCAAGTTCTAGTATGATTCACCATGATTTAGAATGGTTTACCACAATTGACCACATTCTAGTATGATTTAATATGATTGTAGCATGATTTACCATAGTTTACCATGATTTATCTTAGTTTACCTTGATTTACCATGTTATAGGATGATTTACCATGATATACCACATTCTAGAATGATTTATGATGGTTTTGAACATTATGATATGAACATTACATGATCATAGATGGAAAACACCATTTACAGCCAATACAGGCAATTTACCATAGGAAATACATGGTTTTAAAGCTTTTTAACAGTTATAGCGCCACCTATGGTCCGATCTCCATAAAATTTGGCATGCTTGTCATTGATGTAATTTCACATATGCACACCAATTTTTGTTTGAGTTTTTTGTAGGTTTTATAGGCTTTTTAGTGTATTTTGCCACACCCATTTTCTAAATGACCCTGTTATAGCGAACCAAAGGGCAAAGTTCAACTTTTTTTCGATAATTATTGATCAGAGAATTGTCCTAGACCTAGTCCTAGTCCTAGGTTTTTAACATATTCATGAATATTTAATGAACGGTTTGCTTGACAGCAATGGTTCTAGAGGCAAAGTTGTTCAGCATGAGGAGATCTATCAAATGATATGCATTTTGTGGGGATGTGTGCTACACCACGTGATTACAGAGCCGTAAAACTTGTTAGCGCCAACTAGTGGCCGATTCCTTTCAAAATTCTTACAGGCCTCTAGGGCCATGAGTCGAACATGCCCATCGAGTTTCGTTCCGATCGGCCTGACCGTTAGTCCGATCTCCATGAAACTTTGCATGCTTCTTCGCCATGTTATGACACATATACTTATCAATTTTTGTAAAGTTTTGACTTTTCGTTTAGGATTTATAGGCTTTTGACTGTATTTAGCCCCGCCCCTTTTCTAAATGACCCTGTTACAGCCAACCAAATGCAAAATTTCAACTTTTTTTCGATAATTATTGATGTAGAGAGTCCAGAGAATAGGCCTAGACTGGTTTGGTTCCGATCGGGCGAAAAACCAGGGACTAGTTCGCAAAAGTAGGTTTTGGACAAAACTGGCCATAACAATTTTTTCAAATCGAAAATCCGAGATATGCGTCTTGTCCGTCTTGAGCCAGGGATCACAGTGATGTAAAAATCTTGATTCTAGGTCAAACGGTCGAGGAGTTATGGGTAATTTAGTACTTTTGGTTTCTGTAGCGCCACCTATGGGCCAATTGGGGTCATACTCTGATAGGTTCTCCCCAAAAGTGTGGCCTACCATCTGGCCGAGTTTCAAGTCTCTAGGCCTTACGGTTTGGGCTGCACGATGCGTTTTAGGGCATTTTTTTTTTTCAAATAGGAAATACAATAGGTTTTCAGCACTAAAGTGCTTGAACACCTAATAAGAATGAGACCCTTTTTGACAGTTATAGCGCCACCTATGGTCCGATCTCCATGAAACTTTGCATGCTTCTTCACCATGTTATGACGAATATGCTCATCATTTTTTGTGAAGTTTTGACTTTTCGTTTAGGATTTATAGGCTTTTGACTGTATTTTGCCCCGCTCCTTTTCTAAATGACCCTGTTACAGCCAAACAAATGCAAAATTTCAGTTTTTTTGCAATAATTATTGATCTAGAGAGTCCAGAGAATAGGCCTAGACTGGTTTGGTTCCGATCGGGCGAAAAACCTAGGACTAGTTCGCAAAAGTAGGTTTAGGACAAAACTGGCCATAACAATTTTTTTTTGCTCAAATAGAGAATCCGAGATATACATCTTGTCCGTGTTGAGCCGGCGATCACAGTGATGTAAAAATCTTGATTCTAGGTCAAACGGTCGAGGAGTTATGGGTAATTTAGTACTTTTGGTTGCTGTAGTGCCACCTATGGGCCAATCAGGGTCATACTCTGATAGGTTCTCCCCAAAAGTGTCGCCTACCATCTGGCCAAGTTTCAAGTCTCTAGGCCTAACGGTTTGGGCTGCACGATGCGTTTTAGGGCAATTTTTTTTTTCAAATAGCAAATACAATAGGTTTTCAGCACTAAAGTGCTTGAACACCTAATAATAAAAATCCTTACAAATACAATAGGTTTTCAGCACTTCGTGCTTGAACACCTAATAATAAAAATCAGTACAATTACAATAGGTTTTCAGCACTTCGTGCTTGAACACCTAATAATAAAAATCAGTACAATTACAATAGGTTTTCAGCACTTCGTGCTTGAACACCTAATAAAAATCAGTACAATTACAATAGGTTTTCAGCACTTCGTGCTTGAACACCTAATAAAAATCAGTACAATTACAATAGGTTTTCAGCACTTCGTGCTTGAACACCTAATTAAAGCTGCAAGCAGCATTTAGCGGTGTTCAAGCAGTTCAGGCCTTTAAGGCCGTTAAGCACAAAAGCATCAGAAGACATTAAGTTGTATGTAGCAAGCATGATTTACCATGATATACTACATTTCAGTGTGATTTTTCATGATTTACCATGTTCCAGTATGATTTACCATGAATCTAACATGATTTTCCATAGTTTACCTTGATATACCATGTTATAGGATGATTTACCATGATATAGCACATTCTAGAATAATTTACCAGGATTCTAGCATGATTTACCTTTTTTACTATGATTTACCATGTTTCTTGCGTTATTTACCATGATTTACCATGTTGATAGCAATTATTTGAAGCATTAGAACAATTGAACTGATACACTCTGACAGAATATGAATGTGTTTTAATAGTAATTGTTATATACGTGATTTTATAGTGTCTATATACATGTGAAAAGACTATTAATAAGAAGAGTGGCCAGCAGAGGGCAGTAGAAGACCACTTATTGGCTCACTTTCATTTTCAACTACTTTATTTCTCCAGTATTCTTCACTGAAGCAAACCATTTTTATCATGTTAAGTCCATAATGCATGCTTACACACACACACACACACACACACACACACACACACACACACACACACACACACCAGTGGCGGATTTAGCAAATTGGGGGCCCAAGGCGAAGGTAGTATGGGGCCCCCCATCCGATCTTTAAAAGAGAACAAAAAAAAAAATCTGATTTTTTTTTTTAAATAAACTATTACATGGCACTTTCTGGAGAGTTTTGTGCAAAGAAATATAGGAAAAAAAGTAGGTCTAGCAAGTCTTATATTTCTGTAATTCACAGAGATCAAACACAAATATGCTGACTGAATAGATTGCTAGTTGAGAAACACTGCTGTAATTAATGTTTTTATGATGACTTTGTGAAAGGTTAGCTAAACAGCATGAGCCGTCTTCCTGCTGGCCAGTAAGTTATTTGGCAAATTTCATTCATACAGATCTGTATTATGCTATAGTTTTTGATAGTGTTATACATTTCTTACAGATAATCACGATGATCATTGCGTTTGTCTTACCGAATGTGGTAGCTTTATGCAATTACAGTTTGTCTAAGCTTTTTATTAATGCCGACAGTAAAATGTTGCCAGATATTGCTACGAAAAACAAGAAAACAAAATAATAATAATCCGAAATAAGTTCAAAGCTTGTGTTTTGGAAATAAGATTAATATATCACTAACCCTCACATGCAACTTTCCACTTTAATAATTTCCTAAAGTGTCACATTAAATCAGAAAAAACAAGTCCAGAAGACTACTGCCACCTTTCCATTAGGTGGATCTGGCAACACGGAGGCTGCACGCGCGCCCTTGAGGCACACGCACGCACGCAAGCTCTCGCGCTCTCTACCTCTCTACCGTGCGCGCTGTTTGAACATTCATATTCCTCTTAGCCTTTCGAAAACCGGGAGAGTGTATAAATTTCCCGGGACAGGTTGTTAAAAAGAAGAACAATCCCGGGAAAAACGGGATGGGTGGTAACACTACCAGAAATACGGGACAAACCGCGTCCCGTATTGATTCAAAACGGGACGCGCTGTTTATTTCACAAATACGGGACGATTCCGTATTTTAAGGGACGGGTGGCAACCCTACGGGCATCACAAAAAAGTTTGTTACCTTCTGCAATTTTGCTAAAAACGTTTTGCTTTCCTCCCGCTTCCTGCTTTTTCAGCACCGCTTGGGTAGCTTCTCTGTCTGTCACTCTGTAGCCTACACTGTCTGTCAATAACTTATTTTTCTCCGTCAGTTTTTTGGCGCATTAGCCTTGTCACTTTCGCACGCAGAAAGTGAGATAATGGAATAGTCCAATGTAGTGAGGTGGGGGGCCCCCTCCTGTCTGCGACACTAATGATTTGATGTATTTTTTCGCAAATGTTTTTTAGAAATATATAATTTGCGAAAAGTAAAAAATAAATAAAAACTTAAGCATAATTTAATGGGGCATTTTGGGGGCCCCTAGGTAGCTCGGGGCCCAAGGCAATTGCCGACCTTTGCCTAATGGTTAAGTCCGCCCCTGACACACACACACACACACACACACACACACATTTTTGGGATATGTTATTGTGAAAATCTGTTTTAATGGTATATGAGCATTTCACATATTTCTTTGCAATGTAATAATATAAAACTAATTAAAGAAAATGCTTTAAGCATTTGTTTGTTAGCCAATGCTGAAAGCTGATAAAAAGATTAAAAATGTCTAATGCTGCTGCTCCATCTAGTGGACAACAGTGCTATTACAGCCTACTTATACAATATGCCATGTTTTTCATATCATTTAATCTACTCACACTCATTCTGTTGTAGATAGAGACATTTGGAACTTCAGGATCCAATGTGACTCAATTGTCACTTCAATAGATGAATTTTGACTAAATGTTATTGTAAATGTTAAAAGAGTGAATTTATAAAGTCTAAATATTAATTATAGTTGAGTAGTGTGACAAAATGACTTTTTTTAAACAGCAGGGGGCAGTAAAATACCACTTATTGGCTTAATAGGCCATTATGTTCATATCATTTTCACCTTTTTAACTGTTATACAGGCCTATTTTGTCCAATCTGTCCAAAAATTTTCATGATTATTTGGAGCCATGGCCCACATGTTCAGACTTGTTTTTAATAAGATCTGAGCATTCATCGAAGAGATATAAGCTTTCGAGCACACTCAATCAAGGCTACACATTGAAGTGACCCTATTATAGCCATCAAAATGCAGAAGTTCAACCTTTTCTGATAATTATTGCTCTAGAGAGTCCAGAGAATTGTACTGCACTGGTTTTGAACGTTATTATATGAATATTATATGATCTTAGATGGAACAAACCATTTACAGTCAATACTGGCAATTTACCATAGGGAATACATGTTTTTTAAGATTTTTAACAGTTATAGCGCCACCTATTGTCCGATCTCCATGAAACTTTGCATGCTTGTTAATGATGTTATGTCACATATGCTCACTAATTTTTGTGAAGTTCCGAGTTTTTATTTATGATTTATAGGCTTTTGAGTGTGTTTTGACACACCCTTTTTATAAATGATCCTGTTATAGCAGACTAAAGGGCAAAGTTCAACTTTTTTTCGATAATTATTGATCTAGAGAGTCCAGAGAATTGTCCTAGACTGGTCTGGTTCCGATCGGGCGAAAAACCAGGGACTAGTTTGCAAAAGTAGGTTTTTAACATATTCGTGAATATTTAATGAACGGTTTGATTGACAGCAATGGTTCTAGAGGCAAAGTTGTTCAACATGAGGAGATCTATCGACTGATATGCATATTGAGGGGATGTGTGCAACACCACGTGATTACAGAGCCGTAAAACTGTTAGCGCCAACTAGTGGCCGGTTTCTTTCAAAACTCTTACAGACCTCTTGGGCCATGAGTTGAACATGCCCATTGAGTTTCGTTCCGATCGGCCTCCGTTAACCTTGTTTAAAAGGTGCTCAAACTTCATTGGCTGATGGCAGCCATGTTTTTTGAGATATGCCAATATCCTTTTACACATACATGGCACCTTGGACCAAGACACTGCATACCAATTTTCAAGTCAATCGGACTAATGGTCAGGTGGCCACACCCCCTTTTATGTTTTTTTTTATCTTATAGCGCCACCTAGTGTTAGATCGACGCGGTTTTTTTACTGTGACCCCAGAATGTCCTCATACATATGTGTGTCAAGTTTGGTGAAGATATCTCATTCACTTCTTGAGTTATAGCCATTTTAGTAAAATAGGCTCCTCCCACAACGTTCATTTTGCGCCCCCTAGCAACTGGAAATCGAAATTTCAACTTTTTTTCGATAATTATTGATAGGCAGACTCCAGAGAACATTTCTGCACTGGTTTGGTTCCGATCGGGCAAAAAACCAGGGACTAGTTTGCAAAAGTAGGTTTTTGACAAAATTCAAAATGGCGGAAAAATTTGCATACCGGAAATGAAATCGGAGATATACGTTTTTTGAGTCATGAGTTCAGCTTTCCAGTGATATCAGACACTTGACTCTACGACTTACGGTCTAGGAGTTATGACCAGTTTCGTGCAATTGATTGCTATAGCGCCACCTATGGGCCAATCGGGCTCATAGTCTCTCAACCTCTCCTAGATTTCTGTGCTACCTTAATTCCAAATATCAAGTCTTTAGCACTTACGGTTTGGGCTGCACGATGCGTTTTAGGGGAAAATAATAATAATAATAAAAATCAGTACAATTACAATAGGTTTTTAGGTGTTCAAGCACGAAGTGCTGAAAACCTATTGTATTTGTGCTGATTTTTATTAGGTGTTCAAGCACGAAGTGCTGAAAACCTATTGTATTTGTGCTGATTTTTATTATTATTAGGTGTTCAAGCACGAAGTGCTGAAAACCTATTGTATTTGTGCTGATTTTTATTATTATTATTATTATTATTCTGCCGTAAAACGCATCGTGCAGACCAAACCGTAAGTGCTAGAGACTTGATATTTGGGTTTAAGGTAGCACAGAAATCGAGGAGAGGTTGAGAGAATATGAGCCCGATTGGCCCATAGGTGGCGCTGTAGTAACAAAAACGCGAAACTGCTCATAACTCCTAAACCGTATGTCGTACACTCAAGTGTCTTATATCATTGGAAAGCTGGACTTCTGACTTAAAAAACGTATATCTCCGATTTCATTTCCGGTATGCAAATTTTTCCGCCATTTTGAATTTTGTCGAAAAACTACTTTTGCGAACTAGTCCCTGGTTTTTCGCCCGATCGGAACCAAACCAGTGCAGAAATGTTCTCTGGAGTCTGAATATCAATAATTATCAAAAAAAAGTTGAAATTTTGATTCATGTTCGCTAGGGGGCGCAAAATAAACGCTGTGGGCGGAGCCTATTTTACTAAAATGGTTATAACTCAAGAAGTAATTGAGATAGCTTCACCAAACTCGGTACACATGTGAATGAGTTCATTCTGAGGTCACAGTAAAAAAATCGCGACGATCAAACACTAGGTGGCGCTGTAATGTGAAAAAAACATAAAAAGGGCTCTGACCAGCTGACCGTTAGTCCGATTGACTTGAAAATTGGTAAGCAGTGTCTTGGTCCAAGGCCCCATGTATGTGTATGAGGACATTGGCGTATCTAAAAAAACATGGCCGCCATCGACCAATGAAGTTTGAGCACCAATGAGACGAGGTTAACGGAGGCCGATCGGAACGAAACTCGATGGGCACGTTCGACTTATGGCCCTAGAGGCCTGTAAGAATTTTGAAAGAAATCGGCCACTAGTTGGCGCTAACGAGTTTTACGGCTCTGTAATCACTTGGTGTTGCACACATCCCCACAAAATGCATATCATTTGATAGATCTCCTCATGTTGAACAAATTTGCCTCTAGAACCATTGCTGTCAATCAAACCGTTCATTAAATATTCACGAATATGTTAAAAACCTACTTTTGCGAACTAGTCCCTGGTTTTTCGCCCGATCGGAAACAGACCAGTCTAAGACAATTCTCTGGACTCTCTAGATCAATAATTATCAAAAAAAAGTTGAACTTTACCCTATGGTTCACTATAACAGGGTCATTTAGAAAAGGGGCGTGTCAAAATACACTCAAAAGCCTATAAATCGTAAATAAAAAATCAGAACTTCACAAAAATTGATGAGCATATGTGTCATAACATGGTGAAGAAGCATGCACAGTTTCATGGAGATCGGACCATAAGTGGCGCTATAACTGTTAAAAAGCTTTAAAACCATATATATCTTATGGTAAATTGCCTGTTTAAAACCAGTGCAGTACAATTCTCTGGACTCTCTAGAATAGATCAATAATTGTCAGAAAAGGTATAACTTCTTCATTTGGATGGCTATAATAGGGTGAAAGACCAGCTGTGATGACTATATTAAACAGCTTTGATGACTATAACAGCCAATAAGTGGCATTTTACAATAAGTGGACCTGCTGTCATTTTATCATACTACTCCCTAATATTGTTATATATAATTCATATTTAGACTTTATAAAATCATTATTTTAACATTTACAATCACATTCATGTATTATTCACAATTGTGTCACAGGAAGGCTCAGGCTGAAAACGAACGTTAGGCCACGCCCTCACAGTACAAATTCACTCATAACTCGAAAACGCGAACTCCCTGCGCGCTCAAATTTGGATGGTAAAGTCCTCTATTGGGCCTTGATCGAAATCTATCGTCGCGGGCCTCGGGAGCGCCCCCCCGCGGATCGCTAATTCGAGAGACCCCCGAGTTTGAACGGCTGTAACTCTCGACCTAGACCACCTAGATTCTTGTGCGATAGCTCGTTAGAAAGGGCTCGTCCTCATCTAGCTTCGATTCGAGTTTGGTGCGATTCGGCCAGGGCATTCCCGAGATATAAGCCCCAAAATATATGCTTTTGAACGGGCATAACTCCCGGCCCCGATCGGCCACCAACACCGGGATGGTCTCGTTCAACAGGGCTCTTCGGACATTATCTAAGTTCTGAGTTTCAGATTTTTTCACTTTCTCGTTCCCGAGATATAAGTGAAAAACCAAATTTCCATTCATTCATTTCAACTCTATATAGGCTGTAATACCACTGTTGTCCACTAGAGGGAGCAGCAGTATTAGACATGTTCAATCTTTTTATCAGCTTTCAGCATTGGCTAACAAACAAATGCTTAAAGCTATTTTTTTAAATTAGTTGTATATTATTACATCACAAAGAAATATGTGAAATGCTTATAGACCATTAAAAGAGATTTCAAAAATAACATATCCCACACGTGTGTGTGTGTGTGTGTGTGTGTGTGTGTGTGTGTGTGTGTGTGTGTGTACTTGTACAACTATCTTTGTGAGGACCAGTTTGAGTTTTAGACCATTGGAGTGAGGACAAAGAGAGTAAAGTGAGGGCATTTTGGCCGGTCCTCACTTTCTGAGACCCCTTTAAAGGCTTGAGGGTCAAGACTTGGTTTTAGGGATACGGTTATAATTAGGTTAAGGGTAGGTTTAGGGTAAGGGTTCGGGTTAAGCACTTAGTTGTGATGAGTAAGGTTAGGTAAGCGGCTAGAGATTGCATTGTGTCAATGAATGTCCTCATAAAGATAGATGTACAAGAGTGTGTGTGTGTGTGTGTGTGTGTGTGTGTGTGTGTGTGTGTGTGTGTGTGTGTGTGTGTGTGTGTGTTTGTGTGTGTGTGTGTGTGTAAGCATGCATTATGGAGTTAACATGAAAAAACTGGGTTGCCTTAGTGCAGGATTCTAGTGAAACCAAGTTGTTTAAAATGAAAGTGAGCCAATAAGTGGTCTTCTACTGCCCTCTGCTGGCCATTTTACTTCTTAAAGCTATTTTATTATTATGATGGATTGGTAATATAATCATAGCTGTCAACCCTCCCGTTTTTTCCGGGTTTCTCACGTATTTTAGCTCTTTTCCCGCTGTCTTCCCGTTTTAGTATTTTCCCGTAAAATATCCCGTATTTTTACGCTCTGATTGTGTGAGACGTACAAGCTCCGGCAGATTCGGCTTGTTATTATTATTATTATTATTCCGCCGTAAAACGCATCGTGCAGCCCAAACCGTAAGAGCTGGAGCTTTGAAACTTTGCCAGATGGTAGTACAAAAATCGAGGAGAGGTTATCAAAGTATGAGCCCGATTGGCCCATAGGTGGCGCTATAGCAATCAATTGCGCGTAACTGCTCATAACTCCTAGACCGTAAGTCGTAGACTCAAGTGTCTTATATCATTGGAAAGCTGGATGCCTGTAGGATAAAATGTATATCTCCGATTTTATTTTTGGTATGCAAACTTGTCCGCCATTTTGAATTATGTTAAAAACCTACTTTTGTGAACTAGTCCCTGTTTTTTTGCCCTATTGGAACCAAACCAGTGCAGAAATGTTCTCTGGAGTCTGCTTATCAATAATTATTGAAAAAAAGTTGAAATTTCAAATTCCGGTCGCTAGGGGGAGTAAAATTAACGTTTTGGGAGGAGCCAATTTTACTAAAATGGCTATAACTCGAGAAGTAAATGAGATATCTTCACCAAACTTGGTACTCATATTTATGAGTTCAAATCAAGGTCACAGTAAAAAAACTGCGTCGATTGGCCACATGGTGGCGCTATAACATTAAAAAAACATAAAAAGGGGTGTGGCCACCTGACCGTTAGTCCGATTGACTTGAAAATTGGTATGCAGTGTCTTGGTCCAAGGCCCCATGTATGTGTAAAAGGATATTGGCGTATCTCAAAAAACATGGCCGCCATCGACCAATGAAGTTTGAGCACCTATGAGACGAGGTTAACGGAGGCCGATCGGAACGAAACTCGATGGGCATGTTCGACTCATGGCCCTAGAGGCCTGTAAGAATTTTGAAACAAATCGGCCACTAGTTGGCGCTAACAAGTTTTACGGCTCTGTAATCACGTGGTGTTGCACACATCCCCACAAAATGCATATCATTTGATAGATCTCCTCATGTTGAACAACTTTGCCTCTAGAACCATTGTTGTCAATCAAATCGTTCATTAAATATTCACAATTATGTTAAAAACCTAATTTTGCGAACTAGTCCCTGGTTTTTCGCCCGATCGGAACCAAACCAGTATAGGGCAATTCTCTGGACTCTCTAGATCAATAATTATTGATAAAAAGTTGAAATGTTGCATTTGGGTGGCTGTAACAGGGTCATTTAGAAAAGGGGCAGGGTAAAATACGGTCAAAAGCCTATAAATCCTAAACGAAAAGTCAAAACTTCACAGAAATTGAAGAGCATATGTCTCATAACATGGTGAAGAAGCATGCAAAGTTTCATGGAGATCGGACCATAGGTGGCGCTATAACTGTTAAAAAGCTTTAAAACCATAGATTTCCTATGGTAAATTGCCTATATTGGCTGTAAATGGTTTTTTCCATCTATTATGTCAGTGTTTAAATGTATGCTAAATAAAATGTACTGTCTTTTGATGCTTTTGTGCTTAACGGCCTTAAAGGCCTTACCTGCTTGAACACCGCTAAATGCTGCTTGCAGCTTTAATTTTTTTTTATTTATTTTTTTTTTTTAGGTTTACAACAGGTGATTCCCACGGGTCTACCCTCTGGTGGCCCGTGTGTTTCATTTGAAGCTACAGAGGATGATATTATGTTTGTAGAAGCTTCACTAGGGGGGTTTGATTTTCCTGGAAGTGACGACTCGTCGAGTCTGATCCGGAGATGACGGCCATGCTTTCCCGGGACGATTGGTTTTTGGGTAAGGCCGCCGACCCTCGTCCACGGCAAACCCCAATACCATTCTTCCCGGAGGTGCATGATGAGATCAGGGACCGCTCGCTGATCTCATCCGCCTTTCCTCCCCTCGATTGGGCCGCTGCCCATGGGTACACTGGGGTTCCCCCGGCTGAACGCTCTTTTGCGATGCTATGTGTCCTCTGAGTGCTTCTTCTCGGCGCAATCCTAAGCACCCGTCCGTGGCCTGTAGTTTTTCGTCTACGCTTGTGGCGAGATCCTATAGCGCCACGGGACTGGCGGCCGCCTCACTGCATGCCATGGTCATTCTGCTGGTCTACCTGACCCAGATGTTCATGGTCCTGCACGAGGGCGGGACTGACCCAGGGCTCTTCACTGAGCTGCGCGCCGCCACTAACCTTGCTCTCTGAGCGACGAAAGTGGCCGTACGCTCCCTGGGTCAGGTGATCCTCACCATTCTGTGGCTGAACCTGTCTGATGTGCTGGATGTCGCACAGACCCGTCTGTCCGTCATTCCCATATCCCAGGTCGGCCTCTTCGGCGGTGCAGTTGAGGGCTTGCCCAACAGCTCTCAGCCGCCCATGAGCAGACTGACGTTGATTCTGTCCCGACGGCCCAGCCGTCCGCTCAGATCCCTCGGTCTGCCCACCGCCAAAGGCGCCCTCCCGCGGCTCCCACCCCGCCCGTTCACCCGGGCCGGCTCTGGGGGCCGCGGGCGGACGCCTCAGCCCTCTCCGGCCCCGCCCCCCGCTACACGCCGGGTTAAGCGGCGCTCCTGAGACGGGCTCCTCGGGGATGGAGCAGGCTGAGGTTGACTCTGTCCCGACGGCCCCGCCGTCCGCTCAGGTCCCTCGGTCTGCCCACCGCCGAGGGCGCCCCCCCGCGGCTCCCACCCCGCCCGTTCACCCGGGCCGGCTCTGGAGGCCGCGGTCGGACGCCACAGCCCTCTCCAGCCCCGCCCCCTGCTACACGCCGGGTTACGCGGCGCTCCTGAGAGGGGCTCCTCAGAGATGGGACTCAGTTCTTTCCAGGAGTTGGTAGCAGGACTCTCCTGTCTCTGAGCACGCAGATTTCTCGGACGACACAGAGCGCCGCCCACTAGCCGTGCTCTCCTCGTCCCCCTCTGTCCCAGAGGTGGTTGACACGGCGTGCCGTCCACGGACCGCTTCGCCCCTGTCCCCCTCTGTCGCCAGACCCCTGGCAGAGCAGGCCCCTGCGGGACGACCAGCCTGGTCCTCCCCTGGCCCCCTCTGCCAGGGCACGGTTGCTAACTGTGTCCCCACACCGGGCCGCTATGCCGTCCACGTCTGGGCCAGTTGCTCCGCTTCGCTGCCCCTCCAGGGGGGCCGCCTGTCGTCTGCGTGATCCCGCTGGTTCAGTTCCTGGGAGCCTGGCTAGAGCTTCCCCGTCTGTCCCGCTGGATCGTGCGTACCGTCAGGCTCGGCTATGCGATTCAGTTCGCACGGTCTCCTCCCCGCTTCAGGGGAGTCCGCTCCACTTTGGTCGGTGGCAATGCCCCCATCATGAGAGCAGAGATTGCCACCCTGCTGGCGAAGAGTGCAATCGAGACTGTCCCTCCAGCCGAGATGAGGTCCGGCTTCTACAGCCCTTACTTCATTGTCCCCAAGAAAACCGGTGGGTTACGGCCAATCCTGGACTTGCGCGTGCTGAACCGCTCCCTTCACAGGCTGCCGTTCACGATGCTCACCGCCAAACGCGTTTTCGAATGCGTGCGGCCCCGGGATTGGTTTGCAGCGATCGACCTGAAGGACGCCTACTTCCATGTCTCCATTCTTCCTTGCCACAGACCGTTCCTACGGTTTGCTTTCGAGGGGCAGGCATACCAGTACGCGGTCCTCCCTTTCGGGCTGGCCCTGTATCCTCGCATCTTCACGAAGGTCGTCAAGGCTGCCCTTGTTCCCCTTCGGGAGCACGGGGTTCGCATCCTGAGTTATATCGACGACTGGCTGATCCTAGCTCACTCTCGAGATCAGGTTTGCGAACACAGGGACCTAGTGCTCCGGCACCTAGCTCGTCTGGGCCTTCAGGTCAACTGGGAGAAGAGCAAACTTTGCCCCGTGTAGAGGATCTCTTTTCTCGGTATGGACATCGACTCGGTCGCCACGTCCGCGCAGCTTACGAGCGAGCGTGCGCAGTCACTGCTGACTTGCCTGAGACATCTCAAGAGCAAGAGTGCGGTTCCACTGAAACATTTTCAGAGGCTCCTGGGGCATATGGCATCTGCAGCCGCGGTCACGCCGCTCGGATTGCTTCATATGAGACCGCTTCAGCTTTGGCTTCGCGACCGAGTCCCGAGGTGGGCATGGCAACAAGGCACGCTCCGAGTACCAGTTACTCCGACCTCCCATCAGTTCTTCACCCCGTGGTCGAACCTCAGTTTTCTCAGGGCGGGTGTCCCCCTGGAACGAGCTTCCTGGCATGTTGTTGTCTCAAAAGATGCCTCCACCATGGGCTGGGGCGCCATGTGCAATGGACATTCTGCTGTGGGCTCCTGGACAGGACCCCAGCGGCTATGGCATGTCAATTGCCTCGAGTTGTTGGCAGTACGTCTTGCCCTGCACCGCTTCCGGGCGTTGCTCCGGGGTCAACACGTGCTAGTCCGTTCAGACAATACCGCCACTGTTGCATACATCAACCATCAAGGTGGTCTACGCTCCCGCCATATGTTACAACTCGCCCGCCACCTCCTCCTATGGAGTCAGAAGCATCTGAGGTCGCTTCGAGCCATTTTCATTCCCGCAGCGCTGAACTGTGCAGCCGACGAGCTCTCACGGCTTCAGCCCCTCCCTGGAGAATGGCGACTCCATCCCCAGTCGGTCCAGCTGATTTGGGACCAGTTCGGGGACGCACAGATAGATCTGTTTGCCTCTCACGACTCGACCCATTGCGCCCTGTATTTTTCCCTGACCGAGGGCACGCTCGGCACGGATGCACTGGCGCACAGCTGGCCGCCGGGCCGCAAATATGCGTTTCCCCCAGTGAGCCTTCTTGCGCAGACCTTGCGCAAGGTCAGGGAGGACGAGGAGCAGGTCATTCTGGTCGCGCCGTATTGGCTGAACCGGACCTGGTTCCCCGAACTCGTACTCCTCGCGACAGCACCTCCCTGGCCCATTCCTCTGAGGAAGGACCTTCTTTCTCAGGGATGGGGCACCCTGTGGCACCCTCGCCCCGATCTCTGGAGCCTCCACGTGTGGCTCCTGGATGGCTCGAGGTAGGTTTGAGTACCCTTCCACCAGCGGTGGCGGCTACCATCACTTCCGCTAGAGCGTCGTCCACGAGACACGTCTATGCGTTGAAGTGGAACCTCTTCGTCGACTGGTGCTCTTCTCACCGAGAAGACCCCCGGAGATGCTCGATCAGCGTTGTGCTTTCCTTGCTTCAGCAAGGGTTGGAGCGAAGGCTTTCTCCCTCCACCCTTAAGGTCTATGTCGCCGCCATTGCCGCACATCATGACCCCGTCGAAGGTAAGTCGGTAGGGAAGCACGACCTGGTCATCAGGTTCCTGAGAGGAGCGAGGAGACTACATCCTCCTCGCCCTCCATTCGTTCCCTCTTGGGACCTCTCAGTGGTTCTAACTGCCCTGAAGAGTGCTCCCTTTGAGCCTCTGCAATCAGTCGAGCTTAAGTTCCTGTCAATGAAGACAGCGCTCCTGGTTGCACTGGCCTCCATCAAGAGGGTAGGGGACCTGCACGCATTCTCCGTCGACGAAGCGTGCCTGGAATTCGGACCGGCTTTCTCTCACGTGATCCTGAGACCCCGGCCCGGATATGTGCCCAAGGTTCCTACCACTCCCTTTCGGGACCAGGTGGTGAACCTGCAAGCGCTGCCCCCAGAGGAGGCAGACCCAGCCTTGGCACTGCTCTGTCCAGTACGCGCTCTTCGCGCCTATGTAGACAGGACGCAGTGTTTCAGGACCTCAGACCAGCTCTTTGTCTGTTATGGTGGGAAGCTGAAGGGAAAGGCTCTCTCCAAGCAAAGGTTGTCTCACTGGATAGTGGACGCCATTGCCTTGGCATACCAGCAGCAAGGTCGACCGTGCCCCCTTGGTGTGACGGCCCACTCCACCCGGAGTGTGGCATCCTCTTGGGCTCTAGAGCATGGCGCCTCGCTAACAGACATCTGCAGAGCTGCAGGCTGGGCGACACCTAACACATTCGCCAGATTCTATAATCTCCGAGTGGAGCCAGTGTCCTCTCATGTACTCGCTTCAACTAGCTAGTACCGGACCCGCTCAGGTGTCTTCGCTTGCTCGCCATTCCACTCCACGGACTGGATACGTGCGATATTCTCCTCAGGTGAGCTTCCCCGAAAGCCCTGAGCTCCTCCAGCACTCCTGACGTCGGCGCCAGTGTCTCTTGCCTGCGCGTCGGCTAGGTGCCTCCCGTGTGCATGGTCCCTCCCCTGAGCGACCCCCACATGTGTATTTCCACTGTAAGCCTCTCTGAGCATGTGTCTTTCCCTTGGCAAGCCACCTTGCCACCCCTGGGGTTGAAATATTCCACCTGCGGCTGGACACCCCAGTGTTCTCCATATGTTTCCTTCGGGTCATATGTGTATTCTTTAAGCCCCCCCCCCTCTGGGTTGGCATTAATTGCATACGTCCCCTAGCTTGGGATATGCTTCCCAGTGTACCTTGGTATTCCTGTGTTAAATGGAGTCCTTCGTCCAGTCTATGACAGGGATCTCGATTTACGCAGGGCACTGGAAGACAGCTGAGAAGGTGGCGTGATTAGACTGGTAACCCCATTCGTCGTCATCCGACGTAACTCGGAGTGACAACGAAAGGGAACGTCTACGGTTACGTATGTAACCCTCGTTCCCTGAGTAGGGAACGGAGACGTTACGTCTGCCTGCCACTTTCTGCTGTACCGCGGGGATCGCCTGAGCTCAGTCTTGGCTCCTCAGCGAAGAAACATAAACTGCTGTTGCGGACTTCCTCCTTTTATACCCACGAGGTGGGGCGGAGTTACGTCATGCAAATTCCGCAGACCCATGGCATTTCTTTGCCATTGGCTCGTTTTGTAATACTCGAAGTTGATAGGCTTTCTAAGCGAAACCCCATTCGTCGTCATGCAACGTAACGTCTCCGTTCCCTACTCAGGGAACGAGGGTTACATACGTAACCGTAGACGTTTCATGTAGCAAGCATTTAACCACTGACATCATAGATGGAATAGACCTTGTTTTAGCATGATTTACTATGATATACCAAATTTTTGTGTGATTTTTCAAGATTTACCATGTTCCAGTATGATTTACCATGAATCTAGCATGATTTACCATAGTTTACCATGATATACCAAGTTCTAGTATGATTCACCATGATTTACCCTGCAGTAGCATGGTTTACCACAATTGAACACATTCTAGTATGATTTAATATGATTCTAGCACAATTTACCATGTTATAGGATGATTTACCATGATATACCACATTCTAGAATGATTTATGATGGTTTTGAACATTATGATATGAACATTATATGATTGTAGATGAAAAAGACCTTTTACAGCTAATACAGGCAATTTACCATAGGAAATACATGGTTTTGAAGCTTTTTTTTTTCATTCTGCACTAAAGCAAACCAGATTTTTCATGTTAACTCCATAAGGCATGCTTACACACACAGACACACACACACACACACACACACACACACACACACACACACACACACACACACACACACACACACACACACACACACACACACACACACACACACATTATTGTGAAAATCTCTTTTAATGGTCTATAAGCATTTCACATATTTCTTTGTGATGTAATGATATTTAAACCAGTCCATCATAATAATAAAAAAATAGCTTTAAGCATCTGTTTGTTAGCCAATGCTGAAAGCTGATAAAAAAGATTAAGCATGTATAATCCTGCTGCTCCCTCTAGTGGACAACAGTGGTATTACAGCCTATATAGAGTTGAAATGAATGAATGGAAATTTGGTTTTTCACTTATATCTCGGGAACGAGAAAGTGAAAAAATCTGAAACTCAGAACTTAGATAGTGTCCGAGGAGCCCTGTTGAACGAGACCATCCCGGTTTTGGTGGGCGATTCGGGCCGGGAGTTATGCTTGTTCAAAGGCATATCTTTTGGGGCTTATATCTCGGGAATGCCCAGGCCAAATCGCACCAATCTCGAATCGAAGCTAGGTAAGGACGGGCTCTTTCCAACAAGCTATCCCACAAGAATCTAGGTGGTCTAGGTCGGGAGTAACAGCCATTTCAAGTTGGGGGTCTCACGGATTAGCGATCCACGGGGGGCGTTCCCGAGGCCCGTGACGATAGATTTCGATCAAGGCCCAATAGAGGACCTTACCATCCAAATTTGAGCGCGCAGGGAGTTTCCGTTTTCGAGTTATGAGTGAATTTGTATTGGGAGGGCGTGGCCTAACGTTATACTTTCGTTTTCAGCCTTCCTGTGATACCACAATTGAACACATTGTAGTATGATTTAATTTGATTCTAGCATGATTTATCATAGTTTACCATGATTTACCATGTTATAGAATGATTTACGATGATATACCACATTATACAATGATCTACCATGTTATAGAATGATTTACCAGGATTGTAGCATGGTTTACCATGATTCATCACATTGCTAGCATGATTTGCCATGATACACCATGTAATAGTATTATTTACTATGATTTACCATGTTTCTATCGTGATTTACCATGATTTACCACATTGCTAGCATTGATGTGAAGTGTCAATAGCAATGAATTGATAAACTGACAAAAAAATGTTATTTTTTTGTTAACTATTGTATTGTCTTATAATAGTTAACATGGAAAAACAGGTTTGCTTTAGTGCAGAATAGAAAATCATGTCTGTCAAAATGAAACTGAGCCAATAAGTGGTCTTCTACTGCCCTCTGCTGGCCATTATACTTATTAATAAAGTGTTTTCACAGGTCTCTTATTTAGACATATGCTTACACACACACACAAACACACACACACACACACACACACACACACACACACACACACACACAAGACAAATGTTGTTGTTGATTTTTTCAATGCTATTGGGATGTGTCATTATGAAAATATACTTTAATGGTCTATAAGCATTTCACATAATGTCTTTGTAATCTATTAATCCGATTATTCAGCATTTATTCCGAAATATAGGACTACACACACACATTCTGTTGTAGATACAGACATTTGAACTATGTGATGGAAAAAAATGTTTACTGCAAGTCTCCTTCAGGATTCACATTTCTCAATGTGCCACAATAGTCAGTAGCAATACTTCAATAGATGAATTTTGACTAAATGTGAGTGTAAATGTTAAAATAGTGATTTTATAAAGTCTAAATAAGAATTATAGAATTATATTAGTTAGGAGCATGACAAAATGACTATTTTAATCAGCAGGGGGCAGTAGAATACCACTTATTGGCTTAATATGCATTATGTTCATATCATTTTCACCTTTTTAACTGTTTAAAAGGCATATTTGCTCCAATTTGTCTGAAAATTGTCATGCTTATTTAGAGTTACATGTTCTGACTTGTTTTTAAGAAGATGTGAGCATTCATTGAAGAGATATAGGCTTTCATGGACACTTGGTCAAGGCCACATTTTGAAGTGACCCTATTAAAGTCATCCAAATGCAGAAGTTCAACTTTTTCTGATAATTATTGATCTAGAGAGTCCAGAGTATTGTACTGCACTGATTTTGAACATTATGATATGAACATTATATGATCATAGATGGAAAAAACCATTTACAGCCAATACAGGCAATTTACCATAGGAAATACATGGTTTTGAAGCTTTTTAACAGTTATAGCGCCACCTATAGTCCGATCTCCATGAAACTTTGTATGCTTCTTCACCATGTTATGACGCATATGCTCAACAATTTTTGTGAAGTTCTGAGTTTTTATTTATGATTTATAGGCTTTTGAGTGTGTTTTGACACGCCCCTTTTAATAAATGATCCTGTTATAGCAAACTAAAGGGCAAAGTTCAACTTTTTTTCGATAATTATTGATCTAGAGAGTCCAGAGAATTGTCCTAGACTGGTCTGGTTCCGATCGGGCGAAAAACCAGGGACTAGTTTGCAAAAGTAGGTTTTCAACATATTCGTGAATATTTAATGAACGGTTTGATTGACAGCAATGGTTCTAGAGGCAAAGTTGTTCAGCATGAGGAGATCTATCAAATGATATGCATATTGTGGGGATGTGTGCAACACCACGTGATTACAGAGCCGGAAAACTCGTTAGCACCAACTAGTGGCCGATTTCTTTCAAAACTCTTACAGACCTCTTGGGCCATGAGTCGAACATGCCCATCGAGTTTCGTTCTGATTGGCCTTTGTTAACCTCATCTCATAGGTGCTCAAATTTCATTGGCCAATGGCGGCCATGTTTTTTGAGATACGCCAATGTCCTCATACACATACATGGGGCCTTGGACCAAGACACTGCATACCAAATTTCAAGTCAATCGGACTAACGGTCAGGTGGCCACACCCCCTTTTAAGTTTTTTTTAATGTTATAGCGCCACCTAGTGATAAATCGACACGGTTTTTTTTACTGTCACCCCAGACTGTCCTCATACACATGTGTACCAAGTTTGGTGAAGATATCTCATTTACTTCGCAAAAGTAGGTTTCTAACATATTCGTGAATATTTAATGAACGGTTTGATTGACAGCAATGGTTCTGGAGGCAAAGATGTTCAGCATGAGGAGATCTATCAAATGATATGCATATTGTGGGGATGTGTGCAACACCACGTGATTACAGAGCCGTAAAACTCGTTAGCGCCAACTAGTGGCCGATTTCTTTCAAAACTCTTACAGACCTCTTGGGTCATGAGTCGAACATGCCCATCGAGTTTCATTCCGATTGGCCTCCGTTAACCTCGTCTCACAGGTGCTCAAACTTCATTGGCCGATGGCGGCCATGTTTTTTGAGATACGCCAATGTCCTCTCTCTGAGCGACGAAAGTAGCCGTACGCTCCCTGGGTCAGGTGATCATCACCAATCTGTGGCTGAACCTGTCTGATGTGCTGGATGTCGCGCAGACCCGTCTGTCCGTCATTCCCATATCCCAGGTCGGCCTCTTCGGCGGTGCAGTTGAGGGCTTGCCCAACAGCTCTCAGCCGCCCATGAGCAGACTGACGTTGATTCTGTCCCGACGGCCCAGCCGTCCGCTCAGATCCCTCGGTCTGCCCACCGCCAAAGGCGCCCTCCCGCGGCTCCCACCCCGCCCGTTCACCCGGGCCGGCTCTGGGGGCCGCGGGCGGACGCCTCAGCCCTCTCCGGCCCCGCCCCCCGCTACACGCCGGGTTAAGCGGCGCTCCTGAGACGGGCTCCTCGGGGATGGAGCAGGCTGAGGTTGACTCTGTCCCGACGGCCCCGCCGTCTGCTCAGGTCCCTCGATCTGCCCACCGCCGAGGGCGCCCCCCCCGCGGCTCCCACCCCGCCCGTTCACCCGGGCCGGCTCTGGAGGCCGCGGTCGGACGCCACAGCCCTCTCCAGCCCCGCCCCCTGCTACACGCCGGGTTACGCGGCGCTCCTGAGAGGGGCTCCTCAGAGATGGGACTCAGTTCTTTCCAGGAGTTGGTAGCAGGACCAATCCTTTCCCCGGTGGAGTGCCGGGCAAGAATCCTTATTCTCCAAAGAACTGACTCTCCCGTCTCTGAGCACGCAGATTTCTCGGACGACACAGAGCGCCGCCCACTAGCCGTGCTCTCCTCGTCCCCCTCTGTCCCAGAGGTGGTTGACACGGCGTGCCGTCCACGGACCGCTTTGCCCCTGTCCCCCTCTGTCGCCAGACCCCTGGCAGAGCAGGCCCCCGCGGGACGACCAGCCTGGTCCTCCCCTGGCCCCCTCTGCCAGGGCACGGTTGCTAACTGTGTCCCCACACCGGGCCGCTATGCCGTCCACGTCTGGGCCAGTTGCTCCGCTTCGCTACCCCTCCGGGGGGACGCCTGTCGTCTGCGTGATCCCGCTGGTTCAGTTCCTGGGAGCCTGGCTAGAGCTTCCCCGTCTGTCCCGCTGGATCGCGCGTACCGTCAGGCTCGGCTATGCGATTCAGTTCGCACGGTCTCCTCCCCGCTTCAGGGGAGTCCGCTCCACTTTGGTCGGTGGCAATGCCCCCATCATGAGAGCAGAGATTGCCACCCTGCTGGCGAAGAGTGCAATCGAGACTGTCCCTCCAGCCGAGATGAGGTCCGGCTTCTACAGCCCTTACTTCATTGTCCCCAAGAAAACCGGTGGGTTACGGCCAATCCTGGACTTGCGCGTGCTGAACCGCTCCCTTCACAGGCTGCCGTTCACGATTCTCACCGCCAAACGCGTTTTCGAATGCGTGCGGCCCCGGGATTGGTTTGCAGCGATCGATCTGAAGGACGCCTACTTCCATGTCTCCATTCTTCCTTGCCACAGACCGTTCCTACGGTTTGCTTTCGAGGGGCAGGCATACCAGTACGCGGTCCTCCCTTTCGGGCTGGCCCTGTATCCTCGCATCTTCACGAAGGTCGTCAAGGCTGCCCTTGTTCCCCTTCGGGAGCACGGGGTTCGCATCCTGAGTTATATCGACGACTGGCTGATCCTAGCTCACTCTCGAGATCAGGTTTGCGAACACAGGGACCTAGTGCTCCGGCACCTAGCTCGTCTGGGCCTTCAGGTCAACTGGGAGAAGAGCAAACTTTGCCCCGTGTAGAGGATCTCTTTTCTCGGTATGGACATCGACTCGGTCGCCACGTCCGCGCAGCTTACGAGCGAGCGTGCGCAGTCACTGCTGACTTGCCTGAGACATCTCAAGACCAAGAGTGCGGTTCCACTGAAACATTTTCAGAGGCTCCTGGGGCATATGGCATCTGCAGCCGCGGTCACGCCGCTCGGATTGCTTCATATGAGGCCGCTTCAGCTTTGGCTTCGCGACCGAGTCCCGAGGTGGGCATGGCAACAAGGCACGCTCCGAGTACCAGTTACTCCGACCTGCCGTCAGTTCTTCACCCCGTGGTCGAACCTCAGTTTTCTCAGGGCGGGTGTCCCCCTGGAACGAGCTTCCTGGCATGTTGTTGTCTCAAAAGATGCCTCCACCATGGGCTGGGGCGCCATGTGCAATGGACATTCTGCTGTGGGCTCCTGGACAGGACCCCAGCGGCTATGGCATGTCAATTGCCTCGAGTTGTTGGCAGTACGTCTTGCCCTGCACCGCTTCCGGGCGTTGCTCCGGGGTCAACACGTGCTAGTCCGTTCAGACAATACCGCCACTGTTGCGTACATCAACCATCAAGGTGGTCTACGCTCCCGCCATATGTTACAACTCGCCCGCCACCTCCTCCTATGGAGTCAGAAGCATCTGAGGTCGCTTCGAGCCATTTTCATTCCCGCAGCGCTGAACTGTGCAGCCGACGAGCTCTCACGGCTTCAGCCCCTCCCTGGAGAATGGCGACTCCATCCCCAGTCGGTCCAGCTGATTTGGGACCAGTTCGGGGACGCACAGATAGATCTGTTTGCCTCTCACGACTCGACCCATTGCGCCCTGTATTTTTCCCTGACCGAGGGCACGCTCGGCACGGATGCACTGGTGCACAGCTGGCCGCCGGGCCGCAAATATGCGTTTCCCCCAGTGAGCCTTCTTGCGCAGACCTTGCGCAAGGTCAGGGAGGACGAGGAGCAGGTTATTCTGGTCGCGCCGTATTGGCTGAACCGGACCTGGTTCCCCGAACTCGTACTCCTCGCGACAGCACCTCCCTGGACCATTCCTCTGAGGAAGGACCTTCTTTCTCAGGGACGGGGCACCCTGTGGCACCCTCGCCCCGATCTCTGGAGCCTCCACGTGTGGCTCCTGGATGGCTCGAGGTAGGTTTGAGTACCCTTCCACCAGCGGTGGCGGCTACCATCACTTCCGCTAGAGCGTCGTCCACGAGACACGTCTATGCGTTGAAGTGGAACCTCTTCATCGACTGGTGCTCTTCTCACCGAGAAGACCCCCGGAGATGCTCGATCAGCGTTGTGCTTTCCTTGCTTCAGCAAGGGTTGGAGCGAAGGCTTTCTCCCTCCACCCTTAAGGTCTATGTCGCCGCCATTGCCGCACATCATGACCCCGTCGAAGGTAAGTCGGTAGGGAAGCACGACCTGGTCATCAGGTTCCTGAGAGGAGCGAGGAGACTACATCCTCCTCGCCCTCCATTCGTTCCCTCTTGGGACCTCTCAGTGGTTCTAACTGCCCTGAAGAGTGCTCCCTTTGAGCCTCTGCAATCAGTCGAGCTTAAGTTCCCGTCAATGAAGACAGCGCTCCTGGTTGCACTGGCCTCCATCAAGAGGGTAGGGGACCTGCACGCATTCTCCGTCGACGAAGCGTGCCTGGAATTCGGACCGGCTTTCTCTTACGTGATCCTGAGACCCCGGCCCGGATATGTGCCCAAGGTTCCTACCACTCCCTTTCGGGACCAGGTGGTGAACCTGCAAGCGCTGCCCCCAGAGGAGGCAGACCCAGCCTTGGTACTGCTCTGTCCAGTACGCGCTCTTCGCGCCTATGTAGACAGGACGCAGTGTTTCAGGACCTCAGACCAGCTCTTTGTCTGTTATGGTGGGAAGCTGAAGGGAAAGGCTCTCTCCAAGCAAAGGTTGTCTCACTGGATAGTGGACGCCATTGCCTTGGCATACCAGCAGCAAGGTCGACCGTGCCCCCTTGGTGTGACGGCCCACTCCACCCGGAGTGTGGCATCCTCTTGGGCTCTAGAGCATGGCGCCTCGCTAACAGACATCTGCAGAGCTGCAGGCTGGGCGACACCTAACACATTCGCCAGATTCTATAATCTCCGAGTGGAGCCAGTGTCCTCTCATGTACTCGCTTCAACTAGCTAGTACCGGACCCGCTCAGGTGTCTTCGCTTGCTCGCCATTCCACTCCACGGACTGGATACGTGCGATATTCTCCTCAGGTGAGCTTCCCCGAAAGCCCTGAGCTCCTCCAGTACTCCTGACGTCGGCGCCAGTGTCTCTTGCCTGCGCGTCGGCTAGGTGCCTCCCGTGTGCATGGTCCCTCCCCTGAGCGACCCCCACATCTGTATTTCCACTGTAAGCCTCTCTGAGCATGTGTCTTTCCCTTGGCAAGCCACCTTGCCACCCCTGGGGTTGAAATATTCCACCTGCGGCTGGACACCCCAGTGTTCTCCATATGTTTCCTTCGGGTCATATGTGTATTCTTTAAGTCCCCCCCCTCTGGGTTGGCATTAATTGCATACTTCCCCTAGCTTGGGATATGCTTCCCAGTGTACCTTGGTATTCCTGTGTTAAATGGAGTCCTTCGTCCAGTCTATGACAGGGATCTCGATTTACGCAGGGCACTGGAAGACAGCTGAGAAGGTGGCGTGATTAGACTGGTAACCCCATTCGTCGTCATCCGACGTAACTCGGAGTGACAACGAAAGGGAACGTCTACGGTTACGTATGTAACCCTCGTTCCCTGAGTAGGGAACGGAGACGTTACGTCTGCCTGCCACGTTCCGCTGTACCGCGGGGATCGCCTGAGCTCAGTCTTGGCTCCTCAGCGAAGAAACATAAACTGCTGTTGCGGACTTCCTCCTTTTATACCCACGAGGTGGGGCGGAGTTACGTCATGCAAATTCCGCAGACCCATGGCATTTCTTTGCCATTGGCTCGTTTTGTAATACTCGAAGTTGATAGGCTTTCTAAGCGAAACCCCATTCGTCGTCATCCAACGTAACGTCTCCGTTCCCTACTCAGGGAACGAGGGTTACATACGTAACCGTAGACGTTTCATGTAGCAAGCATTTAACCACTGACATCATGGATGGAATAGACCTTGTTTTAGCATGATTTACCATGATATACCAAATTTTTGTGTGATTTTTCAAGATTTACCATGTTCCAGTATGATTTACCATGAATCTAGCATGATTTACCATAGTTTACCATGATATACCAAGTTCTAGTATGATTCACCATGATTTACCCTGCACTAGCATGGTTTACCACAATTGAACACATTCTAGTATGATTTAATATGATTCTAGCATGATTTACCATGTTATAGGATGATTTACCATGATATACCACATTCTAGAATGATTTATGATGGTTTTGAACATTATGATATGAACATTATATGATTGTAGATGAAAAAGACCATTTACAGCTAATACAGGCAATTTACCATAGGAAATACATGGTTTTGAAGCTTTTTTTTTCATTCTGCACTAAAGCAAACCAGATTTTTCATGTTAACTCCATAAGGCATGCTTACACACACAGACACACACACACACACACACACACACACACACACACACACACACACACACACACACACACACTCATTATTGTGAAAATATCTTTTAATGGTCTATAAGCATTTCACATATTTCTTTGTGATGTAATGATATTTAAACCAGTCCATCATAATAATAAAAAAATAGCTTTAAGCATTTGTTTGTTAGCCAATGCTGAAAGCTGATAAAAAGATTAAGCATGTATAATCCTGCTGCTCCCTGTAGTGGACAACAGTGGTATTACAGCCTATATAGAGTTGAAATGAATGAATGGAAATTTGTTTTTTCACTTATATCTCGGGAACGAGAAATTGAAAAAATCTGAAACTCAGAATTTAGATAGTGTCCGAGGAGCCCTGTTGAACGAGACCATCCCGGTGTTGGTGGGCGATTCGGGCCGGGAGTTATGCTTGTTCAAAGGCATATCTTTTCGGGCTTATATCTCGGGAATGCCCAGGCCAAATCGCACCAATCTCGAATCGAAGCTAGGTAAGGACGGGCTCTTTCCAACAAGTTATCCCACAAGAATCTAGGTGGTCTAGGTCGGGAGTTACAGCCATTTCAAGTTGGGGGTCTCACGGATTAGCGATCCACGGGGGGGGCGTTCCCGAGGCCCGTGACGATAGATTTCGATCAAGGCCCAATAGAGGACCTTACCATCCAAATTTGAGCGCGCAGGGAGTTTCCGTTTTCGAGTTATGAGTGAATTTGTACTGGGAGGGCGTGGCCTAACGTTATACTTTCATTTTCAGCCTTCCTGTGATACCACAATTGAACACATTGTAGTATGATTTAATTTGATTCTAGCATGATTTATCATAGTTTACCATGATTTACCATGTTATAGAATGATTTACGATGATATACCACATTATACAATGATTTACCATGTTATAGAATGATTTACCAGGATTGTAGCATGGTTTACCATGATTCATCACATTGCTAGCATGATTTGCCATGATACACCATGTAATAGTATTATTTACTATGATTTACCATGTTTCTATCGTGATTTACCATGATTTACCACATTGCTAGCATTGATGTGAAGTGTCAATAGCAATGAATTGATAAACTGACAAAAAAATGTTATTTTTTTGTTAACTATTGTATTGTCTTATAATAGTTAACATGGAAAAACAGGTTTGCTTTAGTGCAGAATAGAAAATCATGTCTGTCAAAATGAAACTGAGCCAATAAGTGGTCTTCTACTGCCCTCTGCTGGCCATTATACTTATTAATAAAGTGTTTTCACAGGTCTCTTATTTAGACATATGCTTACACACACACACAAACACACACACACACACACACACACACACACACACACACACACACACACACACACACACACACACACACACACACACACACACACACACACACACACACACACACATACACACACACACAAAGACAAATGTTGTTGTTGATTTTTTCAATGCTATTGGGATGTGTCATTATGAAAATATACTTTAATGATCTATAAGCATTTCACATAATGTCTTTGTAATCTATTAATCCGATTATTCAGCATTTATTCCGAAATATAGGACTACACACACACATTCTGTTGTAGATACAGAAATTTGAACTATGTGATGGAAAAAAATGTTTACTGCAAGTCTCCTTCAGGATTCACATTTCTCAATGTGCCACAATAGTCAGTAGCAATACTTCAATAGATGAATTTTGACTAAATGTGAGTGTAAATGTTAAAATAGTGATTTTATAAAGTCTAAATAAGAATTATAGAATTATATTAGTTAGGAGCATGACAAAATGACTATTTTAATCAGCAGGGGCAGTAGAATACCACTTATTGGCTTAATATGCATTATGTTCATATCATTTTCACCTTTTTAACTGTTTAAAAGGCATATTTGCTCCAATTTGTCTGAAAATTGTCATGCTTATTTAGAGTTACATGTTCTGACTTGTTTTTAAGAAGATGTGAGCATTCATTGAAGAGATATAGGCTTTCATGGACAATTGGTCAAGGCCACATTTTGAAGTGACCCTATTAAAGTCATCCAAATGCAGAAGTTCAACTTTTTCTGATAATTATTGATCTAGAGAGTCCAGAGTATTGTACTGCACTGATTTTGAACATTATGATATGAACATTATATGATCATAGATGGAAAAAACCATTTACAGCCAATACAGGCAATTTACCATAGGAAATACATGGTTTTGAAGCTTTTTAACAGTTATAGCGCCACCTATAGTCCTATCTCCATGAAACTTTGTATGCTTCTTCACCATGTTATGACGCATATGCTCAACAATTTTTGTGAAGTTCTGAGTTTTTATTTATGATTTATAGGCTTTTGAGTGTGTTTTGACACGCCCCTTTTAATAAATGATCCTGTTATAGCAAACCAAAGGGCAAAGTTCAACTTTTTTTAGATAATTATTGATCTAGAGAGTCCAGAGAATTGTCCTAGACTGGTCTGGTTCCGATCGGGCGAAAAACCAGGGACTAGTTTGCAAAAGTAGGTTTTCAACGTATTCGTGAATATTTAATGAACGGTTTGATTGACAGCAATGGTTCTAGAGGCAAAGTTGTTCAGCATGAGGAGATCTATCAAATGATATGCATATTGTGGGGATGTGTGCAACACCACGTGATTACAGAGCCGTAAAACTCGTTAGCGCCAACTAGTGGCCGATTTCTTTCAAAACTCTTACAGACCTCTTGGGCCATGAGTCGAACATGCCCATCGAGTTTCGTTCTGATTGGCCTTTGTTAACCTCATCTCATAGGTGCTCAAATTTCATTGGCCAATGGCGGCCATGTTTTTTGAGATACGCCAATGTCCTCATACACATACATGGGGCCTTGGACCAAGACACTGCATACCAAATTTCAAGTCAATCGGACTAACGTTCAGGTGGCCACACCCCCTTTTAAGTTTTTTTAATGTTATAGCGCCACCTAGTGATAAATCGACACGTTTTTTTTTACTGTCACCCCAGACTGTCCTCATACACATGTGTACCAAGTTTGGTGAAGATATCTCATTTACTTCGGAAAAGTAGGTTTTTAACATATTCGTGAATATTTAATGAACGGTTTGATTGACAGCAATGGTTCTGGAGGCAAAGATGTTCAGCATGAGGAGATCTATCAAATGATATGCATATTGTGGGGATGTGTGCAACACCACGTGATTACAGAGCCGTAAAACTCGTTAGCGCCAACTAGTGGCCGATTTCTTTCAAAACTCTTACAGACCTCTTGGGCCATGAGTCGAACATGCCCATCGAGTTTCATTCCGATTGGCCTCCGTTAACCTCGTCTCACAGGTGTTCAAACTTCATTGGCCGATGGCGGCCATGTTTTTTGAGATACGCCAATGTCCTCATACACATACATGGGGCCTTGGACCAAGACACTGCATACCAAATTTCAAGTCAATCGGACTAACGGTCAGGTGGCCACACCCCCTTTTAAGTTTTTTTAATGTTATAGCGCCACCTAGTGATAAAAGGTAAATTTATCACTAGTGATAAATCGATGCGTTTTTTTTATTGTCACCCAAGACTGTCCTCATACACATGTGTACCAAGTTTGGTGAAGATATCTCATTTACTTCTCGAGTTATAGCCATTTTAGTAAAATAGGCTCCTCCCACAACGTTCATTTTGCACCCCCTAGCAACCGGAAATCGAAATTTCGACTTTTTTTTTCGATAATTATTGATAATCAGACTCCAGAGAACATTTCTGCACTGGTTTGGTTCCGATCGGGCAAAAAACGAGGGACAAGTTCGCAAAAGTAGTTTTTTAACATAATTCAAAATGGAGGAAAAATTTGCATACTGTAAATTAAATCAGAGATATACGTTTTTTAAGTCAAGAGTCCAGCTTTCCAATGATATAAGACACTTGAGACTACGCCTTAAGGTCTAGGAGTTATGAGCAGTTACGCGCAATTGATCGCTGTAGCGCCACCTATGGGCCAATCGGGGTCATACTTTCTGAACCTCTCCTCGATTTCTGTGCTACCTTAATCCCAAATATCAAGTCTCTAGCTCTTAGGGTTTGGTCTGCACGATGCGTTTTAGGGCGGAATAATAATAATAATAAAAAATCAGCACAATTACAATAGGTTTTCAGCACTTCGTGCTTGAACACCTAATAAAAATCAGTACAATTACAATAGGTTTTCAGCACTTCGTGCTTGAACACCTAAAAATCCTTACAAATACAATAGGTTTTCAGCACTTCGTGCTTGAACACCTAAAAATCAATACAAATACAATAGGTTTTCAGCACTTCGTGCTTGAACACCTAAAAATCCTTACAAATACAATAGGTTTTCAGCACTTCGTGCTGGAACACCTAATAATAAAAATCAGTACAATTACAATAGGTTTTCAGCACTTCGTGCTTGAACACCTAATAAAAATCAGTACAATTACAATAGGTTTTCAGCACTTCGTGCTTGAACACCTAATAAATATAGCTGCAAGCAGCAATTACCGGGGCCAAGCACAATCAGACGACAAGACATGGCAACATTGCTGAAAGTGTCAGACCAACTGCAACAATGAGCAATTAAAGACATTTAAAGACAATTGTAGGGGAACTGGCTGAAAAATCATAGAAACTGTAAATAAAAATATGATTTAATGGATTTTCACTTTTGACCAATAGGTGGCGCAGTTACAAAACTGATGTGATGTGGTCAGAGTGAAGTGACAATGACACATATAAAGTTTGGTGTCAATATGTCAAGGCATTGCAGAGATAAAGCCTGAATAGTGCTTTTAGCATCATGCCTCAACTTTGCTGCTGAGCTATACGAAAACGGTTTCATCTATCGACACGAAATCTATAACTTTTAGTCGGCACGGTCTGGAGATTATGCGATTCGATTTTGGTGAAAATCGAACAAACGGTGTAGGAGGAGTTCGAAAAAGTAGGTTTTGACTGAAAATAGAGATGGCGGACAGGAAGTTCGGCCAAAAAAGGAAAACCTGGTATCTATGTTCTCAGCTTGACCCAAGGAATCTTTTAAGTCCAGTGGCATTTCAACAGGCAGATTTATTCAAAAGTTATTAGCATTTTTGGAAATTTAATTATAACTTTTGACCAACAGGTGGCGCTATCTCGAAATCTTTTGAGTACCTTCAGAGGATGGTGTTGTTGGCAAATTCTGAGTTTCATAATGTTACAGCAATGCATTTGTTTAGTATAGCATTTTATTTCACAAAACTATATTGAAGTCAATGGGAATTTCATGTTTTGTTCTATTATAGCGCCACCAAGAGGCTCAGACCCACAATTTTTTTTATGTGTCCTCAGAGTGAGCCCGTACATATGTGTGTCAATTTTGGTGAAAATATCTCAATTCACTTCAGAGTTATAGACATTTATATGAAAAAAACACGTAAAAAATGACTGACACATGACTTTGTTTGAATTTTACTACCCCTTATTATCAATATTTTCGTATTTGGGCAGTGATGTGTAGTTAACAAGCTATGGTTTCAAACTTCTGACGGTGGTTTCGTCTCGATCGGACAAGCGGTTTCGAAGATATAGCCAAATGTTTTTTTCGCGCTAAATCGCAACGCTACACAAACTGTAAGACGAAACCCAGCATGTTTGGTATCGTTGGACTCGGCAACGATTCAGGAATTCAAAAAGATGACTCCCGTGAAAATAAGTCGACCACACCCAAAGTTATAAGCATTTGAAAAAAAAATTCACCACTAGGTGGTGCTGTTTCGAAACTTCTCAGGCTCCTTCAGGGCCTCGTACTGATGAACCATACTGAGTTTCGTAACAATTCGTTCATGCGTTCAGAAAATACAGCATTTTAGCACATAATTCAAAATGGCCGACAGACAAAATGGCCAATATGGGGAAATTGGATATCAGTCGACTCGGCATGACGCCCTGAATCTAACAAGACCAATTTTATGATTTTTGGACAAACTGTTCAGAAGTTATAAGCAAAAATAGCCATTTTCTGTTTCTCCGGACCAGTAGGTGGCGCTGCGCCGAAACGCAGCATGTAGCCTCAGGTCATGCTTGTGATGACATAGACAAAGCTTGGTCTTAATATGCTAAAGCGTTGCAAAGATACAGCCTTAAGACTGTTTTTGCAAGCACTACGTAAAATTTGTTCGAGCGTTTATCAAAAACGATTTGACGAATCAATTTGATTTTAATATATTTTTGTCAGCACTGCCTGAAGATGATCTGGTTCAATTTTCGTGCAAATCGGACAAACCGTCTAGGACGAGTTCGAAAAAGTAGCTTTTTGAGAAAATTCAAGATGGCGGCCATATTTTTATGACGGAAAATGACGTCATTGGGTGCAATCGAATCGTCATGAGCTCAGGAATCTGAGGAAAAAAGAATTTTGTCGATTGGTCTTACGGTTCAGAAGTTATTAGCAAAATAAAAGTGAAATTTTGGACAGGTGGTGGCGCTAGAGAGAATGACTTAGAAACACCAAAATTGGTGTATTTAATGTTGGGACTGTCCTCTATCAGAATGTCAAACCAAAATAACTTTCCCGCAAACGGTTCTATGGGCTGCAATAGACGCCCAGTCGGAAGCAGAAGAATAATAATAATAAATATAGCTGCAAGCAGCAATTACTGGGGCCAAGCACAATCAGACGACAAGACATGCCAACATTGCTGAAAGTGTCAGACCAACTGCAACAATGAGCAATTAAAGACATTTAAAGACAATTATAGGGGAAATGGCTGAAAAATCATAGAAACTGTAAATAAAAATATGATTTAATGGATTATCACTTTTGACCAATAGGTGGCGCAGTTACAAAACTGATGTGATGTGGTCAGAGTGAAGTGACAATGACACATATAAAGTTTGGTGTCAATATGTCAAGGCATTGCAGAGATAAAGCCTGAATAGTGCTTTTAGCATCATGCCTCAACTTTGCTGCTGAGCTATACGAAAACGGTTTCATCTATCGACACGAAATCTATAAATTTTAGTCGGCACGGTCTGGAGATTATGCGATTCGATTTTGGTGAAAATCGAACAAACGGTGTAGGAGGAGTTCGAAAAAGTAGGTTTTGACTGAAAATAGAGATGGCGGACAGGAAGTTCGGCCAAAAAAGGAAAACCTGGTATCTATGTTCTCAGCTTGACCCAAGGAATCTTTTAAGTCCAGTGGCATTTCAACAGGCAGATTTATTCAAAAGTTATTAGCATTTTTGGAAATTTAATTATAACTTTTGACCAACAGGTGGCGCTATCTCGAAATCTTTTGAGTACCTTCAGAGGATGGTGTTGTTGGCAAATTCTGAGTTTCATAATGTTACAGCAATGCATTTGTTTAGTATAGCATTTTATTTCACAAAACTATATTGAAGTCAATGGGAATTTCATGTTTTGTTCTATTATAGCGCCACCAAGAGGCTCAGACCCACAATTTTTTTTATGTGTCCTCAGAGTGAGCCCGTACATATGTGTGTCAATTTTGGTGAAAATATCTCAATTCACTTCAGAGTTATAGACATTTATATGAAAAAAACACGTAAAAAATGACTGACACATGACTTTGTTTGAATTTTACTACCCCTTATTATCAATATTTTCGTATTTGGGCACTGATGTGTAGTTAACAAGCTATGGTTCCAAACTTCTGACGGTGGTTTCGTCTCGATCGGACAAGCGGTTTCGAAGATATAGCCAAATGTTTTTTTCGCGCTAAATCGCAACGCTACACAAACTGTAAGACGAAACCCAGCATGTTTGGTATCGTTGGACTCGGCAACGATTCAGGAATTCAAAAAGATGACTCCCGTGAAAATAAGTCGACCACACCCAAAGTTATAAGCATTTGAAAAAAAAATTCACCACTAGGTGGTGCTGTTTCGAAACTTCTCAGGCTCCTTCAGGGCCTCGTACTGATGAACCATACTGAGTTTCGTAACAATTCGTTCATGCGTTCAGAAAATACAGCATTTTAGCACATAATTCAAAATGGCCGACAGACAAAATGGCCAATATGGGAAATTGGATATCAGTCGACTCGGCATGACGCCCTGAATCTAACAAGACCAATTTTATGATTTTTGGACAAACTGTTCAGAAGTTATAAGCAAAAATAGCCATTTTCTGTTTCTCCGGACCAGTAGGTGGCGCTGCGCCGAAACGCAGCATGTAGCCTCAGGTCATGCTTGTGATGACATGGACAAAGCTTGGTCTTAATATGCTAAAGCGTTGCAAAGATACAGCCTTAAGACTGTTTTTGCAAGCACTACGTAAAATTTGTTCGAGCGTTTATCAAAAACGATTTGACGAATCAATTTGATTTTAATATATTTTTGTCAGCACTGCCTGAAGATGATCTGGTTCAATTTTTGTGCAAATCGGACAAACCGTCTAGGACGAGTTCGAAAAAGTAGCTTTTTGAGAAAATTCAAGATGGCGGCCATATTTTTATGACGGAAAATGACGTCATTGGGTGCAATCGAATTGTCATGAGCTCAGGAATCTGAGGAAAAAAGAATTTTGTCGATTGGTCTTACGGTTCAGAAGTTATTAGCAAAATAAAAGTGAAATTTTGGACAGGTGGTGGCGCTAGAGAGAATGACTTAGAAACACCAAAATTGGTGTATTTAATGTTGGGACTGTCCTCTATCAGAATGTCAAACCAAAATAACTTTCCCGCAAACGGTTCTATGGGCTGCAATAGACGCCCAGTCGGAAGCAGAAGAATAATAATAATAAATATAGCTGCAAGCAGCAATTACTGGGGCCAAGCACAATCAGACGACAAGACATGCCAACATTGCTGAAAGTGTCAGACCAACTGCAACAATGAGCAATTAAAGACATTTAAAGACAATTATAGGGGAAATGGCTGAAAAATCATAGAAACTGTAAATAAAAATATGATTTAATGGATTATCACTTTTGACCAATAGGTGGCGTAGTTACAAAACTGATGTGATGTGGTCAGAGTGAAGTGACAATGACACATATAAAGTTTGGTGTCAATATGTCAAGGCATTGCAGAGATAAAGCCTGAATAGTGCTTTTAGCATCAAGCCTCAACTTTGCTGCTGCGCTATACGAAAACGGTTTCATCTATCGACACGAAATCTATAACTTTTAGTCGGCACGGTCTGGAGATGATACGATTCGATTTTGGTGAAAATCGAACAAACGGTGTAAGAGGAGTTCGAAAAAGTAGGTTTTGACTGAAAATCAAGATGGCGGACAGGAAGTTCGGCCAAAAAAGGAAAACATGGTATCTATGTTCTCAGCTTGACCCAAGAAATCTATGAAGACCAGTGGCATTTCAACAGGCTGATTTATTCAAAAGTTATTAGCATTTTTGGAAATTTAATTATAACTTTTGATCAACAGGTGGCGCTATCACGAAATCTTTTGAGTACCTTCAGAGGATGGTGTTGTTGGCAAATTCTGAGTTTCATAATGTTACAGCAATGCATTTGTTTAGTATAGCATTTTATTTCACAAAACTGTATTGAAGTCAATGGGAATTTCATGTTTTGTTCTATTATAGCGCCACCAAGAGGCTCAGTCCCACAATATTTGTATGTGTCCTCAGAGTGAGCCCATGCATATGTGTGTCAATTTTGGTGAAAATATCTCATTTCGCTTCAGAGTTATAGACATTTATATGAAAAAACACGTACAAAATGACTGACACATGACTTTGTTTGAATTTTACTACCCCTTACTATCAATATTTTCATATTTGGGCATGACCATATGGTTAACAAGCTATGGTTCCAAACTTCTGACGGTGGTTTCGTCTCGATCGGACAAGCGGTTTCGAAGATATAGCCAAATGTTTATTTCGCGCTAAATGGCAACGCTACACAAACCGTAAGACGAAACCCAGCATGTTTGGTATCGTTGGACTCGGCAACGATTCAGGAACTCAAAAAGATGACTCCCGTGAAAATAAGTCGACCACACCCAAAGTTATAAGCATTTGAAAAAAAAATTCACCACTAGGTGGCGCTGTTTCGAAACTTCTCAGGCTCCTTCAGGGCATCGTACTGATGACCCATACCGAGTTTCGTAACAATTCGTTAATGCGTTCAGAAAATACAGCATTTTTGCACATAATTCAAAATGGCCAACAGCCAAAATGGCCGATCTGGGAAAATTGGATATCAGTCGACTCGGCATGACACCCTGAATCTAACGAGACCCCTTTTATGATTTTTGGACAAACCGTTCAGAAGTTATGAGCAAAAATAGCCATTTTTTATATCTCCGGACAAGTAGGTGGCGCTGCGCCGAAACGCAGCATGTAGCCTCAGGTCATGCTTGTGATGACATGGACCAAGTTTGGTCTGAATACAATTAAGCGTTGCGGAGATACAGCCTTACGTCTGTTCTCACAAGCGCTACGTAAAATTAGTTTGTGCGTTTATCGTAAACGGTTTAACGAATCGACTTGAATTCCATAACTTTTGTCGGCACTGCCTGGAGATAATCTGGTGCAATTTTGGTGAAAATCGGACAAACCATCTAGGACGAGTTTGCAAAAGTAGGTTTTTTGGACAATTCAAAATGGCGGCCATATTTTTATGACGGAAAATGACGTCATAGGGTGCGATCGAATCATCATGACCTCAGGAATCAGAGGAAAAAATAATTTTGTTGATAGGCCTTACGGTTTAAAAGTTATTAGCATAATATAAGTGAAACTTTGGACAGGTGGTGGCGCTAGAGGGAATGAGTTAGAGACCTCAAAATTGGTGCAATTACAGTTGGGACTGTCCTCTATCAGAATATCAAACCGGAACAACTTTCCCGGAAACGGTTCTATGGGCTGCCATAGACGTCCAGTCGGAAGAAGAAGAAGAAGAAGAAGAAGAAGAAGAAGAAGAAGAAGAAGAAGAAGAAGAAGAAGAACCGGAACAGACACAATAGGTGCCTCCGCACCTTCGGTGCTTGGCCCCTAATAAGAACGCCAACGGATACAATAGGTGCCTCCGCACCTTCGGTGCTTGGCCCCCAATGATAAGAACCGGAACAGATACCAATAGGTGCCTCCGCACCTTCGGTGCTTGGCCCCTAATAAGAACCGGAACAGATACAATAGGTGCCTCCGCACCTTCGGTGCTTGGCCCCTAATAATAAGAACCGGAACAGATACAATAGGTGCCCGCACCTTCGGTGCTTGGCCCCTAATAAGAACCGGAACAGATACAATAGGTGCCCGCACCTTCGGTGTTTGGCCCCTAAATATCTCAAAATCTTTTGAATACCTTCAGGGGATTTTGCTGGTGGCAAATTCTGAGTTTCATAATGTTACAGCTATGCGTTTGTTAAGTATAGCATTTTACATCACAAAACTGTATTGAAGTCAATGGGAATTCCATGTTTTGTTCTATTATAGCTCCACCAAGAGGCAAAATCCCACAATTTTTTTTCATGTGTCCTCAGAATGAGCCCATACATGTGTGTGCCTAATTTGGTAAAAATATCTCAATTCGCTTCGGAGTTATAGACATTTATATGAAAAAACATGTCAAAAATGACTGACACGTGACTTTGATTGAATTTTACTACCCCTTACTATCAATATTTTGGCATTTGGGAATTATCACGTAGTTAACTAGCTATGGTTCCAAACTTCTGACGGTGGTTTCGTCTCGATCGAACTAACGGTTTCGAAGATATCGGCAAATGTTTTTTAAGCGCTAAATCAAAACGCTACACAAACCGTAAGGCAAAACCTAGCATGTTTGATATCTGTGGACTCGGCAAGGATTCAGGAACCTAACGAGATGACTCCCGTGAAAATAAGTCAACCACACCCAGAGTTATAAGCATTTGAAAAATACATTTTACCACTAGGTGGCGCTGTTTCAAAACTTCTCAGGCTCCTTCAGGGCATCGTACTGATGACCCATACCGAGTTTCGTAACAATTCGTTCATGCGTTCAGAAAATACAGCATTTTAGCACATAATTCAAAATGGCCGACAGCCAAAATGGCCGATCTTGGAAAATTGGATATCACTCAACTCTTCATGATGCCCTGAATCTAACGAGACCACTTTTATGATTTTTGGACAAACCGTTCAGAAGTTATAAGCAAAAATAGCAATTTTCTGTATCTCCGGACCAGTAGGTGGCACTGCGCCGAAACGCAGCATGTAGCCTCAGGTCATGCATGTGATGACATGGACCAAGTTTGGTCTGAATACGATAAAGTGTTGCGGAGATACAGCCTTATGTCTGTTTTTGCAAGCACTACGTAAAATTAATTTGTGCGGTATTCGAGAACAGTTTGACGAATCAACTTGAATTCCATAACTTTTTGTCAGCACTGCCTGGAGATGATCTGGTTCAATTTCGGTGCAAATCGGACAAACCGTCTAGGACGAGTTTGCAAAAGTAGGTTTGTTAGACAATTAAAAATGGCGGACATATTTGTATGACATAAAATGACGTCATGTAATGCAATCGAATTGGCACGAGCTCAGGAATCAGAGGCAAAAAGAATTTTGTTTCTACCCATTATGGTTCAAAAGTTATTAGACTTAATATGAGTGAAAATTTGGACAGGTGGTGGCGCTAGAGGGATTGATTTTGAGACGCCAAATTTACTCTATTGACTTTTCAGACTGTCCTTTATCAGTGTGCCAAATTTCACAACTTTCCCACAAGCGGTTCTATGGGCTGCCATAGACACCCAGTCGGAAGAAGAAGGAAGAAGAATAATCATAAGAACCGGAACAGACACAATAGGTGCCTCCGCACCTTCGGTGATTGGCCCCTAAATATAGCTGCAAGCAGCAATTACGGGACCAAGCGCAAAAGCAGCCGACAAGACATGCCAACATGGCTGGGAGTTTCAGACCAACTACAGCAAGGAGCAGTTAAAGACATTTTAAGATGAATTTAGGCAAAATGGCTGAAAAATCACATACAGTAACTAAAAATATGATTTAATGGATTATCACTTTCGACCAATAGGCAGCGCAGTTACAAAACTGATGTGATCAGAGTGAGGTGACAATGAAACATACAAAGTTTGGTGTCAAAATGTGAAAGCATTGCATAGATGAAGCCTGAATAGTAATTTTGGCAGCATGCCTCAACTTTGATGCTGCGGTATACAAAAACGGTTTTGTCTATCGGCACGAAATCCATAACTTTTAGTCGGCACGGTATGGAGATGATACGATTCGATTTTGGTGAAAATCGGGCAAACGGTCTAGGAGGAGTTTGAAAAAGTAGGTATTGAATAAAAATTAAGATGGCGGACAGGAAGTTAACCAAATACGGCAAACTTGGTATCTATGTTCTCGGAGTGACCCAAGGAATATATTAAGACCAGTGACATTTTAATAGGCAGATTTATTCAAAAGTTATTAGCATTTTTGTACATTTTATTATAACTTTTGATCAACAGGTGGCGCTGTCTCAAAATCTTTTGAGTACATTCAGGGTATTTTGCTGGTGGCAAATTCTGACTTTCATAATGTTACAGCTATGCATTTGATAAGTATAGCATTTTACATCACAAAACTGTATTGAAGTCAATGGGAATTCCATGTTTTGTTCTATTATAGCGCCACCAAGAGGCAAAATCCCACAATTTTTTCATGTGTCCTCAAAATGAGCCCATACATGTGTGTGCCTAATTTAGTGAAAATATATAAATTCGCTTCGTAGTTATAGACATTTATATGAAAAACATGTCAAAAATGACTGACACGTGACTTTGATTGAATTTTACTACCCCTTACTATCAATATTTTGGCATTTGGGCATTGGCAAGTAGTTAACAAGCTATGGTTCCAAACTCCTGACGATGGTTTCGTCTCGATCGGACTAAAGGTTTCGAAGATATCGGCAAATGTTTTTTAAGCGCTAAATCACAACGCTACACAAACCGTAAGGCAAAACCTAGCATGTTTGGTACCTGTGGACTCGGCAAGGATTCAGGAACCTAACGAGATGACTCCCGTGAAAATAAGTCAACCACAACCAGAGTTATAAGCATTTGAAAAATAAATTTTACCACTAGGTGGCGCTGTTTCAAAACTTCTCAGACTCCTTCAGGGCATCGTACTGATGACCCATACCGAGTTTCGTAACAATTCGTTCATGCGTTCAGAAAATACAGCATTTTAGCACATAATTCAAAATGGCCGACAGCAAAAATGGCCGATCTGGGAAAATTGGATATCGCTCGACTCGACATGATGCCCTGAATCTAACGAGACCACTTTTATGATTTTTGGACAAACCGTTCAGAAGTTATAAGCAAAAAAAGCCATTTTCTGTATCTCCGGACCAGTAGGTGGCGCTGCGCCAAAACTTAGCATGTAGTCTCAAGTCATGCTTGTGATGACATGGACCAAGATTGGTCTGAATACGATAAAGTGTTGCGGAGATACAGCCTTATGTCTGTTTTTGCAAGCACTACGTAAAATTCATTTGTGCGGTATTCGAGAACGGTTTGACGAATCAACTTGAATTCCATAAGTTTTTGTCAGCACTGCCTGGAGATGATCTGGTTCAATTTTGGTGCAAATCGGACAAACCGTCTAGGACGAGTTTGCAAAAGTAGGTTTATTAGACATTTCAAAATGGCGGAAATATTTGTATGACATAAAATGACGTCATGGAATGCAATCGAATCGGCACGAGCTCAGGAATCAGAAGAAAAAAGAATTTTGTTTCTACCTAATATGGTTCAAAAGTTATTAGACTTAATATGAGTGAAACTTTGGACAGGTGGTGGCGCTAGAGGGATTGATTTTGAGATGCCAAATTTACTCTTTTGACTTTTCAGACTGTCCTTTATCAGTGTGCCAAATTTCACAACTTTCCCACAAGCGGTTCTATGGGCTGCCATAGACACCCAGTCGGAAGAAGAAGAAGGAAGAAGAAGAAGAATAAGAACCGGAACAGACACAAAAGGTGCCTCCGCACCTTCGACGCTTGGCCCCTAAATATAGCTGCAAGCAGCAATTACCGGGGCCAAGCGCAAAAGCAGCCGACAAGACATGCCAACATAGCTGGGAGTTTCAGACCAACTACAGCAAGGAGCAGTTAAAGACAGTTTAAGATGAATTTAGGCAAAATGGCTGAAAAATCACATACAGTAACTAAAAATATGATTTAATGGATTATCACTTTCGACCAATAGGCGGCGCAGTTACAAAACTGATGTGATCAGAGTGAGGTGACAATGACACATACAAAGTTTGGTGTCAAAATGTGAAAGCATTGCATAGATAAAGCCTGAATAGTAATTTTGGCAGCATGCCTCAACTTTGATGCTGCGGTATACAAAAACGGTTTTGTCTATCAGCATGAAATCCATAAATTTTAGTCGGCACGGTCTGGAGATGATACGATTCGATTTTGGTGAAAATTGAACAAACAGTCGAGGAGGAGTTTGAAAAAGTAGGTATTGAATAAAAATCAAGATGGCGGACAGGAAGTTCAGCCAAATATTGCAAACTTGGTATCTATGTTCTCGGAGTGACCCAATGAATCTATTAAGACCAGTGACATTTTAATAGGCAGATTTATTCAAAAGTTATTAGCATTTTTGTACATTTTATTATAACTTTTGACCAACAGGTGGCGCTGTCTCAAAATCTTTTGAGTACCTTCAGTTTTGTGGTCTATATTGTTTTGTGGTCTGGATCAGCACGCATTGTTCAACTGATAGAGTTAACAGTGCCATGGGAGGATGCGGTAGATGAGGCATATGAGAGGAAGAAACTGCGGTATGCTCATCTGGCCACTGAAGCAGAACAGCGAGGATGGAGAGTCCAGGTTTATCCAGTGGAAGTGGGTTGTCGAGGTTTTGTGGCACACTCTACAACCCGGTTCCTTAGAGACGTCGGATTCAGTGGCCAAGAGTTGCGTCGCACAGTAAAGAACTTATCTGAAGCAGCAGAAAGGAGCAGCAACTGGCTGTGGTTGAGACGGAAAGATTCTAGCTGGCTGTGTACAGGCCGCCACGCTACGGTTTCGTAGAATTCTTGAAAAACTTGAAGAGTCTGTTGGTTTATTTGTATAGGTTGTATAGTATTTACAGTCATTACGTTCCTGTGTATATTGCGTGAATGACGGGTGGTTGGGCAGATATTGTGTTTTTGCGGTAGGTGGTATGCCATACGGAACCGCTGCCACTGAAACTGCATATTAACGCACCAGTGGGGCTCGACAGCCTTAGTCAAACGGGTTGGCGCGTATGGTTGGGTTGCGGAGAGATTGTGAGATTGTGGTTAGGTCTCAGCAGTAGGAGGGATGTAGAGGTCAGTAAGCTGGGCTGAGTTGAGTGGGGGACGGAGGGGGGTGACTCTGGGATGCCAGAGTCACTGTCGAGCCCTCTTGAGGTGTCGTGGGCTAGTCGACGAAACACTGAGGACGGAAGGTGCCCACTTGAAGACCCTAGAGATGTCCCCTACTCGGCCCCTATCCAGACGGTTGTCGTGCTGGTCCACTAGAGAGACCACACTGTAGTTGCAACCGTCGTGTGTGCTGACGCGCCAAGTACACTGCAGCCGTTAACGCTGGACAGAAGGGGAGTCACACCACCATATGGAAAGAAGCGTAAATGGATGGAGAAGCATAGTTTACTGTAAAGCTACGTCTTAGTGTTGCTTATCTTGGCGAAAGCCGAGTACAAATCAGCATGAAGTTTTAACATCTACTCTCGTGTAATGGAAATCATGAAGATTTGGATACGTCCAGTGACTGCGGTGAATAGTGCTGCTGGCAACAAGGGAAAGACCTTGTGACAGCCTGGAGAGACAGCTGACAGGAGGAAAGAGACCCCAATGGGGCTGGTAAGGGTTAGCTACCCTTGTCGGCAGTATCCAGCTCTGTGTTTACAGGATGCTGGAGACACCCGCCCAAGGCTTCTGAGAAATTAAAGAGAAAAATACCCCTAGAGTCTGCGAGAGCGGGGGCGGAAGATGACTCAATGTTGGACAACATGGTTAACGACTTAGGAATGGAAACGGATATGAGTATGGAGAGTAAGACTAGTTCAAGATCTGCAGTTAGTAAAGTCATTGAACTCCAAGTTTGTGTCTGTGGCTGGAGCAAGGCGACAACGGTCAGGGGTTTGACGGTTCATCAAGGGAAAATGAAATGCTTGAGGGAGAAGGGACAAGGGCCACGCATTGATCAGTACTTCTTACGAAGTCAGTCAAGTCAGTCGAATGAAATCCAGCGACAGGAAGGAAACCACAGCTCGCAGGATATCAGCACCGCTGTCATAGAGGAGAGGAGGGCTTGCACAGTTAGTGATGAACATATTCATACTTGTGAACCCGGTCAGACTAACCAGCATAAGAGAGAAAAGAACCTCAACGGGCATAGGCCTGGAGTTAGATGGCCAAGAGCCTGTGAGAAAACTGCACGGGACACGGTAAACACAGATCTATGCTTTGCATTGGAAAGATTAACTGGTACAGTTGAAAAGAAGCTGGATAAATTTGGGGACATTATTTACGCATATGGAAGTGAGAGGTTTGGTGTGGAAAAAAGGAAGGAAAAAGTACAAACTACTCCTGGAATGTCTAGACGGCAGCAGAAAATTGAAGGGTTCGTTAGAGAAAGGAGACAGCTGAGGAAGCAATGGAAAAGAGCAGAACAAAGTCAGAAGGAGGGACTCAATCTCTTACAAAGGGCCATAAAAGATAAGCTGGCAACATTACGCAGAGCTGAGCGCCTACGGAAACGCTACAAAAAGAAAGAATGTGCGAGGGCTAATTTCTATAAAGACCCATTCAAATTCGTAAAGAAGTTATTCACCAGGGAGAAGAATGGCACTTTAAAAGCATCTAGGGTTGAGCTAGAGAGATATTTGGAGGAAATGCATACAGATGCAAAAAGGCATGAGCCTATGTCAATTCCATCAGACATACCACCTATCAACCCACCAGAATACCAAATGGAGGTCTGTGCACCTAAGTGGACAGAGGTAGAGCAGGCTGTGAGAAAGGCAAGGGCTTCATTATCTCCCGGGCCTAATGGAGTTCCGTACAGAGTGTACAAGAGTGCTTTAGGAGTTCTGCGAATTCTGTGGAAATTGATAAAAGTGGCATGGGAAAAACAGGTTGTACCTAGAGCATGGCGCAGAGCAGGTGGAGTCTTTATACCTAAAGAAAAAGATGCTACAAGCATCAGTCAGTTTCGTCCTATTTCACTATTAAACGTTGAAGGTAAGATTTTCTTCAGAATTATTGCCCAGAGATTGTCCACCTACCTATTAAAGAATGGCTTCATTGACACTTCAGTTCAAAAAGCGGGCATTCCAGGGTTCTCAGGATGCTTAGAACACATCAGTGTTATCTGGCAACGAATTCAGTCAGCTAAAAAGGAGAGGAAGGAGCTCCATGTGACATTCCTGGATTTGGCTAATGCATATGGTTCAGTGCCACATGAGCTTCTTTGGGCAGCATTTGATTTTTTCAGAGTACCAAGGTCAATAACAAATTTAGTGAAAGCCTATTTTGGAGATTTGCAATTTAGTTTCTCAACTCCAAAATTCAGCACTGCATGGCAATGCTTAGAGGTTGGAATTATGGCAGGATGAACCATTTCTCCACTGGCTTTTACCATGGCAATGGAAGTGATCATTAGGGCATCAAGATGGGTAGTAGGAGGAGAGCGTTTGGCTTCTGGGATGCGACTACCACCAATCAGAGCATACATGGATGACATGACAACCATGACTACAACAGTAGCCTGCACTAATCGGTTATTGGGGAAGTTAACAGATAACATTGAATGGGCACGAATGCAATTTAAGCCCTCTAAATCAAGGAGCATCTCGATAGTTAAAGGAAAGGTAGTAGATAAAACATTCTTCATTAATGGTGAGGCAATACCAACAGTTTCTGAGAAGCCAGTGAAGAGTCTTGGGAGATGGTACGATGGGGATCTAAAGGACACAGTTCGAGTGGGAGAAGTTAGACGACAAGCAGTGGAAGGGTTGAAGAGCATAAACAGCTGTGCTCTACCAGGCAAACTAAAACTCTGGTGCTTTCAGTTCGGTCTACTGCCGAGGTTGCTGTGGCCACTGACTGTGCACGAGGTTTCTTTGACAACAGTGGATAAGCTGGAAGCGTTAATAAGTTCATACATTAGGAAATGGTTGGGAGTTCCACGATGCCTCAGCAGAGTGGGACTTTATAGTAAAGGAATATTGCAGCTGCCAGTCTCTGCTTTAACCGAGGAGTTTAAATGTGCCAAGGTCAGACTGGAATTGACCTTAGTAGAGTCACGCGACAAATGTGTAAGGGAGGCAGCCCCTGTGTTAAAAACTGGTAGAAAGTGGTCAGCAAAGTAAGCTGTAGTAGAGGCAAAGGCTGACCTTCAAATTGGGGATATCGTGGGTCAGGTACAGCATGGAAGAGGGGGTTTTGGGCTCAGTTTAGCTCCTCCTAAATGGCACAAGGCAGGCCCAGCTAAAAGGAGGAAGCTGGTAGTCAACGAGGTGCGAAAGCAGGAGGAGAGGATGAGGTGTATAAAGGCCATTTCCCAGGCCAAGCAGGGAGAGTGGATGAGATGGGAGAGTGTGGAACAACGCAAGATGGGCTGGCAAGACCTTTGGTCAATTGAAGAGAGTAGGATCAGTTTCCTCATTAGGTCAACATATGATGTTCTCCCATCACCGCAGAACCTAAACCTCTGGGTAGGAGAGGATCCCTCTTGTCCTTTGTGTTCATCACCTGCCACATTAAGGCACATTTTGACAGGATGTAAGGTGGCTCTTAGCCAAGGTCGGTTTACTTGGCACCATGACCAAGTACTGCGATGTTTGGCTTTAGCATTGGAAGGCAAGCGTAGTATGAACAATAAGTTCTTGCCTGTTCTAGCAAAACATTACACGCAGAAGACAATATTCCTCCGCCCAGGCAAGCAACCACCAAGAAAAGGTGTTAATACCAATTCTCGCCCAGGAAAACTGGAATCTGCTAGGGACTGGAAGGTGCTGGCTGATCTTGATCAACGGCTTATTTTTCCACCTGAGATTGCCACCACTAACCTACGACCAGATATTGTTTTGTGGTCTGGATCAGCACGCATTGTTCAACTGATAGAGTTAACAGTGCCATGGGAGGATGCGGTAGATGAGGCATATGAGAGGAAGAAACTGCGGTATGCTCATCTGGCCACTGAAGCAGAACAGCGAGGATGGAGAGTCCAGGTTTATCCAGTGGAAGTGGGTTGTCGAGGTTTTGTGGCACGCTCTACAACCCGGTTCCTTAGAGACGTCGGATTCAGTGGCCAAGAGTTGCGTCGCACAGTAAAGAACTTATCTGAAGCAGCAGAAAGGAGCAGCAACTGGCTGTGGTTGAGACGGAAAGATTCTAGCTGGCTGTGTACAGGCCGCCACACTACGGTTTCGTAGAATTCTTGAAAAACTTGAAGAGTCTGTTGGTTTATTTGTATAGGTTGTATAGTATTTACAGTCATTACGTTCCTGTGTATATTGCGTGAATGACGGGTGGTTGGGCAGATATTGTGTTTTTGCGGTAGGTGGTATGCCATACGGAACCGTTGTGTGTGCCTAATTTGGTGAAAATATATCAATTCGCTTCGTAGTTATAGACATTTATATGAAAAAACATGTCAAAAATGACTGACACGTGACTTTGATTGAATTTTACTACCCCTTACTATCAATATTTTGGCATTTGGGCATTGGTAAATAGTTAACCAGCTGTGGTTTCAATCTTCTGACTGTGATTTCGTCTCAATCGGACTAACGGTTTCGAAGATATCGTCAAATGTTTTTTAAGCGCTAAATCACAACACTACACAAACCGTAAGGCAAAACCTAGCATGTTTGGTATCTGTGGACTCGGCAAGGATTCAGGAACCTAATGAGATGACTCCCGTGAAAATAAGTCAACCACAACCAGAGTTATAAGCGTTTGAAAAATACATTTTACCACTAGGGGGCGCTGTTTCGAAACTTCTCAGACTCCTTCAGGGCATCGAACTGATGACCCATACCGAGTTTCGTAACAATTCGTTCATGCGTTCAGAAAATACAGCATTTTAGCACATAATTCAAAATGGCCGACAGCCAAAATGGCCGATCTTCGAAAATTGGATATCACTCGACTCGTCATGATGCCCTGAATCTAACGAGACCACTTTTATGATTTTTGGACAAACCATTCAGAAGTTATAAGCAAAAATAGCCATTTTCTGTATCTCCGGACCAGTAGGTGGCGCTGCGCCGAAACGCAGCATGTAGCTTCAGGTCATGCTTGTGATGACATGTACCAAGTTTGGTCTCAATATGATAAAGCGTTGCATAGATGCAGCCTTACATCCGTTTTTGCAAGCGCTACGTAAAATTAGTTTGCATTTTATTCGAAAACTGTTAAGCGGATCAACTTGAATTCCATAACTTTTTGTCGGCGTGGTCTGGAGATGATCTGGTGAAATTTTGGTGAGAATCGGAGCAATGTCCTAGGAGGAGTTCTAAAAAGTAGGTTTTTTGGACATTTCAAAATGGCGGACAAATTATCCTGACAGAAATGACAACATAGGATGCAATCGAATCTGCTTGAGTCAAGGAATAAGAGGACAAAGGAATTGTGATTCTAGCCATTATGGTTCAAAAGTTATTAGCATAAACATGAGTAAAACTTTGGACAGTTGGTGGCGCTAGAGGAATTGAGTTGAAGACTCCAAATTTGCTCTGGTGACTTTTCAGACAGTCCTCTATCAGTGTACCAAATTTCATAACTTTCCCGCAAGCGGTTCTATGGGCTGCCATAGACTCCCAGTCGGAAGAAGAAGAAGAAGAAGAAATATAGCTTCAAGCAGCAATTACTGGGGCCAAGCGCAAAAGCAGCCGACAAGACATGCCAACATGGCTGGGAGTTTCAGACCAACTACAGCAAGGAGCAGTTAAAGACATTTTAAGATGAATTTAAGCAAAATGGCTAAAAAATCACATATAGTAACTAAAAATATGATTTAATGGATTATCACTTTCGACCAATAGGCAGCGCAGTTACAAAACTGATGTGATCAGAGTGAGGTGACAATGACACATACAAAGTATGGTGTCAAAATGTGAAAGTATTGCATAGATAAAGCCTGAATAGTAATTTTGGCAGCATGCCTCAACTTTGATGCTGCGGTATACAAAAACGGTTTTGTCTATCGTCACGAAATCCATAACTTTTAGTCGGCACGGTCTGGAGATGATACGATTTGAATTTGCTGAAAATCGGACAAACGGTCTAGGAGGAGTTTGAAAAAGTAGGTTTTGAATAAAAATCAAGATGGCGGACAGGAAGTTCAGCCAAACACCGCAACCTTGGTATCTATGTTCTCGGAGTGACCCAAGGAATCTATTAAGACCAGTGACATTTTAATAGGCAGATTTATTCAAAAGTTATTAGCATTTTTGTACATTTTATTATAAATTTTGACCAACAGGTGGCGCTGTCTCAAAATCTTTTGAATACCTTCAGGGGATTTTGCTGGTGGCAAATTCTGAGTTTCATAATGTTACAGCTATGCATTTGTTAAGTATAGCATTTTACATCACAAAACTGTATTGAAGTCAATGGGAATTCCATGTTTCGTTCTATTATAGCGCCACCAAGAGGCAAAATCCCACAATTTTTTTCATGTGTCCTCAGAATGAGCCTATACATGTGTGTGCCTAATTTGGTGAAAATATCTCAATTTGCTTCGTAGTTATAGACATTTATATGAAAAAACATATCAAAAATGACTGACAGGTGACTTTGATTGAATTTTACTACCCCTTACTATCAATATTTTGGCATTTGGGCATTATCATTTTCTTAACCAGTTATGGTTCCAAACTTCTGACGGTGGTTTCGTCTCGATCGGACTAACGGTTTCGAAGATATCGGCAAATGTTTTTTAAGCGCTAAATCACAACGTTACACAAACCCTAAGGCAAAACCTAGCATGTTTGGTATCTGTGGACTCGGCAAGGATTCAGGAACCTAACAAGATAACTCCCGTGAAAATAAGTCAACCCCACTCAGAGTTATAAGCATTTGAAAAATAAATGTTACCACTAGGTGGCGCTGTTTCGAAACTTCTCAGCCTCCTTCAGGGCATCGTAATGATCACCCATACTGAGTTTCGTAACAATTCGTTCATGCGTTCAGAAAATACAGCATTTTAGCACATAATTAAAAATGGCCGATCTGGGAAAATTGGATATCGCTCGACTCGACATGATGCCCTGAATCTAACGAGACCACTTTTATGATTTTTGGACTAACCGTTCAGAAGTTATAAGCAAAAATAGCCATTTTCTGTATCTCCGGACCAGTAGGTGGCACTGCGCCGAAACGCAGCATGTAGCCTCAGGTAATGCTTGTGATGACATGGAACAAGTTTGGTCTGAATACGATAAAGTGTTGCAGAGATACAGCCTTATGTCTGTTTTTGCAAGCACTACGTAAAATTAATTTGTGCGGTATTCGAGAACGGTTTGACAAATCAACTTGAATTCCATAGCTTTTTGTCAGCACTGCCTGGAGATGATCTGGTTCAATTTTGGTGCAAATCGGACAAACCGTCTAGGACGAGTTCGCAAAAGTAGGTTTGTTAGACAATTCAAAATGGCGGCCATATTTTTATGATGTCGCAGGGTGCAATCGAATTGGCATGAGCTCAGGAATCAGAGGAAAAAAGAATTTTGTTGATAGGCCTTACGGTTCAAAAGTTATTAGCATAATAAAAGTGAAATTTTGGACAGGTGGTGGCGCTAGAGGCAATGAGTTAGAGACACCAAAATTGGTGTATTTAATGTTGGGACTGTCCTCTATCAGAATGTCAAACCAAAACAACTTTCCCGCAAACGGTTCTATGGGCTGCCATAGACGCCCAGTCGGAAGAAGAAGAAGAAGAAGAAGAAGAAGAAGAAGAAAAAGAACCGGAACAATTACAATAGGTGCCCGCACCTTCGGTGCTTGGCCCCTAAATATTGGTCACTTTCTAAATAGTAAAAGTATAGCGCATCTACTAATAATTATATATGAATAAATCGTTTTTTACAGATGCAGATGTTAAAAACGATGCATCGCGATACAAATGCCAACTTGTATCCGATGCACACTTATTTAAATCGATCCATCGCATCGTTAGCTTTTATGCTGATGCACCGATGCGAATCGGTGAATCTTACGATCCCTACTACATACGGCACCACGACAGGAAGAGCCGCGATTAATGGCCGAGCAGAAGAGGGAGGCGAGTGAGTTTTTTCAGTGGTGGAATGTGGGGTGTGGCCCAGGCTTTCTGAAGACCTGCCTCTGTGGCCCAACGCTCAAGGAGGGCCGGATCTTGTGCCGTTGAGGCTGGCTGATTGCAAGGAGATGTACAATTCATAAAGATGGGTTTTATTAATTCTCTGTGAGAACTGCACATCTGAGTTGATCAGTGTTTGCCTCAATCCTAATACTGTCCACTTTTCAATTGGAGGTATTGTTGGGATGGCCGAAGTATAGGAAGGCGCCCGGCCCGGAGCCCACTCGCTGAAGCCTGGGGCACGGTGGTGGAACCAGGCGGAGAGGGAGTAATCCTGGGGCTGGCGGGTTGTGGCGGAGGATCCAGGGATAAGAGAGACTCGTCATTGGAGGAAAATATTTCGATCTTGGACATGATAGCAATCAGGTGTGGCCAAATGCTAAAAAACTGAAGTGGGATAGAGGTAGGTTGTCAATTTATATATATTCCTCCTCTTGTGCTAATTATGTTGATTATCTGAACATGCTCCTCCCAAACTTTGTTAATAAAACATACTTTAAATTTCACAGACCTCATGCTGATCGGCACAGTTTAGAGTAATGTCCATCTTTTACACTTCCTGTAAAACGTCCTGTTGCAGTTGCAGCTTGCAGCATTAGTCAAGTGTGCCGCCGATCTGAATCTATTGAATGGCACAGCAGGCTCACTGGGGTAAGGCAGGAAAAAACTTGGACAAGGTTCTTTAGCAACAGCCATCTTCGTGACCAACGATAGTGAAAGAAATGTCTAACACCATGTCTAAAACCAAGATTCCAGCGACAAATAATTTGTCTGTCCACACTAGACGCATTGCCACTGCGAGATGTGTCAAAATCAATCAAAACCCACAGCCAATCAGAACAGGGTTGTGGGCGGAGTCTCAGGGCAAGTGCACAGCACCAGAGTAATCTTGACAACACTCGCAAGAAAATGGATCAATTTCACAAATATTACACAATTTAAACATTATTAAATATACATAGGCTACTGAGTTAATAAAACAATCTTTGTCAAAGGATACACTTGTTTGTTTACAGTTTCAACATTCTTGTTTCCAATTGACCCTTCGCTAAGCCCCGTCCTCCTTAGTTACTGTTGCTACGCCTGTCAAGCTTTCGCGTCTAGCACATCTATTACAGTGTGTATGCACCGGTGTCAGACATTCCTCAATGAGATAATTAGTAATTTCTGGCGAACATGTGAAATATCTGAGAGAGCAAGACAAAAGGGACTGCAGTATGCATTTGAGGGATATATCCACGACATAACATGCAACCGATTAGAGAATAATTTAATACAAATTGAAGCTAAAGCCCAGGGGCGTCATGCAAGCCAAAATTCTGGGGGGGCACAATCTGAGACGTTGCAATTGTTTTCTGACGGGTGATATGGATCATGTTAGGAGGGGTCAGGGGGTTTCTCCCCCTGAAAAATTTTAAATTCTGGCTGCTAAACATACCATTTCAATGCAGTTTGGGAGGGACAGAAATACCTTAACGGAGCTAGCAGCAACCCTCCTCTATCTGAGGACGAAGTTAAAGTATCTATTTTCTAAGTTTATGTAAAAGACAGGTTGATGAAAGAACTGTAAGCTCAAATTCAAAAGCTTTTGAAGTCTACTTCATTAAAGCATGTTTACACACACACTTACTGTACACTTAGGCCTACTACACATGATTTTAAAAACAGTAGGCTACCATTGCAGTTTTTATGTTATGATTTTAAATTGGTATGTGACCTAAGAACGATCTTACATTAAAGGTACATAAAGGTGCTGAGGTCTGACTTTGTGGTGCTCTGAAATGAAGTTATTTTAATCTTAATATGTGATGAAGGACTTTGAAAGAAGTTTGACAGATTTCAGTGCTGAATAAGGTTAACAATACCCCGTTTATTTGAAAATGGTTAATATTTGACAGAAATGTAAAAAAGTAATCAAATCAAATGTAATATGTAACATTACTGTAGTAAAATCATTGAAATACTGTAGTTACACTGCTCATTATTATATTTTAAATAAGGAACTTGTAAAGAGTAATTTATGAGCTATGAATCAATTTATTAGATAACGTTACTATGGCTTATTGGCTTTGTATGGCAGGCAGTAACGTTAGCCAACTAGTTTACGGTTAGACTAGGCTAGCTATCGATAACGTTACACTGACACAACTTAAGTTAATGCTCTGAATTCGCAGCTAATATCAAATCCATAACTTTTTGATCAAGTTAAAATTTCCAGGTCAACCACAAATAATCCCACTACCTTTTAATATCATCCGATTACTAATTCAATGCCGATTTGTTGCTTTGCCCACTTACCACTTCAAGACCATTTGTAAAACATTGCCAGCTCAACGTGCGAGACGAGTCAGTTGCTTGAACAAACACAGCAGAGCGCTACGCGCATAGCGCTCTAGATTTGATATACACAGACACCATATTAGGAAAAAGGGGCGGGCTGATGCTGACCGATTTATTACACATCCAGAAGAATTTGAGTCGTTATAGGCTCTGGTAATTATATGGAGCATAATAGGAATAAAGTTGTGACAAAAAAATTATCAGGGAGGAAAAATCTGAGGGGGCACGTGCCCCCTCACTTTGAATGGGCATGACGCCACTGCTAAAGCCTATAGTCGCAGCAGCAGTGCCTCATACGCTGACCATTCACATGGGAAACACACAAATCGAGGAACAGCTATGTTCGTGCACAGCAGGGTAAGTGAAATGTGAAACTAATCTAATAATTATAAATCAAACAGTTTATCCATAAATCTTGTGGAATAACACTAACACCGGGAGAGCCGCGATCGGATTGGGTTAAAGTTACTCAGTCAGGGGTAGTAGGCCGTCTATTAACAAAATGCTGAAATATATTTTAAAGTATGTCAGTGAGCCTCCCTCTTGTCTTTAAACGTCTTATTTTACGTTAAAACGTGCATTATGAACAAAGAACCGTAATTATTTCCAACTTCCAAGCAAAATGTGTTTTTGTTAATCCTGTCGACACTTAGTTGTGGGTCTCCCACACTGCTTGATCCACGCACATCATTTCTCACCTTGGCTTTTAGATTTTCGGGAAGGAAAACAATTACACTCCCCCGTCCAAACTTTTAGGATACCGGGTATCAGATTTGCACAATCCATACGCACAACGCTTCGGCATGTTTCCCTCGCTCGAAAGCTTGCCAGACCTCCCGCGCCTAGTTACGGTTGCTAAGACACGATTGGCCAGTGGCGGTTTTCGGGCGTGGCTTAGCGAAGGGTCAATTGTTTCATTTCAAGATCTGAGGTGAATTATCCATTGTTGCTTTTACAGCTACAAAGCTGGGAGCACTAAATGATATTCAAAGTCACATTACATGCTTTTAACATTAAATAAAGCACATAAACAGTACCTGAGATTAGCATTGCCACACTCTGTGTTTGTTGTTCCAGCGCGACGTCGCAGAAAAATAGAAACCGTTTCTAAAATAGAATCGTCGCGCGTCGCGTGTCGCCGTCGCGGCTGGTTAGGACAAAAATTCTGATTAACATGGAAAAGATACCTTTTATCATGTGTCGCATCGTGTGTAGTTAGGACACGGTGTAATCCTTGTCAATTTGTTGTATCAGGAGTTTTTCATCCTTCTTGTTCTCCTTCTGAAGTTCTCCAAACTTCATCCATCTTGTTTACTCATTACTTCTGTTCTCATACACATTACATCAGAACACAACACTTCCTTACAACACTCTTTCAAACTAGTAGTCCCAGCGCAATTCTACTTATGAACACAACACTCCTCTCCCATGTTAGATCCACCTGTCATTTTTTATTCTCAAAACTTCCCTGGAAGTTGTGTACACCAAGGAATTACCAGCATTCCTAGCCCGGCAGTGTACAGCACAGGATGAGCATTCCCTTCACAATCCCTGAGGGATTATTTAGAGGACTGCACCATCCCTGGGGTGGCTATGCCTGGGGGAGACACGAGGTTCAGGCCCAGCATACCACTGCAAAAGTGAGGAATATCTTTCTACGTTTTGGTCGATCAGATCACAAGCTTAATACATTTTGAGCTGGTCTACTTTCGACCACTTCCAGAGCTATTTTTAAATTTCAGCTTATTTTGTTCATTAGATTGAAAGTTCTACCAGAAAGACTCGGGAGATATAATGATGTAACAAAGCATTAATTTATTGACAGCCCAGCAAGCAATTATTTATAAAGTTCTTTGGCGTAGGCCCCATCCGTAGTTCATAATCCGAGGGTAGCGGATCTGCATTTCCTGCCTGAAGATGAAGGCAGGGGCGCAGCCGACCCCCCTGGGAGATATGGACAGGACCATCCTGGTGGTGGTGGGGAGGATGGAGGTAGTTGTCGCGACAGCATCTGCGAACTCAAACGTGTGTAAGTACCAATCTTTTATACAGCGAGTATAAGGACGTGATTGGATAGATGTGAAGGTAATAAGTGACGTAATAATTAAGTCTTCCTGGCAGAACTTTATGCTAAAGCTTTCATATCTGGAAAAAAAACATACATTGCACCATAAACCATTCCCTCTAAAAAATCAGGACAGAAGTGGACAAAAGAGAATTAAAACACCAGGTGTAAACGGCTGTGTCTTCCTCACCTACTTGTGATCCGAAACGCATCTTAATAACAGGCGTAAACAGGGCCTCTGGGGACTATTCCAGAAAGCAGGTTATGTGACATACCCGGGTATGTTTAAGGGTAAGTAAGCTGATAAGCGGGTTAGTTTACTTCAGAGGTGCCCTATTGATGAGACTCCAGTAATACACAGTATTATATATAGTTATAATGATTTATAAAGCTATATTAAGAGTCATGTTAATTTTATTATGATAAATAGCTACAGCAGTATATAATTCTCATCTCACACATCGTTGATCTGCATTCAGATGTTTTTTTTGCAACAGGACATTTTCTATGCGATGATGTATTTCTATAACAAAAGACATATATGATACGATATGATATGATATATCTTACCTTTCAAGCAATGTGGAAGCAAAATGACTAAACAAAAATAATTAGCATCAAACAAACAATATATTTATTATTCACAGTGATTAAAGATTATTAAACGAAAAGATTGAAAAATGATTGCACAACCACCAAGTATGTAAATCAGCATTTAACAAAAGAAGAAGAAAGAAGTAGTATGGTGTATTTTTTTCTCAGCGTCCATTTCCATGATGACTCATCGATTCGCCGCTCTGTTGAGAATGTTTTGTGTGTTAACCATGAACATACTCTTGGATGAACTTTCTCCCTGACACGTTTTTGGAACCAGCATAGCTCGAGTAAGCAAGGTTTGGTTGAATCAACCAAGAGTTCAAGGTATGTTTGATGGTAAGATAACCTTGCTTTCTGGAATACATCCCTGATGTTCTTGTTCTTGATGGCCCTTATCACCTTGTGATCACTAACTGAGAGGATTTGGCATAGATGGAGCTGCAGCCAAAATTAGTAATTATTTAGACTCTGCACTGCCAGCTGTTCAAATGCTTCATATTTTCTGAACAACATACGTTCCTGAATAGCAGAGAAGCCTGTGAAGATTCATTAACAATTATTAACAAATACATTTGCCACTTTCAACAAACTCATTGAAGACATTTTTTCGAAAGAGGTGCTAAACTTACAGAGAATGTTGATCGTCAACCTCAGGAGGTAAAACAAATACTACAAGAACATAACCTTTTCTGTTCACTTATATGTAAGAAAGTTACAAAACTTTGAGACAAAAACTTTGTGTTTTTTCTAGGCTATAAATAAACTGACAGCAAATGTAACGGAACCAGGAATTTTAGTATTGACCCTTGAGGTACAGCAACAACGGACAAAGGGCGTATAAACTCAGTTTTTATTAACAATCTTTAAAAACATAAAACACACACACTATATATAGAAGTATGCACGACTAGGCAGAGAGGTTATTAACGTCTATATACGTGGTCCATGACCACGCTAGAGATAGCAGATGATTAAGTATAAATCAGCAAATTAAGCAAGTAGCACTGCTGCTATGAAACCAGTGGTAAAAATATGGCGCCCTCTAGCGGGAAGTGAAGTCCCAAGGTCCTAGTTATCCCAACGCTGATAGACGCACCACTAATAATTCTACACTTGTGTACAAATCACATCACACACATGATCACACTTTCATGAAAGCAAGGGTTAAATAACCATACACGTATGTGACAAAAAAATACAAAGGATTACACAGCATAACGCAATAGACCAGCCAAAAGCAACACGCACACACAGTTAAATGCTACAACGTTGAAAACACTGTGTACACGAGGAATCCCCTTTCACCACATTCACTGCTCAGGAAAGTTATAGTGAGCAGCTAAACCTCATAACCCAACCATTGTCTGCCTCATAAAATCCCCCGTTTCCATACAGGAAAATTAACAGCCCAGCAACCACTCCCAGCCAGTCCACAATTCGAAATCACAGCACAAGGAAATCGCCGCCGTCTCTGTCTCTTTGTTCCTTGTGACGATGCAGTGTATCTGGTGCCTCCCGTTGTGAGCGTTCATCCACGGATGGTGACCGTGAAAAATCCACCCGGAACTGCGAGGAGGGGAAAGTGAATCAGTCAACTCTTCACAACAATATTGCGGGGTAAAGCCCACTCGTTCGCAAGGCAGTCGCAAAACTACTTCCCTTTAATGCGAGAATTAGAGTGCGTTGGAACAATTCTTTCGCTGTCTTCACTGCGTCCAAGTAGATAGTGACCGGCTCGCGGCTATCTGGGAAATCGAAAGGGGTTGCAAAACGCAAAACGTCTCCGCCCTCTTGGGTTGAGAGCTCTCAGCTTCTGTGTCTTCAGCAAGCGCTCAGTGTGAATCTATGTCCCCTGTGTCTTAGAATTTGCTAGGCAGGAGTTTTCACCCATATATATATATATTTCAGTAATTCCATTCAAAAAGTGAAATTTGGATATTATATTCATTCATTACACACAGCCTGATTTATTTCAAGTGTTCATTCCTTTTAATTTTGATGATTATTACTGACAACTAATGAAAACCCCAAAATCAGTGGCCGTTTCTCAATATGCGTTCTTGTCTGTACTTGTGTTCTTATGGACTTGTGAAACGTCATCAGTCGCTGCCCAAGTACTGTTCCAATTCAAAGTTCACATTTAGCCAAGTACAGTTCAGATCCCCGGATGTGTTCTTGATCCGCCCCTTTTACCGAGGATGCATCGAGAGGTGAATTGTGCGGACTTGAGACAGCCATGTATCCCAGAATGCATCTCGCACCAACCAGCAAGCGTCAATAGCAGAGGAGAAAACCTGCGTAATATCAAAATACTACTGTTATTGTGTCACGAAATGTAATTTTAAGAGTGTTTCAGGCGAGAATGTAGTTGTGTAAAGCTCAAATATGTGGTTTATTTATAAAGATAGCGCCTATTTGAAAAAATGTATCTGACGTTTTCGGAGTTGTGAGATCCAGGCGATCACCGGGCGTTCAGCGCTCATTAACCCCGACTGGAACAGCTTTTCCTCGGCTAGTCCTTCTGATGTTTGCCGCTGGCTCTGATGTCTCTAGTCTAGAGGTTAAACATGAGATATAATTTGTCTTGTGTATAAATCGATCTTTGGTCTCATTAATCTATAGTGTGTTCCATGGCAAATCGTTTTGGCTGAGGGCAAAGTGAAGTTTCATAACTTTACGTATTTAGGCTATTTAACTTTAACTTTGTAGCCTATTAGAGAGCTGACTTATGTTTGACTGAATTGTTGGCTTTATGCCTCATTGAATAGCTTATTTTATACCTTTTAGGCTACTTATACTTTTATACTGGATATTATTGATCATTAAAATTGACATTTAACAAAAAGTATTAAAATATTTATATTTTAAAATATATAGAATATTTTTTATATTTTTTTTTACTATACATTCTCTTCACTGTATGTACATGTATAATAAAATAAAATGACACAACCCTGTCTCTGTTTGTTAAATGTCTGTTTTAATGATCAACAATGATTCATTTTGTTTAAATGAAAACAAAAAGAAGCAGGGTTGTTTATATTTCGTTGTTAATAATATATGAAGTGAAGATAATCAATGTACGCATTGCCTGGACCACATTTGTGTGACCATTAATATGTTTAAGATTCTTTTAAATGAAAAGAGGCAGAGTGGTGTTTTATAACCTATTTCGTTTTATTGTTGACGAAAAGAGGCAGAGTTTTATTTTATACCATATTTCGTTTTATAGTTGCCTAAAATATACATAAAGAGATAACCGGAATAGCCAGAGCGTGCTGAGTGACGCGATCAAGAACGCCGCTGTTCCATTTGCAGAATAACCGGACTTGCGTCCTCTCGTCCTCGGGAGTTCGTTCTCCTGAGTCGAACTTGGCAAATCCGAACTACCAAGGACGCAAATCCGAAGTTTGCGTACTTGCTATTGAGAAATGGCCAGAATCTCAGAAAATTAGAATATTGTGAAAAGGTTCAATATTGAAGACACCTGGTGCCACACTCTAATCAGCTAATTAAATCAAAACACCTGCAAAGGCCTTTAAATGGTCTCTCAGTCTAGTTCTGTAGACTACACAACCATGGGGAAGACTGCTGACTTGACAGCTGTCCAAAAGACGACCATTGACATCTTGCACAAGGAGGGCAAGACACAAAAGGTCATTGCTAAAGAGGCTGGCTGTTCACAGAGCTCTGTGTCCAAGCACATTAATAGAGAGGCGAATGGAAGGAAAAGATGTGGTAGAAAAAAGTGTACAAGCAATAGGAATAACCGCACCCTGGAGAGGATTGTGAAACAAAACCCATTCAAAAACGTGGGGGAGATTCACAAAGAGCGGACTGCAGCTGGAGTCAGTGCTTCAAGAACCACCACGCACAGACGTATGCAAGACATGGGTTTCAGTTGTCGCATTCCTTGTGTCAAGCCACTCTTGAACAAGACACAGCATCAGAAGTGTCTTGCCTGGGCTAAAGACAAAAAGGATTGGACTGCTGCTGAGTGGTCCAAAGTTATGTTCTCTGATGAAAGTAAATTTTGCATTTCCTTTGGAAATCAAGGTCCCAGAGTCTGGAGGAAGAGAGGAGAGGCACAGAATCCATGTTGCTTGAAGTCCAGTGTAAAGTTTCCACAGTCAGTGATGGTTTGGGGTGCCATGTCATCTGCTGGTGTTGGTCCAACTTTATGGAGATGCAGATTTCATTTTCTAACAGGACTTGGCACCTGCACACAGTGCCAAAGCTACCAGTGCCTGGTTTAAGGACCATGGTATCCCTGTTCTTAATTGGCCAGCAAACTCGCCTGACCTTAACCCTATAGAAAATCTATGGGGTATTGTGAAGAGGAAGATGCGATACGCCAGGCCCAACAATGCAGAAGAGCTGAAGGCTACTATCAGAGCAACCTGGGCTCTCATAACACCTGAGCAGTGCCACAGACTGATCGACTCCATGCCACGCCGCATTGCTGCAGGAATTCAGGCAAAAGGAGCCCCAACTAAGTATTGAGTGCTCTACATGCTCATACTTTTCATGTTAATACCAACATGAGTTGGACATGAAAAGTTGGCCAACATTTCTAAAAATCCTTTTTTTGTATTGGTCTTTAGTAATATTCAAATTTTCGGAGATACTGAATTTGGGATTTTCATTAGTTGTCAGTTTTAATCATCACAATTAAATGAAATAAACATTTGAAATATATCAGTCTGTGTGTAATGAATGAATATAATATCCAAATTTCACTTTTTGAATGGAATTACTGAAATAAATCAACTTTTTGATGATATTCTAATTATATGACCAGCACCTGTATATACATATATATATATATGTGTGTGTGTGTGTGTGTGTGTGTGTGTGTGTGTGTGTAAAGGATACATCATGCAGATGCACTGTGACACATCAGTGATGTATCTTGGGGTCATAGGGTGTTTCGGGTCTTTCAACATCAGACACCCTCGCCCAGGCGACCCGGCCTGTGTCCCAGCAGCAATTGCCCACGGTTCTGCCCTCTTAATCCAAAGCCACCTAGTGGCTTTCTCTGTAGCTTCGGTTGCGGATCTGATCGCCTTTCTCTTAGCTTCCTAGGATAGCTTCCTGATGCCTAGGATTTTAAACATGCTGCAGAGTGATCGCCTTGCAAATCCTCTGCAGCCCACCTCCAGAGGTTCACAACGGGTTTGTCAGCCCTGCCTCCTACACTCTTCAACAAGATCCTGGTACTTGGCACACTTTCTTTCATTGGCTTCGTCCATGCGCTCTTCCCAAGGCACAGTAAGCTCCAATAAGATCAATTGCTTGACTCTGAGACAATAATCATGTCTGGACAAAGCCTTGTGGATATTATTCTAGTTGGAATCTTTAGCTGTTTACCAAGATCCACTTCCAGTTGCCAATCAGTGGCAGTAGTGAGGAGGCCAGACTTGGCTCTGGGTTGTGGAAAGGCTTTCTCTCCGGCTCTGAGAAACTTGATGGTCCTTGATTTGTGGTGGCCCTTGATGGTATTAATGGCTGTGGCTATGCTCTCAGCTGCTGCCACTTTTGGATCCCTGGACTCTCTATACTGCCATGCTTCCCGTGTTCTTGACACCATGAACTCCTCAGAAAGGCTGTTAATTGGAATTTGCAGGATATTGCTGGTGCCGTACAAAGCAGCACTGCTCAGACTGCGAGGTAAACCCAAGCCATCTACGCAGATAGCTGCTGATATTTCTCTCCAGGGCTTCTACAGTTGTTATGGGCACTTCGTACATCAGCAGGGGCCACAAGATCCGGGGCAGGATAGAATGCTAGTAAATCCAGGCCTTGAACTTTCCAGGTAGACCTGATTTGTCCACCCTGCTAAGCCAAGACTCAAGCTCTTTGCTGGTTTTCTGGATGGCAGCAGAATCTTTGAGGCTACAGTCGAAGAGCTTGCCGAGGCTCTTGACTGGCTTCTTAGTAATGGACGGGATGGTGACTCCGGCCAGTGGAAATCGAAACTTGTCCACTACTTTCCCCCTTTTGAGCACTAGCGACCTTGATTTTACTGGTTTAAAGCTCATCCTTGCCCAGTTGAAGAGCTTCTATAGCCCTTGGAGAATCCACCTGCTGCCCGGTACGGATGTGGTGGTGACTGTCAGGTCATCCATGAAAGCTCTTATTGGGGGCTGTCACTCCAGATTTCATCAAAGGGCCTCTGCACTCTACCCCTGTCGACTTCACAATCATGTTTATGGCAAGGGCGAAGAGAATGACTGAGATGGTACTACCTGTAATTATGCCTTTCTCTAGCCGATGCAGTAGTGGCTCTTAACCTGAACTTGCTATAATAATCCAGGATAAGGTCCGTGATTTTACTGGGAACATAATGTCGCTGGAGGGCAAGCACAATGAGATTGTGTGGTATGGAGCCATATGCATTAGCAAGGTCCAACCATAACATAGAAAGGTCAATATAGTTGTTCTTCAAACAACTGGGCTTGGGCTTATTAGGGCTGTGTGTGGTTCCAGTTCCAGGTCCCTATCTGGGTCGCTCAAGGTGTTTTGCAAAAAAGAGTTCATCTCCTCAGTTGAGCATGTGAGGCTGCCACTAAGCTTGTCACCAGGAAGCTTATTAGTGAAGGAGAAGGGGTTGGAAATAAAGGCAGCACGCTTCCTCGCTCTTTCCATACCCCTCCTCCGGTGCCACTATGCTCTGCGCAGGGACATGAGCTTCTTAAGATGTTACGAAGCTCAGCGAGTGGTTGCTTTTCTTCTTCTCTAGCCACCTTATACTGTTGTTTAAGACTTCGGAGCTCCTGACGCAGTTGATGTATATGTTTGGCTCTACGGTTCCTAGCGTAGGAGGGCTTGGGATTTCCATTCTCGATATAGCCAAATCTCTCGCCTGCATAGCTTACAATAATTGCCGTCATGGCCTCCAGCCGGCTGTCCACTTCCCCCTTAGCTGTAGCTTTAAGGATATGAAAGCTTTAGCATAAAGTTCTGCCAGGAAGACTTAATTATTACGTCACTTATTACCTTCACATCTATCCAATCACGTCCTTATACTCGCTGTGTAAAGATTGGTACTTACACACGTTTGAGTTCGCAGATGCTGTCGCGACAACTACCTCCATCCTCCCCACCACCACCAGGATGGTCCTGTCTATAACTCCCAGGGGGGTCTGCTGCGCCCCTGCCTTTATCTTCAGGCAGGAAATGCAGATCCGCTACCCTCGGATCATGAAATACGGACGGGGCCTATGCCAAAGAACTTTATAAATAATTCCTTGCTGGGCTGTCAATAAATGTATGCTTTGTTACATCATCATATCTCCCCAGTCTTTCTGGTAGAACTTGCTAACATCGATGTCAAACTGCGACCAAATGGTTTGGCTGTAAGCTGAAGGCCACTTGATCCGCTTCTGTGGGACTATTCTGCAGGGATTGGAGGGCTCTACTGCTTGGAGGGACTGGGCTCTGTGGGGTGAATCCTGGCCAGGCTCCTCCTGCGTCTCACCAGGATCAGGTCCTGTGCGCTGTAGTACATTCTCTCGCTCCATGTATTTCATCCTTGCCTGATGTATTTTCAGGCCGTGCAGGTTCTTCCATACCTTTCCGCAGATGCATCTTGCTTGCATCTTGCTTTATTCCCCAATAGGAATAAAGTCCTATTGGGGTTCTCATTCTCCCCCCCTCTCGGGCTCCCCTGGGGGTATCTCTCTGAAGGTTTTTCCGTAGCAATTTTGGGTTTCTCCCTCACGGAAGATTCAGGTTGGGTAGCTGGCCCTTCCTGTCCCGGGTGCCGTCTTCCCGGTTGTCTGATGCACATCCATAAATATATATATATATACACTGTATATATATACACTGTATATATATAAAAACTTTATAATGGCGAGCGAACAACATTTCAACAGTGTGTTCATCTCTATCCAATCTACATCACGGGTGGGGGTACACATGTATTGTGTGTTGTTTGCTTGGGAGCGCAGCACGCTCAGTCAGCCCTTGAGGGGGCTGAATATGAGCATTGTTGTGAGACAGTTGAGAACGCTGTGCTCCCGCCGATCGCGTCACGTCTGTACGCATTTCCCCCGATTGCTCTGCTCCCAGGAGTTCTGGAAAGGGTTCGCCAGGATGGGGTCAGTCTACTGCTAGTAGCCCCGTTCTGGCCGGCCCGAGTATGGTTTGCGGACCTAGTGTCTCTCCTCAACGGCTCTCCTCTGGAGATTCCGGTCAGGAGGGACCTACTCTCTCAGGCGAATGGGTCGATCCTTCACCCCCGCCCAGAACTGTGGAAACTGTGGGCTTGGCCTCTGAGGGGGCCCAGCTCATAAGTTCTGGTCTCTCAACTGAGGTTATTGAGACCATTCTCCACTCCAGAGCTTCATCCACAAGGAAATGTTATGCCTTGAAGTGGAGACTTTTCACTTCCTGGTGTGGAGAGAACCAGCTGGACCCGTTTAACTGCCCAGTGGGTGCAGTGCTGGAGTTCCTGCAGGAGCACTTCTGCGCAGGGTTATCCACCTTCATTATTGAAGGTGTATGTGGCAGCACTAGCTGCTTACCACGTCCCTTTGAGTGGAGTATCTACGGGGAGACACCCACTAATAACATGTTTCCTTTGTGGCACTTTGAGGCTGAGGCCAGCAGTCCGCACAAGGGTGTTGACATGGGACTTGGCTGTTGTACTAGAAGGCCTCTCCCTAGCTCAATTTGACCCCACTGAGGACGTTTCTGAGAATATCCCTCTAAAGACTGTCTTTCTCCTCGCTATTTCGTCTCTCAAGAGAATTGGCGACATTCAAGCACTTTCGATATCTCACTTGTGCATGGAATTTGCTCCTGGTATGATAAAGGGTTTTCTTCACCCTAAGACAAGGTTACGTTTCTAAGGTTCCTATTAATACTGTAAGACCTAGAGTACTTCAGGCCTTGTGTCCTCCTCTGGACGTCAGACCTAGAGTAACTTTATTTGCTCTGCCCATTTAGGGCCTTAGATGCTTATGTCCACAGAACTGTAGAGAAAGTCTGAACACAGTTCGTTTGCTTTGGGGTACCCACAAAGGGGTACCCTGCTTCTAAGCAGAGGATGAGCAAGTGGGTGGTCGAGGCCATCTCACTTGCTTATGAGTCGGCTAGTCAGCCTTCACCTTTGGCTGTACAGGCCCACTCCACTAGGAGTATGGCTGCTTCCAAAGCATTACTGTCAGGAGTTTCCCCCTAAGATGTTTGTGATGCGGCAGGCCTCACCGCATTCATTCCTGAGGCTTTACTACCTGGACCTTGGCTCCAATCCAGGGGCGCAGGTGCTTTCGCCTAGATGTGCGCATTGATTTCACACAGACGGACACTTTATGGCGGCGTGGGTATTAGCGTTCCCATGGCGTTTCGACACAGCTCGAGTTCCCTTGAAAGGGAACGTCTTGGTTACGTATGTAACCTTAGTTCCCTGAAGGAACGAGACGCTATGTCACCCTGCCATACTCCCGGCATGCCCGTGATCGACTTGCTTCAGCCTATCAGATTTGGTTTATTTATTTATTTGTTTATTTGGCAGGGACATTGTACAACAAATGTGTTACACAAGACAGAGATAGCTTTAAGCTAATTTTCATCTGTAGTCCCTGGGCAGAGGCAAAATGATAGCAGGTTTATACAGTGGACAAGAGCATTCTTACTGATGAATTCATTCACAATATAAAATAGAGCACCAGCAAAAGGATCACCTCAACAAACATGAAATTGCAATATTTACAGTATAATTCTCATTTCTTTCTTTTCTTTTAATATTACCTTCTTACATTTTTAAAAATACCCCAATTAACCAATTTTGTGTTAATGTTCACAAATCTGACCGGCTTTCAACCACTTCTTCAAATTAAGTTTAAACTGTTGCAAGGTATTACTCTCACGAACAGTTAATGGCAACACATTCCACATCCCTGCAGCTTTCACAGAGAAGCAATTCTGTCCAAAGGTAGAGGACCTGAAGTTGACATAACAATCTCCTCTAGAGGAGGCTTGCATTGTTCTAAGTCCTACCTCTTCACAAGATTTCACAAACATTCTCAGGGGCTGAGGGGCCAGATCATGAAGAATTTTATATACTAAATTGACATCTGAAAACAAAACAAAATTCTCAAAATCTAATAATTTATATTTCTTCACAATGTTACAGTAGTGATATTAAACAGGTTTTTTATCTAAAATTTTAAGTGCCTGTTTATACAAGCTTTGAAGTGGCTGTAACACAGAGTTGGTTGATAGAGACCAAGTTGTGATGCAGTATGTAAGATGTGAAAATATCATCGCATGCATATAGAGCTTAGCTGCGTCTGTGCTCATTTGGGGGCGAATATATCTGAACTGCGATAAATTAAATTTTACGTTTTTTATCCATTTTGAAACATGTTTTTTAAACGACAGTGTCCTATCCAACACTACGCCTAAATACTTGACAGACTCTGCTTCTTGAATCATTGGTCCTTTTACACTAATTTCCGGCACAGCGTGAGAAGTATTCCTTATTGAAAAAAAACATGCTGACAGTTTTGCTAAAATTTAATGTCAATCACGATTGTACCATCCAATCTGAGATTTTTTCCATCGCTCCCTGGAGCACAGCTGCTGCTTTCTGACTTGATTTCGCATAGACATATATCACAGCATCATCGGCGTACATTTGTACTTGAACTTCAGGACAAATATCCAGAAGATCATTTATAAATACACTGAACAAGAGAGGGCCCAAGACGGAGCCTTGTGGCACCCCATGTGAGCAGTCCAAAAAGGAAGACATAGTGCTCTTAATTCTTGTGCAGTGCTTCCTATTCTCTAAATATGATTTAAACCACCGTAATGTCTCGTCAGAAGTATTGTGAGCGGACAATTTGGATAACAGGATGTCATGGTTTACCTATCGAAAGCTCTTTTCAGGTCTAAAAATATTCCTTTTAATCATACACGAATCTAAACCATAACCATCCTGTGACTTTGAATTTTTAAGGCCTTGTAGAATTTTAAGGACGTCTTGATCCGTAACCTCACTTAAGTGAAACAATGGTTTGGTTGAATCTACATATTTCATTTCCCTTGTTCTGTTACCAAAAACAGCAACCGAATCATTAATAGAATCTTTGAAAAAACTATTAAAAGCACTAGCTACCTTTGATTCTTCTTGCGTTAAAACGTTGTTTATTTTAATTTCATAACATTTATGAGATGTTTTTTTTCCGAGAAATAGTAGTAATGTTTTTCCAAACTAAGTGATTGTTTCCTTTAGCTTGTGTTATCAAATCAATAAAAAAGTTTGCTTTCGAAGTCCTTAGTTCTTTCACTACTTTATTCCGATAATCCTTGAACAGACGCATATCATTTTCAATGTTTGATTTTAAAGCTTTTTTAAGTAGAAAATCTCTTCTCCTCATCAATTTCCAAATGTCTTTTGTCAACCAGGGTAAATGGGCCTTTTTATTCAAGTCAACACACTTTTTAATAAATTTCACCTTAATATTATTAATTAGCTCTAAAAAGCTCCTGCAAAATGAGCCTATTTCATCATTAGAGTTCAAAACATTCCAGTCTACCTTCTCCAACTCTTGGTCAAAATTTGGCAAATCTTTATTAGGTATTTTATAAAAGGCCTCTTTCTTATTTATTCTAAATGTAAATCTATTTTTATTTAATTTCCGTGCTATAAGAACCAAATTGTGATCCGACATGCCTGTAATAAAATTAAAAGATTTTATTATTCTGTCAGATTTATTAGAAAATACTAGGTCAATTTGTGTTTTAGAAGTTTTGGTTATCCTTGTCGGTCCTTTTATTAGTTGTTCAAAATTATAAAGACCGTCTCGGTTACTTATGTAACCCTCGTTCCCTGAGTAGGGAACGGAGACTTTACGTCGGATGACGACGAATGGGGTTTCGCTTAGAAAGCCTATCAACTTCGAGTATTACAAAACGAGCCAATGGCAAAGAAATGCCATGGGTCTGCGGAATTTGCATGACGTAACTCCGCCCCACCTCGTGGGTATAAAAGGAGGAAGTCCGCAACAGCAGTTTATGTTTCTTCGGTGAGGAGCCAAGACTGAGCTCAGGCGATCCCCGCGGTACAGCGGAAAGTGGCAGGCAGACGTAACGTCTCCGTTCCCTACTCAGGGAACGAGGGTTACATACGTAACCGAGACGTTCCCTTTCGTTGTCACTCCGAGTTACGTCGGATGACGACGAATGGGGTTACCAGTCTAATCACGCCACCTTCTCGGCTGTCTTCCAGTGCCCTGCGTAAATCGAGGTCCCTGACATAGAAGGACGAAGGACTCAATTTAACACAGGAATACCAAGGTACACTGGGAAGCATATCCCAAGCTAGGGGAAGTATGCAATTGGGGGACTTAGAAATACACATATGACCCGAAGGAAACATATGGAGAACACTGGGGTGTCCAGCCGCAGGTGAAATATTTCAACCCCAGGTGTGGCAAGGTGGCTTGCCAAGGGAAAGACACATGCTCAGAGAGGCTTACAGTGGAAATACACATGTGGGGGTCGCTCAGGGGAGGGACCATGCACACGGGAGGCACCTAGCCGACGCGCAGGCAAGAGACACTGGCGCCGACGTCAGGAGTGCTGGAGGAACTCAGGGCTTTCGGGGAAGCTCACCTGAGGAGAATATCGCACGTATCCAGTCCGTGGAGTGGAATGGCGAGCAAGCGAAGACACCTGAGCGGGTCCGGTACTAGCTAATTGAAGCGAGTACATGAGAGGACACTGGCTCCACTCGGAGATTATAGAATCTGGCGAATGTGTTAGGTGTCGCCCAGCCTGCAGCTCTGCGGGTGTCTGTTAGCGAGGCGCCATGCGCTAGAGCCCAAGAGGATGCCACACTCCGGGTGGAGTGGGCCGTCACACCAAGGGGGCACGGTCGACCTTGCTGCTGGTAAGCCAAGGCAATGGCGTCCACTATCCAGTGAGACAACCTTTGCTTGGAGAGAGCCTTCCCTTCAGCTTCCCACCATAACAGACAAAGAGCTGGTCTGAGGTCCTGAAACACTGCGTCCTGTCTACATAGGCGCGAAGAGCGCGTAATGGACAGAGCAGTGCCAAGGCTGGGTCTGCCTCCTCCGGGGGCAGCGCTTGCAGGTTCACCACCTGGTCCCGAAAGGGAGTGGTAGGAACCTTGGGCACATATCCGGGCCGGGGTCTCAGGATCACGTGAGAGAAAGCGGGTCCGAATTCCAGGCACGCTTCGTCGACGGAGAATGCGTGCAGGTCCCCTACCCTCTTGATGGAGGCCAGTGCAACCAGGAGTGCTGTCTTCATTGACAGGAACTTAAGCTCAACTGATTGCAGGGGCTCAAAGGGAGCACTTTTCAGGGCAGTTAGAACCACTGAGAGGTCCCAAGAGGGAACGAGAGGAGGACGAGGAGGATTTAGTCTCCTCGCTCCTCTCAGGAACCTGATGACCAGGTCGTGCTTCCCTACCGACTTACCTTCGACTAGGTCATGGTGTGCGGCAATGGCGGCAACATAGACCTTAAGGGTGGAGGGAGACAGCCTTCGCTCCAACCCTTGCTGAAGGAAGGAAAGCACAACGCTGATCGAGCATCTCCGGGGGTCTTCTCGGTGAGAAGAGCACCAGTCGACGAAGAGGTTTCACTTCAACGCGTAGACGTGTCTCGTGGACAACACTCTAGCGGAAGTGATGGTAGCCGCCACCGCTGGTGGAAGGGTACTCAAACCTACCTCGAGCCGTCCAGGAGCCACACGTGGAGGCTCCAGAGATCGGGGCGAGGGTGCCACAGGGTGCCCCGTCCCTGAGAAAGAAGGTCCTTCCTCAGAGGAATGGGCCAGGGAGGTGCTGTCGCGAGGAGTGCAAGTTCGGGGAACCAGGTCCGGCCGGGCCAATACGGCGCGACCAAAATGACCTGCTCCTCGTCCTCCCTGACCTTGCGCAAGGTCTGCGCAAGAAGGCTCACTGGGGGAAACGCATATTTGCGGCCCGGCGGCCAGCTGTGCGCCAGTGCATCCGTGCCGAGCGTGCCCTCGGTCAGGGAAAAATACAGGGCGCAATGGGTCGAGTCGTGAGAGGCAAACAGATCTATCTGTGCGTCCCCGAACTGGTCCCAAATCAGCTGAACCGACTGGGGATGGAGTCGCCATTCTCCAGGGAGGGGCTGAAGACGTTAGCTCGTCGGCTGCACAGTTCAGGGCTCCGGGAATGAAAATGGCTCGAAGCGACCTCAGATGCTTCTGACTCCATAGAAGGAGGTGGCGGGTGAGTTGTGACATACGGCGGGAGCGTAGACCACCTTGATGGTTGATGTACGCTACAGTAGCGGTATTGTCTGAGCGGACTAGTACGTGTTGACCCCTGAGCAACGCCCGGAAGCGGTGCAGGGCAAGGCGTACTGCCAACAACTCGAGGCAATTGACATGCCATAGCCGCTGGGGTCCTGTCCAGGAGCCCGCAGCAGCATGTCCATTGCACATGGCGCCCCAGCCCGTGGTGGAGGCATCCGTGGAGACCACAACATGCCGGGAAGCTCGTTCCAGGGGGACACCCGCCCTGAGAAAACTGAGGTTCGACCACGGGGTGAGGAACTGACGGCAGGTCGGAGTAACTGGTACCCGGAGCGTGCCTTGATGCCATGCCCACCTCGGGACTCGGTCGCGAAGCCAAAGCTGAAGCGGTCTCATATGAAGCAATCCGAGCGGCGTGACCGCGGCTGCAGATGCCATATGCCCCAGGAGCCTCTGAAAATGTTTCAGTGGAACCGCATTCTTGCTCCTGAGATGTCTCAGGCAAGTCAGCAGTGACTGCACGCGCGCGCTCGCTCGCTCGTAAGCTGCGCGGACATGGCGACCGAGTCGATGTCCAACCGAGAAAAGAGATCCTCTGCACGGGGCAATGTTTGCTCTTCCCCAGTTGACCCGAAGGCCCAGACGAGCTAGGTGCCGGAGCACTAGGTCCCTGTGTTCGCAAACCTGATCTCGAGAGTGAGCTAGGATCAGCCAGTCGTCGATATAACTCAGGATGCGAACCCCGTGTTCCCGAAGGGGAACAAGGGCAGCCTCGACGACCTTCGTGAAGGTGCGAGGAGACAGGGATAGCCCGAAAGGGAGAACCGCGTACTGGTATGCCTGCCCCTCGAAAGCAAACCGTAGGAACGGTCTGTGTCGAGGAAGAATGGAGACATGAAAGTAGGCGTCCTTCAGGTCGATCGCTGCAAACCAATCCTGGGGCCGCACGCATTTGAGAACGCGTTTGGCGGAGAGCATCTTGAACGGCAGCCTGTAAAGGGAGCGGTTCAGCACGCGCAAGTCCAGGATTGGCCGTAACCCACCGGTTTTCTTGGGGACAATGAAGTAGGGGCTGTAGAAGCCGGACCTCATCTCGGCTGGAGGGACAGTCTCGATCGCACCCTTCGCCAGCAGGGTGAGAATCTCAGCTCTCATGATGGGGGCATTGCCACCGACCACAATGGAGCGGACTCCCCTGAAGCGGGGAGGAGACCGTGCGAACTGAATCGCATAGCCGAGCCTGATGGCGCGCGTGACCCAGCGGGACAGACGGGGAGCTCTAGCCAGGCTCCCAGGAACTGAACCAGCGGGGTCATGTGGGCCACAGGCGTCCCCCGGGGGGGCAGCGAAGCGGAGTAACTGGCCCAGACGTGGACGGCATAGCGGCCCGGTGTGGGGGCACGGTTAGCACCCGCGCCCTGGCAGAGGGGGCCAGGGGGGGACCATGCTGGTCGTCCCGCGGGGGCCTGCTCTGCCAGGGGTCTGGCGACAGAGGGGGACAGGGGCGAAGCGGTCCGTGGACGGCACGCCGTGTCAAGCACCTCTGGGTCAGAGGGGGACGAGGAGAGCACGGCTTGTGGGCGGCGCTCTGTGTCGTCCGAGAACTCTGTCTTCCCAGAGACGGGAGAGTCAGTTCTTAGGAGAATAAGGATTTTTCCCCGGCCCTCCACCGGGGAAAGGAGTGGTCCTGCTACCAACTCCTGGAAGAACTGAGTCCCATCTCTGTGGAGCCCGTCTCAGGAGCGCCGCTTAATCCGGCACGTAGCAGGGGGCGGGGCTGGAGAGGGCTGTGGCGTCCGCCCGCGGCTTCCAGAGCCGCCCGTCTCTTTAAACGGGCGGGGTGGGAGCCGCGGGGGGGGCGCCTTCGGCAGTGGGCAGACCGAGGGATCTGAGCGGACGGCGGGCCATCGGGACAGAATCACGTCAGTCTGCACATGGGCGGTTGAGAGCTGTTGGACGAAGTTCTCAACCGCACCGCCGAAGAGGCCGACCTGGGATATGGGAACGTCGGACAGACAGGGCCGCGCGACATTCAGCACATCAGACAGGTTCAGCCACAGAATGGTAGGCATCACCTGACCCAGGGAGCGTACGGCCACTTTCGTCGCTCGGAGAGCAAGGTCAGTGGCGGCGCGCGACTCAGTGAAGAGCCCTGGGTCAGTCCCGCCCTCGTGCGGGAGCATCTGGGTCGAGGACCAGCAGAATGGCCATGGCCTGCAGAGAGGCGGCTGCCAGTCCCGTGGTGCTATAGGATCTCGCCACAAATGTAGACGAAAACTATAGACCACGGGCGGGTGCTTAGGATTGCGCCGAGAAGAAGCACTCTGAGGACACATAGCATCGCAACAGAGCGTTCAGCCGGGGGAACCCCAGTGTACCCGTGACAGCGGCCCCATCGAGGGGGGAAAGGCGGATGAGATCAGCGAGCGGTCCCGAGAAAACCAGGGGGTCTTCTGGGACTTCGAGATCTCATCATGCACGTCCAGGAGGGAAGGTATTGGGGTTTGCCGTGGACGAGGGTCGGCGGCCTTACCCAAAAACCAATCGTCCCAGGAAAGCATGGCCGTCATCTCTGGATCAGACTTAGGCACAGCCGTATGCACACCAGAGGGTGGCAGCTGTGACGAGTCGTCACTTCGCAGAGAATCAAACCCACCTTGTGAAGCTGCTACAAACATAGTATCATCCTCTGTAGCTTTAAATGAAACACACAGCCACCAGAGGGTAGACTCGTGGGAATCACCTATTCACTAGCGGGCACCGCCGTTGAGGGGAGGCTGGGGTCACGGACACGGAGTCGGCGCCTTGTTCCAGACCAACACCCTCAGGTCACCCTGGCCACCAGCCGAAGATCGGGGGTGGATGAGGGGACTCTCACTCTTGCGAGTTCACCGAGTCTCGACCTATATGACGCGATGATCATGTTCCCACAGAGAGAACATGAGTCATCCACGAGCGCTGCTCTAGTATGATCAAGCCCAAACATACTAGACAACGCTCGTGCCCATCAGAGTCCGATACCAAGCTGCCGCAACCATTCGTTTTTTTTTTGTTTTTTTTTTAATGCACGGGCGAGCCGTCTTTAAAAAGACGTGCCGCGTGCGCTCTTTTAGAGAGAAAACTCAAGTGTTGAAGCGCCTGGGGAAGCACGCACTCTCTGATGAACCACTGCAGAGATAAGCAGGAAGCACGCACTCGCCGGAGATCGCCGTCACACCAACACTCAAGGCACTCGTTCGTGAAGCTGATAATTCAGAGTTGGCTTGTGGAGAGAAGAATACACTTGGCTCCGAAGCGAAAACATAAACTGCTGTTGCGGACTTCCTCCTTTTATACCCACGAGGTGGGGCGGAGTTACGTCATGCAAATTCCGCAGACCCATGGCATTTCTTTGCCATTGGCTCGTTTTGTAATACTCGAAGTTGATAGGCTTTCTAAGCGAAACCCCATTCGTCGTCATCCGACGGAACTCGGAGTGACAACGAAAGGGAACTGTTATTTCCTTTAACCTTTTCCTACTATTTTTATCTATCCAATTTACGTTAAAATCCCTTAGTACAATTACTTCTTTACCAAGAGTATTTAATTCTTTTAAAATATCCTTAAATGATGTATAAAATTTAGCATCAGCAGAAGGTGGTCTATAAATACCAACTAAAATGAATGACATCTGAGGTGACACATTTATAGTCAAAGCAATTTTTCAATCTCTACATCCAATTTAACTTGCACATTTATCTGTTGGCATTGTAAATGCTCTTTAACATAGAAAAGTAACCCACCACCTCTTCCAGCAGATCTATCCCTTCTAAATATGCTATAGCCTGGAAAGCAGTAGGCTACTTGAGGAGATGACTTTGTTAACCAGGTCTCCGAAAGACAAATAAAGTCCAAGTTCGAGTCAGTAAGCAGTTTTTCCACCTGGTCGGTTTTAGAGGAAATACTCCTAATATTTAAATGTCCCCCCAGCAGACCTTTAGGTTTCAACTTAGCGTCCCAGATAACTTTAGCATGGTTGAGTGTATGTAAAAGTGTCAAGTCATACCTCCGTGATTGTGGTTTTGAATGAGGTATGTTACTTCTCTTATGTCGCAAATTGATCCGTTCTGTGGCGTTCCTCCGCCACGTGCTCCCCACAGCTCCACGCCGCTCCCCCCCGGCGCCTCGGCCACTGCACCCCAGCCGATCCGAATTTAAACTAGGCCGATCATCCATCGCTCCCCCGCCCGATCTCTCCTCGTATAGGGCACCCTCCGCTTTACACACATCCCGCCCAGCGCACCCAAAACACGAGTCTCCATGCACCGGCCGACCCGGCCCAGGTGAAATTTATCGGAGACATTCACAGCATTTGATCCTGCCGGGTGGGCGCAAACAGTGTCGTCGCGGCCCATTACTTTGTCCGATTCGCTGCTGTTGAAGATGGGGCCTGGGCATTGATGAACGTCTCCCGATAATAGGAGACACAGGATAATGATCAGCGTTTCGCCTTGCGATCTGCGCTCAGGCTGTTTTTTGAGTCTTTTTTTGAATGAGGTCATGAGGCTAGGAAACACGAATGTAGCAGCCACAATGCTCTTTCCATAGCCAAAATGCTTTCCCCCAAACTTGATGGCAACATTTGCCTCCACCGGGTTACTATATCCATTTAGAATCAAGTCCCATGCTCGTTCCCCAAACTTTGGAGATGATAGTGTTTAAATAAGCGCATAAAGCAGAAATGGCCCCAGCACACCAAACCTGCTGCACCTGCCTGCCGCCATGTTTTCGACCTGCCTGTGCATGTTCAGGTGTTCTTTATAGTTTCCTGGTCGATGACGTCTCATGACGTTCTGTCACGCCATTGGACTGGTTTCATACGTGCTTTATGATGCAATCACGCAGAGGAGTTCCCGCAGCGTTTCGACACAGCGTCTCATTCCCTCTTCAGGGAACTAGGGTTACATACGTAACCGAGACGTTTTCTTGGGTTGTCAACCTACGCTAACTGGAAAAACATGCCACTACATACATTTTTGTTAAACTCCAAAAACGTACACATAAATGCAATTCACAGCAGTCTCCAGCTAAAATAACCACTGGTGGCAACACCAACCAGTTTTATTTATTTTTCACACAAATTATGAATGAATTTCACACAAATTATCTATGATTATAGATTAATAAAGATTTCTTTTCATGCTGTTCCTTTCACAATTCTATGACCTCAAAACACTTTGTGTATGATTTGCAAACTTATACATTTTGACGTTTGCATCACATATAGCTCAATATGTGTTAATTTTTCTGATGTAGTAAACTTGTTCGGTTGCTCACCTTGTACAGCATTGCATTTGTGATTCTTAATGTTTGGGTATGAATCCTGTGAAACATGAGTAACAATAAAAGAGCTCTCAAGACCTGTAGAAGCAAACTAAAATGGCATGGTTACTTCAGAAAAATTTATTTTTAATCTCACATTTGCTTTTGTTAACACTATCGATTAGGCTTAAGGTAGCAAGCAAGCAAGCAAATTTTATTTATAAAGCACTTTTCCAAACAAATCAATGCAGTTCAAAGTGCTTTACAGGCACAAAAATTTAAAGAAAATACAAATACAGGTAAAATACAAAAATAAAATAAAAATGTATAAAGATTTATTAAAATAATGAAACAACATTAAATTACAACATTATGTAATATTATAGGAAGGCCAGACTAATGAGATATGTTTTTAATTTAGACTTAAAACTATTTATATTTTCAGCACGTCTTACTTCTTCTGGAAGGTTATTCCGGAGACGATGAGCGTAGCGACAAATAATGTATGCATTATTTTTTCTGCTCATAGAAAGGAATGGTCTTATTTTAGCAATATTCTTTAAATGATAAAATGCTATTTTAGTAATATTACACACATGCGCTTTAAAATTAAAATCAGAGTCAAAGACAACGCCTACATTTTTTGCCATTTTGCTTGGATTTAATCCCAGGATATTTAGTTTAGGGGTTAATTTTTCTCTCTATGCTTTTGATCCAATTATCAAAACTTCTGTTTTATCTTTGTTGAGTTGTAAGAAATTTTGCGACATCCAGTCATTTATGTCTTGGATGCAATTTGCAAGTGAATCAATTTGCCCAGTGTCATCCGGAGATACGGCTACATATAATTGTGAATCATCAGCATAACTATGAAAAGAGATATTATGTCTCCTGATGATACAACCAAGAGGTAACATGTATAGATTAAAAAGTAGTGGTCCTAAAATTGATCCCTGAGGGACTCCACACAGTACCTCATAATGTTCAGACAAGGTATTATTAACAGGTACTACAAATGTTCTTCCGCTAAGATATGATGAAAACCAATTTAAACGGTTTCAGATAGGCCAACATACTCACGTAATCTATTTAAGAGAATCTGGTGATCCACTGTATCAAACGCAGCGCTCAAGTCAAGCAGCACCAGAACTAAGGCCAACTAAGTTTATTTTTATGTCGTTTACTACTTTAATAAGAGTCTCTGTGCTATGATGTTTTCTAAAACCAGACTGAAACATCTCTAATTTTGAATGTGTATTCAAAAATGTGCTTAACTGATTAAATACAAATTTCTCTAATATTTTACTCAACAATGTGAGATTTGAAATGGGTCTATGATTACTAGGAGTTGAAATATCTGAATTCCCTTTTTTATGTACAGGTTTCACTAGGGCCAATTTAAGATCACACGGAAAAATGCCAAGCTGTAGTGAGTGATTTACTATCTCAAGAATATCATTAGATATTGAATTAAAAATAGATTTAAAAAGAGAGGTAGGAATTGGATCAAGAGAACAAGAGGATGGTTTCAGTTCTGTTACTACCTTTCTTAGGGTATCAACATCAACCAAAATAAACCTTTCCATTTGGATAGTATTATAAGCGCTAGGTAAAGGAGGGAGCATAGTAATATTATTTTTATTTTTGTTTTCAGAGCAGATTCCCAATCTAATATTTATAACTTTATCTCTGAAGTAGCCAGCAAGCTCTTCACATTTGGAACTTGGTAACGCAGATCTGCAATCAGTTTTGTGATTTATTAGTGAATCTATGGTACTAAATAAGAATCGTGGGTTATTAATATTTTCATATATAAGGTTTGAAAAATAAGCTTGCCGTGATTTTTGAACTTCTTTGTTATAGTTTTTAAGATTTTCAGTGAGTATATTAAGGTGTATTTCTAATTTAGTTTTTCGCCATCTTCGTTCAGCACTTCTACAGTTTCTATTAATTTTCATGGTCAAATCTGTCTTCCAAGGAATTACCTTTTTATTAGTGTTCTTTTTTGTTTTAAGTGGAGCAACTGCATCAAGAGCCGTTCTCAATTTATTATTAAACTCATCAACTAAGACATCACAGGACGATGGTAAAATATTCTTTTCGTAAGTCATATAATTCGTTGTGAAATTTTCTGCTACTTCGAAGTAATAACACGTTTTTTAATAATACGTTCAGTTGTATAAGGCACAGAAGCATCAATACTATTAAAGAAAACACAAAAGTGATCGGATAATGCAAGATCAACAACAGAAGTTATATTGATATTTAATCCATATGCTATGACTAAATCCAGTGTGTGACCATGCTTGTGGGTCGGTATGTTTACATGCTGTTTAAACGACATACATTCTAGCAGTTCCAATAATTAATTTCCTCTGATATCTGACAAATTATCAACATGTATATTAAAATCCCCAGTTAAAACACAGTTGTCATAATTCATATGAATAAAAGATAGCATGTCAGAGAAATCCTTTATGAAGGGAGATATTGGTAATTTTGGTGATCTGTATAGTGTCACTGCAAGAAGACGTGGTTGAAAGTTTAAAAGAATAGCATTATATTCAAAGGTAGTAAATATACCAAGGTCTATGTCCCCTCCCTCTAGGGTTTCTCTGTAGATTGCTGCAGTCCCTCCACCTCTTTTTCCATTTCTAGTTGAAGATGAATAAGTAAAGTCGGGAGGACAGGTTTCAATCAGTGTGGCCGGTGCATCTGTGCCAAGCCATGTCTCAGTAAGAAACAGACAGTCCAAGTTGTAATCACTAATGAGGTCATTAATACAAAATTATTTGTTTGTTAATGCTGTAGCGACAATGAGTCTTACATTGAATTAGCTCAAATTATATATAGGGAATTTTAATAATTAATCATGAATATGATTAATATACTGCATATTACAGTTAAATTATCGAAGTTGAAAATAGATCGATTGTATATATGAATGATCAATCACAACGAATTATAATTCTTCATTCATATATCAATGGTCCCTTTCCAGATCGATTATATGAGATAACCTTTAATGGAATTAATTTAGTTATCGAACAATCTGTTTGTCCAGCAAACGGCCGTAAGATTAACTTATCAACTTCTCAACAAGGTTATCCCTTCTTTATAATTCCAAAAAGCTATTTTCTGGCCATGAAAATTCACCTTCACCTTATAATAACGTTCATTGTTATTATAAATTTTAGGTTACTGAAATTGTAACGAATTGTAAAGCTTTGTAGCTAGGATCAAACACTTCATTGACTTTATACAAATGAGCAAGATTGGACAATTAGCAATCAAGAATATAATGGTTTTAATAAAATGAAACTACGGATACAGAATTCTACATTTCACACGGAATATATGTGTATACACTCGAAACAAACAAACGAAAAACATTACAAACACGAATTAAAATAGGATGAGAGAGGGAGAGAAAACGATATATATATATATATATATATAGAGAGAGAGAGAGAGAGAGAGAGAGAGAGAGAGAGAGAGAGAGAAATTGAAACTAACGGTCAGGATGAGAGAGATCACCGGGGTGATCGCAGCATGGCAAAAATCACAGACATCATAACCCTTAGAGAGACAACAAGGAATCACAAAGATCAAATCCCCTGAATGGGGTAAACAGATCTTAAAGCATTTAGATCGATAGGAATTATGATACTTGCATGATTCTTCGTGTGGCTGAGAACCAAAGCGTGTGTGTGGGTGTCTCTGTCCTCGTGTCACGCGTTCACGTGGTCTTTCAGAGCGAGGGAGCGCGTTAGTTTGAATGTCCTTTGAGGTGCAGTTGCTGGTTGGTTCAAAGAGTCTCTTTAAAGTCGAAGTTGCCGATTACGTTCATTTCGCTGAAAGTGAACGTAGGAAAGTCCGAAGACGAAAATAAAGAAAGATTAAAGAAAATGGAGAAACACTGCGTAAAGCTCCCTAAGGAGCCATGGCACGGAAACCTCTCACAGGGAAAAAGCTCTGTCCAGAAACTTCTGTGTCAGTCTCTTATGGAGAGGAGGGCTTCACGCCTGCTTCGCGTACGTGAACCAATCATCTTAGAGTATCTCGAGCGGGAAAGTTTTTCTTTGTCCTGTCAGGATGATTTGTGACGGTATGAAATTTTGGTCATTTCTAACCAGAAAGATTGTACACACAGAACAATACATTTTACTGTAATATCCTATGTATGACTGGTTTGGTCAAAACAAGACGGTCAAACAGGTACCAAGAATGGCCGGAAAGAGTAGAAGAAACATAAAGTTACATTCATATGCAGAATTACACACATTTAATGTTCACTCACACGACTATAAAGTCATAATACCGGCTACCATGACCTAGGAAAGATCAAATTCATGTTTATACATTTCTTAAGTGGTTATACTTATAGAAAATATAAGATTGCAGAGTCTATTCCTCTTTCTTTATCAGAATTCACGTGGGAGCTATGGTTCCCTTGGAATTCCTTTTGGGGGTCATAAAGTTTTATGACCTAGCAAGAGGGAGAGGCACAGAATTTGATCCGGTTAGGTATTCTTTCTTTAGAAATACACTTAAGATTCAAAGTTACAGAACAGTCTCAAATTTAATCTATAGAACAAGACAAAACTAATTAGATATGCATGCATACAGGAAGGTTAGATACAATTCTGTGTTATATATATTAAGGATATTTCTATCCTAAGTTGCACACAAGGGACGTCTTTGTGCGTGTGTGTGTAAGTTCATCCCGTGGTTGGCGGGTGGTGAACTTTTTTTGCTCATCCCCTGCGGGCGATTGTGTGTGCGTTTTTGAATGGACAATGTGGAAGTGACAATGTTCGTCTTGTTGTCGTCTTGTTATCGAAGGGAAACCCTGGGGAGTTCTCCGCGTGATCTTGAGCCAAAGCGGCCTTTTGGTCATATGCCTTTTGGTCACATGTGGTAAAACCGGACACTGCTTTGTCCATTAGTAATTTAATCAACTGGCAGAACTGGCCATCTGCTTGCGGCTACAGTTCCCCCTTTTCGTCGGATGTAGTCCCTGTGTGGACATCATCGGACGACAATCGTCACGATGGGCAGGTGACAGGTGAATCATGATGGTTATGTAGCAGGTGGACCAGGATGGTAGAACAGCAGGTGGATCATAAAGTTGAGGATTCCGCTCGATGAGGTTCGGCATAGTCTCTGACTTGGCACCCCCTTTCCGGGGATTCTGTCTGAGACCTTCAGGCACAGCTTTCGTGAGCTCGGCTGTGTCGCATCTGGTTGAGTCTTCTGTACAGAATGAATGCCACGCATAGTGTCAGAGTGTGGCTGATTACCTGTAGAGATGCACAGCACAATGTCGGCTGAGGTCCCGGCTAGGACCGCAGATGAAGTGTTCAGAACGGACAGTCGAGACAGTGCTTGGATGGCTGTGTTGACCGGAGCAATGTCAATGAATTGGGACCCCCTTTCCTCGATCCGGAGTTCCAGTTCTTGAAGGACGGGAGTTCCAGTGCTGTCTGATATGCTTTGCTCGGAAGATGGTACAATGCCAGATCAGTCAGGTGGAATATGGCACCTTTCGGGGCTTGAATCCACGTACTCTGGTTGAGCATGTTGCCACGGCTGGTTGTGTCATGCTGGTCGTAAGTGAGAGTAGCTGTACGCACAGGTGTGTTAACGAGCCACCTGTCACCTACAATCTCTGCTTGCATCTCTGTGACTTTTGCTCGAGGCTTAGCTTCAGCAGGGCAGCGTGTGTCGCTGACCAGGGGTTGCAACCCGTAGGTTCCTTCAGTGTTGTCTCTGAGGAAGGGTTTGCTAGGGCAGAGATAGTGAATGTCTTTGGTGAGGTACACATGTGCAGGTTTGGGGCCAGGTGCAGCTGTGTGGTAGGCCACCACATCTGGAATGTGTGTCTTGATGTGGGTGTTGCTTTTCAAAAACCCGACATTGGCAATGTCTTTAAGTCTGTAGACTTGGTTTGACTCGCTGATGGGCAAGTTCAGGAGCAAAACCCACTTCTCTCTGCTTGGGGTCGACGCAGAGTGGGATGGCGCTACCCAGAGAGTAAGCGAGGTGAGTTTAAAAAATAAATAAATAAATTAAATAAATAAATAAATAAAATCAGTTGGCATGGTGATGGCGGAAACCAGCATAATTAGCACAAGGCTTAAGGGTTTCAAGTACGGTGGGATTCTACCCGTGGCTGGGCTGTCATTTGAGGAGTTAACCTCCCAAAGCATGTCTGTTATCAGGGCTGTAACCAGCTGAGTTTGGGCAAAGTCATTCTGGAAGACAGTAAACAGCGGTTTCATGCAGTTCATGTTCTGATTCAGCAGGACGCTGTGAATGTTGAGAATGACCATGTTCTTCTCAATGTCTTGCCGATGGTTTGGAAAGATGCACTCTGCGTGGTGAGTTGCTCTTTTAGCTGTTAAAGATCAGTCTGGATTTCAACCACATGCCGTTTCGCAGTGGCTATGTTTGCTGTGTGGACACTTGGCATACCAGTGTCGAACAGAGTTCTGGCGGCAGCTACGGCTCCGAGCACCGCTCCCAGGAACCGTTTGGAGTGTTAGTTGGTGCTTAGGAGTCCTGATTGTGTAACAGTCACTTTCCCAAGTTGGTTGGACATGTGTTCGACCTTGGCGTGAGAGAGGGAGTCCTCTGTCCATCGGGCACTTGCCCAGCCGTGTTGGGCTACGGTGCTGGGGTATTGTGCTCTGTAGGCCTTGTGGGGCTGGATGAGTCGAACGTGCGCTTAATGGGTGTAGGTCCTGCAGTCGGTGATCAGGAGTCTCAGTTGTTCTCTCGGTGGCAGCTTTCCTCTGGATGGCTGACAGCACAGCATGGCGAACCACAGCAGCAACCTGGTACAGACAACAGGGAGAGAAAGAAAGGGGAGGAAAAAGCCAGCGAGGGTTGTCTTCGGTTGGACAGGGCAGTCTTTTTATTTCATGGGTGGCAACTAGGTTTAGCTTGCCTTGGCCCATGTTTTGCCACATCTTGCTGCTGGCATGTCGCTTGCTTCAGTGTATTGTCAGTGGCTCTGGTGCTGTGGTTTGCAGCGCATGATGCGTCATGGACGTACATTGGTCTTATCCCCCCTTTGCGCCGTTGCATTACACGTCTGTGCGTTGTGGTGTCAGACGGTGCACACATAGAATGTAGCTCTGTGCACGCAGAATGTGCTTGGTGTCATGCAGTGTTCTGAGTAACTGGTTGTCAGTGAGTGTAGACGGCATTCAAGGGTTGGTTGGAGGGGTCTGAGAGGTGGTGAAGCAAAGTCTTTATTGTGTCAGAAGCCCGCATGTTCGTTATGTTTGTCTTTGTAAACAGCGGAGCTAGCGTAAACTGCTCTGAGGTGGACAGTTTAGTTTGTAAAGTTCTTATGCTGTGTGTAATCACTTCAAACTTCAGGGTGGGTGGGCGGGTGTGAAGTGACCACAGCTAGTCTTTTAGTGCGCCAGGCTTGGCGAGGGTATGGGTTTGGTCATTCAAGTCTTTGTCAAGGCCCGGTTGCCTTGAGTGTCCTTTCACCTTTTTCCAGTAGACAATCATGTTGTTTGTTCTTGTGATGTCATCGCATGCCTGGAACCGGTGTTGGTGTGTGACAGGCATGTGTTTTGAAGTCTTACAGCCATTTTGTTTCCAGCCTGGAAGTTGGTATGGGAAACTGAGTGTGGCATAGTTAAAGTCTGTGCACATAAGGAGTTCTTTGATGTTATGCGTCAACGCGATGTGCAGCGTTATGAGAATGGCTGCTACCTCAGTATATTGTGATGACTGCGGGCCCAACTTGAAGTGTTGTGGTGGGCATGGCAGGTCATTTACCCACGGCACGCCCGCACCTGCTTGACGGGTGCCCTCATGGTGGTAGGAACATCCATCGATGTAGGCTGTGGGCATACCTTGACACGCATTCTCTTTAAAGTACCTGTGACAGGTCAGTTGTTGTTGTTGGGGTTCTTCTACATCCACTGTTGCAGCTGGTGTGTTATCAGAGCAGTTTTGGCAGGCTGCCAGGCCATTGCCTAGCGCAGACTTGTGATTTTGAGCATGACGTGCCTCAACATTGCACGCCTGGAGGGCCATTAACCATGTGGCTATGCGTGAATTGGTGAACACGCCATCTCGGATGCGCTGGCTGTTGAGGAACGTTACAGCCCATACAGTGCATAGCAGAGATTTTTCACAGTCTGAGAATGTAGTCTCTGGTGGGAGAAGTGTCTTACTGGCATATGTAACGACTCTTTTGTCTTGATCATGCCTTTGGTACAGGCCAGCAGTGGTTGGAGAACCTAGCTTCTGGATAGAACTCTTTTTGTGGGTCAGGGTAAGCCAGACATGGAGCTGTGCCTAGGTGTCGTTTAGCTCATTCATGGCATTTTCTTGAACTTCTGTCCATACAAATGGGCAGTCTCTTTTTTAGAAGGGCAGTTAGAGGTTTCGCAATGTCTGAGTAGCTTTTGCTGAACTGCCGTGAGTAATTGCACACCCCTAGAAAGCCTCGCAGCTCTGAGATGTTGGTGGGTGGCTTGATGTTTTGAACAGCTTGAATATGGCTGGAGTGCGGTTCGATGCCCCGTGATCCGATGAGTAGACCTGCATAGTTGACTTTGGTTCGACACCACTGTCCTTTGTGGAGGGCGTTCTTGGCGCCGGCAGTGGATAATTGGTTCGAAACATAGTCTATCTCTTTCAGGTGGTCAGCCCCTGTTGTGCTTTTCATGAGAACATCATCAACGTAGATAAGGTTACCTCTCATTCTGGCATCTGGGCATGCTTTGTTCAGGGAGGTGTTAAACTCAGCAGGTGAGTTGGCATAGCCAAACGGCACCTGGTGCAAGTGAATTGTCTGTTGCCGAACGTGAAGGCTAGCTTGTGCTGATCTTCTGGATGCACAGGTATGGTCCCGAATCCAGAGGCCACATCAAGTGTAGAGAAGATTGTGTCTCCTCTGATTCTGGGTGTTTCTTGCTCCAGCTGGGTCAAGGGCCATCGGGACAGTGGCACCTGTTGATGCAGTTTCCTGTAGTCAATGGTGGGGTGCCACTTGCCGTTTGGTTTGAGGACGGGCCAGATGGGGGCAGAATGGGTGCTGTTGCATGGACGGATGACACCTTTTTCAAGCCTGGATTCGATGATCTCTCGCACCGGTTCGTGTGAAGCGATGGGGATCTTGTACTGCCAGACAAAAGTGGGAGGAGCATTAGGGTGCGTTGGGATGCGCACAGTGTGGAGTTCGGTGAGACCACAATCTAAAGAGTCTTTGGCAAAGGATGGTTTGATCTTGTAAAGGACTTTGTAGATCTGCATCATTTTTAATTGCGTCAGCGTCTTTTAGAATTTGCTGAACTTGAGACTCAAATCCTGGATACGGCTCCTCTGTTGGGGTGTCGTCTGTCGTGTTGGCAGGCAGAGGTGCAGCAGTGTCGTCAGTCTCGCAAGCAGGCTGTCTGGAGACTTTGTATGCTGCAAGGTGTTGGTCCTCTGTCAGTGCTGTTCTGCATACCTGGTCTTTGTCCATTGGCATGACCGAAGTAATGGAGATGAGTTTGAAGGGTGCTGTGAACACTGTGTGGTCTGTGTTCCCTTCGGGGATCATTGAATATGGGATGGGCCCAATGATTGGTAGTGTGAGTTCAAAAGTCATGGAAGTCGTGGCTCAATAGCCATCCCACTCGGTAGGCTTTGGGAATTGTGATGTCCCTTGCCATGCCGTTGTTGAAAAGGATGTAGACTACACAAGATGACACTTCAGTAAGGGGTGTGGCTTGCAGCATGAGTCCAAGTTCAACACATTCAGGTGAGGGCTGAAAGAAGCCCAGCGTGTGGTTTAGGGTTCGACTACAACGCATGTTGAGCCGGTCGGCGACCCCTTTGGTGTAAAACGGTATCACAGTTTCCTGTTCGTTGATTAGGGTGCAAACCTCAGGAATGGTCTGACCTGACAGGAGGTTCTCAGTGTTGGTTGGAACAACAGGGGGCTGTAAAGTCAATGGGGCCCACACTACCTCATTAATGATGTCCACATGAGCCTTGTGGCGAGTCAGGATGTCTGCTCCGATGTAGACATCATGGGGCGGGTCCGGAAGGACCAGGAAGTAATGGGTCAGACAGTCGGTGGTTCCAGTTCAGGTTCGAAGCGCAGACACCTTTGGCCGTCATCATGGTTGATGGGCACGTGTTTAAAAGGAAAATGGGTGTGCTTGCTGGCAGAAGGAAGGTCCGGTGTGTCTTCAATGAGAGCATTGAATAGTGAGACACTGATGGCTGAGTTGTCTGCCCATAGTGCAAGTACAATGTCAGTGGTGGTTACGTCATTCAACTGCAGGTCAGTTGTGACCTTGGGGCAGAAGGAGTCAGAGTCTTTGGTGAGCTGAAATGTGCAGAGTGGTGAACTTGAATCTTGGTCTGGTGCTGGAACTGTGTCCCCGTGGCTGGCTGTGAGAGTTCCCGTGAACTCTGTGACCTGACAGTCTGGCTCTGCGGGAATTCTCGTGACCTCTGTGTCCCAACAGTCTGGCTCGGGTGGTCTGTGTGACTGGAGGGGGAGGGGTTCCCGCACTTGAGCCCAAACTTACAGTTATTTGAGGTCCAGTAAAGGTTCAAAGCGATCTAGCAGGTCTTTGCCAATTAGAAGTGGGTAAGTGTTCATTTTTGAGATGTACACTGGGTGGATCAGATTCATAGAACCAATTGTCAGGTGGATGGGAGCTACCTGTTTGAGCCGGATGTCGTTCTGGCTGTGGGATTGCACATTCAGCTCACATGTTTGAGATTTAAAAGTTCGATCTTGGCTCTTAGTTTTAGCACTAAGTCTTTCAAATAGTTGGGCTGACATTAACGTGATGTCTGAGCCGGTGTCTAGCAGGGTGTCAAGGCTCAAATCATTGTCCACAGTGGTTGTTAGGTAGAGTTTTGGCCCACCCCCTTTTTGATCAGGTTTCCCAGAAGTCTTGGCGTCGGGGCTGGTCTGTGTGGGTCGCTGCGGAGGCAGGTAGCCAAAACAGCATTTCTTGGTCTTTTGGGACTTTGGTCCCAGTTGTGGGACGCTGTGCTGTCCTGCTCAGGCTGTGCAGCTGTCAGCTGTGGTGGCTGGGTGTTGCTATCACTTTGTGATGTGGCAGGCAGCTCTGTGGTCTGATGCTGACGCGCAGTGTTCTGGGTACCTGTTTCAAGTCTTACGCTTAGACATAGGACGTCTGGCTCGTCCCTCTTGTTTCTCTTGTGAGATCTCATGTGCAGAAGCTCTTTCAGCACCTTCAGGATCTCTGCCGTCTCTGACGTGGCTGCACTGTTTTTATCTGATGTGTGCTCAGACTTGTGCTTACCAGTGGCATGTTAAGAGGGGTACCGCTCTGGGCTGTCTAGGTTTGAGTCTCTTGGTGATGGGGGTAAGCTGTTTCTGGGTCGCCGGCAGGCTTCCCAGAATCTTTCAGAGCGCTCGCTCTGGTGCCTTGGACGGCTGTGCTGCCCTCTGCTGGCTTGGAACTGTCTTGACTCTCTGTACAAAGGTCTGTGGTGTTGTGGGGCGCCCTCTAGAGTCAGCTCTGAATAGTGTTCGGAGACAGGGAAGATGGTGTTGTTTTTCTCAGTCTTTCTGGACACAGTCTTTTGCTTGACATAAGCTTTGTGAGCCAAGTCTCGTAGCTGTTGGGCAGACATGGTCCGTGAACAGGCCAGGATGCCCATGTGATGACTCACTGTGGGATGCAGGTTTTGGAGAAACAAGAGTTCTGAAGTTTGAAATCCTCTTCCATACCTGGCTCTTTCTGTGCTCCGAAGTAGGCTTGTCGGAATCGGCCGCAATAGGTCTGTGGGGTTTCAAGTCTTGTCTGCTTGAGGTCCATGGCGATGAGGACCCCTTGGTCTGATTCTGGATCAGAGAATTCTTTAATCAAAGATTGTCGCAGCTGCTGGTAGTCAGTTTTGACAGTCTCTGGTTGACGATATAGGAAGCTGCGCATGTCACGGCTAGACGTAATCCTTAGCAGGTGAAATCTGTCACAAGTAGTTACATTGGCTACAGTCTGTGAATGAAAGTCAAGTCTTTCCGCTTCTTTCTGTAGCGCTGGGTCTGTTGCATCCTCTGTCCCGCGCTGGCCGTGGGTCTCGCGGAGTAGTTGACCAAGATGGCTCTGCGCGTGGGTCTGGTTCCTCCGCTTGATGCTTTAGCGTTGTGGCTTCCTGCTCCAGGCTGATGCTGCTCCTTTCGCTGAGCTGTGCCTGGGCGACGGGGTTGTGTGCGATGCCTCTGACGATTCTGGCCCAGTCTTTGTAGTTGTAGCTCTGGGTCGGATCGTGGGCCATCAGCTTGTCCACGTCGGCGTCCTTAGGCAGGAAGGAGGTCGTCATGGCTCTCGACCATGACTGTAGGACCGGACCATGCTGGCTCACTGTGGGCGAGAGGACCACAACACACAAACAAAGAGACCAGTGCAAGTTCGTTCTAAGGTTAACGAGCTATACTCATACGGGCTATGCCGTTTATGAGAATTTTGGGGCTAACTGATGTAAACAGTTAGCGGAGCCAATTGATTTGGGTCGACGAAGGTCCCGAACTAGAGTTTTGACAAGCAGTAGCCTAGCGGGTCACGTGATGACACCGGTTGCGTAATTGTCACTCTATTCTATTATTTAGCTTCCTTGGTGGCTCTCACAGGTTACTGTCTCTAAGTAAAATGAAAGAAACAAATCACAACAGAACACAAGATAGAAAAGATAAAAATGAAATTAAACAATAGGTCTGTAAAGAACTGGAATAAATACTAACACTGGAAGTGTTAGGGAGACTAAGGAGGCCTAAGCCTACTACCGCTGATAGGGTTTAAGATAGAGCCTACGGGTGAGTGGGGTTGTCAGGATAGCAACCTAAGAAGAGGTGGCTTGGAGAAGAGATGGGCCAAACACTTAAAATATCCGGGAGATATCTAGTATTTTGTGGCTTATAGTAAGTGGGAGGGTTTTTTTTTTATTATTAAATTTAGTTTACCTGCGGTAATTTGAGTCCACTCCGGTGAGAACCAGTGGCATGGTCAACCTCCCTGGCGCTTCCCAAACACTCAACCATGGTGTCCTCGGCCCTCCGTTACTCTGTGTCGCGTTGCGCCCTCCCAAACAGTCTTTTTGACTTTAAACACAACTCGGCAACGCCAAGATGTCAACCGCCAGACAACACTACAAAATTGGGCTGTTCCCCAGAACCCTCCCGGAGGAGTGGCCTCTTTTTAGGCCCCGGTTTAGGTACTGGTCCCAGAAATTGCCTTTTGTGTCGGCTGGACTGGTTGACTATCTTTGGAGTGCCAAATTGCTGATGTCAGCACTGCGGGCCGCAACGACGGACAGAGATAAGAGAAACCGAGATTCACGCACAGCCAGTGTTGGTAACGCTGGTCGGAAAACCCTGCTGGCCGGAACACCACCAGAGATGACTTCAAATCACCAAGGGAGTTACTACAATAGATACACAAAAGGATGAACAAGGGAAGCATAAAGTGAATTAAGGCTTGTTTGTTTAAACCAAATTGAGTAATTATTTATGTAGCAATAAGAGTCGAAGGTTTTACTAAATAATAATAAAAAGAGGGAATTATGATAATGTTGGTAATTATCAAAATAACCTAACCCAAAAGAGAGGAAAAATAATAAAAATCAAAGTATGAAGAGACAGGATTGAAACACGGTAGAAGAAGCAGGCCGCAGTAGGGGGTTTTCACCACAAGGGGGGGCGTACTCCTTCTCGTGCTTTGCCTGGGTAAACAGAACACTTGATTCAAATTCAAAATTCAAAACTTGTTTAAATTTAAAATTTAAAACAAGCAGGAAAGAATTAAAAAGGGAAATCAGAATTATATCCTATAATAGCTAATAAGGTAAAGCATCATTAATAACTATAAAATAATCAAAAGGGGAAGATGAGATAGATGCACAATTCAAAACAGAGTGAAAGGAGGAAAAGCGTGATGCCGACTTAGTGAGGAAGGCCACAGGGTGGCGCTGTTTCCTCAACATGGATGTCAGTGGCTGACAGGCAAACACGACGTAAATTTACACTGGTTTAAAACCAAATTAAAATAAGCGTGAAAGGAGATTGAGAAATCAGGATAAAATTTTATAATAATTACAATAACAGTGAAGTGTCATCAATGATTATAAAATAATAACAAGAGAAAAAGTAGAAATAAAACAATCCAAAACAGAATTTGAAACGAGAGAAAAGGAGCGTTGAGTGAACCGACTTGGCGGGGGGGCAGCCACTAGGACTTCCTACCAAGTGGGCTCACGATAGGCTGGGATTCCCTTAAGTGTCACCGTCCCACAGGTGGGACGTTTGTCACTATATATTTAAAACAATAATATCTTAGTAAAAACCTAAAGAAATATTGACAAACTATATATCATTTGAAAGCTTAATATCTCTAGTTTTCATATATGGTGGCTGTTTTCTAAAATAAATTACAGATGAGCAGTAATTTATCAATTTGCAACAAGAATATTTCATATTCATTAGGCGTGTTTAGGCTTTTATTTTGAAATAGCAATAAACATTAAAAATTATGAAAGATTGGTAGAAACCTCAGTTTGTTTTCATAAAATATGAATAATTATATTTTTACATTAAATAATTTCATTTGGATTGTTGAAATTTCATAATTTTTTTCTGTTTCATTTTTAATCATTTCTACACTTCTACAATAATCTGGAAAATGTCTGGAAAAAAACAAGACCAACCATAGGTCTATATTCCAAAGCATTCTTGAATTACAACCATTTAAGTTTGGATAATGATTTTTATGTCTATGCGAAAAAAGGGGGGGTGACAGTTAAGGGGTTAATCCAAGTTTTAATTCAAATCTTGTTTGACCAAACTTAGAGTAAATGTACCAGTCAAAAGCAGGAAAATTGTCTAACACAAAATAATATTCGCACAAGCAAAGCTATAAATGCAAATAATTATTGAGAATTTAGACAGGCTAATTAACAGGGAAATGCATTCAGCAGTAACGAGAGCATTAAACGGCCACGAGATGGCGTAATTGTGCTCATGCATGCTGATGTCAGAAGGCGGGGTGTAATTTGAGACTTCTAAATACCTAAAGGAGCGCCCTCTGGTGTTTAGCAAGCGGAATTACAACCGACTTTAATGTGATTCAAATTAAGAGCTTTCAGCTCGCATTGTGCTGATTTCCTGCAATAAATCACAAATGAACAAACAGATCTCTGTGGATCTTTTCGGTGCTATAGTGCACAAGAGCGTGAAACAGGATTTCTTCGCTGTGAAAACATGCGGATGTGAAACAACAGGAATTTTCGTCTGTTGTTACTCACATAAACATTTTTATGTATTAGATTTACATTTAAATGTATCAGATCTTTAATTGGGTAGCTAAACCAATTTTGACCAGGAGTTTACCGTTTTTGTTGAATATCACTGGGTTAACCACGCATTCATTATGTAAGTAAGGCCTTTTACCACTGAACAGAGGAAACTCGCTCTCGATCAGATTTACGTCTTGCTCTGATAAAGAGATTCTCGTCTTAATCAGGCGTTTACATAATATTAACATGTACCAGCTGTAAAGAGTTTGCTTCGTCTTTACAGGGACAGGTATAATATTATGAACTGCAGTTTAATTTAGCAATTAACAGTGTTCACATGTTAAACATATTTCACAGTGTCAATTTGCTTAACTGAGATCGGCTTCGTGCCGATCAGTTCTTCAGTGGGTTGCGTTGCGCGACTTTCACTGGAGCGCGCATAAAAAAAATAAAAAAAAATTAATACACAATATACTCATAGATTGAAACTGAATTTGCTCATAAAACAAAGTTTGAAATGCGTCGCGTTCTCCGCCAAACATGTAGCGACAATGAGTCTTACATTGAATTAGCTCAAATTATATATAGGGAATTTTAATAATTAATCATGAATATGATTAATATACTGCATATTACAGTTAAATTATCGAAGTTGAAAATAGATCGATTGTATATATGAATGATCAATCACAACGAATTATAATTCTTCATTTATATATCAATGGTCCCTTTCCAGATCGATTATATGAGATAACCTTTAATGGAATTAATTTAGTTATCGAACAATCTGTTTGTCCAGCAAACGGCCGTAAGATTAACTTATCAACTTCTCAACAAGGTTATCCCTTCCTTATAATTCCAAAAAGCTATTTTCTGGCCATGAAAATTCACCTTCTTGTTATTATAAAATTTAGGTTACTGAAATTGTAACGAATTGTAAAGCTTTGTAGCTAGGATCAAACACTTCATTGACTTTATACAAATGAGCAAGATTGGACAATTAGCAATCAAGAATATAATGGTTTTAATAAAATTAAACTACGGATACAGAATTCTACATTTCACACGGAATATATGTGTATACACTCGAAACAAACAAACGAAAAACATTACAAACACGAATTAAAATAGGATGAGAGAGGGAGAGAAAACGATATATATATATATATATATATATATATATATATATATATATATATATAGAGAGAGAGAGAGAGAGAGAGAGAGAGAGAGAGAGAGAGAGAGAGAGAGAGAGAGTGAAACTAACGGTCAGGATGAGAGAGATCACCGGGGTGATCGCAGCATGGCAAAAATCACAGACATCATAACCCTTAGAGAGACAACAAGGAATCACAAAGATCAAATCCCCTGAATGGGGTAAACAGATCTTAAAGCATTTAGATCGATAGGAATTACGATACTTGCATGATTCTTCGTGTGGCTGAGAACCAAAGCGTGTGTGTGGGTGTCTCTGTCCTCGTGTCACGCGTTCACGTGGTCTTTCAGAGCGAGGGAGCGCGTTAGTTTGAATGTCCTTTGAGGTGCAGTTGCTGGTTGGTTCAAAGAGTCTCTTTAAAGTCGAAGTTGCTGATTACATTCATTTCGCTGAAAGTGAACGTAGGAAAGTCCGAAGACGAAAATAAAGAAAGATTAAAGAAAAAGGAGAAACACTGCGTAAAGCTCCCTAAGGAGCCATGGCACGGAAACCTCTCACAGGGAAAAAGCTCTGTCCAGAAACTTCTGTGTCAGTCTCTTATGGAGAGGAAGGGTTCACGGCTGCTTCGCATACGTGAACCAATCATCTTAGAGTATCTCGAGCGGGAAAGTTTTTCTTTGTCCTGCAAGGATGATTTGTGACGGTATGAAATTTTGGTCATTTCTAACCAGAAAGATTGTACACACAGAACAATACATTTTACTGTAATATCCTATGTATGACTGGTTTGGTCAAAACAAGACGGTCAAACAGGTACCAAGAATGGCCGGAAAGAGTAGAAGAAACATAAAGTTACATTCATATGCAGAGCTATGGTTCCCTTGGAATCCCTTTTGGGGTCATAAAGTTTTATGACCTAGCAAGAGGGAGAGGCACAGAATTTGATCCTGTTAGGTATTCTTTCTTTAGAAATACACTTAAGATTCAAAGTTACAGAACAGTCTCAAATTTAATCTATAGAATAAGACAAAACTAATTAGATATGCATGCATACAGGAAGGTTAGATACAATTCTGTGTTATATATATTAAGGATATTTCTATCCTAAGTTGCACACAAGGGACGTCTGTGTGCGTGTGTGTGTAAGTTCATCCCGTGGTTGGCGGGTGGTGAACTTTTTTTGCTCATCCCCTGCGGGCGATTGTGTGTGCGTTTTTGAATGGACAATGTGGAAGTGACAATGTTCGTCTTGTTATCGTCATGTTATCGAAGGGAAACCCTGGGGAGTTCTCCGCGTGATCTTGAGCCAAAGCGGCCTTTTGGTCATATGCCTTTTGGTCACATGTGGTAAAACCGGACACTGCTTTGTCCATTAGTAATTTAATCAACTGGCAGAACTGGCCATCTGCTTGCGGCTACAATGCCCTTACATTAAAAAGAGCCATGTTCATTTCTGTTTATTTTGTTTCCATAAGTGATATTATGCTGGTAGTGGGAATTTTCAGTAAATTGTTCATATTTATTCCCACTGTGTTTTTTTTAGTAATAGTGTGACAAACTGATATAATAGGTTTAATAAGATCAACAGAAGTGCATTGGATGGGTAGTCACGTTGAAATATGTTGTTCGATATGATGTGCAAGCATGTGGGAGCCCCTGTGATTTGGATGCGGCCATCCCACCTAAAAAGTGCTGGACGGCCCCAAAACAAATCAAAATTATTGATAAAAATGACATTGCAATTTTCGCATGTCATTTTTAACCATGAGTTCAAGGAAAGCAGACGACTAAATTTTTCAATACCCCTTTTATAGGCAGGAAGTGGACCTGAGATAGCTATATTTTTCCCAGTATTAGTGAGAGAGACTATCAGCATTTTAAAATGTTCCTTTAAAGTCTCAGATTCACGACATGAGGTGTCATTGCTGCCAATGTGCACTATCACGGTGTTTGCATTTACATGTTTCCCAAGCACATCAGAGAGTTTTGTGTTTATGTCCAGTACCTTAGCTCTGGGAAAACAGTGGACTGCTGCTTTACTTCCATGGGAAGGGAGCGACAGTCCCCGGATGATAGAGTCACCAATCACCACAGAAGAGACAGGCGATGGCAGTGAAAGTGGAGGAGATGTAGGAGGTAGAGCAACAGGAGCTTGGTCACGAATGGAAGGTGAGTCTTGAATCAATACCTCAAAACGATTCGCCAGCTTTAATTCCTGAGATGGCCGCGTTCCACCTATTCCATGTTTTCCAACGCCAACCACCCGTTTCCATTTATATTCCTTTGAGCATGGTGTTGAACAGGAATCAGTTGAGCTTCTCATAACCGGGGCAGTAGCGTCAGAGATCAGTGGTGGTAAAAGTTCCTCTACCGATCTTGAACCGGGAGAGTTGATGCGAGAAGTGACGAGTTTTGTACACCCATGCCAGCAGATCCAATTAATACAGTAGAATTAAAAGTATCTTGTATTTTTGAAGCTTCATTTAGACTAAGGTAGAGCTAAGTGGAGGTGTACATTAATTTCAAACGCAACAGCACATTAACCTGTCAGTGCCATTCGCTGGACATTTCATTTTCAAACTGTCATAATATGTACAACAACCAATGTAACAAAACATTGCCAAATTCACATTCATCTATTTCAAATGAAACTGAACGCACTTTTAGTGATACTCACTGGACATTTCACTTTGAAAGTGTCGTGAAATTAGCAAGAAGCACAGTAATATTATATTGCATAAATGTCGCCACATGCACGTTTTTCCATGGGTTGATTTGGTTTATTCAGCTTGTATATAGTGAGTTGTTGTAGCCTATATTTTTGCCAGTTGTAGTTGTAGTTTGCATTTTAACCTATGCTGTCGCCCAGTAGATGCTAGCTAGTTTGAAACCAGGTGTTAGAGTATATTTATTGATAATGTTATATTTGCCATAAATTGTTTCCCTTCAATCTCCCCAGCAAAAAAAGTTATTTTGTTCCCTTTTCCAACCATTGAAATATGATTCCATCCTCACAATATCCAAAGCTTGATTTACCAAAACACTCGTCTACCCATCAAACTTCAGTATTCCATCCACTCAAATCATCCCCCCAAAACCCACCCTTTGCAAGCATTACAAACCACATGGGATTTCAGTCTCTCTTTAAAGCTTAACGCCTCTGGGAGCCACGCTCTTTTCCATGTGACATTTTTACATTCCAGGGGAAGATGGCAATGACAATTTCATTTTTTTCCCCCCTGTATTTTCTTCCCACTTTCTATCACCTGTGAGGGTTTGCATTACAATTATGTACACAGAGACACAAATGCATGCTTGTAATAGGATAAGAGAAAGACAATAAATATATAAAAATGACATTTAACTGCACATGTGTGATTGAAAAATAATGAAAAAAGGTTAATGTTTCCTGGCATCAAATTATGTTTATCACACTTTTTTTGTTTCCTTTATTGTTTTAACACGTAAAAGCATCACAACAACAATATACAAAATTTTTTAATTAAAAACACATTTACACATGCAACATTAGGGCAAAGACAATGAGCAACTTATTGGATAATTCATTTCGGAATGTGTAGTTTACTGTGTTGTGAGAATTAAAAATGCAAGTCACAAATCTTACTGTGATGTTCATAAAAGTTCTTTACTGGTTCTCTACCTACCTTTAGGCAGCTTTTTAAACAGTTTCAACCAAAGCTAAGTGGAATGCAATCGAACTTTGAGAGACTATACAAACAACCTTAAAACACCTTCTCTCAGTCTTACCAGACTTTTAAAAGTACGCCATGGCAACAAGATAATGTGCCCTGCACTGCAATATGCCACACAAAATCAACACAGCTGAAAATAAAGAAACTGGCTTTTGTTTACTGTTCAAGTGTGTCAATTACAAAATATCACATTAATAACAGAGGTCACAACGTGTCCTCTCAAACTGGTTTAGTTGAAAGAGGTACCTTTATGATTATTGTTCCAGATCTAAACATTTATGTTGTGTTTTAAAGAGGTCTGTGATCCCTTTGGCCAATAGCCCATCGGTTGACATTATTTTCTCCTGTTTTTAATGATTGTCTACTCAGTTCCCTTTCGAAGGGAACTCAACAATACGTCAACGACGTTATGGGGAACGCCTCAGGTGTGACAGGTGTCTGAAATCACTATCAAATCACGTCAATCATATTGACCGGCGACAGCCCGTGAATCATTAGCGTGAATGATTAACGTGCGACCTGGAAGTATAAAGGGGCGCCTTGCACACATGACAAACCATCTCATCGTCTTCAGGGACTGTCTGTTTGAAAACGCTACTCAATGAAACGGTAAGAAAATTAAATGTACAGCACACGAGTGTGCTTTTCCTGCCTGGGAGAAGAGCGCGCACGGGAGATTCTCGAGGGAATCCTCTGTGTGAACTGTGAGCGTTTTTCTTTTAAAACGCTCGCTCTCGTCTGGCCCTCTTCTCGAGTGAAGGGGGTTCAACGTCTGGTTCTCGTGGTCCCGCTCGTGCCGAGGCAGAGCGGCGACTTGCATCATGGGCTTCCAGATAGAGCTCGTCGATCATCTTGAGAGTGCTGTAAACCTCTCAGATGATTCGACGGCTGACGAGGGCGAACTGCAGGTCGATGACGAGGATTTTTCACCGACGGTTTCCTGCAGTTGCTGCTCTTCAGGACGAGCAGGAGATGGCTGAGGAGGTTTATAATCAGGTAGATCATGAACCCTCTCAGCCACCCTGCCCCGTGTATGCAGGTCTGGTGGATGTTGTGGAGCGCGCCGCCAACAGGCTGTAGCTGCCATAGCAACGCGCTAGAGGAGAGACCGCTCGCGGTAGGCTCGGCGATCGGTTTCTCCCCGGCCATACACCACCAGCTCAGGTGAGCCTTCCATTCCTTCCTGATCTTCACACGGAGATCGAGAGGGCATGGAAGAGCCCATACTCTGCCCGTATTCACTGACATCAGCGGGTTAATTTCGCTGATGTTGATGGGATCGCAGAGCATGGGTATGTGTCGAGGCCGCCCATTTGACGAGTCGTTTGCAAACTATCTCGTGTCTGGGCAGGCGTCGACACTGAGAGCTCCAACTCTGCCATCCAAACCGCTAAAGACAACAGCGCGTTTGAATGGCAGAGCATACACGGCAGCAGTTCAGGCTGGTGCTTCCCTGCACACCATGGCGGTGCTGCAGGCATACCGGGCCGACCTGCTGCAGGATCTCGACCAGGGGGCAGGGATGTCCCCTGAGGCGGTTACTGAGCCGCGCCGAACCATGTCTCTTGCGCTCCGGGCCACCAAACAAACTGTTGCCACGATCAGTCGGTCGATGGCGGCGATGGTGGCCACGGAGAGACATCTTTGGTTAAACCTGGCCGACGTTGAGGAGAAAGAGAAGGCCTTTCTCCTCGATTCGTCGGTTTCGCCCTCTGAACTCTTTGGCCCCTCCGTGGAGGCGGGGCTTGGGAAGTTCAGGGAGGCGAAGGCGCGCTCAGCTGCTTTTAGGAAAAAACCTGCATACCGCTGAGATCCGGTTCCACGCCCAGGCAGGCGGGAGGGCCTGGCCCTTCACGGTCTGAGGACCGTAGACAGGGCCAGAGAGCCAGTGTCGCCTCTCGTGCGCCCCCTCTTTGGAGGAACAGGGCGCAGGAAAGGCGTGACTCCCGCTAGAAGAGGGATCTGAGGGAGGTTATCCAGCACAAGCGCATACAGCGTTGCTGATGGATAATCTCCCCGGAGGGCTTCATTAAAAAGAGAAATCCAGCCCTCTCCTCTCTTCTGACTCCCCAGACGTGCATTACATCAGGCCTGGCGCTGGGCCTATGATAAGAACGATGTTCCAATGGCCCGCCTAGGCTTGGTTAGTAGAAACGCCTCTTTCAGGCATGTAAAGTGGTGGACCCCAGGTTCATAAAGAACTATCTGGCGAGTCTTCACTCCGCACGCCGCAGGTGAGCTGTCTGGTCTTTTCAAGAGTCAATTTTTGTGAATTAAAATTCCGAAATGTATCTCTCTACAGACCTCGTTCCCTGTATAGAGCTATGGGGTCATGTCATTTGCTATGTCATCAGGTAATAAGGTAAGAGAAGTTTCCTGGATTATTAGGGCCCTGAAGTTCCCCATTAGGTGGCCAGAACGATAACTATGTTAGCCTTCGGGCTGTTAGCCACCTCAGGGTAGAGTAGTTGGTCTCTCTCTTAGAATTTTTTACTTAGAGTGTTGACTGACGCTAGAGCTTCAGATAGATCTTATGTCCGGCCCACGGGTCCGTTTGACTTCTTCCTGAGTATTTCGCCCCTTGAGCTCTGTTTGGGTTTTCATTAGGCTGAGCGATCATGCAGCCCTTTGTATGGAATAATACAGACTATATTCTTTAGTAAGGCTGTGGCTCCTCCGAGCCCTCAGATAGATCTATGCCTGCAGGCTGGCCCTCATCAGGGCCGCCTCTGTAGCTGGCCTAGGCTGTGCCAGGGATAATAGAAGTGCTCTGCTAAAATTTAGCATTGCTTCCTCTGAACCTTCACTTTGTGAATGTAGGTTTCTAGCATCCCTGTATAAACAGCCTCCTCCCATGGGAGTCGTTAGGCCAAGGCCCGCCTCCTTCTCTGCATTCTGGGGTGACTAGAGTAATGCAGCATGGTGCAGAGGATGGTTTGTAAGGACATGGTAGGCCTCAAACAGGCCTCCGTGGTATATATGTCTTTATTGAGCAGGGTTAGGCCGTCTTTCGCTTCACGAAGAAGACTGGGTTTCCTGCCCGACCCTGCCATGCAGAACTGGCCTACGGATTTAGGCCGCCAGTTTAGGCTTCACTCACCTCGCTGAGCTACTGCTCGAGCGCTAGGTTGTAGGTGGATGGCTTTCATTCAAGCCCCACTCCCCTAGGTTGGGCACAGATAAATTTCTGTCACCCCTAGAGCCGCTGGCAGGCCCGGACCCTGGTAACCTCAGGGTGAGGTGTGAGTATCCCCCTGTGATACAGGGTAGGTCTGAGCACTTCACTCCCAGTTCTGTTTATCCTACCTCGCACCACTATGGCTCGGGTCGAGTATGAAGTAAGCTTCACTTCTTCTTTGGTCGAAGTACGCTCCCCTGAAGCCAGAGCATTGCCCTGAGCTGACGCCCATGCATAGATGGTAGGCCCCTGACTAATGGGGCCTCCGTTGAGGCAGAGTGGCATATGTTGTACTCCCCTTGTTTTAAGGGTGCTAGCTTTTTTGCGGAGTACACTGCCATGGGCAATGTGATTAGGCACCAGGATGCTGTAGGCGCTGCGTAAACAGCTTTGCTGCCAACGAAGGCTGCGCCATTAGGTAGTAGGCCTCAGCAGGCCTCCTTGATTGGACAGCCCCCTAGAGGGCACTGTAGGCCAGCTCACTTTAAGTGGTTGGCCTTGGTGGTTCGGGCAGTTGACTCACTGATGGGTAGTAGGCCTTAAACAGGCTTCCTCGGAGGTGAGTCCCAACATTGTGGGACATACCTTATAGCGCTACTGGGAGCCCATTAGTAAATTATGCTTGTGTAGTATGGTTCCCAACAGTGTACTTTATAGCAGAATATGACTTGCTATTAGCTAGTAGGCCCGACCAGGCCTCCCTGATAGGCGAGTCCCCAGCTGGCTGGCCTTAGCAGGCCACCTTATACTATCACCCGGACTCAGGGCTCAAAGCTAACAGTGGTTATCAGGTAGTAGGCCACTCAGGCCTCCCTGAAGGTGAATTCCCACTTAAGATGGTTATCAGGTAGTAGGCCTCAGCCGGCCGCCCTGAAGGCGAATTCCCACTTAAGTTGGCTATCAGGTAGTAGGCCTCTCTGGGCCTCCCTGAATGTGAGCTCCCAAATATTGTGGCTGTCAGGTAGTAGGCCGCTCTGGGCCTCCCTGAATGTGAGCGCCCAAATATTTTGGGTGTCAGGTAGTAGGCCTCACCAGGCCTCCCTGAAGGTGAGTTCCCACATGCTGTGATTATCAGGTAGTAGGCTCCTCCAGGCCTCCTTGAATGAGTACGGTCAGGTAGTAGGCCTCACCAGGCCTCCCTGAAGGTGAGCTCCCCACATACTGTGGTTGTAAGGTAGCAGGCCTCACCGGGCCTCCCTGAAGGTGAGTTCCCACGTACTGTGGTTATCAGGTAGTAGGCCTCTCTTGGCCTCTCTGAAGGTGAGCACCCCACATACTGTGGTTTTCAGGTAGTAGGCCTCTCTGGGCCTCCCTGAAGGTGAGCACCCCACTTACTGTGGTTATCAGGTAGTAGGCCTCACGGGCCTCTCTGAAGGTGAATTCCCACTTACGTTGGCTATCAGGTAGTAGGCCTCTCCGGGCCTCCCTGTAACGTTCCCTAGTGGTGCTGGGTTTATGAAGCTAGTGGTCTCTTGCTTTCAGTTTCAGCTAGCCTTAATAGGCAGCTGCTGAAGGCGAGCTTGCGCCCTGGCTCGCTAAAGTGTTCATTCTCTGCTATTGGTTCCCTCCCGGAACTTTTTCTGCCTACAGCCTGGTTTGCCTACCAGGCAGACCTGTGCTCCCCTCACCGAGGGTCTCTATGAGCATGCGGCTTCCTGAGTCTGGTCAGACGGTCGTAGGCCTCTCGTGAGGCCTCCCAGTTAGATCAGCCCTTAGGCCTTCACAGGCCTCCTCAGTGTTTTGAAACACAGACACTGGGTTGATCCGTGGATCGAGTAGAGAAACTCCCCTCGCTAGCAAGGGTTGGAAAGCACTATGCTGAGTCATACTCTCCGGGATATCCCGTCTCTGAGATCCGGGCCGAGTGGTTCACTGCCAGCTTCGCAGTCCCTCGGGTTGGATGCCTTTCTTAAGGCTTTGTTGTCCAGAGGCTCTGTCTTCAGACAGACAGGATTTGGCCAGACTAGTGTCTATGTACTGGCGCCAGGTCAGGCCGTCCTGGTGGCATTTCGGGGTGAGTACGTTCCCCTGAATAGTGACTGGCTGGGGTTCCTTCGGGTTCCCTAGCCACATTCCCTAGAAGGGACCCCTTCTAATCGGAAGCTGTGGTTCCAGGCCCGGAGCCGGCCCAGGTAGACCTTTTATTTAACCATGTTTATGAAGGTTTTTCTGTGAGGCTGTAGCTTGGGCTATGACCGTAGGGAATGCTGTCACTGACAGCCCAGTGTGACCTGAGGGTGAGTGGTTCTAGCGTTTCATTTGAAGTTGCTGGTTCTGAGAGTTGTCACTGCCACTTGGCATGCACTCCCCTTAGCATGGCGGAGTTGGTATATCGTTCCCCATAACGTCGTTGACGTATTGTTGAGTTCCCTTCGAAAGGGAACGTCTCAGGTTACGACTGTAACCTATGTTCCCTGAGAACAGGGAACGAGACAATACGTCTCCCTGCCATGCCTCGGGGCTTGCCTACCGTACAGTCCCTTCAGACGATAAGGTGATTTGTCATGTGTGCAAGGCGCCCCTTTATACTTCCAGGTCGCACGTTAATCATTCACGCTAATGATTCACGGGCTGTCGCCGGTCAATATGATTGACGTGATTTGATAGTGATTTCAGACACCTGTCACACCTGAGGCGTTCCCCATAACGTCGTTGACGTATTGTCTCGTTCCCTGTTCTCAGGGAACATAGGTTACAGTCGTAACCTGAGACGTTCTTTACAAGAATGGCTGCAACTTGCACTGCCAAGACACTGAAACACATTGATAGACACTGAAAAATATACATTATGATGCTGCCAAAATTACAATAATAATCACAAGAAATAAAATTACAAAGGTATTTTTTTTTTTTTTGTCCCACCCTCTCTCATGCTCTGTCATCCACAGTCTGGGTTTCATTTTGGGTCCCTGTTGCCCTGCAAGCTCCTTTTGTAGTAAGTCTGTGACCACTGCATATGATGTCACTTGGTTCAGAGTCCTAAAAGAACCATCGAAATGCTTCCCCGTTGTTTACCGGTGTTCTCTAGAGAAAACACAAAAGGAAAGTATAGAGAATCAACCCCACATTAGTTAATGCATTAAACTTTGCTATATTTCACCCTATTGCTACATTAATTAAAATGTTTACCAGAAAGTCAAAAGTCAAATAAGTCTCTTTGCTCATTAGCTTATTCAATCTGCAACTGACAATATAGAAGATAATGAATCCTACATCTTGTTAGGTTTTTGTCCTGATGTCTCCTGCTTGAGTATTCATATGAAGAAATCAATTTCTTTCTCAAAACAGGGCATACAGTAACAAATTCCCTCCTTAACTGCACAATTAACCACACTGCCCAATTGTACTGGGTAGGGAAGACCACAGGGTAGAAAGAGTAAAGGGTAAAGATGAGCCTTTTCTTTTGTTGTTTTTAGGTGAACCATACAGAAAATAGAGCATGTGACAGAAACGTCTCGGTTACGTATGTAACCCTCGTTCCCTGAGTACAGGGAACGGAGACGTGTCGTCGGGGGAGTTCCCCTGACGAATTGGGATCACGCTAGGGAGACCAATTGCCTTCGAGTGAATTAAAACGAGCCAATGAAAATTGGCATGCAAGATTTGCATTCCGCGACCCGCCTACCAGCGCGGGTATAAAAGGCGGAAGTAAACATTGCGCAATGCTTTTCGCTGAGGAGCCGAACGGTGTCCAGTCCTCCGCGAAGGTACAGCAACATGGCGAAGGGACGACACGTCTCCGTTCCCTGTACTCAGGGAACGAGGGTTACATACGTAACCGAGACGTTCCCTTTCGTCCTGGGAACTCCGACGTGTCGTCGGGGGAGTTCCCCTGACGAATTGGGATCCCTAATAACACGCCATGGTGCTGGCCCCTTCCAGCGCCAAGCTAAGCTACCCTGCAGCAGTTTCCAGAAATTTTGCAGGAGCTAGCTAGGGAATCACACTGCTGTTCCGCAAGACCCAATCAGTGGACATGGATAACACTGGGAAGCATGCCCTAACCCGTAATAAAAACGGGAAGGGAACGCTGCGGAAGCCCAGACTACCTGAGGAAGGCCTGGAATACACATATGTACTAGCCCAGTGGGATAGTGAACATATGGCAGTCCCTGAGGTAGTCCCAATATGAAGGAAGTGGGAGCGTACTCAACAGGGACGACAGAATGAGTCTGTCAAGGGGAAGACACGGCTGAACTGCACGTGGTATCATGGGTCACCGTGGAGACCACTGGAAAACACCCAGTCTACTAGCAACTCCTAATAGAGGTAGCAGACCTGGCGCCGGGCGGTCTGCCACGCCTGGGACCGGAGGGGTGATGGAGGAACTCACGAGGCTCAGCGATGTAGGGCGCCAACGGAGCAAAAGACGCACGTATCCGGCCGAGGCACGGAGTGGAGTAGCAAGCCGACACAACCTATTCCCTCGCACCACTGGCCGTAGCGAGTACTCCGGAGGAAACAGGTTCTACACGTAGGCTATAGAACCTAGCGAACATGTTCGATGTCGCCCAGCCCGCAGCTCTACAAATGTCTGTCAGCGAGGCGCCTTGAGCCAAAGCCCAGGAAGCGGCAACACCTCTAGTAGAGTGAGCACGCAACCTGGGAGGACAAGGCTCACCCAGAGACTCATACGCTCGGGTGATAGCATCCACTCCCCAGTGGGCTAACCTCTGCTTGGAGACGGCCTTCCCCTTCTGCTGGCCTCCGTAACAGACAAAGAGCTGATCTGAGGTTCTGAAGCTTTGCGTTCTGTCAATATAAACCCGCAGAGTGCGGACGGGACAGAGAAAAGCTAGGGCTGGGTCTGCCTCCTCCTGGGGCAGCGCTTGCAGGTTCACTACCTGGTCCACGAAGGGAGTGGTAGGAACCTTGGGCACATATCCGAGCCGGGGTCTCAATACAACATGAGAAAGGGCCCGCCCGAATTCTAGGCACGATTCGTCGACCGAAAAAGCCTGCAAATCCCCGACCCTCTTGAAAGAGGCCAAAGCTAACAAGAGCGCTGTCTTGATGGACAGGAAATTAAGCTCTACAGTCAGCAAGGGCTCAAAGGGAGGACTTTGAAGAGCTCTAAGTACCAGAGCTAGGTCCCAAGAGGGTACAGAGTGCAAAACGCGAGGTGGATTTAACCTCCTAGCACCCTTAAGGAATCTGATGACCAGGTCGTGCTTCCCCAAGGACTTACCTTCGACTGCATCGTGATGTGCGGCTATTGCGGCGACATACACTTTGAGAGTGGAGGGGGACAGCCTCCGGTCCAACCCATCTTGCAGGAAGGAAAGCACGACTCCGATCGGGCAAGTTCGGGGGTCCTCCCGACGGGAGGAGCACCAATCGACGAACAGGTTCCACTTCAACGCATAGAGGCGCCTCGTAGAGGGGGCTCTAGCGGAAGTGATGGTGTCTACCACTGCCTGTGGTAGACCACCTAGAACCTCCGCGTCCCGTTCAGAGACCAGACATGGAGTTTCCAGAGGTCTGGACGCGGGTGCCATAGAGTGCCCCGTCTCTGAGAAAGAAGGTCCTTCCTCAGAGGGATCGGCCAAGGAGGGGCTGTCGCGAGGAGCATGAGTTCCGTGAACCAAGTCCTGGTGGGCCAATACGGCGCCACTAGAAGGACCTGCTCCTCGTCCTCCCTGACCTTGCACAAAGTCTGTGCAAGAAGGCTCACTGGGGGAAATGCATACTTGCGCATGTCCCGGGGCCAGCTGTGAGCCAGGGCGTCCGTGCCGAGGGTTCCCTCGGTCAGGGAGTAAAACCACTGGCTATGGGTCGTGTCTGGAGAAGCAAACAGATCTACCTGTGCGACTCCGAAGACACTCCAAATCAGCTGGACCGCCTGGGGATGGAGTCGCCATTCTCCTGGCAGGGGAGGCAACCGTGAGAGCTCGTCTGCCACACGGTTGAGCTCCCCTGGAATGTGAACGGCACGAAGCGACCTCAGATGCTTCTGACTCCATAGGAGGAGGTGGGAGGCGAGTCGCGACATACGACGGGAGCGTAGACCACCTTGATGGTTGATGTACGCAACGGCCGCAGTGCTGTCCGTGTACGTGTACGTACGTGCCTGTGTCTGAGAAACCCCTTGAGGCGACGCAGGGCTAGACGTACTGCTTGCAACTCTAGGCAGTTGATGTGCCAATGCAGTTGAGGCCCCGTCCACAGACCTGAACTGCATGCCCGTTGTACGTGGCCCCCCACCCGGTGGCAGAGGCATCTGTGAAAACCACAGTATGCCTGGAAACCTGGACTAGGGGCACTCCGGCCCGTAGAAACGCAGGATCTGACCACGGGTAGAAGGTTTGGCGACAGTGCGGGGTCACTTTGACCCGGAACGTGCCGCTGTGCCACGCCCACCTCGGGACTCGATCGTGGAGCCAGCACTGAAGCGGTCTCATATGTAACAGGCCGAGCGGCGTTACTGCGGCTGCCATATGCCCCAGGAGCCTCTGAAATTGTTTTCATTGTTTCGCTGTCCTGCCTCGAAAAGACCTGAGGCAGGTGAGCACTGACTGGACGCGTTCCTCCGTGAGGCACGCAGTCTGGGCGACCGAGTCCAGCTCCATACCGAGATAAGAGATCCTCTGTATGGGGCAGAGTTTGCTCTTGTCCCAGTTGACCTGAAGCCCCAACTGGCTGAGGTGTCCCTGTGATCGCACAACACATCTCGCGAGTGAGCTAGAATGAGCCAGTCGTCGAGATAGTTGAGAATGCGAACGCCTTGTTCTCTCATAGGAACGATGGCCGCCTCCGCGACTTCCGTGAAGACACGAGGCGACAGGGCCAGCCCGAAGGGTAAGACCTTGTACTGATACGCTCAACCCTCGAAAGCAAACCGAAGAAACGGTCTGTGTCGAGGGAGAATCGAGACGTGAAAGTACGCGTCCTTCAGGTCGATCGCTGCAAACCAATCCTGGGGACGGATGCACTCGAAAATGCGCTTCTGCGTAAGCATTTTGAACGGGAGTTTGTGCAGGGCCCGATTCAAAACACGCAGGTCCAGGATTGGCCGTAACCCACCGCCTTTCTTGGGTACAATGAAGTAGGGGCTGTAAAACCCAGACCTCATCTCGGCAGGAGGAACCGGCTCGATCACGTCCTTCGCCAGCAGGACATCGATCTCTTTCCTCAAGACAGGGGCGTCCACCGACCGCACACGGGTGAAGTGGACGCCCCTGAACTTGGGAGGCCGGCGTGCAAACTGAATTGCATAGCCGAACCGGACGGTGCGGATGAGCCATCGGGACAGACCCGGAAGCGTTTTTTAGCCAGGCTTCCAGATACGGTCTCAACAAACCCACCCGAACCACCGGCGTACCCGCGGAGGGGCAGCGAGGTGGAAGGCAGGGACCTGGCCCTGGTGGCACTGTAGCGACCAAGAGGGGGGTCTGGGCGTTTTAACTTGACACCAACCTGCTTCCACCTGAGGGCAGACGACATAGAAGGCCCGTGGGCATTCTGCTGCGGGCTGCCCGGTGGCGAAGGGAGGGGGAGAGACGAAGAACGAGGCCCTGACTCCTCGTGTCCTGGTCTCTGCGCCTCCGGGCCCAGCTGCAGACCGGAGCGACGCAGCCGAGACTGCATCACTGCTATCTGCAAGCTAGGGAGAGGGGAACGGGAGTGGTGCAGCTCGGGGGCGGCACGCACTGCCATTCTGACCCTCTCGGACGGAGGAAACTGGTCTTATTATACTGCCAGTCTCGACCTCGACCTAGTCCTGGTTTCCCCTCACCCAGCGAGAGACGAGAGTGACAAGGCTGTAGCCCTCACTGCCATCTGAGCGCTGGGGCCCGTGAACGACTCAGAGGAAATGGACTGCTCAAACTTTGGGTACCGCTGATTAATGGATAACCAGCGGCGGAACAGAAGCGAAATTCTCCACCCGGCCCTCCCCCGGGGGAAGGAGTGGTGATGGCACGCACTCCCAAAGAGCAGATCGTCACATACTCTGGGTCGCTCCTCTCAGGGTTGTTTCCCTTTGCTGGGGGAAAACAAACTCAGAGCGGGCTGGTTTTAAGGTGCTTCTGGACCACCAGTGTGGACATCGTCTAACCGAGGGCCAGCGCTGTGACTAAACACGGTCAGTCACTAAGCACAGCTCAACCCCGAGTTAGAACTACGCACGTGCAGTGGTAGCGAGAGAGGAAAAACTTCTGCAGATTTAGGCATGTTTGGCTTGCCATACTGGCACCAAAATGCTTCCATACTGCCAAGATTCTTCACACATCCAGGCACTTTAGAACAGCCCAGGAAAGTGTGGCTGTTAAGTCTGAATCTTCAGCATGAGAAACACACCATTATAGTAGGAACTCAGCATCATTTTCAGAGTATAACAGCCCTCTCTCCGATGTAGCGATCGACATCTGTCCTCCCTGGGGCCCTGAATGAAATGCTTGGTCCCTCATGAGAAGGACCAGAATCCCATCCGAAAGCCTCGACGGCACACGGCACGCTAAGCGGCTCAAGCCTTTACGAGAAAGGGGAGGCGAACAACGTGCCGACGTGGTCATGCACTCCTGAAAGAACATGAACCACCCACAAACGCAGTCTCAACACACTGATTAGGCATGTGAAACAGTGATCGTGGCCGTCAACCAGGCATGCAAGATAGTGAACGTGGCCATCACTTCGATGACACACGGCACGCTGGGGGCTCAAGCCTTCAGGCAAGGCGAACAACGTGCCGACGTGGTCATGCTCTCATAAGAAAGCATAAACCACCCACGAACACAGTCTCAGCATGTTTGCGATGCGCTAGAGGAGTGAGTGGTTCGTGCTCACTGAAACCCTCAGATCACCAATGTTATTCGCCAAAGTAGCCCTCTTCTGGTGCACCAGAAGAGAAACTAGATCCTCTTCTGGTGCACCAGAAGAGAAACTAGATCGGGAAATAAGCAAAGGGACTCACCTCCTAGAGGCACATGAGTCTTGATCTTGACCGCGCATCTTGAGCGCCGAATGACGCGCGCTGGGTTGCCGTGACAACCCGCGCTGTCAGCCGGCGCTCGACGGCACACGGCACGCTGAGCGGCTCAAGCCTTTACGAGAAAGGGGAGCCGAACAACGTGCCGACGTGGTCATGCACTCCTGGGAGAACATGAACCACCCACGAACGTAGTCTCACACACTGATTAGGCATGTGAAACAATGAACGTGGCCGTCAAATAAGGACAGGAAACGATCGCATCCAGAAACACACGAGTGAAACGTCATCCTGAAAAGGACGCGATCTTCACTCGTGTTGCTCTTTCAGGGGGAAAGTACTCTCTCTATCGTGCTGAAGCACACAGGGACCCAATGCGGCGACACAGCGGGGAAACTGCAAGCCCGCTGTGCGCACTCAACCGTTTACCAGCTGTGAAAACAGCTTTTGAATGAACAGCATATAGACGCAGCCGGCAGACAGGAAACCGCGCGGTCGCTGAAACGCCATCTCACCAACACAGAGAGATCCCCTCCCGAAACAGCAGACTCGTAGAGCGTAAGAAAAATACAATCTTAAAGCTCACTCACTCAAAGAGGACACAATCGGTCGGCTCCGAAGCTAAAAGCATTGCGCAATGTTTACTTCCGCCTTTTATACCCGCGCTGGTAGGCGGGTCGCGGAATGCAAATCTTGCATGCCAATTTTCATTGGCTCGTTTTAATTCACTCGAAGGCAATTGGTCTCCCTAGCGTGATACCAATTCGTCAGGGGAACTCCCCCGACGACATGTCGGAGTTCCCAGGACGAAAGGGAACAACAATTTATTTATTCTTTCCGTGTTAAAGTAAAGCACATGTTCAGTGTAGTAATTATGTAATTTACAGTACAGTATGTCACACGTTCAAAAATCTTCCCTTTTTCTTTTCTATTTCATGTCCATAGTATCGTTTGGTTCTCTTGTAATCTATGATGTGTCTAATTACCTAACCTAGCCTTTGAGACTCAATTTGAGCCAGTGGTCTAGGATAATGGACATATAAGCTTAAAAGCTTATATGTCAGAAAGCATTCAACAGATTTTATTAGGCAAAAGAATGTAGCATAAATCAAGGCCAAAAATGATAGAAGTTTTATTGGTGGTCGATTTTATGGTTTTTATTCACAATAAATAAACATCATAAGATCATTCAGTAAAAGGACATTTATCCAGCAAGCACGTGGCGAGACACGACCGAATGTAACAAAAGGTTAGAGTTGTTTCATTCAACATTCAATACATGGTTTCACTTCATCACAATTGCTTGCTTTCAGAGTGCATGAGCATGTCATTCTTCCCATTCAGATGTGCATGGACTTCAACATTGAACATACTAACCACTATAAAGGGTGACAAACTGAATAATAATAATAATAACATCTTAATCAATAATAATCACCACAAATAAATATATAATGGGTGACAAACTGAAAAATAATATTAATAGTAATAATAATAACAATAACATCTAAATCAATAATAATCACCACAAATAAATTAAAATTACAAGAAACACAAGAACAGCAATAATATAAATAAAATCAGTAAATAGTAAAATAATAAAGTAACCTACACATTTTATTTAAACCTGGGTGCATTGCTGGTAAATCGAGAACTGCAACTATCACTGAAGGCATTCCAGATTTATTGAGGAGGATGATATCATCAGTAAGAGCAGGAGAGGAACAGAAAGAGACAGGGACAAAGTAGAGTAATTCTCTTCTCAGATATATGTTGTATAACTGCCAACCACACACACAAAAAAAATTATCCCAGTGTTGAGATTTTTCTACAAACAAACAAACAAACAAACAAACAAAAAACAAACAAACAGAAAACCATTCTTTTGAATGAGAAACCACTGAAATATGTTGTGGCTTATATTCCCCCATTGATCAGTCCCTGGTGGAAATGTGGCTCACTGTAGACAGTAATGACCCTGATGTGCGTGGCCGGCATGTCTGCGTTTTGTTAAGTCTCGCACTATTGATCTGGTTGAGGCTTCCTGAGTGCTGCTCAAATTCACTTCCAGCCGTCTCTTCTCGCCTCACTGCTGTGACCAGGCACAAAGAGAGCTCAATTAGCACAGCTCAACGACAGCTCTCTCCCGCCTGCGCACTCCATCAAAATCACTCCATCAAACCACCCAGAGAGAGGGAGGGGGAAGAGAACAGGAGATTGGGGGGTAGTGATACAACTGGGACATGCAAGTAACTTGGAGGTTTTATTTCCAATCAAAAGATGTCAGGACAAATACAATGGGTATACATGTACAGTATATCATCCTGCATTCAAAGATTAGCCTTTGTCAGGAATACAGGGATTCTATTTGTTCTAAAGTCAGCTAATATTAGTAGGCCTATTTTGTAAAACTGATCTGATTGGCCCAGAATCAGATAATATCAGAGCTTATCTTTTTTCCTCTTTTTTTCCCTCAAAAGTCTGATTCTCCATTGGAATTTCAGTTTCAATTTTAATTTAGCAATCTTTATTTACTTACTTTAGAAAAGACCACAAATGCAAAATCTCTCATTTGTTACCTGTTAGCACCTTTAATGCAGCACATCATCGGTTGGACTTCTTTGATACTGCCTTTTACAATTGCAACTGCCTTTTTACAAAGTTATTATGATTAAACATACCTTAACATGTCTGTATGTTATATTTTTCTGGTAACACTTTTCAACAAGGTTTTATTTGTTACATTAGTTAATGCATTAACCATGAGCAATGCATTTGTTACTGCATTTGTTAATCTTTGTTAGTGTTAGTTAAAAATACTGCTGTTCACAATTTCTTCATGTTACTTTGGAGATGAGTTGTCGCAATGCCGTAGAAACACTGCTGTTATTTTCATCCCGGTTGCAGGTCCACTTTGTTCAGCCTTCCTAGGGACGAGGGAGTTAGGGATCAATGGTTAAAATGTATTTTTAACTCGGTACCTCATAATTATGACCCAAATCTCGCTCTCTGTGCTGCACATGTTACGGAGGAAAGCTTTCACAATCTTCGCGAGCTCAATGCAGGATTCACACAACGGCTTGTCCTGAAAGATGGAGCAGTTCCAACTTTAAAAACAGAAGCTTTTGTTTACGGGCCACAACCTGTAAGTATGATTTAGTTTTCGTCAATGTGTTTTCCTGTAATAGTTCGTATTGTTAATTGTACGTTGTAGCAAGGAAGTAAACAAATGACAACGCTGTTTGGCTCTGCTGGTGTGTTAGATGCTCATTCATACTTAACGTTATCCGACAAACACCTAACGTTACAAACTTTTTTTTAATCTCAACAGCGAACTTGGAATTACTGTAAATTATTCTTTGATTAGAGCTTTTATGTTTATCTACATGCTTGTTTATCTGCAGGCATGCTAAACATGGTTCTGTGTTTGATTTGGCAGCCGATGTTTAGTGTTCGTTTTGGGTTAATAGTTCTGTCAACAGATATTTGTCTACAATCGTTCTAAAAATACAAAAGTAACGGTGGCATACAGTCAGAAACGATAACTATAGATCCGCAGTCTTTACTCAAAAAAATCCCTTTGAGGACTGTAGTATAATTTGTTAGAACGATTATATGAAATTCTTGTTTATGAAGCTTATTTTTTGTAATTCTATAATAATTATTACAATTAAATAACAGCGTATCTAAAAAGTAATGAGAGAACAACAAAAAACAAACCTTTCTGAAACGTCGTTTAACAGCCGTTCTTGAACAGGTTCTGCTCGATCATCTTCACTAACGTTTCCCCGGGTCCGATTGGTTTTATTGACGCCATTGTTTCTAATACACCAAAGCACAAAGTACCGGTAAAGGTACGGGGGGGTGACGTTTCCGGAAAACGTGCACTAGACGGTTAGCGAATCACAACACACTGGGCCAGCTAACCAATCTGAGCCCATTGCGTATTTTTGAGGGACTGATTTTTAACATTCTCATTTTCCACTAGATATTTTCCTCTATATCTCATCAGCAATTTCGATTTCAGCAAAATCTGCAGCAGCTGACCACTAAGGAGCGAATGTACAGTGACGTGACATCACTGCCAGATTCAAACTGTGCTTTCGCGCTATGGCTGGCGCTGAGCCAAAGACGGACGCGCTCAGTGCTTGTCATAGGCTATCACAACTGTTCAGTGTTTTTAACCACATAATGTTTATTTTAGGTTTCAGACATTTAAATACATATAATTTATAGCAAAACAATACATTTATAGTTTGTAAAATACACAATGGTGTCTATGGAAGCAGCAATAACAAACCATTCAAATATATTTGCCGACGGTTTTTATTCATATCAGACACACAGTGTAAATAACTATAAAGTCAACTCTATTTTTCTCCCAGTTCACCGGCCACTTTCATGTATTTCGGGAGAAACTGATGAATTCACAAGCTGTAATAAATCCAACAGACAGGAATCTCTGAACTGCGCACAAACAAACATGACGGCGCCCATCTCACGTTACAGATCAAGATCATTTATAAAAGTTTTTTTAAACAACAAAACAAACTCACTTACACATATTTGAGAATCGGAATAGAAGATAGTTGATGACACGGTAAGCAAGTTTGTTAATATTTATAAATAAAAGCGCTTCATCTTTCATACAGGGCTATTTTGGCTGTGGTGAATCACGTACCAAGCATGAAGCGTCACCATGGAAACGGGGGGGGGGGGGGGGGGGGGATGGGTGAGGGGATCGCGATGCCGGCTAAACATCGTGATGTCTGTTAGCCATCACGATGGACGATATCCCAACCCTAGTATACGCATACACAAACATGTTGGGTTTCCATGTTTTATGAGGACATTTCCATGGACATTATGATTTTTATACTGAACAATCTGTATATTCTATCTCTAAACCTACCCCTAAACCTACTAATTACAGAAAAAGATATGCATTTTTAGATTTTCAAAAAATATATCATTCTGTATGATTTATAAGTTGTCTTCCTCATGGGGACATAAAATGTCCCCAAAAGGACAGTGATTTTGGATATTGCTATCTTTTCTTTTTTACCAGGACGACACACACACACACACACACACACACACACACACACACACACACACACAATAAAAAAACTTTGTTTAGTGGCTGTGTTTAGGTTTGGGGATACAGTTAAAAAGGATATAAAATATATCTTTAAAATGCTAAAAATATAACTATATGAATATATTTATTATATTAAGGATTTGGGTAATGCTTTAGATTATAGCCCGGAAAGTATTGCGTAATTAAGACGAATTTACAGCGTAACTTTCGGTAATTATAGAGTATCTATAAAGTACTTGCATACAGGCTTACATATAGGCTTACACGTAAGTACTTTATAGGTACACTATAATTACCAAAAGTTACACTGTAAAATCGCTTTAATCATGCAGTACTTTCTGGGCTGTAATCTAAAGCGTTACCAGGATTTGTAAATATTTTCCATTTCTATATTTGTAAACATACTGCTTATGTTTTAGATGTTGCCAATACATCCATATTCTACATTTCAGCATCTACCACCCATATGTACAAAAAATTATGTTTTCGTATCTGTTACATAGGAGTACCTACATATAAACAATGAGACCAGGCTGTCATATCAATTATTATATATAACATAACATAACATAACATAATGATTAATTATTTGAAACTGAGAAAATGTCCAAATTAGTGCACTTCTATTCTTACCTAAAGCCTTCAATAATCAGCATGGATGTATTTATGTGATTGAGATGTACTGAATAAAGAATAGTCCTATGTCCTGCTCACAAAAGGAAGACACCTCAGAGCAAAAATCAGGCAGGCTGAATGAAAGAGAGTTCTGGATGCAGTGGGGGTCCTAACAGCCATTGACACTGATTGGGGATGGCAGGTGCAGTTAATGACATGGGCCGTGTATGTCCTGCTCTGATTGAGGTGAGAGAGAGTAGAAGGAAAGAGAGGAGAGATGAGTGCTGACTCAAAATCAAACCCTAATCAAATGGCAAAAAAACACACACAGACATGTATATGCACTGAAACATGCAAATTTTTCACGCAAAAATACGCACACAGATTTTTTCTCTGTCTCACGCACACAAACAGACATACACACATCCTATCCAATCCCATCCCTTATCCCCCACCCCCAGCAGCCCTGATATGGTGATTCCTGGAGGCCACAGATAAACCACTCAAGACCATGAGGATGATAATGGCAGATGCTGCGGAGACTCAAATTCAATCAGCAGTGGGTTGTCAACGTGGATGAGTTTAAGAGTGAAACATGCTCGCTGACGTACATTAAAGACACATCAGCTGAAGTAAGACTAAAACAGCCCTGGATTAAAGGGACGGTTTGCCCAATCATGACACATGCCATTCAAAAGTTTAGGGTAAAAATATATAAACTATAAATATATAAAATATATATAAAAAAAAAAAACGTTTATTTAACAAAGGCACATTAAATTGATCAAAAAATACATTTTTGAAATTAATAAATATTACAAAAAAAGTTATATGTATGATGAATGCTGTTCTTTTTAACTTTATGTTCTTTAAAGAATCCTGAAAAAAAAAACACTTTTCCACAAAAATACTAAGCAGCACAACTGTGTTTAACATTAATAATAGGAAATGTTTCTTTAGCACCAAATCAGCATATTAGAATGATTTCTGAAAGTTCATGTGACACTGAAGACTGGAATAATTAAGATTCAGCTTTGCCATCAGAGGAATAAATTACATTTTAAAATATATTAGAACCGAACCCCGTTAATTTAATAATATGTCACAGTATTACTGATTTTACTGTATTTTTTATCAAATAAATGCAGCCTTAGTGAAATTAAGAGACTAATTTAAAAAAACAACAACAATTTTTCCAAACATTTGAACGGTGCTGTATATTTTCTCTTTTTTCTTTGTATATTTTCAAAAAATATTTAGGAATGTCCTCTATATTGCAAGAAAGTTTTCTGTGGGTTAAAAAAAAGAGGGTAAAGTTTAAGAAACAGAAGGCTGACGGGGAAACAAGGGGGGTTGGGGGTTCACTGACAGTGGCTGAGACCCTTGTCTCTTCACGAGATGAATACCAGTCCAGGCAGTGTGCTGATGTGCTCCAGAACGCTCATTATAACGCACAGCCCATACGTTGCCCTGACATATCCATTATTTATTAACGTATGGACTAGGGAACCAGGCCACCATTCATGACTGCAATCCTTTGGAGGCAATTCTGACAGGTTCTTTCAGAAATAAATAAATAATCCTTCACTTCTTCCTTCCTTCACGGCTTATGCGGCCAACACAAGAATAGCTCATATGCTCAGACTGTTTCTGCCGTGGAACCTGTAAACATAATTCACATGCATTCACTGCTCAACATAAAAACCCTAGAATTGTGACAGACCGTTATATTGTCCAGGCCGATTAATCCAACTCATATTTTGAATAAATATCACGCATAATAAATGTTGTTTATTTCAGCAAATTTGTGTACATCTCACATGCAATTATTAAACAAGGCATGGTAAGTATTTTACCCTTCAGTATTTTATAACGGCAACGATATTTACAATGCTACAGTTATTTATACTGTAAATTCTAGAAAATAGTTTAAATCATATATTATTCATTCTCAAATGGTGGGTTGCGACCCAAAAATATATTGCAGGTGTGTTCTGACACCAGGATTACAAACGATGTAAAATGCAAATAATAAGATGCAACTAACCATATAATTATGATATGTGCATAGCTACCATAACACTATGCTTTGCGGGGCTTATTGCTTTAATAATTGCTCTTTTAAAATAAATAAAAGCACTTTGCATTTCGTTTTGCCATTTAAAAAATATGAAAAATATTGAGTTACTAAAACTTTTAAAAAATCATTATTTTTAATGCTTAATTTTAATAAATTAAAAATGAAATTAAATATCTCACAAAATATTCAGTTGATTATTTTAAATTTGATGTCTGCAATCCAAAAGAATAGATCACTTATAATAACCAATGAATAAAAAGCCTTCACATTATGTAATGCATGAGTTTAAAACAAAAGACTTATTAATAAAATAATTATTAATTAAAACTAATATTATAAATTGGTGTTTTCAACTGTAATTCCAATTGGATGAGCTGCATTTGAAGCCAGTCAAATAGTCAATATATGCACACAAAATATGCACACGTGAACATATAATTTGACGACGCTGTGCCTCACACCCATGGAGTGGCCCTGATGCTGACCAAGACTGCCCAGGTGGCGCTCATTGGCTGGGAGGCACATGGACCACGGATTCTAGCAGCTTCCTTTAGAACCAAGATGAGGAGAATCAATATGGATGTCATCCAGTGCTACGCTCCAACGAACGACAGCGACGAAGAAGACAAAGAGGACTTCTACAGCACACTGCTCGCCATCGTCCAGAGCCGTCCGAGCAGAAACGGCATTGTAGTTATGGGCGACTTCAACGCACAGATTGGCAGCGACAACAAAGGATACGAGGAGATCATGGGAGAGCAGGGTATTGGAGTAATGACTGATAATGGAGAGAGGTTAGTCGACTTCTGCGCCACAAGCAACCTAGCCATCGGAGCCGTGACTTCTTCCAACACAAAAGGATACACAAAGCTACATGGGTGTCAACAGATTTGACAACAGAGAACCGGATAGACCATGTGTGTAAAGGGAGGATGTTCAGACGGTCACTCCAAGATGTGAGAGTGAGACGAGGACCAGACGTCGCCTCTGACCATCCAGAGCATATGAGCGGTGTGGAGCGGTGAGAATCTCAGCTCCTCGCTCATGGACCTGTTCACCCCTCCGCTCCCCCACTCAAAGCCACATCAGGCCGCTCTGCTCATTATCGCTTCGCGCTCCACTCAAATCGCACCGACCACCCACCCTAACCCCCTCCCCCCATGGTCAAGATGGGTAAGAGTACTTTGAGGAGCAGTTAAACAGACCAGCGCCACAAGAGCCACCTGATATCCAGCCAGCGGACAGCGACCTGCCAATCAATTGCAACCCGCCCACGAAAGAAGAGATCCACGCGGCTATCCAGCAGCTGAAGAACAGAAAGTGTGCAGGACCTGATGGCATTCCTGCAGAGGTGATGAAGGCCGATGTGGAGACCAGCATGGAGATGTTCTACCCACTTTTCTAAGAAATCTGGAAAAAGAAGCAAGTACCGCTGGATTGGAAGGAAGGCTACCTTGTTAAAATACCAAAGAAAGGGGACCTCAGCTGCTGCTCCAACTACTGGGGCATCACACTGCTGTCCATCCCAAGCAAAGTATTCAAACGGTTGATCCTCAACAGGTTGAAAGGGACAGTAGACCCTGTGCTTAGAGATGAACAAGCTGGTTTCCGTAAAGATAGATCTTGTACCGATCAGATCGCAATGCTGCGCATAATCCTCGACTGGGTCATGAAGACATCAATAGCACAGAGAAGAAACGTTATACAGTGGACCCTATGGAAACAGCTGGATGACCTCGACTTCGCCGATGACCTGGGACTTCTTTCGCACATCCAGCAACAGATGCAGGAGAAGACTAACACTGTGGCAGAGAACTCCATATGCATTGGACTGAACAATCACAAAGGGAAGACCAAGGTCCTCAAGGTCAACACAGCCGACACAGCACCCATCAAGCTGGAGGACGAAGCGCTGGAAGAGGTGGAGAGCTTTATCTACCTCAGTAACACCGTTAACAAGCAGGTAGGCACCGATGCAGACATACGAGTGTGTATCGGCAAGGCAAGAACAGCTTTCCAGCAGATGAAGAAAGTATGGAACTCTAGTGCCCTGATCATCCACACCAAGATCAAACTCTTCAATACCATCGTGAAGCCAATACTCCTATATGGAGCAGAAACATGAACCAGAACAACAGCCTCAACCATGAAGAGAATCCAGACTTTCATCAACATCTGTCTCAGGCGAATACTACCAACCAGATCTACCAACCAGATGGCCAGTTATCATCGGTAACAGGGAACTGTGGGAGAGAACCAGACAGCAGCCTGTAGGGGAAGAAATCCTTCAAAGAAGGTGGCACTGGATTGGCCATACCCTCCGGAAACCTGCTAACAACATCACCAGACTGGCGCTCATCTGGAACCCTCAAGGCAAGAGAAAAAGGGGCCGCCCCCGAAACACCTGGAGACGAGACTTGGAGGCAGAATCCAAAAAATGGGACTGTCATGGGGACAACTGGAGAAACTGGCCCAGGATCGGAACTGTTGGAGAGCTCTTGTTGACCAGTGGTGGACAGTAACGAAGTAAATGTAATTCGTTACTGTACTTAAGTAGCTTTTTTGCGTATCTGTACTTTACTGAAGTATTTAAATTTGGGGAGACTTTTACTTTAACTCCACTACATTTCAAAGTCAAATATCTTACTTTTTACTCTACTACATTTTCAAAATCAGTCGTTCCTTTTTATTTATGAGTGGATAAAAACGTAACTGGTCAAACGAGCCACCAATCACAGTACAGCGCGCGCGCTTTGTTTTGAACTTGAATTGGCGGTATCTACTAAGTGCGAACCAGAGCCGTTATGAGAGTTGCGAACATAGATGGTTGCGACACAGTAGCTGTGTCCAAAACCGCTCACTCGTTCACTCATTCACTAATCCCTATATAGTGTATGGCATTTGATTGCACTATCTGCAAGGAGTGAACAAAATGAAGTGAGTGAATTCGGACGCTGATGTTTACACTGTGCGTCGGAGCTGGAGCTGTTGCAGAAAATGCTTCGTCACACGTAAGCTACTGATAAAACTCCTTTTATCTTACGTTACATACTTTTTAAAATAATATTAACAACAATAACAATCATAGTGATCTCGCCGCCGCGCGGTCACGTGATTCGTGTAGCTCTCAATAGTTCCAAACAAATCGCGTTGCCAATGATTTTAAGCGGGGCAGAGAGCAGCATGCACAGGTGAAACTCGAAAAATTAGAATATCATGCAAAACTTCATGTAATTCAGATTAAAAGGTGAAACTAATATATTTAGTAGATATAACTATATACATATGCATGATTCAGGGCTTAAAGTATTTCGGCCAGGGGCCGGATTTCCGGCTTGAGGCCAGGTCCGGCCTCCGGCGCAGGCAAAATTTATTTATCAGGCTGCAAATTACAGTCGGAGGCACTTTCGGCGCGGACGCGCTTGGAAAAAACGAGCGTGCCGCTTCCATTATGAGCGCGCGCGGCTACATTTGAAATAACGAACTTGAGCGCGCAAAAGACGCGATATGTGAACAGGCCCTAATCTGACTTGAATAAAACACAGGTCCCCTTCAACCTACCACCTTGATTCAAGAGTCAGCTCGCACAGCTGTCACAGCCAATGGGAGCATGATATTAGGTTGTCTTAGCCAATTGCTAGAGAGGAGGGCGGGTCTTGTGCAGGAAGTGAACCAGTTCGCAGTTAGCTTGTACACACGCTATGGAGAATGGAGTATATCAAACCGGGAGAAAATGCATCTGCTTTGGAGAAGAAAGTAAAAAACAAGTGGCGCTGGGCATGGTTTGAAGAAAGAGGACAAAACGGGAAGGCTTTAGGCACTTGGTGCAGTAAACTTCCGGAGCCTGGAGCTTGTTTTTGCATAGTTTGCCACAAAAAGCTTCACTATGCCACTAGCGGTAAAAAAAAAAAAAAAAACAGTTGTCCGTCATGATGGAGAATGGAATTAAAGAGTAGTGAGAGAATGAGATGCGTGAGATCCTGTCAGCAGCGGCAGATCTTAAAGTGACAGCAGCCAGTAATTGTCAGGAAAGTTAACCTAAGAACAAAGGGAACAGAGAAAACTACTAACTACTCTTTGACTATAGAACGCTTGTAGCTTTAATAAGGACTAATTTTATAACCCTATTCAATTTCTGTATATTTCATACCTGTTAGACAGGAAAGGTACAGATAAATATGACATTTATTATGGGTTTAAGTGAGGAATTGTTTTAAGTTCACTTTAATTAAAAGTTATTTTTTTGAAGCCTAACAAATGTTTAAAATTTTGGGGGAAATAATTTTCATCGAGACATATTTAGTTATATTAATATCAGTGATACCATTAATAAAAAGATGCCATTAAGATACAGTCGTAATACTTGAGAATAAATGGTTCCATTTGAAAATAAGTCCGTCTGTGCAGTCTGTCTATGCAGTGTCTGTACCTTTTTTATTGATTTCATGTAATATTCTATTTTTTTGAGATTTTGAATTTGGGGTTTTCATAAGCTGTAAGCCATAATCATCAAAATTGTAACTTTTGCATGATATTCTAATTTTTCGAGTTTCACCTGTATGTGTGTGTATATATATTAAGATGGGGAGAGGGGCATATATATATATATTATATATATGATTAATTAATGTAATTTTGTTAATAGATTGGTGTGCCAAGAGTGACATTAGTCTGCACATAGACTGAGTTAAGAAAGAGTCTTGTGACAAATTATAATAGGACATTATAGCCATAAAAAATCATAGTACTTGGATACTTAAGTACATTTGAAGGCAAATAATTTTGTACTTTTACTCAAGTGAATGTTTAAAGGCACTTCTACTTTTACTTGAGTAATATTTTACCTTGAGTATCTGTACTTTAACTCAAGTACATGGTATGTGTACTTCGTCCACCACTGTTGTTGACGGCCTATGTCCCAACCGGGACCAGAGGCGAAAGTGAAGTGAAGAAGAACACATAATTTGAATACCATATTAGTGCAGCAATGGGTTGTTAAATGTTAAATACTCTGTATTTTCATACTAATCCATGTATAAATAACGTAAAGCAGTCCTGCTCAGTGATATGCAGATCTGCATTACTATCTACAGTATTATGGGATAAAAAGTAGCAAAATCTCCAGTATGATCGTATATACACTACTATGCAAAGGTAATGTATATGTCATATATATCATACTGCCCAGCCTATCATTAAAGGAGTCATAATGTGCAATTTTCACTTTTCCATGAGAATCAATGTATGTTATGATTGACTAACGATTATACATTGGCCGGGATGCCGATATTCAAAAGTGAAGCGTTTGTTTACCCCAGGGTTCTTAAACTAGCCAACGTGCACGCGCACTCAAATACGAGATTTCAATTTCTCCCCCGACTTGACGTCAAGACGGGGCCGGATATACCATATATGGACACCGCAGAGGAGGCCCGCCCTGCCCCTCTCCCCATCATATTCAGTCAAGACAGATGCAGAAACGTAGTGCACACGTGAGTTGCTCTGTGGTTGACTGTCATAATCCACATTCTAATGTTTTTTCTTTACCCAAAACTGATCAAACTACAAGGGACAAGTGGATGAAATTTATTTTTAATGACGCTGTTCCAACAACCATCTCAACTTGCTCAACGTTAGGTGTATGCGCTAAACATTTCACAAAAGAATCTTTTACAAATTTGGGACAATATCAGGCGAAGTTGGCATCAAGGACTTGCCTGAATTTGAAACGGTAAAACTGTGTTTTTATTACTATATTTTGTGTAACAAACAGCAGCTAACTACTAATGCGGTTAATGTATGTGATGTAAACACGGGGAATGGACTCTACGAATGCTAGCCACATCTTTCCACTTTGTTTTACACTACAGTAACGTTAGTTACGGTACAGGAGTCCATGCTCAGTGCCTAAAACCGTTTGCTAAATGTAATTCTGAAAACAATATACCACAAAACATTATTAGCCAAACTCATGCAAAACATGCATTCTGAAAAATAGCTTTCAGTTAGTGGGGCTTCTGTAAGAATGTATCTGGCAATGGTGTATTTTTTCTTTTTGAATTGGTTGTGATTACAATTTCACTAGCAATAAGTATTGTCACATTAATTGAGCTATTGGAGTTAATGGAGTATTTTGTCTATGTCTTTGTACCGCTTGAAGTACTGAAACAAAAATTTTTGGCATATCACTCATAATTTTTTGGAATTTGTAATTGTTTTTTTTTTTTTTTCATTCTACCATTATTAGGCTAGCACATCTCATGCAGTGTCTGGTACCAGTACTGTTGTCGTTGCATCAAACGTTAGAGATGTTGCCTGCCAGACAGAACGCGCCCCTCATTTGCATTATTAAAATGACCGTCCACGACAGCCAAAACCTCGCATCAGATCTCGCGAGACAATAATGCATTCAGAAATAAGGGTCAAACGAGCTCTGTGGTTATTTTTTTCCAATTTTTCTTTTTTAGAAGGGCATGAAATGACTATAATAGAGCGTGGGTATCAAAGTTAATACTACATTATGACTCCTTTAAACTGTATTATATATGTATTTATAATGTATTTTATTTTTCTAACTGTATTTTTATCAGTATTGAGCTGTCCATTAGCCACCCTGCTCTCTAAATATCGCTACTCAATCACACTCTGTCACATTGTTGTCTTACTGTTAGTCAAAACAGCAGAAATGATTAATCAATCTCTTTGTAATGACAAAAGATAGCTGTGTTCAAATTAAACACTCCAAGCAAGTAACCCTGTTTCTTTATTGCAGGCAAAAAAGAACAGAGGATGACAATCACAGAAAGAGAGGAAAAAATCAACAGATTCAAGCAGTTCCGGGCTGCTCTCCAGACAGAGAAAAATAAAGTTTCTCTGGTGCAGTCAGCCCAAACTGATGTGTTATATATTGCCTGTCACTCTATTCTACAGGAATATTGGGGCATTGCCTAGCTCAAACCTGGAAGGTACAGCAATCCATCACCAACATTCACAGGAGGAGATCTCATCTCAGTCTTGGTAGCCAATATCCCAGCCGCTTGAGTGCCACATAATGGGGATCAAGGCTGTTTCGAACACCGCTCATCTATACCTTCCACTTTCTGCAGTTGATTGCTTTAGCCTTACATTGCAACGCCTTCATACAAACAGAATGAATGATTAAAAATAAAGGCAATCATATTTGAAAACATTGCTTGTACTAAAAGAACTTCTTTTTTTTTTTATCTCATCCCTGCTGAAAAATCCAACATTGCTGGTCACCAGCATAAGGTATGTTTTGCATGCTGGGACCAGCATGGGATGCTGGTTGCTGGTTTGATGGATCCCAGCATGTGATGCTGGCAGTGGTTGCTGGGTAGCAGGTCCCCAGCATGGGATGCTGGTGTGCTGGTGGACCAGCATATGTTGTCTTTTGGGTGCTGGTATGATCCCAGCAAGACCACAACAAAACTAGCTTATGTGTTAAATATCACCTTTCTTAGTGTGAACAAACTGCTTATGATTATGCTTTTATTAAGCATTTTTCTTGGTTTTCATATGTTTTGCAATTACACAAACTATTTTAAACTGATCTTAAAGGGACAATGTGTAGTTTTTTAAGTATTTTATTATCTAAAATCTATATTTTTATTCATAAATATGTCCTCAATGGTGTACAAATACCTCTGCCAATGATTTGACTTATCCTCGTAAACGAAGAATTTATTATCTTTATATACATGGGACGGGTAGGTCCACGGAGGCTTCCATGTCGTTCCGCCATCTCGAAAAACTATAATAGCAGAGAGGGACAAAAAGTACTAGGCCAACGCGTTTCCACAACGCGTTTTCATTCAGAGCCAGCGTCACGTGACTGAAAGCAGCTGAACCGGACAAGAAGATTTGAGAGACGCTTGTCACTGCCCCGGCAAGTTTAAAAGGCTGCAATGCACGGTTATTTATAATGGAGGACCATACTTATGTGGAGCCACAGGACCGGAGATTGCAAAAAAACAAGGTTTAATGTCAGGATAGCTTTTTCCAGGTGGAAAGAGTTGATGCAGGAGAAAGAGAGGTCTTTCAAAAGAGACGCTGAACTTGCCTACTTTCTTCTAAACAGGTAACGTTAAGTCAATGTTGCGGTCTAAATTACAAGATTTTTTTGGTCGCTTCTCTACCTTTGGAAACTTTCAATTCTATCAAACATCCATTTGTTCGTTGTGTCAAGTTGCAGTTTGTTTGAAATAACAAACTTGTTCACCCGAAGGAAAACTCGATGAAGTGCTATTAGAAGACATCCTGTCATAGCTTTTTGGTACATAACAGCTACCGCAGATGCAACACGCATTTGAAAAAGTGTGGAGCTGTAGAGCACTATTCGTTTGAATGCAAAATACAATTTCACCACTAGATGGGAGAAATTCCTACACATTGTCCCTTTAACTGATTTGTGTACAGATCTTTTGAAACAGGAGACAATTCATTGGATGCTTTGAATTTTTTTTTTTCAGTTTACCAGTGGCATTGATTAATAATGCAGTCATAACTAAACAATTTTAAAAAATTCAGTTATACCTTTAGCAGAGGAAGCAAAATAAATTACAAAGTTATTATCATATAATTAAATAAATCATATTAACCTTATATTGTTTTTCATTTCCATCATTAATGTGTTAATTATATAAATATGCAAGCGAAAACAATGCTTGTCCCCAAAACACTGCTTGCAGACAGACAGCTGGCCTACGCACACTCAACCCTGCAAGACCATGCTGGTGAACCAGCTTCACCAGATCCGTTTTGCATGAGAACTGCATGAATATGCTAGACCAGCACTATACCAGCATAAATCAGCCAGGACCAGCACTATTTCAGCACTAACAAGGGGTGCATTTCCTGTACAACGACGGAACTTCCTGCTAAACTACCATAGCACGATGCATCGTTAAAGAAATCAATTAGCTAGTCACGACCGTTTTCCTGAAACCATATTGTCGCAAATTTGTCATTCAACCACGTTGGTGGATGTTACCCAAGTGATGGAGTAATAACTTTAATTTTAATCAATCAGTTTGAGATCGAATTAATGCTATAGTTTTTGTTGCTATAAATTACGGACATGGCATCTGATGACTCATTCTCATATTTCTCAGTTATTTTGCTTTATTTCCAGATTCAATCATAGGCTCGTTCTTAACTACAAGAGCACGTACGCACATTAAATCTCTTGACAAACTAAAAGACATTAACAACATTTGTATATATTCTAAATGAAATAGATAGATTGTACTGAATTTCAGCTTGCTTATTTCGCTCAAGATAATGATTTATTAAGTCCACGTGTTGTACAAACAAGAAATTATGCTTCTAACCACAGGTTGAGATCTGTTGTTCCAACCACACAACGTTGCGGTGCTGTTTGCGAATGTTCGTTCAAACTATGGTTTCGGGAAACACAGACTCGTTGAACTATGCTGATAATGATGGAATTAGCGACCATATGTGGCTAACGATGCTTTCGGGAAATGCACCCCAACACTCTGTCTGTCTGTCTGTCTGTCTGTCTATCTATCTATCTATCTATCTATCTGTCTGTCTGTCTGTCTGTCTATATATCTATATATCTATCATCTTCTGTTTACAGAGCATGGGCTTGTCATAGAGACAGCACACCTATGTCAGTGATAACTGTCAAGTGGTAGGAATATTCTGTGTTGAATTCCAAATGTAAATTCCTTAAAGCACCTTTAACTTGAACTTGAAGCAATGTCTTATTTACTTATAATACATAATGGTTGATAGCTTTTGACAGAAATGTTGAAGAGAGCAGTTAGGAAATTCCAGTTAGGAAATTCCAGGGTTGTGGACTCGAGTCGCATGACTTGGACTTGACTTGGACTCGAGTCCCAAATTTGATGACTTGCGACTCGACTTGACATAATCAAAGATGACTTGCGACTCGACTTAGACTTGGACAACAATGACTCGCGACTTGACTCGGACTTGAGCCCTGTGACTTGGAAAGACTTGACCTACCTTCTAAAACCACAGATCGGAGTTGTAATAATCACTGTAGTATAGCACTGTATCATTGACGCATGATCACAGCGCTGATTAGCGCTACTTTCGCACGTTTGGCACTGAGGCAGAGAGCGCGTGATAGAGTGCGTTCAGCAGCGCTTGTCAGTTGTCATTTATCACACGTTCAGACAGTTTTCAACCAAATAATGTTTTTTTCTTTTCTTTTTCAGGCATTTAAATACACAAGTACTAGCGAATCATTTATAATTTGAGAAAAAGCAAACAAACTGATGTCTAAGTTAGCGGAAATAAATAGGCTACTAAACCTTTCAAATATAATTTTGAGACAAGTTTTTTTTTTCCCACAACAAACGCACATTTTAGCCTATAGGTAACTATAAAGTCTTCTCCTTGTTCACCAGCCACTCACTTTCATGTCTTTCGGGAGAAATGGGTGGATTTAGGTTTTGTAGGCTAAATGACAGGCACGTAGCCCCAAAAAGTGTCACGTGACGCTTGATACGTCGCCGTGGAAATAGGAATGTTCTACAATTACTGTCGCGTTAACAAAATAATTGAACCAGGGACTCAATATTTTAAACTTAATGTGTAGCAAATCACGATTAATTTTCCCAATGAACAGTTACTTTTATTTTTAAATCTGCATTGCCACATTATCTCTCACACACATACAAAATGTGTAGCAGTTATTTCTATTAAATGATTTTGCCTTTGTTAGGGTTACCAATAAAATATTTTTTTTCACCTTTTCCTTTTTTTGTCACACGTAAGAAAAATCCCTAAATTGAACTGAGATAGATGGGTGCCCTTAGTGAAAATTTTATCGCAATAAATATGAAACTAAACAAGTCATGAACATATTTTAAAAGCCTTCCTGATATAAATTATATACATTTAATTTTTCTTTAGTAATTAACACAGACACTAATTTGTGCAAAAAGCACTAATGACTTGTTTAAGACTTGAAGCTTAAACTCGAGGACTTGCAACTTGACTTGGACTTGCCTGTCTTGACTCGGGACTTGACTTGGGACTTGCCTGTCTTGACTCGGGACTTGACTTGGGACTTGTCTGTCTTGACTTGGGACTTGACTTGGGACTTGTCTGTCTTGACTTGGGACTTGACTTGGGACTTGAATGCAAAGACTCGAGACTTACTTGTGACTTGCAAAACAATGACTTGGTCCCACCTCTGGGAAATTCAATATCCATGCCGTCTTCTGAGTACATATTTGACCTTGTAAGAAAAATAAAGACCTATGGAGGTCATGGACCATGTTTCCCCTCACACAATAATCTACAAAGATAGAAATCAAGGAGAACTGTTACAATCAAGGTGGAGAATTCATTAAATGCATTTACCAGTTTAATTTTACACTGACTGGGTAGGTGCATGACCTATGTAATTAGCACAAAGCGGATAAATAATAACAAAAACTATTTAGTTTTAGTTTTAATGTATTTATTTGTTGATCTCCAATGAATGTACACTGCACATGTGCCTAAAGGGACACATTCAAATTGTTTCTTACAATAAATGCGTCCAGAAAAAAAAAGTGTTGGCCAAGTGTTAGTGCTTGCTATCACGCTATAGTGACAGAATGTCAATTCTGGTTTGTGTCATCTCTTAAGCCTTTCCGACCTTCTCATCCTCTCTATTAAAAGTGGCAATAATATAAAATAAAATGTAATTCATATATAAAATTAAATTAAAAAAACACTCTGCATTCCAAAGTGGCACCACATTTTATAAAAAAAACACATAAATATTTGAAATATCTTCCAATAAAAATGTCAGTTTTCTGAATACATCTCTATTATAATTTTAAATTGCACAGCATTCAGTGTCTCTAAACACAGTCTTCCCTGAAGAAGGCCATCCTCCGTGTAAGATTTCTGTAAAGGGCACTTCTAAGATATTATCATTTCTTACAGACCACAACCCCATAAACAGAGATAATACAGGGATGGGCAAGCGTGAAACTGGGAAATGGGGTTGACGTCACTGTAAGCTGTTGATCTACATCAAGAAAATTACGATTTTTATAAGGAGAAGAAGTGACACAAGTAGAGAAGGTTCAAGAGTGGATGGTGAAAGATTGAGAGGAAGACAGTGGCAGCAGGGTGCTTTCTAAGGGCTCTCAGGGGACATTTTGTGGAAAGCTTCCCTTCCTGTGGCGGCCCGCAGGCCTTTAAAGAATGGCAGCAGGACATCACTCCCTGGCATCAGCACAGGAGAGTGAGTGAGTGCAACATAGCGATGAGCCATGTGGGTGTATCAGTACGAGGGCTAAGCGATCTGAACAGATTGCCTGTTCTCTGAAATGTTAAAACAAAATGCAAAACAGGAGTTGACCGGTCTTCCTCTCTTAACAGATTCACCAGCATATGTGTGGACCGCTTATTGTGGATCACTAATATTTAAGGTAATTAAGCTAAACCTCTAACTGCCTTAGAAGCCCTCAGTCTGTCTGTTTGCAATGTTATTTTAGCCATCTTCAGGACAGAAGAATACTGTAGGTCTGTGCTATTTTGTACTCAAAATAATTAAAATAATTCTCAAAGTCAAGCCAATTCTGTATTTAAGTTCTTCTCTAACTTAACCGTAATTTAGAATATAAAATAAATTCTGGAAAAAAAAAATAAAATTGGTTGAAATTTCTATGTATTTTGAAATGCACACTGTCTGTAACACCAGGTCTACACTGTGATTTTCTTCTGTTTACGATTGGTGTTTGTCAGACTGTACAAAATGACCTTGGGTAAAAGCCAAGTTTAAACATACACATGTGAAAATCCTTTTTTGAGATAATCAAAAAGTTTATAAAAAAGTTATACAGTACATGTTGGGAACGACATGAGGGTGTGAAAATGAATTTTTCAAGAATTTCCATATTTGAGTGATCTAAACCTTTTGTACTGTACTTGTCAAATTACGGCCTTAACCCTTTGATGCACAACATGGGTCTAAAGTGACCCGACTGAGTTTTTATTTTCTATATCTTTACAAGAAATTAATTTAATCATTCAGTATTCCAGGTATTCTTCAATTAACTTGTTTTTGATCATCACAAATCCTTATTTTTATTTTTCCTTTCTTACTTTTTGAATAAAAATTGTTTTTGTGTCACTACCCTTCTAATGCACAACATGGGTCTAAAAAGACCCGTATTCATTTCCTATGTTATTTCAGTCATGGCTGAGTGTTTCTTTTCTGAATCTTTAAAATATATGTATTTTATAATTTGTTATTCCAGGTATTCATTAAATATCTTGTTTTTGATTTCCCCAAATCACTATGTTTATGTTTCCTTTCTTACTTTATAAACAAACACAGTTTCTGTATTTCTACATCAATTTTACATACACGGGTCTAAAATTACCCGTATTAATTTCCTATGTAATTTCAGTCATGGCTGAGTGTTTCTTTGCTGAATCTTTAAAAATATATGTATTTTATCATTTGTTATTCCAGATATTCATTAAATATTGATATTTATGTTTCCTTTCTTACTTTACAAACAAACACAGTTTTTGTATTTCTACATCAATTTTAAATACATGGGTAAAAAATGACCCATATAGAAACCTTTGATATTTGCACATTTTTGCAAGTAGGAACATATTTACTGCATAAATACTATTACTATAGTATTACATACTATTCACCTGCCACACATTTCACAACTCAACACAGCTGCTTTTGTATATTTGATGCAAGTCTTATTTTATTTTAACCACAGAAAATATTTGATATTTTGTAAAAGATAACTGGACATAATATTTGAATATTAGGCTATGGTTTCCTTGACCATGAAATCCTAGTGAGAAATTACTTGTGAGAAAGAAAAACATATCCAATACTATTAACTAGCTAGCTGTTGACATATTCTATTCTAGCTAGCTAATGTTAGCTACACTAAAAAAAGATGGGTTTTTAAAGGGGAACTCAGCAACTCTAGCTATTTCTTCGCTGATTTTCACTTTTGTTGTCGCATGTTTTCTCAACGAGCTCCCCCTACAGCTGTGGGGCGTATATTTCACAACAATGTCGTAAAAAAACTCACTTGCGGCCCCTCCTCCCCCTTTCTACTGCTGCTCATGTGCATTTTTTATTATCAGAGCCAGCCAACTTTATTGTGTGGAGCTATGTCTACCAAGGTGGGTAATACTTCATACACATTGAGGGCGGCGTTTGTGTTTATGTCGAATTGCCGTAAAGCAGTTTGTGTTTCTCGCTCGTTCTCGCTTCTCACGAGACTTCCTATTTCCAACTTACCGGGACGTTAGTCCTCATGTTGCAAGGTTGGTTTTCCGCCTAGGAACGTTGGGGGGAGTGGGGAAAGTCACCATTTTCACCAGAACAGGTTATTAAACCATCCAAATGATTTCTAAACAGTTTTATTAAGTTGAAATAGTCGCCGAATGCCCCTTTAAAGCTTATTTACATGTAATAGGCCTAAAATTTCTATTAAGAACCATATCGTCTTGAATAAGCCTTCATATGCTGAAATGGTTCTATGTGTTAAGAGTTTAGGGTCCTTTTTTTCCCGCCTTTTTGATTTTAAAATCTGTAACTGTCAAAGACACCTGAAATAACATAGGAAATGAATACGGGTCATTTTAGACCCGTGTATGTAAAATTGATGTAGAAATACAAAAACTGTGTTTGTTTACAAAGTAAGAAAAAAAACATAAACATAATGATTTGTGGAAATCAAAAACAATATATTTAATGAATACCTGGAATAACAAATGATAAAATGGATATATTTTAAAAATTCAGCAAAGAAACATTCAGCCATGACTGAAATAACATAGGAAATGAATGCGGGTCTTTTTAGACCCATGTTGTGCATTAGAAGGGGTTTTCATAGCTTGTGCATCAAAGGGTTAAATACATCTTGACCAAACATACTCATCTATGAGGAATAATGTAATGTAAGAAAATATATTTCCTAATATATGAATAATCAATATATTAAATGTATTAACTGTATATTAGAAAATATACGGAATAATATATTGTGTAAATAATTACAATATACTGAATAATACATAAGGAATTGCCGCTTTCATATATTGAAAAATATGTGATAATATATTTACTTATATATCATAATGTATGTAATTTCATATTCAGTAATACACTTCATAACAAATAGATATATAGCTAGTTAACCATAGTAGAATTTAGCAAAGAGACTATCACTGTGCTGAAGAGGGCACATCCATTACTTTTTAAATAAAAGAATTATAGTCTTAATGGCATTCGACCAATGGTCAACCTAACCACAGGCTCTAATCTTCAGCACAATAGAAACCCCAAAAACTCAGACATACCAGAAAGCCTTTTAAATTCCAAAAAAATAAAACTTAAAAACACTAACAGATCTCCCCCTATATTAATATTTAGCAAAACGAGTGAAATAACACTTCCTTTTGACATTTACTCTCCTTTAACAGTCAAAAGCAAAGCATGCTGGGAACTAGAAATCTGTTGTAACCACTGATTGTAACTCATTCACATGTGGAATGTGTATATACAGTATGTGTGTACAATATATTCACATTTATCACAACTAAGGATAAAACTTTATGAATATTACATGTAAAGCTATCAGTCCGTGAATGTATATATACGGTATGTGTGTACAATACATTCACATTTATATGTGAACATGTATGTGAAATATATGTACACAACAAAGGATAAAACTTTATGAATATTACATGTAATGCTATTTTTGTCTTCATTTCGAAATATTGTGTGTATATATATATATATATATATATATATATATATATATATATATATATATATATATATATATATAGCCATACATGGTCAATGCATATATTGCAGTATATTGAAAAATAAGCAGTAGTTTCCTATATATGGAAATGTATTATGTAATATATTGCATTATATTTTGCAGTATATTCTCATATATTTTTGTTACGCAAGGGAAGCGCAGACACTGTATTATACTGTACATGTTGGTCATTTTTGGACATCCCTCTTCCAGTCATACTAAAGAAGTTTAGATCAAAGTTGTAATGGTGTCCATTAAATTACTGTTCTAAGTAGTAATATGCAGAGGTGTGGACTCGAGTCATGTGACTTGGACTCGAGTCAGAATCGAGTCGTGAATTTGATGACTTCAGACTCGACTCGACAAAATGTACAAAGACTTGCAACTCGACTTGGACTTTAACATCAATGACTCGTGACTTCACTTGGACTTGCGCCTTTTGACTCGAGAAGACTTGCTACTTCCCATGAAAACTGGGGAAAAAATGTTCACACGACCGCGCCGCTCTCAGTTTATCTGCATCTGTGAAAAAAATGTGCACCACCTGTATGCATGCAGAGAGCACGCGCGCTGCCTGCACGACATCCAATCACTGTAGTCCCACGTTGTTTTGATTCGACAGTATCACAGGCTATGTTTACACTTGGCATTAACATGCGACCTGTATCCGGATGTTGTCCACATACACATTGAAAAGACAAATCTAAACGCACTTCTGATCAGAATGTTATCCGATCAGCGTGTCCAGGTTCGGAGGTAGTCGAGGACGCATTGTGATCGGATCTCAGTGTAATGTAAACGCAATCCAGCCATCTTGTCTGCATTCACAGGTTAACGTAATTTAAATCCCCGCCCAGTCTCCTCGCGTGACTGTCAGAAAATAATGGCCAGACGCAGTTTAGACAAGAAATTAAGCTTATTTGAACCTTACAATAAACGTTAATCTTTAAAACAGTTTATTTAGACTTAAATGATACTATGTGTGTCATTTTTCATTTTAACTGTGCTACATTATCTGAACGAGGCGATCACCATATACAATCACAGTCAGTCGAGATCTTAATGAAGAGCTGCACGCTGCTTTGCGAGAGGAATAATCGGAATCGGATTTTTTTTAATGTTTTAAATGTTGAATGTTTTTATTGTTTCAGCATGTTTATCAGTCTCCCATTTCTGTCAATATAGTCATTGCACGTTATAACCTTAAACCCAGATGATTGATGATGTGACTTGTTTAACATGATCAACCCAGTTAAATTTGTATGATCAACTCTGGAAGTATTCCTTCGTTCAAAAAACTTAATTTGATCTAAGACTGGAGATTGCACAGGAAAGTAAAGTGAGTGAGTGAAAGCAATTGGAACATTGTTTAATTACTATCATCTTCTCTGGTGTCGTGCCACAGACCTAATTTAAATATTATGCAGGAAACAGAAATCCGGTTATCAAGATACAAAGGCTACTTAATGTGAACAAATGTAAACGCACAATCCTGATTGGCTAATGATCTGATCTGCTTGATCGGATCACGGTGGTCGCATGTTAATGCCAAGTGTAAACGCAGCCAAAGTAGGCACATTGCAAGACAACCAATGAAGCGCAATAAGCAACAACGCACCAGTTGGCAAAATGATACCGAAGATAGTTTCGTTTGGCTATAAAAATTACGAGGTAGTCGTAATGCATATACATGAAAGCATGCGCACACACACTTACTCTCTGCTCATCACCTGTCCAAACAGCTCTCTCTCTCTCTCTCTCTCTCTCTCTCTCTCTCATACACACCAGTCTCTATGGAGGCATTCCAATTATATTATCAAGTTGGTCCAGTTTTTCAGAAGTGATAATTGAGGAGTGAGGATTTTATTGATGACATGTTTAAAAAAGTTTAGGCTAAAAGGACCCGTGTCTATTTGAAAGTTAAACTGTTTTGCAATATGAGGTCAATACAATACAGGACTTAAGCTGCTGTGCATTGTTCTAGTGCAATATGCTGTTGAAATACAAGCATTTTCTGTGAAAATTAAATTTTCTGTTTTTTACTGTATTTGATTAATGTCATTGTATAAAAAGAGGTTTAAATAAAAAAATAAAAATCTTACAGACATACATGATTTGTATACATTTTATTTCTGTGGTAAGAGGACTTGAAATGACTCGAAACTAAAATGGTAGGACTTTGGACTCGACTTGAGACTTGTTGGCTTTGACTTTTGACTCGACTCGGGACTTGCCTCATCTTTGACTCGACTTGACTCGGGACTCGAGGGCAAAGACTTGAGACTTACTTGTGACTTGCATAACAATGACTTTGTCCCACCCCTGGTAATATGTACACATCCAAAAAATTCAGGCAGGTGTACTATAAGATAAAGCACTTGGGAGCAGCAGTGGCAGTGTGCCGATTTTTGTTTATTCTTAAGTGAAGCACTTTATTACTGTTGCAATTTTGCAAAATTAGTTTTCACATTTGAGAATATGTCAATGCTGTTGTTGTTTTCTGTTTTAATCTTCAAAATGATGTATGATTTGTTGGAATCTGACAAAAAATGAATGAGCTACACTTGTTTGAAGTCAGCAAAGTCAATTTAGATAAAAATCTAGTTTTCTGAAGGTTTCAAAACAAAATCACCTAGCAACCATACCTTAAAATCTCTGTTAATAACACCAAATTTGGCACACACCAAGTCAAAACCCATATATATAGGGAAAATATACAGTAAGTTCAACTTTATTCAAATTAATTATATAAAGAATATTTAACATTGTAACCTAACTGATTTTTCTCCTTAGCCTTACTTGATAAGGGCTACGCTCTTAGCAATCCACGTAGCAAAATTATGCAACAAAATATCACTAATAACAATAAATAACAAATTGCCCATCTCAAGTTAACAAGTTTGTAAATAAAACACTAAATTCTGTAAAATAATTTTTATGATTTTTCCTGCATGGATGTGTGGCCAGATTAATATAGTGATCAACACAACTAGCAAAGTTCATTTTAATACAGTCATGACAGTTTCATACTGTGCCCATGCCCGACCATTGTTCAAGATTAGCTACATGAATGTCCACAACCATCTTGTTTTGGTGGTGGCACATTATCACTGAAGTAGTCATTAATAAGTTGAGCCATCTCAAATGCTCCGACAAGATTCGCAAACCACAGTCCGTTTAAAGCATTAGCCACTGACTGAGCACTCTTACTATCATCCATATCCATTACAAAACAGGCATATCTAGACGAAATATTGAATTAAAAGCTTGAAAATTTTACATTTCTGCCGTGTTTTACATTTTTTTACTTTTACATTTTACTTTTCGTGTTTCGAACTTCCATGATACCACAATGTGGAACAAGCTGTTTACATCAGCATGGATTTGAAAATCACAATTCATTGGTTCAATCTCATGCTATCGAGAATTCCCTACGAATATTCACAAAGTTGGAATGCTGCGTTTTACAATGATACCAACTTGTGCTGAGGGGAAGCACCAGTAGCAGAGAAAATACCTCGGTTACAACTGTAACCTCGGTTCCCTGAAGAGGGAATGAGACGTTGCGTCGAGATGACGCTGTGGGAACGCTCTGTGTGATTGTCTCATGAAGCACTTGTAAAATCAATCCAATGGCGTATAGGCAGTAAGTTATAAAGCGCCCCCAGACCAAACATTGTCAGCTTCTGATAGGTCGAAGCAAGTCAATCACAGGCATGCCGGAAGTATGGCAGGGTGACGCAACGTCTCGTTCCCTCTTCAGGGAACCGAGGTTACAGTTGTAACCGAGGCTTTCCCTTTCAAAGGAACTCGCGTTGCGTTGAAATGACGCTGTGGGAACGTCTATACCAACACCACCATAGTGACCAGTGCCTGTCTTGTGTGAAATCAGGCGAGCACAACAAAGACAGAGTCACCTGTGACCCAGGAGTGAAGCCCAAAACTAGGTTGTAAACCAGAGGTGTGTGCGGAAAGGAACAGCCCGCCGCATCACAAACCTCTTTTAGGGATACCCCTAATACAAGGCTACAAAGCCGCCATACTCCTCTTGCTCCAACGCACCACGGAGGAAACCGGTTTGTTTCCTGTGCAGGGAGCTCTAGAGTGATCGTGGCCTCAACAACCTCAGTTGAGAGACCTGAATCTATGAGTTGTGCCCCCTCAGAGGCTAAACCCACACTTACATAAATCTGTACTCCAGAACTCCCAGAAGTAGAACAATCAGGGAAACCATGTACAGATACAGTACAGCGACGTCTGCAACTCCATATGAACTCCACCTCCTCAGGGTGTAGTCTCCCTTTCCTGGGCCTCAGCCCCTACCTCGACAGGACGTCTGCTCCCTGAATCTGGTGCCCAGGGATGTAGAGCCTAAACCATTATCACCAGGTGATTAATTGCCAGGTGAGATGGTGACCCGTCCACGGGCACCGCGCGACCATCCATATCGCTCCCCAGCCCGTGAGGGAAGCATCCATCGTTAGCGTTAAACGATGACAATGAGCTCCCAGCACAGGACCCTGGGACAGGAAACAAGGCTTCTTCCACATAACTAGGGCACATAAGCATCACCACGTGACCCTGATCATGCGAAAGGGGTTGCCCCTGTGGGAAACCCTTTGGTCCTGAGCCACCACTGCAAGGGCCTCATGTACAACAGCCCAAAAGGTATCATGTTGGACACTGCTGCCATCAGACCCCACAGTCTCTGAAACTGTTTCACAGTGAGTGTCTGGCCTAGATTTATTATTTTCACAGCCAACAGGATGTACAATTGTGTGCAGGTAAGAGGTATGCCTGCATCGACATTGAGTCCCAAACCACGCCTAGATAAGTGGTCCTCTGTAGTGGAGAAAGCATACTCTTTTTGGCATTTAGCCATAACCCCAACTCTTTCATGTGGGCGAGAACGACATCTCGATGCCGAACCGCCAACTGATGTGACTGATCGAGAAAGTGCGGAGTGATAGTGCTAGGCCGAACAGAAGAACTCAATATTGGTAAGCAAACCTCAATAACTTCCTGTGATATGGAAGGATGAAAATGTGGAAGTATGCGTCCTTGAGATCTATCGTGACAAACCAGTCCTCGGATTTTGGCACGATTTGTCTCATTGTTAACATTTTAAACTTTAGCTGCATGACTATCTCGTTCAGAACTCTCATATCCAAAATGGGACGCAACCCCCCCATCCTTCTTTGGAACGATGAAATACCAACTGTAAAAGCCGGTGTCCCTGCTGGAGGGAGGTAAATGTTCTATGGCCCCTTTCTCCAACAGGGTACCAGAACCTGCTCGGGGCCCACCACGGTGGATAGGAGCTCCATAAACCTGGGTGGGCAAGACCCCAACTGTATTTGATAACCCTTTTCTATGGTCTGCAGGACCCAACCAGAAATATTTGTAAGTTTCCACGCTGTCAAGAATTCTACTAGAGGTACCAGCCTCGAGACTGGCTTCTGGATTTAGTTGTTGTTGAGCAGTCAGTCCGTTGCCCTGTAACGGCGAACTGGCAGGGAACGATTGAACTGACTGCTCTGGGATCCTCCTTGGAGGGGCGGGCATCCCAGGACCACTACATTTCTATGTGGACCCTGAGATATGTGCTCGCCGGAGACCGCCACTCCCCGAAACACACAAGGTGTTGGGGTTAGCATAACGGTCCCCTGAGGGCACCGAAGGGCAGCAGGCACTGTATAATGAGGTGTTAACCGCTTTACTTCAGAGGAGACTGCCCTCATTGGCCTGACCCCTCAGGTGTCAGGACCTTTTCCCCGCAGCCTTCATGGAAATAATGATGGTCTTCAGATCCATCTTACCCCTTGAAGGCTGCGGTTGAGAGCGCCAACCCAACCCCAGTCTTTTATTGGGGGCTCAGGAGCTGACACTCTGTTTCTGTTGAGATATGTTTGGCAGAAGTTCCCACGCTGCCAAAAAATCTACTAAGAGAACCAGCCTCTCGAGACTGGTCTCTGGTATTATTCAAGCGACCAATTCGGTGCCCTGAAGCAGCGCACCGGCAGGGAACAGCCGAACTGATTGCTCTGAGACCCTCCTCGGAGGGGGCGAGAATCCCAGTGCCGCTACGTTTCCAGGCAGACACTGAGATAAGGGCTCGCCTGAGACTAGAACTCACTGGAGACCATGTTGATGGGGTTGGCAGAACGGCCCCTGAGGGCACCGAAGGGAGATGGGCACCGTATAATGACGTGTTATTAATTTCCCCCCAAGAATTTCACCATTTATTTCCTTAGAATTAAATGCAGCCAAATATCAACCAGACAAGTAAACACGGTCTGGATGAAAGGCTGAATACTATATTAATACAGACATCTAACTCATCAGAGATCCGACATATTTACATATATACATACAAGTACATATTTAATTTTCTCAAAAATTAAATCCAGCCAAATATCAACCAGACAAGTAGAAACGGTCTAGGTGAAAGGCTGAATATAGTGTATTAATACAGACCTCAACTTAGATGAGTATTTAATATTTAATTTCATCACAATTAAATGCAGCCAGAAATCAGCTCAGATAGAGAACTTGGTCTGGATGAAAGGTTGAATATATTATTTTCATACATCTACTTTCAAAGCCAGACAAATATTGAATTTCATTTCTCATGATTTCCATTACGAGAGAAATTCCCATGATTTCCATTTAACATCTACGAGAGTAGATGTTAAAAACTTCATGCTGATTTGTACCAACTAAGACGTAGCTTTACAGTAACCTATGCTTCTCCATCCATTTACGCTTCTTTCCATATGGTGATGTGAATCTCCTTCTGTCTGGTGTTAAATTGCATTCGTGCCCATTCAATGGTATCGGTTAATTTACCCAATAACCGATTAGTGCAGGCTACTGTTGTAGTCATGGTTGTCATGTCATCCATGTATGCTCTGATTGGTGGTAGTCGCATCCCAGAAGCCAAGCGCTCTCCTCCTACTACCCATTTTGATGCCCTAATGATTACTTCCATTGCCATGGTAAAAGCCAGTGGAGAAATGGTGCATCCTGCCATTATTCCAACCCTTAGGCATTGCCATGCAGTGCTGAATTCTGGAGTTGAGAAACTAAATTGCACATCTCCAAAATAGGCTTTCACTAAATTTGTTATTGACATCGGTACCCTGAAAAAATCAAATGCTGCCCAAAGAAGCTCATGTGGCACTGAACCATATGCATTAGCCAAATCCAGGAATGTCACATGGAGCTCCTTCCTCTCCTTTTTAGCTGATTGAATTCGTTGCCAGATCACATTGATGTGTTCTAAGCATCCTGAGAACCCTGGAATGCCTGCTTTTTGAACTGAAGTGTCAATAAAGCCATTCTTTAATAGGTAGGTTGACAATCTCTGAGCAATAATGCTGAAGAAAATCTTACCTTCGACGTTTAATAGTGAAATAGGACGAAACTGACTGATGCTTGTAGCATCTTTTTCTTTAGGTATAAAGACTCCACCTGCTCGGCGCCATGCTCTAGGTACAACCTGTTTTTCCCATGCCACTTTTATCAATTTCCACAGAATTCGTAGAACTCCTGAAGCACTCTTGTACACTCTGTACGGAACTCCATTAGGCCCTGGAGATGATGAAGCCATTGCCTTTCTCACAGTCTGCTCCACCTCTTTCCACTTAGGTGCACAGACCTCCATTTGGTATTCTGGTGGATTGATAGGTGAGATGTCTGACGGAATTGATATAGGCTCATGCCTTTTTGCATCTGTATGTGTTTCCTCCAAATATCTCTCCAGCTCCAACCCTAGATGCTATTAATGTGCCGAGGAACGACGCATTCTGACTCATTTTCCCAGCACAGGTCACATATACTACATTGTGGTGGCTTCCTTTCATTTGTAGACACTAACATGTGGGAAAGTATATCTGACACTACAAACCTGTTTGAGCAAGACTTGTATTTATTGTAACAAAGTGAATATTAAAGACAAAAATGTGATACAAAAGTAATTGCAATGCAGGTCAAAAAGGTCTTGGGTTACGACTGTAACCCTTGTTCCCTAAGAAGGGAATGAGACGCTCGAAGACATCGAAGACGACACTTTGGGGAACGCCTCCAGCGTGATAGCGTCTGAAGCACGTATGGAACTAGTCCAATCTCGATTGGTGTTGCGTCATGACGTCACATGTGACGTCGTAGCGGAAGCTATAAAGGGACGCCGGCTGATAACAGCGTCAGCTTCTGATAGGTCGAAGCAAGTCGTTCTCAGGCACTCAGGAGGTGTGGCAAAGGGACGGAACGTCTTGTTCCCTTCTCACGCTGCGTCGAGGAACGAAATACGTGAGAACATGGTGTGGAGGGCAGATCCAGGCTATAGTATCTTATAAAAGTGTGTGGGAAGGCACAGCTAGCAGCATGCAGACCTCTTGAAGGGAAACTCCTGATAGCAGGACTTTAGAAGTTACCACTCCGCGAAGGAAAATCGTGCGTCTCATGCACAGAAGAAATAGCCTCCACAATCCACCTCCTAATGGTATATTTAGAGGCAGGGAACCCTTCTTATGTGACCTAAAACACACAAGCAGCTGGTCCAACTTCCTCCAGCCCGAGGACCTATGTACATAGGCCTCCAAGGCTCGGACAGGGCATAGTAAATGTAGCTTCTCTTGATCCGCCGACACATGTGGTGGAGGATGAAAAGCCTGCAGAATCACAGACCATGCCACATTAGATGGCACCTCGGCCTAGGGCGGAGAATGACCTTTACTCTATCAGGAGCAAACTCGAGGCAAAAGGGCACCACAGATAGCACCTGCAAGTCCCCAACTCTTTTGAGGGATGTGATAGCTAGCAGGAAGGCCACTTTTAAAGAGAGAAACTTCTCCGACACCTCGTCAATGGGTTCGAAGGGTGCCAGGGATAACCCTTCAAGAACCACTACCAGGTCCCAAACAAGAACCCTGGCTTGGACGACAGGCCTCATCCTCTGAGCACCACGAAGTTGGTGCCTCCCCATAGGGCCCTCACTTAATGGCGTGTGGAAAGCAGCTATGGCCGCCACATAAACCTCAAGTGTGAATGGGGAGAGCCCATCAGAGAAATGACCTTGGAGGAACTCCAGCACTGAAGCCACTGGGCAGTTAACTGGGTCCAGCTGATGTTCTCTGCACCATAAAGTGAACACATTCCACTTTGAAGCGTAACGTTTCCACTTGGAAGAAGCTCTACAGTTTAAGATGGTCTCAACGACCTCGGTTGAGAGACCAGCACTTACAAGTTGGTCCCCCTCAGGGGCCAAACCCATAGCTTCCACAGCCCCAGCCGAGGGTGATGTATTGAGCCCTCTGTCTGAGATAGAAGGTCTCTCCTGATTGGAATCTGCCATGGAGGGTCTGCTAGAAGCGCTATTATGTCTGAAAACCAAACTCGGGCCGGCCAGTATGGAACCTCTCTAGAACCCCTGCGTACAAACGCCGCCTCGCCACACCTTTACCATGGTATCCAGCCCTAGAGGAGCTGGATGCGTGAGGGAAAACCAGAGCTGACAGTGTGTGTTCTCCGAACTCCCTCCAGATTGACTCCACCATCTCGGGGTGCAGTCTTCTTTCCCTTTAATTTTTACCATTATGATGATTACAGGTCTGTTTTACGATGGGCAGTGTGCAGTTGGTTGGTTGACGGTAGTCTGTGTATGTGCTGTATGTATTGTGTGTGCATGTGTATGTGTGTGTATAGGTGACAGCCTATGTATGTACTGTATTTATGTATTATATTACTTGTACAACACCAGACACTGTATTGTATGTGTCTAGAGCCCTATTCGGATGGGACTACTGTAGTTTAACATGGAGAGGTGTGGTAAAGTAATAACTACCAGAGCTTCTCTGTGATTTTAGTCCCGTCCGAATGTGCCATCTCAGTAATCATTACGGACAATGTAAGTAAAGATTACGGCGACTTTTACCTTCAGTAAAAAGGTCCGGAAAAATTAACTCAGGTAATACTAAGACCCGCTATAGACCCGCTAATACTAGAATACTAATAGACCCGGTGTAAATTTGTACGTAAATATTTGGTCATTTCCTGTTTAAAAGTAGTTTTCCGCGGTTTATCAAGTATGGAGACGCTTGAAAAGGCATTCAGTTGCGTTCTAGACGCTGGGACAAGTCTGTGGCAAAACTCAAGTGTTTTATATATATATATAAAACTATATATATATATATATATATAGTTTTTCCATCACATGCCTCAAATTACAAAAATCAACATCAAAGTTACACAATCAACATCAACAACAAACGAAGATTCTACATTTTTCAGAATTCATAACAATTCTAAAGAAATACAATATTACATACTTAAGAGGTACATATAGTTAATAAATTGCAATGCATTAATGTGTTAACTTTTCCAGCCCTAAAAATAATATACAATATGTATTATAATAATATGTTGCACTACTTTTTACCCAGGGAAAAATGGCATGACCTCAAGTAGTGCCGGGTGGTATACCGGTTCATACCGAAAACCGGTAATAATTTTTGTTATGATATTAATTTTTAATATACCGCCATACTGATGTATTTAATTATACAACGTTCGGAACGAACGTTACGCTGCGCCGCGCCACACTGTTTCAGACGGACCCTTTACAATGTTGCACTTCTAAGCAGCGACTGCGAGGCGAGGGTAAACAGCAGTGCTCTGGTGTTACGTTACAGGGAAGATGGATACTGCAGAACTATGGCGTTATTTTCCTGTCAAATGTCGAGAGCGCATTATTGTAGCGCGAAAGTAGGCTACATTAATATAATGCGCGAATCTCTCTGCTCGCGCGCGGAATATAATGTGCCGCGCTCTCAGATACACGCTGCTCTTGTTAGAATAGGTCTATTTTCTCTGGGCTCGCTCAGAGAATCCTGCACATAAAACGTGTTCAGTGCAATCGCGAATCTCTCCTCTTCCCCAGCTAACAATTTTAGGTTATAAGAACGTTTTCATAACGTTCCCATTAAGTTATAAAAACGTTATTTCTAGGAACTAGGAACATTCAAAACGTCCAGTTCTAGTTCTAGGAACATTCAAAACGTCCAGTTTTTTAGACGTTGTATTAACGTTATTTCTTGGTTATAAGAACTTTATTCAAAACATTATAAGAACGTTCAATTCTCCCGTTATATAAACGTTGTATTAACGTTCTTGCTTGGTTATAAGAACATCATTCAAATGTCATTAGAACGTTCAATTCTCCCGTTGTATAAACGTTATATTAACGTTATTTCCTGGTTATAAGAACGTTATTAGAACGTAAAGAAATAACAATTTTAGGTTATACTGGCGCTATTCTATTCTACAATATTCACTAATGACAGTAAAATAGACCATCCTAAGTCAATTTACTGCAGTAATGCCTCTCTCAACCAGTAGAAAATGCTTTGAACACCTGATTATGCATGAAAAAAAAAACGTCATAAACCGGAAAACCGGCATAATTTTGAAAAAAAAAACGTGATGTACATTTTTGGTCAAACCGCCCAGCACTAACCTCAAGTGTTGAGCATGAACACACGACACGAAATGCTCTGTTCAGACAGAGCAACCATACACGGAAGAAGAGAAAATTCTTGAGCCAGCCAGTTACAGTCCAGCATGAACAACTAACATCATTCAGAAGTTTGTTGGGATTGAATCCAAGAATGTCATTTTAATTTATGTATGTTTTCAGAGACCAGGAAAAAAACATAGACAATGATGCGCTAAAAAGCCACACAAAAATGTACAATTATTGATTTTACCTCTTACAGAATCAGGAAGACTAAGGGTGAATCCCAATTTTCTGTCTCACCCCTTCCCCTTACTCCTTACCCTTAGTTTTGCACGTTCACGTGAGAGTAAGGGGTAAGACAGAGAATTGGGATTCACCCAAAGAATACAAATAGGGGATCCCTTACATACAGTTTGTAGTCTAAGCAAGCAACAACAACAATAACATATTATATAAACATTAAAGACCCAAACATCCTTTTTATAGTCCCATCACTGTCCCATTCAATTAAGTTTTACAGAATCAGCACATGCAATCAGAACCTTACACTGTATTTAACAGACACTCGGAAATAAAGATAAGACATGACACAACAACACAAGTAGAATTACACTTTTTCCCACTCATTTGACAAAAAGGAACAACAAAAAAAATATACACCAGTATACCACTAGGACAAATAAAAGACAACCAAAAAATCAGTTAAAGACACCATGAAATTGATGTTTTGGTGCTTTTATTATTAGTATGTTAGCCTTAAGCTTAACCATAAACTGATTTGCTCCAAAACAATGACAACACTATCATTTATAAGATATATGAATACAAATTTACAGTTTCTCTCAACCAGGAATACAGATCGACAATTTTAATGATATCATTCTGCACTTCAACTTGTCATCGGATATTCTGTCCAATCAAATGGTCACTAGAATCTGAAGCCTCCCGCCCCCTGCATTACAAAATACACTAAAGCTGCTTATGAAATCTGTCACATTTACTACGTATATGTACTATTATATAGTGAATTTGCACACACAGTGTGTTCCGGTTCAGAGACATGATAACTCAAAACAGATCATATGCAAGAGTTGGTGCAGACCACAAAACTTATCTGACCCAGGGCCGTGCACAGACCTTTTGAGGGGCATGTGCTGAAACTGAAAAAGGGCACCCCCCTTTTTCACCCCCAAGTACTCCCTTTCTTTATATCAAGATTATTTAGTAAGCCTACATAAAATGAATAAATAGTCACATCTTCCTGACAAATTTAATAACACAAAATAATATATATATATATATATATATATATTCTCTCTTTTTTAGCTATTCTGTTTGGTTTTATAAGCTAATTTGTATTATTTGGTTAACATGATTGTGTATGACATTGAGAAGAGGGGAAGGTAGAGCAATGAGTCAAGTATTTTTGACAAACTATTTTTAAATATAATTTAAGTAATTATGTCCAACTCAATTCCAGATTATAAGAAACTATAGCCATAAACGGTATTGCTATAGTTTCTTATAATCTGGAATTGAGTTGGACATACTATACTTTACTATAGAATATCCAACATGTATCCGCCTACCTGGCAAAAATTTGATACTGTGGAGGACCAGGGATGTTGGTCTCTTGAAGGTCTCTTATTCACTACATTTTCCCTAAAATAAGCCAGCAATGAAAAAAATATATATATAAAATAGTGTGAAAAGTACAGTTGCAGTGAAAAGCCTTTCTGAAGGATCATGTAACACTGAAGAGTACTGAACTGGGGTAATGATGCTGAAAAGCTTTGATGACAGACATAAATTACATTTGAAAATATATTCAAATAGAAAACAGTTATTTTAAATTGTAAAAATATTTCACAATATATTAGGCTACTGTTTTTGCTGTATTTTGGATCAAATAAATTAAGCCTTGCAATGAATTAAATCATGAATTACATTCTGCATGATAAAATATAAAGATTTCACAGTGATCTTCTGTAATGTTATTTTTTAGTTACTACTACAACATTACTGTAGTAAAACCATGTTTTACTACATTTTATACACGTGAGTACGAGCGGAAAGTAGCCGTGCATATTAACAGCCTTGAATGAACCATAATTTAATATTATTACCATAACATGATTAGCCTAAATGTTAATAAATTAAGTGTATCAGCAATCATAAATCAAAGAAGAATATTTATTAAGAAATAAATATATGTTACCTAGGTGACGAGGATCACTCGTCGCTTTGTGTAAGTTCCAGTACGAAACAGCGCGGGGGCGCACCTGTTCTGATTTTCTGATGGTAAAAACAAATTATATGTTGTTTAATTACTTATCAATATATCTTTTTTGACCAGCGAATGTGTGCAAATGTGCATTCTTTTTGTCCGTCATTAAAACGGCGCGGGCAACTGCCGTCATCACATTACATTTTCATCAACAGGTTACAAACTAGTTTGTTAACGTTAACTATATAGGCGGGGCGCTCATTTTTTTCTGTTGTAAAATACATTTGGCCAAAATTGCAATTTATAAAAGATGAAATGCTACTGTATACACGCACAGGGTATTTAAGTGTATGCTATGTATTGGTTATGACTATGGCAAATGCTAGCCTAGACCTCTCTCTCAGTCGACGTCCCACATGTCTCAGTCAGTGAGTCAGACATCAAATAAATAAAATATGAGTCTTTATAGACATAGTGTTTAGTAGTACTTATTCAAACAACAAGATATTTATTTACCCTTCGCAAAACTTCGTTCAGCTGCTGTCTACTGTGCGGCTGCTGTGGAACTTCAGTTGATTCAGTGAATATAGAGGGGGCGGAGTTACCAGTTTACTGACAGCTTGAGGATCGAATAAGATTTACACAAGCTCGTTTTAAGAACTTTCATTGGCTAAATATTTGTAAAACAGACAGACAGGCGTAAAGGGGGACCAATAGCATTGATAAAAAAAAAAAAAAAAAAAAAAACACCACCAAAAAAAGGGCACTTCGGAGTGTAAGGGCAAAAAGGGCATGTGCTCTGCACAGGTTGAGCCCTACCTGTGCACGTGCCTGATCTGACCCATTTAATTCTACACAGAGTACTGTATATTATTAAGTTACGGAGGAGAATATGAGGAGAAATGGTTAGACAGCCATTACAAACAGCGCTAATGAGCAGATTAAACAACACTGGTGCCACCCGCCAGCCTGAATTTTAAGATTTTCAAACTGCACTTCATAACTATTACTAAAGATTGTCACCATTTTTCTGTATTATTAGTTTCATGTTAAATACGACTTTATTTTTATTTTTGTGGCTGTTACAAGCTGTCAGATGCATATTTGCTGGACTGTAATGCAAACGAAATGCTACTGGCTATTTAAAAAAAGGAACGAGCTCTTCAATATGCCTCGCCCAGACTTCTTGTTTCAATCGGAAATACGGCAAAGCAATTTTCTTTTAATTTGTCCCCATACTGTATTTTTTTTTAAAAATTGTAAATAAAACAAAGATTATTGGAGTACGTTTAAAAAGAAAATCCTATTTCAGTCTTTCTACTTAAAAATGTCTTATTGCTTACTTGCTGTTTCTTTGTAATTATTTGTGAAAGTTACTAGTATTTTCTGAGTGAAAACTGTTTCAAAGTAAATCCTGCACATCCTATTTTTAAGTGCATTGTTCATACCCAAATATGTAATATGGAAATTCGGAGACTCAAGTCATTTGACCATAATACAGTCTTCCATGTTCCATGTACAGTCTTAGTGTGCTGAGATATAGTGTGATTAAAATGATAAAATGAGTAAATGGTTATTGAGCAACAGTAGTGTTTGATTCATCATCAAGTAACGCAAAAGATTTCAGTTCAGAATGAGACTGTCAAAAACTGGCATTTTATGTTATTTTAGTTTACCATAAATGCTAATCAGTACATTCAGCAATATACTTTAACCATGTTTCAAAAACCAAATAAGTAATTATGAAATTACATAAAGATATACTTACGTCCTACTTTAATTGTTCAAAAACATAACATTCAGTTTGCATTTAATTATATCCTTTTAAAGTATATCATTTCTGTCTCAAGTACTCTTTTTAAAAGTATTCTAAAGTGTACTTTTTTTTTCACAAGGGTATATATGAGCCTTGATCTCATGTGACACAATTTTTCTAATTTGTCAAAAGTATTTTTTCTTTCATTAGGGTTTTTTAAATGTTACTGAAATGTGGTACAAAATGTATGGAAGTTTGCATATTATCTATGCCCTTAATGTAAATGCGTTGACTTTCCTCACAAACAGGTCTCTGCAATGATGGGGGAACGATTTAACTTCTCAGCCAGAGCTAGCTATCAATTATTTACAGTCACATGTTTAAAATTTAAAGTGCCACACATTAACGTTCCCAGCACCTACACTTTCACCCTGACCATCCTCCAATGATCCGCCACCCCTCCCCATCCTAGAAACGGTCAATGATAATGAGTTGCTTTCGCCAGTGAACTGGAGATGTTAAATCAAGCCAGGTCAGAGGAGATGGCAGGCGTCACGGTAAGGGCACAGGCCAGGCATGTCTGATTATGTTTCGGTCTTAATTAGTGCAAGCAAAAACAATAAATTCAGCAACAATTTTGTATCACATTGTGTAGAGCAGTGGTTCCCAAACTGTGGTCCGCGGACCACTAGTGGTCCGTGAGGGTACGGCAGGTGGTCCGTGGAAAGGCAAAATAAAATACAAAATAATATTTGTTTTACCTTCATTTTACCAGGAAATTCCCATAAAATAAAGTAAAAAGAATATGTAGGCCTATATTGATATAAAATTTAAATTAAATTGTCAAGTTATTGTGTGATTACTAAAATAGGCTAGTGGCCTATTTCGGATCGGTGGATAGCAACTGGTTCTCTGAAGAGAAAAAAGGCAGAGGCAAATATTTTGCCATTATATTAAATATTTGTCTGATTATAATTTCACCAACAGTAATTCTGGATTGCCTCCACCAAACAATAGGAAATAAGCAAATCAGAACACTGGGCGCCAAAACAGCAGTATGTGCGCAAGCGTGAACCACTAGTGTTTCTTGCTGTATCTTTTACTGGGGTCTCCAACACGTCGCTCACGAGCTACCAGTAGCTCGTGGCCTGATTGGAGGTAGCTCTTCAAGGGGCCGTTCACATATCGTGTCTTTTGCACTCTCAAGTTCGTTATTTCATGTAGGAGCACGGCAAGCGCGCTCATAATTGAAGCGACGCGCTCATTTTTTCCAGGCGCAGCGAGATGAAAACACCTCAACTTCTCATAATGCCGCAAACGCACCGCAGTTCATGTGACAAGAACAAACCAATCAGCTTCATCCTTTCCGTAAACATTGAAAGCTCAGTCAACATGAACAATGGGGGTGCACGTGCACCCAAACACTACGGGTGTTTTTCTCTTCTCTTCTTGTAGCAGAGCTACAGCAAGCGTTTTTTCGATGGTAGAAATCTATTAGCTACTAAAACTTCTTTGTCGTTGTGGAGAGCGCAGTGCATGGTTGCATAGCAACGACAGACAGCATGGGAAATCGGACCGGATTTTACTATTAATAATAAAAGATTGCTAATGTGCATCAATGTAAATGTCAAGTAATTTATCTTTTTTTGACTCATTCTTTTTATAAAAAATATTTAAAGGCTGAAATATGTGAGGTTTATCTTTTTATAAAACCTTTTTTGTCAAAACTTTATTTGAATTTCATTTTACTATGTGTGCCTATAGGGGTGGCAGGGGTTGGCGGCAATGTAAGTATCTGGATATTTGCCATGGGGCGAGGGCTTCGATTACCTCTCTCTTTTTTAACCATACATGTTTGCGTCCCTGAAATGAACTTGATTATGCCCTCGGGCGCTTGAGTAAATAAATAAATTAAATATGTGGCAGCCGTTGTGTGCAGTAAACTTTCTTTTAACAAGCTGTTGTACTGATGTGATGACCAGTTATAGTTTTAGTGCTAGTAAGCCTATTTAGAGGTGCGGATTAATTCAGGTAGGACTGTGTGTAGACATATTTTATTATGTGTATTATGAGGTGGTACGCGAAAATTCTTGATTACAAATAGTGGTCCACACACACAAAAAGTTTGAAAACCCCTGGTGTTGAGCACTGGGATTTTGGGCAACAGAAGCTGGTGGAAAATATTTGCCCAAAATAAAAACAGAAACCCAGTGGTGGAGAGTACCAAAGTATTTTTACTTTGTGTATCTGTACTTTACCAGATTATTATTATTATTTTTTTAACTTTTACTTCACTCCATTCCAATGCATAATATCGTACTTTTTACTCCACTACATTTAATAAAAACATTTCGTTCCAAGTTATTTGAAACTGAAGAAATCGCCATCCACTCTGCGACTTGATAGTGGTGTCTGATTCTTGAACGACCTGATTCTTTTGGGTTAACCTGTTAAATCGGTTCACAAATCGCACTGAACATTGAGCTTGAGTGATGGCGTGAAAAGCAAGTTACTAATGCCGAATTTTATGCCCTTCCAAAAAATCTAAATTAATGCCCATGCATATTCCCCGCCGCCGTAGCAATTTCAAATGATGTTAAACTAGTATGTTTGCATAGCGTTCTTCTTAAAATATTAACACATTTTGATGTTTTATATTATACTTTTATATTTGTCAACACATATTTACACAAATTTAGTTTTTCCTCATTTCTACTATATGTTTGCACACTTGAATTATAGGTAATGTTTTATATAAGTGTCTAAATAATCTTCCTTAGTGTTGGCAACTTGAAAATCCATCATTCATAATGATGTCAGACTGAGCTGTAACCAAATTTAAGCTATATCTATGTGTATAGTAGTATACCCCCAAACATATTTTGCGCAGTAGGATGGAGTATATAAAATTTCAAAATAAAGAAACTTTCATCAATCAGTACTTTTTACTTTATCACCCAAGTAAAATTGAAAAGGAGTACTTAATACTTTTACTGGTGTAATATTTTTTGGGGTATCTGTACTTTTACCCTTTTCATGTAGGGCCTACTTGATTTGTATCCACCACTGAAAATGTCTCCACAAATTACAAGTTGTATTTGCAAGATTTGTAAATTGTGGTGGGGGGGAACACTTCCAGCTTTACATTTTACTCCATTTTGCGCTATCTTCCAAATCTACTGCTTCAAAAGTACCATGCCAGAAGTATTGTCAGTGATGCTAAACACCATTGGTACCCTTGATCAATCACATTGGTTTGAATATAGTACATATGTGTAATATTTCAGTGTCAAAACTTGAATCATTGAAAAAACACTGAGGCCTTTCTCACAATATCTTCTATTATTTTCCACAGAAGAAAGAATCATTCAGGTTTATAACGATTATAGTGACCCCAATTTTTGGGTGAACTATCACTTTAAATGTTAGTCTGTTTCTGTTTTCTGTGATATTTTGAGCGTGTCGTTTACTGTATACTATATGTTTGGTTTTTAATGACATGTTTGTGAATAAATGATCCAAAAAGGGTCCAATTCATAGAACAAACTAAATTCTTTAATTTCCTCAAGCAAAATCAATCATTTATACAGCATTTAAGCTGTGGTACCTCTCATAATCACTAAGATGAAAAGCCCTGTTGTATTACTAAATCTCCTCACACATGTTCTAAACAGACATTACATGTGACATATTACTGTAAATAAAAGTAAAACCAATCAATTTCCAATATAGATCCTGGTTTATGTAAGCACACAGCTTGATCAACATCTTTAAAATAAAATTCCAACACAAAACCCATGCTCAAACCGTCTGACTAACCTGGAGCATTACTGGACCCAAAGCAAGCTCATGAAATGTTAGAAAAGATAAGATGCCTCTACTAGACTAATCCATTCTGGTGGCAGAGAGAGAGAGAGAGAGAGAGAGAGAGAGAGAGAGAGAGAGAGAGAGAGAGAGAGAGAGAGAGAGAGAGAGAGAGAGAGAGAGAGAGAGAGAGAGAGAGAGAGAGAGAGAGAGAGAGAGAGAGAGAGAGAGAGAGAGAGAGAGAGAGAGAGAGAGAGAGAGAGAGAGAGAGAGAGAGAGAGAGAAACAGCAGAGCAGTGACACAGGGTAATCCTCCGGGGTCTTGCATTAGCATGCTAAATTAAAGGCGGTATTAGATTAAATTGGCTCTCCGATTTCAGGGGTGTAAGTAAAATTCTAATTTGCATTTTCCACTGCCGCTTAAGATATAATTAGTTCAGGGTGATTCCCAGGTGCAAAACACTGACAGCAACATCAAGCTGCTTACTGGGAGTTTATCATTTGTTAGCAGCAAAAGGTGCAATCAGCTGGGTCTACATATGCATGTTTGTGGGTTGTGTATCTGTTCATATAGGGTTATTGGGAGCAAGTCAATTATAAATAAAAAAGAGTGCATCTTAGTCTGAATGTCTGCAGACGCTTGTGTAAAGACACATGGTTCTCCTATACTGATCATTACACATGTTGGCTCAATATACATTAAAGAAGGAACTGTGTGTGGCAGAGGATGCAAATCAGTCTTACAGCAAACTCTGATCATACCCCACACATTGAATACAACAACAAAGAGTCTATAAAGATCTATCACGGACTGGAAAAAACCCCATAACCTTAGCATTATAAATAAATGTGATCAGGTTTCTCCTATATTTAATTGATCAAAATACAGTAAAAACAGTAATAATATGAAGTGTTATTACAAATAACTGTTTTTTATTTGAATATATTATTCAATTTATTCCTGTGTTGGCAAAGCTGAATTTTCAACAGTCATTACTCGTGTTTAGTGTCTCTTGGGAACTCATTCAAATATGCTTATTGTCAATTTTGAGAACAGTTGACCTTAATTTAAAAAATATTTTTTTTACAAGAATGTAAAAGTCTTTTGACTATCATTTTTGATCAAATGATTAGCATTGTAAGGATTTACTTAAAATATGAACATATATACAGTTATTATAGTTTTTTGTCTTTGTCTTCCACAGCTCCCCAATCTATATTTCTATAGAATGGTCACTGAACATGATATCTACACCTTCATACCCTTCTAGATCTAGATAGATTCATCTCTGTATCAGTCCATCTACACCTAAAGTAACATGTTCATTAAAACTTCCACCAAGGAAGTGTGTGCTACAGAACTCAAAACTGTATTCTACAGGACAGAGCAGTATTCCACAACCCAGAATCCCATAATTTTTTTTTTACAAACTGCCATTATTTCTTAATTTAAGACATATGAATACACTTAAGGTGAAGTCTGCTACCTCTGTTCCATAAGAGGCACCAAATGGAAAAGCAAAACAAATGTATCTGTTTTCAATCAGGTTTTCAGGCCAGAACACGTCCCCGTCTGCCACTGATCAGCCAAACCGACAGGATATTTAAAGACTGAATATTTTGAAAGTGCCACAGAGGAGCACTGCTTAAACTTTTAATGGGAAATCAAACTGTGAATGTTTACATATTGTCCCTCCATATTAAGCTAAGTATTTTAAAATTGAAAAAAAATCACACTTCACCTTCCACACATGACAACTACAGTACATCAACAATGCCTAGTTTGTGATTAGCAACTTGGCCTGTACATTTATGGTAAAGTAATGAGAAGAAAGTAGAACAACATATACTACTTTATCCTACTGTAGCTTTTACAACACCAAACACATGTAACAAACTGTATTAACACGCAACCTTAACCTGCACACAAGTCAACACATTTAAGAAACCTGTATTAAAAAATATTTCCATGCACTTAATTAGCTGGTGGAGAATTACTTTAGGAAGTACTTCTATGTGAATATATGCCTAGGTGCTGTTTACACTTACTTTTTACATTCCTCTCAAATGCATTTCCTGTAACCACTTGTGATTGTATTTCATTGAATGGAAGGTTACTGAATATTGGCATCAGACATACAAGTCAATGTGCAATTTTTAATCCTTTGTTTTGGTGCAAAGATTGCATATTAGGTGAGAAGGCAGTCATTCGATGTTGTTGATTAGCATTAGGACACATTAGCGTTTACACTACAAATATATGTGCCTTTATGTGTCCCTACTGTGTGTGTAATTGTGTAAGATCAGATAATGGTGCATTGTAACCTGTTTACACTTGTGTTTTGCACTGTCCACATCACCTCACACAAGACGGATGTTCATGCCATGTGTAAACAGAGCATTTGTTTGCTGAACTAAATTCTTTCAAGAAATATATCTTCTATTTGTCCACTCTCATGCAAACACACACACATCAATACACCCAAGTTTGTATTTTTAAGGTATTTGTTGGACTGTTATATTTGTATTTTACTTCGACCAAAATTATGGATAAATCACTGCCTGTAAGCCCTTGAAAATAGAACATTTTAGAGAACTCTCATGTCAGAAATAAGAAAAAGGGGTTAATCCGTTTGATTGTTTTTGCTATTTTCTTTTCAGTGTTTAAGGACATCAGGAAGAGAATCTAGACTTTCCACATCCCAAGTGTGATAGAAGAACAGCAGCAGGAATTTTCCTATTGCTCTCATTGTGGGGGAGATCGACTAGCCTCGTCAGGAGACAGTTTCTATAATTGGTTAAAATGACCAAGTGCAGAGAAGGATGGCTCTCTGCTGAAAACCATTTCCCAGCTCAGCTTGGAGCAGAGCCAAGCCCTGGGTTGTTCGGATGCGTTCCAGCCCCAGCCTGACTGGCAGCAATTAGGGGTGTCTGAGCCAAGCTCAGCTTGCGCTCCGCACAAACACCCCTAATTACTGCCAATTAGGCTAGGCGGGTAGGCAGATTTGAGAAGCCGGGGGGATGTTCAGGCATGGGTGGGCATGGAAACAATTTTCAAGGGCTTAGAAACGTGACTAGAAGGAAAGGTTAATGCTTTTGAGTGCACGGAGGGAGGGAGGGAGGGGGAGTGTGGTGTCTAAGCCGTCGTCTCACCTCTAGTGATGAGCCAGGCTTCTTTTTTAGCTCCTCGCATTTCCGAAACTTGCAGATCTGGTGGCCCGTCTTACGGTTCCGACAACTGCTGCACACTCCACAGTTGATTAGCCTCCTGCAGGGCGCGCAGACCCCACACCTTTTCCTTTTCTTTTTTGCTGGGTTTCCGCTGGATGCAGAGGAATTATTCTGTGGGCAGTCTGCCAGATTGGCAATTTGAAACGCACTGTCTGTAACGGCTGCTGAGGCTGCGGGGGAGTGAAGGGCTGTCATGACGATGACCCCGGGAGGTAATGAGATGCCCCCTAAAGCCGGAATAGCGGAAAAAGTTCCAACACGTTCCGGGAGATTCATTATCTCTGCTTCAGCAGCACCGCATTTCAGCTTGTTCATGCATTCTCCTGCTAAAGGTCTGCAGTGTTCAGGGGATAAGCTAGAGAGGAAATTATTATTTGCCATTTGCAGCGTCTCTGGCGGCACGCCAGGTTTCCCCGGCCTTTGGGAGTCATTTCTATGCATGCTGGTCCTATTAGGGTTTATTGCTGCTGATTTCCTTCCCCAGAGCATGCTGTTATCACAGTTCCAAGGGGACACACCGATTCTGGCACTGGGAAAAATTGGTGTCGTTATGCGGGCAATCTTAGCAGTCTGTGGAAATGCCCCATTAGTTTTGTAAAAGTTTGCAAAAGACCTGTACCTTTCCATTTCGGCATTGTAATCCAACAGCTGGCTTAATCCACCGTTCTGAAGATTATCCTTTTGCAAGAGTGACACGTCTGTGCTTTGGCCACTTTCAATGCAAAGTGCGTTGTTAAGATTAGACATGACTGCTAAGTTTCAAGTGCTCACAAGAAATATTTTGGGGAGGGTAGCAGTTGGTTTTTGTCAAGGTGAAGCTTGTTAGACACAAGACGTTACCATCCTGGTTTATCCTCTCCACTAAAACAAGAGAACAACAGTTACAGATACAAGTGACAAACATTTACTGGTCATCATCTGGCACTTCCAAATTACTCAAATCTAGTGAAAGCTTGTCAAAATTGTGAATTACTGATTGCTTTAGTCATAAAATTGAGATTCTAATCTTGCGACTTACCATTGTACTGTAGCTATGAAACTTTAATGTTGCATAACAACAGAAAACAGACATTTGCATATGTGAAAATCATATGATTAATACAGTAAAATTACAGTAATTTTAAAATAGGACCACAACAAATAAGTAGCATCATAATAGAAAAAAATAACATTCATGCACATTTTACGTACAAAAAAAAAAGTTTTTCTATAATATCTTAAATATAAGCGGCCTCAAACTATAGAAGTCTCGTATTTTCAAAAAATCATATGATCATGCATCAAGCAAGTTCTCATGAAAATATGTAGAAAAATGAATCACATTGTCAAGATTCACCCAATGATACAAAGATGCTTTGTTGGGCTCTCTCCAACCAAGTCTCAGACCATGACAACTGTAGTGTGTAGGGGGATCCATTTCCGATCTCCCAGTCCGGCTGGGTTTTGTTGCCACAGATAAAAGCCCATTAGACACATCTTCCTCTTCTTGCATTACCTTTCTCTAGACTCTCTCACTGACTGCCTATACTACACTGCAAGAAGACTACAGCAATTCAAAGCACTGTGAACATCTGAATCTAAATTTAATGGTTCATTTCCACCTGAGAGACAATACTGGAAACCCATCTAAGACCCTGCCATTAATCATTTGAGACCTCACATGTAGCAAGTAATGTTTCTTTATTAAGTTTGTTAAAGAGACTCATGCTGCTTTATAACTTCCTTATTAAAGGCAAAAAGAACAAAACTGAGTAACAAATATGACACTTGCAAGCGTAATAAGTTTGATCTGTTCTGAGAAACAATCCACACTGTATTGATGATGCAAATTATTTGTTTACTATTATTATCATCGCTTGTTTTAAGTAAAGTGCTTTTAAAACGTCGATGTTAAAGCTTTAAACAAAGTTCAGAGAATACGAAATATCCGATAGTCAGAGGAGACAGAAAGAGGTCGAGAGAAGACAACTGTGCCTTCGATTACAGCCCAAGACACATATCAAATTGCATAATGGGATTTAATCACTCTGGTGCCTACAAAACCACACGAAATAAATAATAAAACAGTGGACATTCCGAAAGCATGCGCCACTATCGCTAAGCCAGAAAAAAAAATGAAAGAGCATCACCTACCAGACAATCCAGACACTAGAGCAGCACATTACTGCGATGAATACACAATAAACACGCGCCGAGTGATCACTACACAAACACCATCTTTACGCACAAAACGCCATTGTTCATGCTAAGAAAAGTAGAAGGAAAGGTATAGGCTATGTTTGTGATGGCGTCCGGGTTGTGGCTGTTGTCCGTAGAGCGATGACTGGAGGTGAGGTGTCTCCTGTCGCTGTGTGTGGCTGATTGGTGCTGAGGTGAGGAGGATGGGGATGTGGACACCAACTGATCATTGGCTGGAAATTACTATAGAAACACCAGGAGCTCTGGGGAGGGGGATGCTCATCAATCGCCACCAGGAAACAGCGTGCTTTCTCTCGCTATCTGTTTGGTAACTCTTTACATTACAGTCTCAGAGATTACATGTAATGAATTACAATATTAAGTGTATTTAAAAGCAGTTACACAAAATATTTTCATATTAGCTTTAGACACCCTGGTGAACACTGTCAAAAAGGCAGTTAGCTCACTAGGTTGTGTGACACAACAATTAGCCAAAGTACACTGGTTAAAACGAAATGTTAGTCTGGTAAACTAGTGTGCTTCATGTGACAAAAACACAAACTGGTTTTATTCAAGTCAAAATGATAATTTAATATGACTTGAGTTCAATGAAATCAGCTACATTTATTTACACTAACAAAAGTAATTTTAAAGGTAATAGAAACAGTACCATACAAGGGAACATTCACTCAATGAAAAGGAAAATACCTTCACACTTGTGTATTTTAAAACCTGTGGAATATCATACAAAAGAAGCTATTATGAAAAAAATCAGGGTCCTAAAAAATGAAAGTGAATTGTAATTAATATATTTTATGTTCCACCGAATAAATAATGCAGGTTTGGCACAACGTGGGTAAACTATCCCTTTAAGGTAACAAATACACAATACCGCTAGTTAATTGTACTTTACATGCTAGGTTATTTTTGTACTTCTTAGTACTTGCTAGTAATTACAATAGACAGTGTAAAGTCTTTTCTATTCAGTTACTTGATGAGGTGTTTAAAGTGATTTCTATCTGAAGACATTTATAATAACATGTAGACAATTGAAATAGAATTGGGGGCTTAAGGTGAGGCACTACAGGCAAAAACAGTATTTTTTTCATGCATCTATCAATTATGAGGTTTTGGGCTTTTTGGCTTTCCGTAACAGAAAACAGAAAACATTCCAAATACACTTTTAACTGTATCTTTTAGAACACTTTATCTAATTGCATCTGTAGATTTCAATTATATATCTTTAAAGGCCGTGTGGGTTTTTCCTCCTACATTGAGCCAGAAATATACACTTTGGTAACATACACCAAACTTTACAGTTTTATCTAGTTTTATTACAGTTTTTACAGAGGGGTTTGTTCATATATAATTTTCCTGATTTTATACAACATTTCATTCCTAAAAAATTGTGTTTTTTTTATTTTATTTCTTGGCTGTTTGACAGTATTTTCTTCTTTGTGTAGTGTTAAAAAGAGTTATCCAAAATCCCCTCTGAAAAAAACTTTGACTCTAATATGTACTAATATGTATTAATATTCACTCCAAAAAATGAAACAAGAATTCTAAATCTGACTTCATCCAATGTTCAGATTTTTGTTCTAGAAATGTATGCAAATTAGTGCATATTTAAATAGTTAACACCTAATTTGCATATTTAAACATAACATTTCAGAAAACTTGTAATACAAAAAAATGTTTGCAATTATTAATGTAATCAATCAACTGGTGAAGTATAGTGATATTTATTTGTTTTTTTGTTTTTTTTACCCTATTCACCTGGGGTGTCTCACCTTAATTGAAACAGAAAAAATGTTTGACATTTTTTTGCATTTGTCAAATATAATTGTATTGTCATTGATTAATGTGTTTTTAAAACAAAAAGACTGGAGTGAGGCTCTATTTTGTGTTCTCATAATGTCCCAACCAACAATAATCAATGTGTTGACACACCTACTGTACCTCTTAATTTTGTTAGAACTGTGGATTTGTACATCTTTATTTTGCAATGTTCACCAAACAAATGCTAATTTAATTTAATATTTGTGCTAGTTTAATATGCATTTTGTGCATACATTGTATATAACTGCACTCACATTACTGATTGTGTATTAACATGTTACATGCCTGTACTAAAAGCTTAACGGTAAGGTCCAGAAGAAAGAATGCAATTCATTACATTTATTAATTTAAAAGGAAAACCATTTAAAAGCTCTTGGTGAATTCCTGGTGACAAACTACACTTCCTAAAATCCTGAAGCACAATCCACCAATCAGAGAAGTCCTGTTACCATAGATATTCGAGCAGGAACAGTGCACCCCCAGTGGCATAGGTGTCCCATTCATTCCCCATTCATTTTCTCCATTGATATTCCAGATATTCAAGTCAAGTCACCTTCATTTATATAGCGCTTTTAACAGTATTGATTGTTTCAAAGCAGCTTTACAGTGATAATAGGAAATTAAAGTAACAGAGAATGTTTTGGCTTCACAGCAGCTCTAGAATAAAGTTATTGTCTAGCTAAAGTTAGTTTTGATTGATTCACTTCCGTTGCAACGATCTTTAGTTATTAACTTAATTAATGATTAATGATCATTAGTTATTAACTTAGAATGGGGCCACTAACACGACACCGTTCTAAGTTATTAACTTGATTAATGATCAATGATCATTAGTTATTAACTTAGAATGGGGCCACTAACATGACACCGTTCTAACAGAAAACCCTTGATGCGATCCCAAAAAATTGATGAATACATTTGCGACCACATTTAATAAACAACACTACATTTTTATCAAAATAAGCATTCCATTTACAATATAGGAAATTAACCATTCAAATACATATAAAACACAAGAAAACACACACACACACACACACACACACACACACACACACACACACACACACACACACACACACACACACACACACACACACACAGACGTTGGGTTTCCATGTTTTATGGGAACACTCCACAGACATAATGGTTTTTATACTGTACAAACTGTATATTCTATCCCACACTAACCCTACCCCTCATAACAGAAAATGTTCTGCTATTTTGGATTTTCAAAAAAGGATCATTCTGTATGATTTATAAGCTTGTTTCCTCATGGGGACCAAACAGAAATTGTCCCCACAAGGTCAAAATTTACTAGTATTACTATACTGGTGCATGGGGACATTGGGAACTTGCAGCCTCCCTGCCATACATGCTCAGTATTTTTTCATGCTCATATCTCAGTATACAATTTACATTACTAACATTGAAATGTTTGGTGTCAGTAAGATTTGCTTTTAATAAATACTTTTATTCAGCAATGATGCATTAAATTGATCAAAAAGGATAATAAAGACTTTTACATTGTTACCAAAATTTTATTTCAAATTTATTTCAATTTATTTATTTTTTTGTCTGTGAAAAAATACAGTGCATCCGTATTCACAGTGCTTCACTTTTTCCACATTTTGTCATGTTACAGCCTTATTCCAAAATGGATTAAATTCATTATTTTTCTCAATTCTACAAACAATACCCCATAATGACAACATAAAAGAAGTTAGTTTGAAATCTTTGCAAAAAACAAGAATCATGTACATAAGTATTCACAGCCCTTGCTCAATACTTTGTTGAAGCACCTTTGGCACCAATTACAGCCTCAAGTATTTTTGAGTATGATGCTACAAGCTTGGCACACCTATTTTTGGGCAGTTTCTCCTATTCTTCTTTGCAGAACCTCTCAAGCTGCAGCAGGTTGGATGGGGAGTGTCGGTGCACAGCCATTTTCAGATCTCTCCAGTGATGTTCAATCAGGTTCAAGTCTGGGCTCTGGCTGGGCCACTCAAAGACATTCACAGAGTTGTCCTGTAGCCAGTCCTTTGTTATCTTGGCAGTGTTCTTAGGGTCGTTGTCCACTTTTATTTCTAGAGCACATTTAAAACAGCCACTGCTGACCAAAGTGCTGTACAATCGAACAACTTTAGACAATAAAATACATAAATACATAAACTGACAGGAACACACACATATTCCTAAAATTACATTGAACTAAAAGCCAGAAAGAAAAAATAAGTCTTCAATGAGAATTTAAAGCTATCAACATCGGAAGACAGCCTTATGTGTTCCGTCAAATCATTCCACAGACGTGGAGCAGCAACAGAAAGGGCACGATCACCGGAAGATCATCGAAAGAAGAACCGGAAGATGAACCGTCGCCACAGTCTGAGGTCCAGAGCGCTCTGGAGCAGGTTTTCATCAAGTATGTCTCTGTACATTGCTGCCTTCATCTTTCCCTCAATCCTGACCAGGGATGTGCAGAGAGTTCCTCAGTGGCAGGGGCTCAAATGTAAAAAAGGGGCATATACATATAGCCTAAGTACCGGCCAAAAGTTTGGACACTACTATTTTTAATGTTTTTGAAAGAAGCCCTTTATGCTCACCAAGGCTGCATTTATTTGATCTAAAATACAGAAAAAAAAACTGTAATATTGTGAAATATTACTACAATTTGAAATAATGGTTCCCTTTCGTTGTCACTCCGAGTTACGTCGGATGACAACGAATGGGGTTTCGCTTAGAAAGCCTATCAACTTCGAGTATTACAAAACGAGCCAATGGCAAAGAAATGCCATGGGTCTGCGGAATTTGCATGACGTAACTCCGCCCCACCTCGTGGGTATAAAAGGAGGAAGTCCGCAACAGCAGTTTATGTTTTCGCTTCGGAGCCAAGTGTATTCTTCTCTCCACAAGCCAACTCTGAATTATCAGCTTCACGAACGAGTGCCTCGAGTGTTGGTGTGACGGCGATCTCCGGCGAGTGCGTGCTTCCTGCTTATCTCTGCAGTGGTTCATCAGAGAGCGCGTGCTTCCCCGGGCTCTTCAACACTTGAGTTTTCTCTCTAAAAGAGCGCACGCGGCACGTCTTTTTAAAGACGGCTCGCCCGTGCATTTAAAAAAAACAAAAAAAAACAAATGGTTGCGGCAGCTTGGTATCGGACTCTGATGGGCACGAGCGTTGTCTGGTATGTTTGGGCTTGATCATATAGAGCAGCGCTCGTGGATGACTCATGTTCTCTCTGTGGGAACATGATCATCGCGTCATATAGGTCGAGACTCGGTGAACTCGCAAGAGTGAGAGTCCCCTCATCCACCCCCCGATCTTCGGCTGGTGGCCAGGGTGACCTGAGGGTGTTGGTCTGGAACAAGGCGCCGACTCCGTGTCCGTGACCCCAGCCTCCCCTCAACGGTGGTGCCCGCTAGTGAATAGGTGATTCCCACGAGTCTACCCTCTGGTGGCCCGTGTGTTTCATTTAAAGCTACAGAGGATGATACTATGTTTGTAGCAGCTTCACAAGGTGGGTTTGATTCTCTGCGAAGTGACGACTCGTCACAGCTGCCACCCTCTGGTGTGCATACGGCTGTGCCTGAGTCTGATCCAGAGATGACGGCCATGCTTTCCTGGGACGATTGGTTTTTGGGTAAGGCCGCCGACCCTCGTCCACGGCAAACCCCAATACCTTCTCTCCCGGACGTGCATGATGAGATCTCGAAGTCCCAGAAGACCCCCTGGTTTTCTCGGGACCGCTCGCTGATCTCATCCGCCTTTCCCCCCTCGACGGGGCCGCTGTCACGGGTACACTGGGGTTCCCCCGGCTGAACGCTCTGTTGCGATGCTATGTGTCCTCAGAGTGCTTCTTCTCGGCGCAATCCTAAGCACCCGCCCGTGGTTTATGGTTTTCGTCTACATTTGTGGCGAGATCCTATAGCACCACGGGACTGGCAGCCGCCTCTCTGCAGGCCATGGCCATTCTGCTGGTCCTCGACCCAGATGCTCATGGACTTGCACGAGGGCGGGACTGACCCAGGGCTCTTCACTGAGTCGCGCGCCGCCACTGACCTTGCTCTCCGAGTGACGAAAGTGGCCGTACGCTCCCTGGGTCAGGTGATGCCTACCATTCTGTGGCTGAACCTGTCTGATGTGCTGAATGTCGCGCGGCCCCGTCTGTCCGACGTTCCCAGGTCGGCCTCTTCGGCGGTGCGGTTGAGAACTTCGCCCAACAGCTCTCAACCGCCCATGTGCAGACTGACGTGATCCTGTCCCGATGGCCCGCCGTCCGCTCAGATCCCTCGGTCTGCCCACTGCCGAAGGCGCCCCCCCCGCGGCTCCCACCCCGCCCGTTTAAAGAGACGGGCCGGCTCTGGAAGCCGCGGGCGGACGCCACAGCCCTCTCCAGCCCCGCCCCCCGCTACGTGCCGGGTTAAGCGGCGCTCCTGAGACGGGCTCCACAGAGATGGGACTCAGTTCTTCCAGGAGTTGGTAGCAGGACCACTCCTTTCCCCGGTGGAGGGCCGGGGAAAAATCCTTATTCTCCTAAGAACTGACTCTCCCGTCTCTGGGAAGACAGAGTTCTCGGACGACACAGAGCGCCGCCCACAAGCCGTGCTCTCCTCGTCCCCCTCTGTCCCAGAGGTGCTTGACACGGCGTGCCGTCCACGGACCGCTTCGCCCCTGTCCCCCTCTGTCGCCAGACCCCTGCCAGAGCAGGCCCCCGCGGGACGACCAGCGTGGTCCTCCCCTGGCCCCCTCTGTCAGGGCGCGGTTGCTAACTGTGCCCCCACACCGGGCCGCTATGCTGTCCACGTCTGGGCCAGTTACTCCGCTTCGCTGCCCCTCCGGGGGGACGCCTGTCGTCCGCTTGATCCCGCTGGTTCAGTTCCTGGGAGCCTGGTTAGAGCTTCCCCGTCTGTCCCGCTGGATCGCGCGCACCATCAGGCTCGGCTATGCGATTCAGTTCGCACGGTCTCCTCCCCGCTTCAGGGGAGTCCGCTCCACTTTGGTCGGTGGCAATGCCCCTATCATGAGAGCAGAGATTGCCACCCTGCTGGCGAAGGGTGCAATCGAGACTGTCCCTCCAGCCGAGATGAGGTCCCGGTTCTACAGCCCCTACTTCACTGTCCCCAAGAAAACCGGTGGGTTACGGCCAATCCTGGACTTGCGCGTGCTGAACCACTCCCTTCACAGGCTGCCGTTCAAGATGCTCTCCCCCAAACGCGTTCTCGAATGCGTGCGGCCCAGGATTGGTTTGCAGCGATCGACCTGAAGGACGCCTACTTTCATGTCTCCATTCTTCCTCGACACAGACCGTTCCTACGGTTTGCTTTCGAGGGGCAGGCATACCAGTACGCGGTTCTCCCTTTCGGGCTAGCCCTGTCTCCTCGCACCTTCACGAAGGTCGTCGAGGCTGCCCTTGTTCCCCTTCGGGAACACGGGGTTCGCATCCTGAGTTATATCGACGACTGGCTGATCCTAGCTCACTCTCGAGATCAGGTTTGCGAACACAGGGACCTAGTGCTCCGGCACCTAGCTCGTCTGGGCCTTCGGGTCAACTGGGAGAAGAGCAAACTTTGCCCCGTGCAGAGGATCTCTTTTCTCGGTATGGACATCGACTCGGTCACCATGTCCGCGCAGCTTACGAGCGAGCGCGCGCAGTCACTGCTGACTTGCCTGAGACATCTCAGGAGCAAGAATGCGGTTCCACTGAAACATTTTCAGAGGCTCCTGGGGCATATGGCATCTGCAGCTGCGGTCACGCCGCTCGGATTGCTTCATATGAGACCGCTTCAGCTTTGGCTTCGCGACCGAGTCCTGAGGTGGGCATGGCATCAAGGCACGCTCCGGGTACCAGTTACTCCGACCTGCCGTCAGTTCCTCACCCCGTGGTCGAACCTCAGTTTTCTCAGGGCGGGTGTCCCCCTGGAACGAGCTTCCCGGCATGTTGTGGTCTCCACGGATGCCTCCACCACGGGCTGGGGCGCCATGTGCAATGGACATGCTGCTGCGGGCTCCTGGACAGGACCCCAGCGGCTATGGCATGTCAATTGCCTCGAGTTGTTGGCAGTACGCCTTGCCCTGCACCGCTTCCGGGCGTTGCTCAGGGGTCAACACGTACTAGTCCGCTCAGACAATACCGCTACTGTAGCGTACATCAACCATCAAGGTGGTCTACGCTCCCGCCGTATGTCACAACTCGCCCGTCACCTCCTTCTATGGAGTCAGAAGCATCTGAGGTCGCTTCGAGCCATTTTCATTCCCGGAGCCCTGAACTGTGCAGCCGACGAGCTCTCATGGCTTCAGCCCCTCCCTGGAGAATGGCGACTCCATCCCCAGTCGGTTCAGCTGATTTTGGGACCAGTTCGGGGACGCACAGATAGATCTGTTTGCCTCTCACGACTCGACCCATTGCGCCCTGTATTTTTGCCTGACCGAGGGCACGCTCGGCACGGGTGCACTGGCGCACAGCTGGCCGCCGGGCCGCAAATATGCGTTTCCCCCAGTGAGCCTTCTTGCGCAGACCTTGCGCAAGGTCAGGGAGGACGAGGAGCAGGTCATTTTGGTCGCGCCGTATTGGCCCGGCCGGACCTGGTTCCCCAAACTTGCACTCCTCGCGACAGCACCTCCCTGGCCCATTCCTCTGAGGAAGGACCTTCTTTCTCAGGGACGGGGCACCCTGTGGCACCCTCGCCCCGATCTCTGGAGCCTCCACGTGTGGCTCCTGGACGGCTCGAGGTAGGTTTGAGTACCCTTCCACCAGCGGTGGCGGCTACCATCACTTCCGCTAGAGCGTCGTCCACAAGACACGTCTACGCGTTAAAGTGGAACCTCTTCGTCAGCTGGTGCTCTTCTCACCGAGAAGACCCCCGGAGATGCTCGATCAGCGTTGTGCTTTCCTTCCTTCAGCAGGGGTTGGAGCGAAGGCTGTCTCCCTCCACCCTTAAGGTCTATGTTGCCGCCATTGCCGCACACCATGACCTAGTCGAAGGTAAGTCGGTAGGGAAGCACGACCTGGGCATCAGGTTCCTGAGAGGAGCGAGGAGACTAAATCCTCCTCGCCCTCCTCTCGTTCCCTCTTGGGACCTCTCAGTGGTTCTAACTGCCCTGAAGAGTGCTCCCTTTGAGCCCCTGCAGTCAGTCGAGCTTAAGTTCCTGTCAATGAAGACAGCGCTCCTGGTTGCACTGGCCTCCATCAAGAGGGTAGGGGACCTGCACGCATTCTCCGTCGACGAAGCGTGCCTGGAATTCGGACCGGCTTTCTCTCACGTGATCCTGAGACCCCGGCCCGGATATGTGCCCAAGGTTCCTACCACTCCCTTTCGGGACCAGGTGGTGAACCTGCAAGCGCTGCCCCCGGAGGAGGCAGACCCAGCCTTGGCACTGCTTTGTCCAGTACGCGCTCTTCGCGCCTATGTAGACAGGACGCGGTGTTTCAGGACCTCAGACCAGCTCTTTGTCTGTTATGGTGGGAAGCTGAAGGGAAAGGCTCTCTCCAAGCAAAGGTTGTCTCACTGGATAGTGGACGCCATTGCCTTGGCTTACCAGCAGCAAGGTCGACCGTGCCCCCTTGGTGTGACGGCCCACTCCACCGGAGTGTGGCATCCTCTTGGGCTCTAGCGCATGGCGCCTCGCTAACAGACATCTGCAGAGCTGCAGGCTGGGCGACACCTAACACATTCGCCAGATTCTATAATCTCCGAGTGGAGCCAGTGTCCTCTCATGTACTCGCTTCAACTAGCTAGTACCGGACCCGCTCAGGTGTCTTCGCTTGCTCGCCATTCCACTCCTCAGACTGGATACGTGCGATATTCTCCTCAGGTGAGCTTTTCCGAAAGCCCTGAGGTCCTCCAGCACTCCTGACGTCGGCGCCAGTGTCTCTTGCCTGCGCGTCGGCTAGGTGCCTCCCGTGTGCATGGTCCCTCCCCTGAGCGACCCCCACATGTGTTTTTCCACTGTAAGCCTCTCTGAGCATGTGTCTTTCCCTTGGCAAGCCACCTTGCCACCCCTGGGGTTGAAATATTCCACCTGCGGCTGGACACCCCAGTGTTCTCCATATGTTCCTTCGGGTCATATGTGTATTCTCTAAGTCCCCCCCCTCTGGGTTGGCATTAATTGCATACTTCCCCTAGCTTGGAATATGCTTCCCAGTGTACCTTGGTATTCCTGTGTTAAATGGAGTCCTTCGTCCAGTCTAGGACAGGGATCTCGATTTACGTAGGGCACTGGAAGACAGCTGAGAAGGTGGCGTGATTAGACTGGTAACCCCATTCATCGTCATCCGACGTAACTCGGAGTGACAACGAAAGGGAACGTCTCGGTTACGTATGTAACCCTCGTTCCCTGAGTAGGGAACGGAGACGTTACGTCTGCCTGCCACTTTCTGCTGTACCGCGGGGATCGCCTGAGCTCATTCTTGGCTCCTCAGCGAAGAAACATAAACTGCTGTTGCGGACTTCCTCCTTTTATACCCACGAGGTGGGGCGGAGTTACGTCATGCAAATTCCGCAGACCCATGGCATTTCTTTGCCATTGGCTCGTTTTGTAATACTCGAAGTTGATAGGCTTTCTAAGCGAAACCCCATTCGTCGTCATCCGACGTAACGTCTCCGTTCCCTACTCAGGGAACGAGGGTTACATACGTAACCGAGACGTTTTCTATTATAATATACTTTTCAGGATTCTGAGTTAAAAAAAAAACATAGTATATAAAATAGAAATATTTTGTATACACTACCATTCAAATGTTTGGGGTCAGTAATATTCTTTCTTTCTTTCTTTTTAAAGAAATATGCTATTTTTATTCAGCAAGGATGTGTAAATTGATCAAAAGTGACAGTAAAGACTTATAAAAAAAAAACCTATTTTAATTAAATACTGTTCTTTTTAACTTTTTATTAATCAATGAATCCTGAAAAAAGCATCACAGGTTAAAAAAACTGTTTCTAACATTGATAATAAATCAGCATATTAGAATGATTTCTGAAAAATAATGTGACACTGAAGACTGTTATGGCTGTTGAAAATCCAGCTTTGCATCACAGAAATAAACTAGAAAAAGTTTGTCGAGACAAACTTTAAGTTGGCCTGTGAAAGTTTTGACCAGAAAGTTTGAAGAAGTTTAAAGTAGTTTGAAGAAGTTTAAAGTAGTTGGAAGTTTAAATTAGTTTAAAGTTTAAATTAGTTTGAATTTTAAAGTAGTTTGAAGTTTAAAGTTTAAAGTAGTTTAAAGCTTAAATTAGTTTAAAGTTTGAATTACTTTGAATTTTAAAGTAGTTTAAAGTTTAAATTAGTTTAAAGTTTGAATTAGTTTAAAGTAGTTTAAAGTAGTTCAAAGTTTTAAATAGTTTAAAGTAGTTTAAAGTTTAAAGTATAGTTTGAAGTAATTTAAAGTCTAGTGGGTTGCTAAGGTGTTCTGGGTGGTTGTTAGGCGGTTGCCAGGGTGTTCTGGGTGGTTGCTATGGTGTTGCTACTGTGTTCTACGGTATTTTGGGTTGTTGCTATGGTGTTGCTAGGATATTTTTTGTGGTTGCTAGGGTGTTCTAGGGTATTTTGGGTGGTTGCTATGGTGATGCTAGGGTGTTTAAGGTATTTTGGCTGGTTGCTAGGGTGTTCTGGGTGGTTGCTATGGTGTTGCTAGGGTGTTGTAAGGTATTTTGGGTGGTTGCTATGGTGTTATGGGTGGTTGCTAGGCAGTTGCTAGGGTGTTCTGGGTGGTTGCTATGGTGTTGCTAGGGTGTTCTATGCTATTTTGGGTGGTTGCTATGGTGTTGCTAGGGTGTTTTAAGGTATTTTGGGTGGTTGCTAGGGTGTTCTGTGTGGTTGCTAGGCAGTTGCTAGGGTGTTTTAAGGTATTCATGGTGGTTGCTAGGCAGTTGCTAGGGTGTTCTGTGTGGTTGCTATGGTGTTGCTAGGGTGTTGTTAGATATTTTGGGTGGTTGCTCTGGTGTTCTGGGTGGTTGCTAGGCAGTTGCTAGGGTGTTCTGGGTGGTTGTTAGGCAGTTGCTAGGGTGTTCTGGGTGGTTGCTGTGGTGTTGCTAGGGTGTTCTAAGGTTTTTTGGATGGTTGCTAGGGTGTTCTGGGTGGTTGCTAGGTGGTTGCTAGGGTGTTTTGTGTGGTTGCTAGGGTGTTCTGAAGTATTTTGGGTGGTTAATATGGTGTTATTAGGGTGTTTTAAGGTATAATGGGTGGTTGCTAGGGTGTTCTAGGTGGTTGCTATGATGTTGCTAGGGTGTTCTAAGGTGTTTTGGGTTGTTGCTAGGGTGTTGTAAGGTATTTTGGGTGGTTGCTATGGTGTTGCTATGGTGTTCTAAGGTATTTTGGGTGGTTGCTATGGTGTTGCTAGGGTGTTCTAACGTATTTTGGGTTGTTGCTAGGGTGTTTTAAGGTATTTTGGGTGGTTGCTATGGTGTTGCTAGGGTGTTTTAAGGTAGTTTGGGTGGTTGCTAGGGTGTTCTGGGTGGTTGTTAGGCAGTTGCTAGAGTTCAGAGTTTAGAGTTCAGAGTTTGAGTTCATAAGTGTATGAATGTATGAGTTTATAAGTTTATGAATTCATGAGTTCATAAGTGTATTAATTCATGAGTTTATAAGTGTACAAGTTTATGAGTTTAGAGTTTATAAGTTTAAATGAGTAAGTTTATTAATTTATGAGTTTAAGAGTTCATAAGTCTATGAATTCATGAGTTTATAAGTGTATGAGTTTATAAGTGTATGAGTTTATGAGTTCAGAGTTTATAAGTTTAAATTAGTCTAAGATTTCAAGTTTTGAGTTTATTAATTTATTAATTTGTTATGAGTTTAAGAGTTTAAGTGTAGATAGATAAGTGTCATAGATAGATGAGTTTATTAGTTTAAATGAGTCTCAATGGCTCATATAGTATATAGAATGGCAGTTTTATTCAGTCTAGGGCTTCAAGGAGTTTAGATTTTAATTTTTGGCAGTTGGGGAGTTTGAAAATCTGAACATTCCGCAATGTAAAGTCAATGGGAGTTTTTTTCTGAGTTTGATGGTCATTTTTAGGAAAACCGTAAGTCCGATCAGTTAGAAAAGATATAGCAACTCGAGTCAGAACAGTTTGAGTGTCTGAGCCGAGTTTGGAGTATGTAGAGTTAAAGCTCTAGGAGGAGTTAGATATATAAATTTCACTGCAAGAAGAAGAAGAATCGGAAGAATAACTAGAAAAAGTCCGTCGAGACAAACTTTAAGTTGGCTTGTGAAAGTTTGGACCAGAAAGTTTAAAGAAGTTTAAAGTAGTTTGAAGTTTACATTAGTTTAATATGTAAATTAGTTTAAAGTGTAAATTAGTTTGAAGTTTAAAGTAGTTTGAAGTTTAAATTAGTTTATAGTTTAAATTAGTTTAAAGTTCAAATAAGTTTTAATTAGTTTAAAGTTAAAAGTAGTTAGAAGTTTAAATTAAAGTTTAAAGTAGTTTGAAGTTTGAAGTAGTTTGAAGTTTAAATTAGTTTATTAAATTAAATTAAATTAAAGGTACTAATTAAATTCAATTTAATTTAAAATTAGATAGAAAGAAAGAAAGATTAGTTCGAAAGAAAGAAAGATTAGATAGAAAGAAAGAAAGATTAGTTAGAAAGAAAGAAAGAAAGATTAGATAGAAAGAAAGATTAGTTAGAGAGAAAAAGAAATATTAGATAGAAAGAAAGAAAGATTAGTTTGGGTGGTTGCTATGTTGTTGCTAGGGTGTTCTATGGTATTTTGGGTGGTTGCTAGGGTGTTCTTGGTAGTTTTCAGGCAGTTGCTAGGGTGTTCTGGATGGTTGCTATGGTGTTGCTAGGGTGTTCTTGGGTATTTTGGGTGGTTGCTAGGGTGTTGTAAGGTATTTTGGGTGGTTGCTAGGCAGTTGCTAGGGTGTTCTGGGTGGTTGCTATGGTGTTGCTAGGGTGTTCTAGGCTATTTTGGGTGGTTGCTATGGTGTTGCTAGGGTGTTTTAAGGTATTTTGGGTGGTTGCTAGGCAGTTGCTAGGGTGTTCTGGGTGGTTGCTATGGTGTTGCTAGGGTGTTCTAGGCTATTTTGGGTGGTTGCTATGGTGTTGCTAGGGTGTTTTAAGGTATTTTGGGTGGTTGCTAGGCAGTTGCTAGGGTGTTCTTGTGGTTGCTATGGTGTTGCTAGGGTGTTCTAAGGTATTTTGGGTGGTTGCTAGGGTGTTCTGGGTGGTTGCTATTGTGTTGCTAGGGTGTTCTAGGCTAATTTGGGTGGTTGCTAGGGTGTTCTAAGGTATTTTAGGTGCTTGCTATGGTGTTGCTAGGGTGTTCTAAGGTATTTTGGGTGGTTGCTAGGGTGTTCTGAGTGGTTGCTATGGTGTTGCTAGGGTGTTCTAAGGTATTTTAGGTGGTTGCTATGGTGTTAATAGGGTGTTCTAAGGTATTTTGGGTGGTTGCTAGGGTGTTCTGGGTGGTTGCTATTGTGTTGCTAGGGTGTTCTAAGGTATTTTGGGTGGTTGCTAGGGTGTTCTGGGTGGTTGCTATGGTGTTGCTAGGGTGTTCTAAGGTATTTTGGGTGGTTACTAGGGTGTTCTTGGGGTTGCTATGCGGTTGCTAGGGTGCTCTGGGTGGTTGCTATGGTGTTCTAAGTTATTTTTGTTGGTTGTTATGGTGTTGCTAAGGTGTTGTAAGGTATTTTGGGCGGTTGCTAGGGTCTTCTAAGGTATTTTGGTTGGTTGCTAGGTTGTTCTGGGTGGTTGCTAGGGTGTTGCTAGGGTATTTTGAGCGGTTGCTTGGGTGTTCTGGGAATTTGCTATGGTGAACTATTTATGAGTTTTAAAGTTCATAAGTATGAATTCATGAGAGTTCATAAGTTTATGAATTCATGAGTTTCTATGTTTATGAGTTTATAAGTGTATAAATTCATGAGATTATAAGTTTAAATGAGTAAATGTCCAGCGTTTATTAATTTGAGTTTAATAGTTTATGAGAGTTTATAAGAGTATGAGTTTATGAATTTAGAGTTTATGAGTTTAGAGTTTATAAGTTTAAATGAGTCTAAGAGTTCAATTTTAGAGTTTATTCATTTATTATGAGTTTAATATTAGATAGATAAGTGCAATAGTTAGATGAGTTTATTAGTTTAAATGAGTCTCAATGGCTCATATAGTGTATAGAATGGCAGTTTGATTCAGTCTAGGGCTTCAAGGTATTTAGATTTGAAATTTTGACAGTTGGGGAGTTTGACAGTCTGAACATTCCGCAAAGTTAAGTCAATGGGATTTTCAAATGTTTTTTTTTCGAGTTTTGATCGTCATTTTTAGGAAAACCGTAAGTCCGATCAGTTAGAAAAGATATAGCAACTCTAGTCAGAACAGTTTGAGTGTCCGAGCCGAGTTTGGAGTATGTGGAGTTAAAGCTCTAGGAGGAGTTAGATGTAGAAATTTTACTGCTAAGAAGAATAATAATAACTAGAAAAAGTTCGTCGAGACAAACTTTAAGTTGGCTTGTGAAAGTTTGGACCAATCAGTTTGAAGAAGTTTAAAGTAGTTTGAAGTTTAAAGTAGTTTGAATTTTAAAATAGTTGGATGTTTAAATTAGTTTAAAGTTTAAATTAGTTTAAAGTTTAAATTAGTTTGAAGTTTAAATTAGTTTAAAGTTTTATATAGTTTAAAGTAGTTTAAAGTTGCTAGGGTGTTTCTAGTGGGAAAGAAAGATTAGTTAGAAAGAAAGAAAGAAGGAAAGATTACAAAGAAAGAGAGAAAGAAAGAAAGATTAGTTAGAAAGAAAGAAAGAAAGAAAGCTTGAAAGAAAGATTAGAAAGAAAGAGAGAAAGAAAGAAAGATAGATAGAAAGATTAGTTAGAAAGAAAGATTAGTTAGAAAGAAATAGATTAGTTAGAAAAGAAAGAAAGAAAGATTAGTCAGAAAGAAAGATTAGAAAGAGAGAAAGAAAGAAAGAAAGATAGAAAGATTAGTTAGAAAGAAAGAAAGATTGAAAGAAAGATTAGAAAGAAAGAGAAAAAGAAAGAAAGAAAGATAGAAAGATTAGTTAGAAAGAAAGAAAGATTAGTTAGAAAGAAATTGATTAGTTAGAAAAGAAAGAAAGAAAGAAAGAAAGAAAGAAAGATTAGTTAGAAAGATTAGAAAGAAAGAAAGATAGAAAGATTAGTTAAAAAGAAAGAAAGTTAGAAAGAAAGATTAGTTAGAAAGAAAGAAAGAAAGTTAGAAAGAAAGATTAGAAAGAAAGAAAGAAAGAAAGAAAGATTAGTTAGAAGGAAAGATTAGTTAGAAAGAAAGAAAGATTACAAAGAAAGAGAGAAAGAAAGAAAGATAGAAAGAAAGAAAGATTAGTTAGAAAGAAAGAGAGAAAGAAAGATCGAAAGATTAGTTAAAGAAAGAAAGATTAGTTAGAAAGAAAGAAAGAAAGAAAGATTGAAAGAAAGAATAGAAAGAAGGAGAAAGAAAGAAAGAAAAAAGAAAGAAAGAAAAATAGAAAGATTAGTTAGAAAGAAAGATTAGAATGAAAGAGAAAGAAAGAAAGATAGAAAGATTAGTTAGAAAGAAAGAAAGATTAGTTAGAAAGAAAGTTAGAAAGGAAGATTAGTTAGAAAGAAAGAAAGAAAGAAAGAAAGAAAGAAAGAAAGAAAGAAAGAAAGAAAGAAAGAAAGAAAGAAAGAAAGAAAGAAAGAAAGAAAGAAAGAAAGATTGAAAGAAAGATTAGAAAGAAAGATTAGAAAGAAAGATTGAAAGAAAGATTAGAAAGAAAGAGAGAAAGAAAGAAAGATGGAAAGATTAGTTAGAAAGAAAGAAAGAAAGAAAGATTAGTTAGAAAGAAATAGATTAGTTAGAAAATAAAGAAAGAAAGATTAGTTAGAAAGAAAGATTAGAAAGAGAGAAAGAAAGAAAGATATAAATATTAGTTAGAAAGAAAGAAAGAAAGAAAGATTGAAATAAAGATTAGAAAGAAAGAGAGAGAGAAAGAAAGAAAGATAGATAGAAAGATTAGTTAGAAAGAAAGAAAGATTAGTTAGAAAGAAATAGATTAGTTAGAAAGGAAAGAAAGAAAGATTAGTTACAAAGAAAGATTAGAAAGAAAGATAGAAAGGAAGATTAGTTAGAAAGAAAGAATTCTTTCTTTCTAACTAATCTTCCTTTCTATCTTTCTTTCTAAAGATTAGAAAGAAAGATAGAAAGGAAGATTAGTTAGAAAGAAAGAATTCTTTCTTTCTTTCTAACTAATCTTCCTTTCTATCTTTCTTTCTAATCTTTCTTTCTAACTAATCTTTCTTTCTTTCCTTTCTAACTAATCTATTTCTTTCTAAATAGATTAGTTAGAAAGAAAGAAAGAAAGAAAGATTGAAAGGAAGATTAGAAAGAAAGATTTAAATAAAGATTAGAAAGAAGGAGAGAAAGAAAGAAAGATTAGTTTGAAAGAAAGAAAGAAAGATTAGTTAGAAAGAAATAGATTAGTTAGAAAAGAAAGAAAGAAAGAAAGATTAGTTAGAAAGAAATAGATTAGTTAGAAAAGAAAGAAAGAAAGAAAGATTAGTTAGAAAGAAAGATTAGAAAGAGAGAAAGAAAGAAAGATAGAAAGATTAGTTAGAAAGAAAGAAAGATAGAAAGGAAGATTAGTTAGAAAGAAAGAAAGATTGAAAGATTAGTTAGAAAGAAAAAAAGAAAGATTAGTTAGAAAGAAATAGATTAGTTAGAAAAGAAAGAAAGAAAGAAATATTAGTTAGAAAGAAAGATTTGAAAGAGAGAAAGAAAGAAAGATATAAAGATTAGTTAGAAAGAAAGAAAGATAGAAAGGAAGATTAGTTAGAAAGAAAGAAAGCAAGAAAGAAAGATTGAAATAAAGATTAGAAAGAAAGAAAGAAAGAAAGATAGATATAAAGATTAGTTAGAAAGAAAGAAAGATTAGTTAGAAAGAAATAGATTAGTTAGAAAGGAAAGAAAGAAAGATTAATTAGAAATAAAGATTAGTTAGAAAGAAAGATTGAAAGAAAGATTAGAAAGAAAGAGAGAGAGAAAGAAAGAAAGATAGAAAGATTAGTTAGAAAGAAATAGATTAGTTAGAAAAGAAAGAAAGAAAGATTAGTTAGAAAGAAAGATTAGTTAGAAAGAAAGAAAGATAGAAAGGATGATTAGTTAGAAAGAAAGAAAGAAAGAAAGATTGAAAGAAAGAGAGAAAGAAAGAAAGAAAGATAGATAGAAAGATTAGTTAGAAAGAAAGAAAGAAAGAAAGAAAGAAAGAAAGATACGAAAGAAAGAAAGAAAGAAAGAAAGAAAGCTTGAAAGAAAGATTAGAAAGAAAGAGAGAAAGAAAGATAGATAGATAGATAGATAGATAGATAGATAGATAGATAGATAGATAGATAGATAGATAGATAGATAGATAGATAGATAGATAGATAGATAGATAGATAGATAGATAGATAGATAGATAGATAGATAGAAAGATTAGTTAGAAAGAAAGAAAGATTAGTTAGAAAGAAATAGATTAGTTAGAAAAGAAAGAAAGATTAGTTAGAAAGAAAGAAAGAAAGAAAGAAAGAAAGAAAGAAAGAAAGAAAGAAAGAAAGAAAGAAAGAAAGAAAGAAAGAAAGAAAGATTGAAAGAAAGATTAGAAAGAAAGAGAGAAAGAAAGAAAGAAAGATAGATATAAGGATTAGTTAGAAAGAAAGATTAGTTAGAAGGAAATAGATTAGTTAGAAAAGAAAGAAATAAAGATGAGTTAGAAAGAAAGATTAGAAAGAGAGAAAGAAAGAAAGATATAAAGATTAGTTAGAAAGAAAGATTGAAAGAAAGATTAGAAAGAAAGAGAGAAAGAAAGAAAGAAAGATAGAAAGATTAGTTAGAAAGAAAGAAAGATTAGTTAGAAAGAAATAGATTAGTTAGAAAAGAAAGAAAGAAAGAAATAAAGATTAGTTAGAAAGAAAGATTAGAAAGAAAGAAAGATAGAAAGATTAGTTAAAAAGAAAGAAAGTTAGAAAGAAAGATTAGTTAGAAAGAAAGAAAGAAAGTTAGAAAGGAAGATTAGAAAGAAAGAAAGAAAGAAAGAAAGAAAGAAAGAAAGAAAGAAAGAAAGAAAGAAAGAAAGAAAGAAAGATTAGTTAGAAAGAAAGATTAGTTAGAAAGAAATAGATTAGCTAGAAAAGAAAGATAGATTAGTTAGAAAAGAAAGAAAGACAGAAAGATAGATTAGTTAGAAAGAAAGAAAGATAGAAAGAAAGATAGATTAGTTAGAAAGAAAGAAAGATTAGTAAGAAAGAAAGATAGATTAGTTAGAAAGAAAGAATGAAAGACAGATTATTTAGAAAGAAAGAAAGAATTAGATAGATAGATAGATAGATAGATAGATAGATAGATAGATAGATAGATAGATAGATAGATAGATAGATAGATAGATAGATAGATAAAATAGTCAGATGATAGATAGATAGATAGATAGATAGATAGATAGATAGATAGATAGATAGATAGATAGATAGATAAAATAGTCAGATGATAGATAGAAATAGTTAGATGATAGAAAGATTAGTAAAAAAGAAAGAAAGAGAGAAAGAAAAAGAGAGAGAAAGAAAGATTAGAAAGAAAGAACAGGTAGATAGATAGAAAAGTGCAATAGTTAGATGAGTTTATTAGTTTAAATGAGTCTCAGTGGCTCATATAGTGTATAGAATGGCAGTTTGATTGAGTCTAGGGCTTCAAGGTGTTTAGATTTGAATTTTTGACAGTTGGGGAGTTTGAAAATCTGAACATTCCGCAATGTTAAAACAATGGGATTTTCAAATGATTTTTTCCGAGTTTTGATCGTCATTTTTAGGAAAACCGTAAGTCCGATCAGTTAGAAAAGATATAGCACACTAAGTCAGAACAGTTTGAGTGTCCGTGCCGAGTTTGGAGTATGTGGAGTTAAAGAGTCAGAAATTTTTTGAGTAAGAAAAAGAATAATAATAATAAGTTTAAATAGGATTTCAGTAAGTTGGCTCTCACAAGCCAACTTAATAACTAGAAAAAGTTCGTCGAGACAAACTTTAAGTTGGCTTTTGAAAGTTTTGACCAATAAGTTTGAAGAAGTTTGAAGTTTAAAGTAGTTTAAAGTTTAAATTAGTTTGAATTTCAAAGTAGTTTAAAGTAGCTTAAAGTTTGAATTAGTTTAAAGTTTAAATTAGTTTGAATTTTAAAGGAGTTTAAAGTTTAAATTACTTTAAAGTTTAAATTAGTTTGAATTTTAAAGTAGTTTGAAGTTTAAATTAGTTTTAAGTTTAAATTAGTTTAAAGTAGTTTAAAGTATAGTTTGAAGTAATTTAAAGCTGCTAGGGTGTTTCTGGTGGGAAAGAAAGATTAGTTAGAAAAAAAGAAAGAAAGATTACAAAGAAAGAGAGAAAGAAAGAAATATAGAAAGATAGTTAGAAAGAAAGAGAGAAAGAAAGAGAGAAAGGAAGATCGAAAGATTAGTTAGAAAGAAAGAAAGATTGAAAGAAAGATTAGAAAGAAAGAGAGAAAGAAAGAAAAAAGAAAGAAAGAAAAATAGAAAGATTAGTTAGAAAGAAAGATTAGAAAGAGAGAAAGAAAGAAAGATAGAAAGATTAGTTAGAAAAAAAGAAAGATTAGTTAGAAAGAAAGAAAAGTTATAAAGGAAAATTGGTTAGAAAGAAAGAAAGATTAGAAAGAAAGAGAAAGAAAGAAAGAAAGATAGAAAGATTAGTTAGAAAGAAAGAAAGATTAGTTAGAAAGAAAGAAAGTTAGAAAGGAAGATTAGTTAGAAAGAAAGAAAGAAAGAAAGAAAGAAAGAAAGAAAGAAAGAAAGAAAGATTGAAAGAAAGATTAGAAAGAAAGATTGAAAGAAAGATTAGAAAGAAAGAGAGAAAGAAAGAAAGATATAAAGATTAGTTAGAAAGAAAGAAAGAAAGATTAGTTAAAAAGAAATAGATTAGTTAGAAAAGAAAGAAAGAAAGATTAGTTAGAAAGAAAGATTAGGAAAAGAGAAAGAAAGAAAGATATAAAGATTAGTTAGAAAGAAAGAAAGAAAGATTGAAAAAGATTAGAAAGAAAGAGAGAAAGAAAGAAAGATATATAGAAAGATTAGTTAGAAAGAAAGAAAGATTAGTTAGAAAGAAATAGATTAGTTAGAAAGGAAAGAAAGAAAGATTAGTTAGAAAGAAAGAAAGATTAGTTAGAAAGAAATAGATTGGTTAGAAAGGAAAGAAAGAAAGATTAGAAAGAGAGAAAGAAAGATTAGTTAGAAAGAAAGAAAGAAAGATTTAAAGAAAGATTAGAAAGAAAGATTGAAAGAAAGTTTAGAAAGAAAGAAAGATAGAAAGATTAGTTAGAAAGAAAGAAAGATAGAAAGATTAGTTAGAAAGAAATAGATTAGTTAGAAAAGAAAGAAAGAAAGAAAGATTAGTTAGAAAGAAATAGATTAGTTAGAAAAAGAAAGAAAGAAAAGTTAGAAAGAAAGACTAGAAAGAGAGAAAGAAAGAAAGATAGAAAGATTAGTTAGAAAGAAAGAAAGATAGAAAGGAAGATTAGTTAGAAAGAAAGAAAGAAAGAAAAAAGAAAGAAAGAAAGAAAGAAAGAAAGAAAGAAAGAAAGAAAGAAAGAAAGAAAGAAAGAAAGATTGAAATAAAGATTAGAAAGAAAGAAAGAAAGATAGATAGAAAGATTAGTTAGAAAGAAAGAAAGAAAGATTGAAAGAAAGATTAGAAAGAAAGAAAGATAGAAAGATTATTTAGAAAGAAAGAAAGATTAGTTAGAAAGAATGATTAGTTAGAAAGAAAGAAAGATAGAAAGGATGATTAGTTAGAAAGAAAGAAAGAAAGAAAGAAAGAAAGAAAGAAAGAAAGAAAGAAAGAAAGATTGAAAGAGAGATTAGAAAGAAAGAGAAAGAAAGAAAGATAGATAGAATGATTAGTTAGAAAGAAAGAAAGAAAGAAAGAAAGAAAGAAAGAAAGATTGAAATAAAGATTACAAAGAAAGAGAGAAATAAAGAAAGATAGATAGAAAGATTAGTTATAAAGAAAGAAAGAAAGAAAGAAAGAAAGATTGAAAGAAAAATTAGAAAGAAAGAAAGAAAGAAAGAAAGAAAGATAAGTAGATAGAGAGAAAGAAAGATTGAAAGAAAGATTAGAAAGAAGGAGAGAAAGAAAGATAGATAGATAGATAGATAGAAAGATTAGTTAGAAAGAAAGAAAGAAAGATTAGTTAGAAAGAAATAGATTAGTTAGAAAAGAAAGAAAGAAAGATTAGTTAGAAAGAAAGATTAGAAAGAGAGAAAGAAAGAAAGATAGAAAGATTAGTTAGAAAGAAAGAAAGATTGAAAGAAAGATTAGAAAGAAAGAGAGAAAGAAAGAAAGATAGAAAGATTAGTTAGAAAGAAAGATTAGTTAGAAAGAAATAGATTAGTTAGAAAAGAAAGAAAGAAAGAAAGAAAGAAAGAAAGAAAGAAAGAAAGAAAGAAAGAAAGATTAGTTAGAAAGAAAGATTAGAAAGAAAGAAAGATAGAAAGATTAGTTAAAAAGAAAGTTAGAAAGAAATATTAGTTAAAAAGAAAGAAAGTTAGAAAGAAATATTAGTTAGAAAGAAAGAAAGAAAGAAAGAAAGAAAGAAAGAAAGAAAGATTAGAAAGAAAGAAAGAAAGAAAGATTAGTTAGAAAGAAAGAAAGATTAGAAAGAAAGAGAGAAAGAAAGAAAGAACGATAGATAGAAAGATTAGTTAGAAAGAAAGAAAGAAAGAAAGAAAGAAAGAAAGAAAGATTGAAAGAAAGATTAGAAAGAAAGAGAGAAAGATAGATAGAAATATTAGTTAGAAAGAAAGAAAGAAAGAAAGAAAGAAAGAAAGAAAGAAAGAAAGAAAGAAAGAAAGAAAGATTGAAAGAAAGAGAGAAAGAAAGAAAGATAGATAGAAAGATTAGTTCGAAAGAAAGAAAGATTAGTTCGAAAGAAATAGATTAGTTAGAAAAGAAAGAAAGAAAGATTAGTTCGAAAGAAAGATTAGAAAGAGAGAAAGAAAGAAAGATAGAAAGATTAGTTAGAAAGAAAGAAAGATTGAAAGAAAGATTAGAAAGAAAGGGAGAAAGAAAGAAAGAAAGAAAGATAGAAAGATTAGTTAGAAAGAAAGATTAGTTAGAAAGAAATAGATTAGTTAGAAAAGAAAGAAAGAAAGAAAGAAAGAAAGAAAGAAAGAAAGAAAGAAAGAAAGAAAGATTAGTTAGAAAGAAAGATTAGAAAGATTGAAAAAGATTAGAAAGAAAGAGAGAAAGAAAGAAAGATATATAGAAAGATTAGTTAGAAAGAAAGAAAGATTAGTTAAAAAGAAATAGATTAGTTAGAAAGGAAAGAAAGAAAGATTAGTTAGAAAGAAAGAAAGATTAGTTAGAAAGAAATAGATTGGTTAGAAAGGAAAGAAAGAAAGATTAGTTAGAAAGAAAGATTAGAAAGAGAGAAAGAAAGATTAGTTAGAAAGAAAGAAAGAAAGATTTAAAGAAAGATTAGAAAGAAAGATTGAAAGAAAGTTTAGAAAGAAAGAAAGATAGAAAGATTAGTTAGAAAGAAAGAAAGATAGAAAGATTAGTTAGAAAGAAATAGATTAGTTAGAAAAGAAAGAAAGAAAGAAAGATTAGTTAGAAAGAAATAGATTAGTTAGAAAAAGAAAGAAAGAAAAGTTAGAAAGAAAGACTAGAAAGAGAGAAAGAAAGAAAGATAGAAAGATTAGTTAGAAAGAAAGAAAGATAGAAAGGAAGATTAGTTAGAAAGAAAAAGAAAGAAAGAAAGAAAGAAAAAAGAAAGAAAGAAAGAAAGAAAGAAAGAAAGATTGAAATAAAGATTAGAAAGAAAGAAAGAAAGATAGATAGAAAGATTAGTTAGAAAGAAAGAAAGAAAGATTGAAAGAAAGATTAGAAAGAAAGAAAGATAGAAAGATTATTTAGAAAGAAAGAAAGATTAGTTAGAAAGAATGATTAGTTAGAAAGAAAGAAAGATAGAAATGATGATTAGTTAGTGTGATGTAGCTCAGGGTTCGTATGTGGGTGATGGAAGGAGACTCGGGGTCGGCAAGTAGTGGAGCTCGTGCACTTTATTAAAGGTCCTCTTTTCACAGCGCTTTCGTGCGCTCTCAAAATTAATTCAAACAAAACAAAAACAGTCAACCGGCAGATATACAGCGATACTCGTCCCGCGGACTACAGCACTCTTTCCAGGGTACACAGCTTCGTCCCCACCGTCAGCGTGCACGAGCTTCCAGTCTTTCTCTCTCCCTCGTTATCAGCACAGCCCGCTTATATACGGTCTCCTCACGCCAATTACTGAAATCACAAACAGGTGTTCGTCATTTGAACTTGACCCACTTACTCACCGCTCGGCTCCGCCCTCGCTCTCCTGCTACAGAGTCCGCTGAACCACGCCCCCCCCGCCACATACCCCCACCGCCCGTCTCAGGCCGGGGAGCCGTCCGGCCTGCAGCCTCCCCCCCGCCCCTGCGGGAGAGGAAATCGGCCACAGCCATCTGTGCACCCGGCCTGTGGATCACCTTGAATTTAAAAGGCTGTAAAGCTAGATACCAACGGGTGATCCGCGCGTTGGTATCTTTCATGCGGTGGAGCCACTGCAGGGGAGCGTGGTCCGAACAGAGGGTGAACTCTCGCCCCAGGAGATAATAGCGGAGAGTGAGGACGGCCCATTTGATGGCAAGGGCTTCTTTCTCAATGGTGCTGTACATAGTCTCTCTCTTTGAGAGCTTACGGCTGATGTACAGCACCGGCCGTTCCTCACCCCCCATCTCCTGGGACAAGACGGCGCCCAGCCCCCTGTCCGACGCGTCAGTCTGCAGAGAAAAAGGGAGAGAAAAGTTAGGAGCCTGTAATAGCGGCCCGCCACACAGGGCAGCCTTTATCTGGGTGAAAGCCTGCTGACACTGCTCCGTCCACTGAACGGTATCTGATGCCTCCTTTTTAGTTAGATCAGTCAGCGGGCTAGCAAGGTCCGAATAATTAGGTACAAACCTTCTGTAATATCCTGCTAGCCCCAGGAACTGTCTAACCCCCTTTTTGGTCTTAGGTCTTGGACAGGTCGCAACTGCTGCCGTCTTATCAATTTGGGGACGCACCTGCCCATGACCTAAGTGAAAGCCCAGATACCTGACTTCCACGCGCCCAATCGCACACTTCTTTGGGTTGGCCGTGAGCCCCGCCCCTCTCAGCGTCCTGAGGATAGCTCGCAAGTGCTGCATATGCCGCTGCCAGTCATTACTATAGATGATAATATCATCCAAGTATGCCGCGGCATATGCAGCATGCGGCCGGAGGATTCTATCCATCAGGCGCTGAAAGGTGGCAGGTGCCCCGAACAAACCGAAAGGAAGGGTAACAAATTGGTGTAATCCAAACGGCGTCGTGAAAGCGGTTTTTTCTTTAGTCATTGGAGACAAGGGGATCTGCCAATAACCCTTTGTTAAATCCAGTGTCGAGTAAAATCGAGCCGTGCCGAGCCGATCAAGCAATTCGTCCACCCGTGGCATTGGATATGCATCGAACTTCGATACCGCATTCACCTTACGATAATCCACACAGAACCGCACTGAGCCGTCAGTTTTAGGCACTAAAACTATCGGGCTCGCCCAGTCACTGTTGGATTCTTCTATTACTCCCATATCCAGCATAGCCTCTAATTCAGCCTGAACTACTTTCTTTTTATGCTCAGGCAATCTATATGGCCGGCTGCGTACCACCACACCCGGTTCGGTCTCAACATGGTGCTGTATGAGGTTTGTTCGACCAGGGAGGGGCGAGAACACATCAGCAAACTCTGTTTGTAAGTTTCGAATGTCAGCGATCTGGGACGGCGAGAGGTGATCTCCGCAAATGGCCAGCGCGGCTGATTGAGACTTTACATTCGCCTCTGGCCCGAGATCCTCCTCCCCACTCACTACCGTCGCCAGCATCGCTGACTCCGCCTCATTCCACTTTTTTAACAGGTTGAGGTGGTAAATCTGATGTGCTCCGTCCCTATCTGATCGAAGAACCTCATAGTTGAGATCCCCGACTCGCCGTGTGACCACGAACGGTCCTTGCCACTTAGCGAGTAATTTAGAGCTGGAAGTGGGAAGCAATACAAGCACTTTATCTCCCGGTGCAAATTTACGTAGTTTAGCCCCCCTGTTGTACAGCCGACTTTGTTTGTCCTGGGCCTGTAACAAATTCTCCATAGAGAGCCGCCCCAACGTGTGGAGTTTTGTTCTCAGGTCCAGGACGTATTGAATTTCGTTTTTGCTATCCGAAGGTCCGTCCTCCCAAGCTTCCCTAAGTACATCCAGCACCCCGCGGGGCTGGCGACCAAAGAGCAGCTCGAAAGGGGAAAACCCCGTGGAGGCTTGGGGGACCTCGCGTACAGCGAACAAGAGGGGTTCTAACCACTTATCCCAATTTTTGGCGTCTTCCTGTACGAACTTACGAATCATGGACTTCAACGTGCGATTAAATCGTTCTACCAAGCCGTCCGTTTGTGGGTGATAGACGCTGGTACGAATCGATTTAATACCCAATAATTCGTACAGTTCGCGAATTGTGCGTGACATAAACGCCGTGCCCTGATCGGTGAGAATCTCTTTCGGGATTCCCACCCGGGAGATTAGTTGAAACAGTGCACTCGCAACACTTTTAGCAGAAATGTTGCGTAGCGGCACTGCTTCGGGGTATCGCGTTGCATAATCCACCAGGACTAATGCAAAGCGATGCCCCCGTGCGGATCGTTCTAATGGCCCGATGAGGTCCATGGCAATTCTCTCAAAGGGGACCTCTATTAATGGAAGGGGGCACAAAGGTGCTTTTTCGGTTGGCCGGTGGATTCACCAACTGACATTCACGACAAGACGCGCACCACCTGCGCACATTCTCGTGAATGCCTGGCCAGAAAAATCGGGTCATTAGACGATTCAGTGTAGCTGCTTGCCCTAAATGCCCAGCCATCGGATTACAGTGAGCCGTCTGAAACAGCATTTCCCGGCGGCTCTTTGGAACTAACAACTGAGTTGTATCTTGTTTTGTCTGGGTATCCTGGGTCACCCGATACAACTTATCTTTTATCACGGCAAAATAAGGATACGAGAGCGGTTGGTCTGGGTGGACAGGCTGTCCGTCGATCACGCGGACCTGATCAAACGCATTTTTGAGCGTATCATCTCGGGACTGTTCCAGAGGAAAATCATCGCGTTCAAAAAGGATTTCCCTTTCTGAAGCGCTCCGTTCCTCTGATACAGACCCCGAGGGTCCCGGCACAGCCTCTCCAACCTGAACCACCGCTCTGTTCTCCTGCCTTCTTTTAATCCCAGAAGCACCCGTACATAAATAAGTCAATAATGTTTTAAACCCCGGCCAATTGGTTCCCAAAATCAACGGGTGCTGGAGGTGCTGGTTAACTGCCACCTCTACACTATGCTTTTTCCCCCGAAATTGGATAGTGACTGGCACTAAGGGGTAACCCACCACCTCACCGTGCACACACCGCACCTTAACCACGCGGCTCCTATCCAATGCAACTGGATGAATCAAACTTTGATGGATGGAGGTCTGGTTACAACCTGAATCCACCAAAGCTTGATAGGTACCCCCCTTTACACTTACTGGTATCTGGTACACCCCAGCTTGATCGGGGGCAACCTGTGGCGCGTCGGGGACCCTGACCAGCGTTCCGACCTCCATCACCGGGCACCTATCCAGGAAGTGCCCAGGGTCCCCGCAACGCCAGCAGGCCGGCCCAGGCCTCCCCGCCATCCCAGTGGCGGGAAGTGGGTCAGGTGATTGACGTGAGGAGACCGCAGGGGCCGGGGTTGGCGGACCGCCAACCAGCGATGGGGTTCCCCGGGGCGGCGCACGTGGTGCAGGGGCCGGATCAGCTGCAGGGCTGGTCCTCCAGCGGGGCGTCGGGCGTGGTGGAAAGCCACCTCGGGACCTGGGAGCAGGGACAGGGCGAGAGAGAGAGAGAGAGGGAGAAGGGAGAGAGAGAGAGAGAGATGTCGGTAGGGGTTCGCCGACCCCTGGGCACGCCACCAGCTGGTCCTCTGCCAATTGGATGGCCTGGTCCAGCGACGTCGGGCGGTGGCACTGGACCCACTGTGCGGTCTTCTTTGGCAGACGGGCGATGAACTGTTCCAGTACCACCACCTCGATGACTCCCTCGACGTCGCGGGCCTCGGCCATCAGCCATCTGCGGCACGCGTCCCGGAGCTGTTGCGCAAAGATAAAGGGCCGGCCGGATTCCCCGAACTCCATGGAGCGGAACTGCTGACGACTCTGCTCCGGGGACCGGCCGACCCGCTGAAGAATGGCGCGTTTCAGGTCTTCATAGACCAGGAGGTTGCGGACTGGCAGCTGCTGGGCGGCAATCTGCGCCTCGCCCGAGAGCAGCGGGATCAGACGCATGGGCCAGTCCGCGGGCGGCCAGCACCCGGCCTCGGCCGACTTCTCAAAGAGGTCCAGGAAGGCCTCCGGGTCGTCCTGTGGACCCATCTTGTGGAGGGGAAGGGCCGTGGCCGGGGCCGACGAAGTGGACGCCCGAGCCTCCCGGTCTAGCCAGCTCCGGAACTGCTCACGGTCCTCATGCTGGGTCTGGAGGAGTGCCTCAAAACGGCGCTGTTGCTGATCCTCCATCTTCAGCAGAGCCTCCTGGTGTTGTTGGTGGAGTCCCGCGAGCGCGTTGATGATGTCCGCAAATGGCGTTGACAGAGTGGTTCTGGCGGCGGCCTCTCCTTCCATCCCGGGTTTCGGCACCAGTGTGATGTAGCTCAGGGTTCGTATGTGGGTGATGGAAGGAGACTCGGGGTCGGCAAGTAGTGGAGCTCGTGCACTTTATTAAAGGTCCTCTTTTCACAGCGCTTTCGTGCGCTCTCAAAATTAATTCAAACAAAACAAAAACAGTCAACCGGCAGATATACAGCGATACTCGTCCCGCGGACTACAGCACTCTTTCCAGGGTACACAGCTTCGTCCCCACCGTCAGCGTGCACGAGCTTCCAGTCTTTCTCTCTCCCTCGTTATCAGCACAGCCCGCTTATATACGGTCTCCTCACGCCAATTACTGAAATCACAAACAGGTGTTCGTCATTTGAACTTGACCCACTTACTCACCGCTCGGCTCCGCCCTCGCTCTCCTGCTACAGAGTCCGCTGAACCACGCCCCCCCCCGCCACAGTTAGAAAGAAAGAAAGAAAGAAAGAAAGAAAGAAAGAAAGATTGAAAGAGAGATTAGAAAGAAAGAGAAAGAAAGAAAGATAGATAGAATGATTAGTTAGAAAGAAAGAAAGAAAGAAAGAAAGAAAGAAAGAAAGAAAGAAAGAAAGAAAGATTGAAATAAAGATTACAAAGAAAGAGAGAAATAAAGAAAGATAGATAGAAAGATTAGTTATAAAGAAAGAAAGAAAGAAAGAAAGATTGAAAGAAAAATTAGAAAGAAAGAAAGAAAGAAAGAAAGAAAGAAAGAAAGAAAGAAAGAAAGAAAGAAAGATAAGTAGATAGAGAGAAAGAAAGATTGAAAGAAAGATTAGAAAGAAGGAGAGAAAGAAAGATAGATAGATAGATAGAAAGATTAGTTAGAAAGAAAGAAAGAAAGATTAGTTAGAAAGAAATAGATTAGTTAGAAAAGAAAGAAAGAAAGATTAGTTAGAAAGAAAGATTAGAAAGAGAGAAAGAAAGAAAGATAGAAAGATTAGTTAGAAAGAAAGAAAGATTGAAAGAAAGATTAGAAAGAAAGAGAGAAAGAAAGAAAGATAGAAAGATTAGTTAGAAAGAAAGATTAGTTAGAAAGAAATAGATTAGTTAGAAAAGAAAGAAAGAAAGAAAGAAAGAAAGAAAGAAAGATTAGTTAGAAAGAAAGATTAGAAAGAAAGAAAGATAGAAAGATTAGTTAAAAAGAAAGTTAGAAAGAAATATTAGTTAAAAAGAAAGAAAGTTAGAAAGAAATATTAGTTAGAAAGAAAGATTAGTTAGAAAGAAATAGATTAGTTAGAAAAGAAAGAAAGAAAGAAAGAAAGAAAGAAAGAAAGAAAGAAAGAAAGAAAGAAAGAAAGAAAGAAAGAAAGAAAGATTAGTTAGAAAGAAAGATTAGAAAGAAAGATAGAAAGATTAGTTAAAAAGAAAGAAAGTTAGAAATAAAGATTAGTTAGAAAGAAAGAAAGAAAGAAAGAAAGAAAGAAAGAAAGAAAGAAAGAAAGAAAGAAAGTTAGAAAGGAAGATTAGAAAGAAAGAAAGAAAAAAGAAAGAAAGATTAGTTAGAAAGAAAGAAAGAAAGATTAGTTAGAAAGAAATAGATTAGCAAGAAAAGAAAGAAAGAAGAAAGAAAGAAAGATAGATTAGTTAGAAAGAAAGAAAGATAGAAAGAAATATAGATTAGTTAGAAAGAAAGATTAGTAAGAAAGAAAGAAATATTAGTTAGAAAGAAAGAATGAAAGATAGATTAGTTAGAAAGAAAGAAAGAAAAATATAGATAGATAGATAGATAGATAGATAGATAGATAGATAGATAGATAGATAGATAGATAAAACAGTCAGATGATAGATAGATAGATAGATAGATAGATAGATAGATAGATAGATAGATAGATAGATAGATAGATAGATAGATAGATAGATAGATAGATAGATAGATAGATAGATAGATAAAATAGTCAGATGATAGATAGAAATAGTTAGATGATAGAAAGATTGGTAAGAAAGAAAGAAAGAGAGAAAGAAAAAGAGAGAGAAAGAAAGATTAGAAAGAAAGAATGGGTAGATAGATAGAAAAGTGTCATAGATAGATGAGTTTATTAGTTTAAATGAGTCTCAATGGCTCATATAGTATATAGAATGGCAGTTTGATTCAGTCTAGGGCTTCAAGGAGTTTAGATTTGAATTTTTGTTAGTTGAGGAGTTTGAAAATCTGATCATTCTCACAAGCCAACTTAATAAGTTTAAATAGGATTTCAGTAAGTTGGCTCTTACAAGCCAACTTAATAAGTTTAAATAGGATTTCAGTAAGTTGGCTCTCACAAGCCAACTTAATAAGTTTAAATAGGATTTCAGTAAGTTGGCTCTTACAAGCCAACTTAATAATAAGTTTAAATAGGATTTCAGTAAGTTGGCTCTCACAAGCCAACTTAATAAGTTTAAGTACAATATCAGTAAGTTGGCTCTAACAAGCCAACTTAATAATAAGTTTAAGTAGGATTTCAGTAAGTTGGCTCTCACAAGCCAACTTAATTATATTTTTCAAAGTATATTAAAATAGGAAACCATTATTTTAAATTGTAATAATATTTTTCTGTATTTTTGATCAAGTAAATGCAGGCTTGATGAGCATAAGATACTTATTTAAAAAAAAACTAAGTATTTTTTATATACATTTTTTTACCAGTAGTAGGATACTGTCACAGTATTTGAATTCACTGGTTCCTTCTCGTCTTGTGTTTATGTTGCTGTGTAGCGTGAATGTGTAGTGGGCGTCAATGAGGATCATTGTCTGATAAGTGTCAGCTAATCACGATCTCATCAACAGCTGCAGGCAATCTCATCACCCCTTTATATACTCACCGTTGCCTTTTCCCCTTTGTCAGATCGTTGTTTCATGTATCCTGTGTCGGCGTTTCCAGTCTTGTGCATCAGTGTTCCCGTTTCCGTGTTCTTCGTGGATGTCGTTCGGTGTTGTTGGATTACTCGTCACTGAACTAAGCTTACTTGTTTGCGCGAAGAGCAACATAGTAACGAAACGTGTTTGTCCGTTAAGGGCTACGGTAGAAACATGACGACACAATATGTCGACCTCCATAGTCGGGGGTGCCCACGGTTATGGAGATATAAATGTCTCATTCTAAAGTAATAAAAACATAACGGTTCATTATGCAAGGTCTTTATACACCACTGAAAACATAGTTATGGATCTTATATTGCATTTCTGTCAATAGATCCTCAGAAATATGACAATGCACCTTTAATACTACTTACCATTAATGCGCCTTGGTGCTGGTTTTGTGCAGCGCTTTGTAGTCAATTAGCATCCATTGCTTAAACGACACAGATTCAGATCGCTTCATAAACGTAAATTCGTCTGTCCATCTAATTTTCAAACGATTTATGAATGATTGGAAAATTACCGCTCCACTTCACATTGTCCAATGAAATTTGAACTTGTTGTGCCAGATAACGATTGGTCAGTGTATTATACATGACAAACAGGATTCAATCAATTATGTAATATTTTAAAATATGTGATATGTGGATTTTTAATTGAATTGAAACTACCTTTTATTATTGGAAAATTTTAAATTGTTTGGTTTATTCCTTCCTGCCGTCGAGCCATATACTCACTGAAATAACTATATTTGGCTCAAGAGCATCGGTTCCCGAGCAGACTGTGGAATACCCACGTTTACACTAGTGCATTTTCATTTTAAAACGCATAACTTTGGCCACGGTTAGCCTACGCCTGCCGTCCACACACTACTCCGGAGTTTTAGACCCTTGTCCGAAGCAAGACACACGCTACTTGACGCAAGTGACGCAACCGTTGTGGTAACGACACCGACCTCAGATTGACAGAAATGTAAAAATAAACGTGAATTTAGGCTACTTTAGTTTTATACACATTGTCATGTTAATTATAATCAAATGCATTTTGTTTTATTGACCACAATATTATCATTGATATTTGTTTGGGAAGGGCACTTTTGATTAATTTTGAAAAAGGGCAGGGGCTCGAGCACCCAAAGCCCCGCCCCCAGACAATTCCTTGGACTTCATGGCTTGGTTTGTGCTCTGACATGCACTGTTAACTGTGGGACCTTATATAAACAGGTGTGTGCCTTTCCAAATCATGTCCAATCAACTGAATTTACCACAGGTGGACTCCAATCAAGTTGTAGAAACATCAAGGATGATCAGTGGAAACAGGATGCACCTGAGCTCAATTTTGAGTGTCATAACAAAGGCTGTGAATACTTATGTAGGCCTACATGTGATTTTTTCGTTTTTTACTTGTAATAAATTTGCAAAGATTTCAAACAAACTTCTTTCAGGTTGTCATTATGGGGTATTGTTTGTAGAATTTTGAGGAAAATAATGAATTTAATCCATTTTGGAATAAGGCTATAACATAACAAAATGTGGAAAAAGTGAAGCGCTGTGCATACTTTACAGATGCACTGTATGTATCACAGTTTTCATGAAAATATTGTTTTCACAACTGTTTTAACTGATAATAATAAGAAATGTTTTTGGACATCTTCTCAGCATATTAGAATGATTTCTGAAGGATCATGTGACTCTGAAGACTGGAGTAATGGCTGCTGAAAAATCAGCTTTTCCATCACAGGAATAAATTACATTTTCAAATATTTTTGCAGTGTTGGTGAGCATTAGAGACTTTCAAAAACATAAAATAAATCTTATCAACCTCTCAAATTTTTTAAATGGCAGTGTTGTATGTATGGTGTTTACTAAAAGGTCTTACATCATATTTTTAAGACCACAGTTTTTTTCATTAGTATGTATTGGTTTGGAGTTACATTATTTTAGCTCTTTAGGCTCAAGCTTTAGTAGTAAGCAAGCTTAACTACTAACTTAACTACTTCAGTATGAAGTCAGCTATCAAAACAGGTGCCCAAGTGTTTAATGTAGTATCACTTAAATTGTAAGATTTTTTTTTCCAAGGCAAAATTTCATTTTTTTATTTTATTTCATGTTTTATTATGACTGAACCAAGCTAACTACATTAGATTACAACAACAAATTTGTTTTTGGGATTCAGATCAGATGGATAGAAATAGATGTAGGTAGAAATAGCACATAATAACAATTGCAAACTATCTCTTTTCATTGTGCTGGTGAGGTGAGCTCTTTTAGATAAACGCTTTCACTGCCACTCTGCAGTTTTAGACCATTATGCATAGACACATCAGTGTCTAGTCAGTCCAAACCTCCCTTACCAAAGGCACATTTTATCTTATGAGCGTCCCCTTAATCCTCCTGGGAAATCTGCAGAGATGGTCTTAACTGTCAGCAGACAGAGACTAGAAATCAAGAGTATTTGTAGCTTGGGAATGGAATGGGCCAAACATGGCAGCCACATGACTGGCTCTTTGCCTGTTTCTTCCTACAGGTGTGTGTGTGTGTGTGTGTGTGTGTGTGTGTGTGTGTGTGTGTGTGTGTGTGTGTGTGTGTGTGTGTGTGTGTGTGGTCCTGGTAAACCCTAGCATCTAATAACGTTCTCTGGGGTATATAACCCAGCTAACATTTGTATGTGGGGCCCATATGGGTATGACATGGGCTGAAAATGGGCCCCATATAGGATTGTCCACTGGTTCCATAATGGCCCCATGTTAATTGCCCATTTGAATTTCATGCAGGATTGCACTTGGTACTAGGTGGGACCCAAGTGGACAACATGCACAAGACCCATCTCGGTCCCAGCGGTCTAAAACCTCGTTCTCAATTGAAAGACAAACTTTACCCATGGACAGCACGCCAATCATGTTTTCCTATACATTTTTGCCCTATATCTATTATTACTATTATTACTATTTATGCCCGTGACCCATGTGTTTCCCAAACAGCTCCTACCCTGGTGACCGGAAAGAAATGGAACCCAGCTGCAACTACTCACCAGGCAAAGTCAGACCTCAGACACAGAGACATCATTGGTAATGTGCAACAGGGGAGAGGACGCCTCGGCCTTGGAGAGAGCAGACCATCGTGGCATACGGCAGCTCCAGCTCAGTGCCGACGGCTGGTTGTCGAGGAGGTGCGTTGGCACGAGCAGGCAACGAGGTGTGCAAAGGCTGTCTCACAAGCCAAGCAAGGACAGTGGATGAGATGGGAGGGAGATGAGAGGAGAAAGTTCTCTTGGAGGGAGCTGATGGGCATGGAAGCATTTCACATCAGCTTCATCTTATGTGCAGCGTACAACGTCCTGCCTTCCCCCTCAAACTTCAACCAGTGGTACGGAGAAGACCCGACGTGGGTCTTGATTAGCTGTTGAAGGTCATTAGGCATGCTAAAAACTTACAAGCAGGTGTGTTGAGGCAAGTTGGAACTAAACTCTGCAGGACAGTGGCCCTCCAGGACCGAGTTTGGACACCCCTGCCCTACGCCAAATCATCAAAGCCCTCTCAGGTGCAGCAGAAACAGCAAGTCGATGGCTATGGGTGAAAAGGGGAGACTCCAACTGGGCCCCTAATAACACCTGTGGCACATAAGGGTTGAAAGCAGAAGGGGGCACACCTGGGACGCCAGGTGCTGCCGATGAGCCCTCTGGAGGTGTCGTGGGCCTATCATTGAAACACCAGAGAAGGAGGGTACCCACCTGATGACCCCAATGAAGCTTAAAAAAACCCATTCTCATCCCACTCAGCCACCACCACAGTGAGGAAATCACTCTGATGGATGCATCGTCAACAATCATACCTCAGGTCTTAAACAGGGGATTGTTTCACCATGTCCTAAAAAATAACTGTTCAAGCGAACTCATGAAATGAGGACAATGAATGCCTCAAGAAACTATGGAGGCCTGTTTTATGCCACATAAGAAAATAAAGCATGCTTTAATAATGAGTTAAATGAGTTTTTACCATTATTAAAATTATGGTAAAAAGTGGAAATTATGAGATTTTTTTAATGTCATAATTTTGACTTAATAAAAATGTTTTCCTGTTATGTAGCAGAAATGGACTTCAATAAGAAACAGAATTGTTTATTTCATAGTGGGTTAACTATTATATCATTTTATATAATATTATATAATATATTTTTTTTAAATGTTTTTTGAAGTTTTTATGGGTTTAGGGGTAGGTTTAGGATTAGGGGATAGAATATACAGTTTCTACAGTATAAAAATCATTATGCCTATGGAATGTCCCCATAAAACATGGACGCTTTTTAGTTAATGTATATGTTGGTTTCTTCCCCATTATGCTGAGTTTTTACAATAATTTAGCAATTTTACAAAAAGATTGCAATTTGGTTGCATTTGGATCACATTGCAAAATCAAAAATTTGTATATACATTCTAGAAATCGCTTTAAAAATTAAGTAATCAAAATATAGCTAATGTGTAGTTTACGTATTCGGATTAAATGATCATTACTAAACTGTCACTTTGAGAACTTTGTGTCACAAACTGCCTGTCTTCGTTTCGTTTTCATAAACTTTCTATTTGTTTTTATCAGTTCCAGTTTCCCCCTTTTTGTTTGTTACACGGTTTCTGATTAATGATGAGTCATGTGTGTTTGAGCTCAGGCCACATTTACACATAGCCGAGTATTTAGAGAAACTAATATTTCCCCCCCTCCGTTTTCAATAATAACATCGTGCACACAACAACGTTTTCAAAAAAAGTTGTCATTTACATCAACCCGCATAAATACGCCGTCAAGCGTCATCATAACTATGCCAAACTGGGCGCTCACATGACATTAAGCATGTTCTGGCGCATAATGTGACGTTTCAGAACCTAAAACACCCGTTTCTCCCAGTTGACACGGCAACACATAACCGCCGTTATCAGAAATCTCCATTTTGGCCGGAGTTTGTAGAAATAATCGTTTTCTGTGATAAAAACGGGGTTTTCGAGTAAATGAGAGGCCAAACCGCAGGGAAATATCTGCGTCTTCCCTTCGTGTAAACGGGGCCTCAATCACCATGTGTAGTTCCTCCTTTTCATGCAGTTGTTGTGTGATATTGTGTGATGCATGCTGTTATGCTTCCTTCCTGCATTGGATTAGTTTGTTTAATTAAAAAATCTTTTTGTTTTTTGAAACTCATTTAAATGTTTTCATCATCTGGACCAGATCGTGACATTAGGCTTTTTATTTAGTTAGTTTTACACAGCCAAAATAAACAATTTGGCAATATTGTCCAAGGTTTTTAAATAATCGCCTCCATATAACTCCAAAAGCTTTATGTAACGGTCACCAGCTGGAGTGCCCTTGAGAGCCACCAGAGGGCACTCCAGATAGGACTATTATCACTCACAAACTACATTTCCCATAACTCACTGCCCGGACTCACCATCACTTATCACTGATCACATTCACCAGTACCTCATTCACTGATTGCATTCACCTGTGTCTCATCCTGTTAGTCTGTCTATTTATACCATGTTCATTCATTCACTCACGGCGAAGTCTTGTTTTACTGTTACTGCATTTCTGAGCGTTATTTTCCTGTGTTTGATTCCTGTGTTTGACCTGTGGATTGTTTATCGTTGCTGACCCTTCTCTGCCTGCCCTGACCCTGGACTGTTTCAGTGGACTCTGATTCTTCTCTGCCTGCCTCGACCCTCTGCTTGTATCTGGTTTGTCTCTGCCTGCTCTCCGTTGCCCTGTTTGCTGTTGTTGATCCCTGCCTGTTGACTACTCTAATAAATGCTGCGAATGGATCCCCTAGTGTCTGTCAATTCGTAACACTTTGGAAGTTGACAAAGGGAGTTATTATAAAACGTGTGAAACTATTCATATTTCAACTTTGACCATGGAAAAGAATAAACGACACGTTTGTAAACGACAGAAAGTAATAAACGACACGCATACATTTCTCATTTGTGAAATAAAAGGTAAGATATTTATACGTCATGAGATGTAATTATTTTTTTTCACAAATCTGAAGACACCTCTTTGGTAATCCACAACAATAAACAAAGGCACTTACTATTTAAAATGCAGTATCAGACTAGACCTTGTATTGAGGTTATAAAACGTCTCGGTTACGTATGTAACCCTCGTTCCCTGAGTAGGGAACGGAGACGTTACGTCGGATGACGACGAAATGGGGTTTCGCTTAGAAAGCCTATCAACTTCGAGTATTACAAAACGAGCCAATGGCAAAGAAATGCCATGGGTATGCGGAATTTGAATGACGTAACTCCGCCCCACCTCGTGGGTATAAAAGGAGGAAGTCTGCAACAGCAGTTTATGTTTCTTCGCTGAGGAGCCAAGACTGAGCTCAGGCGATCCCCGCGGTACAGCGGAAAGTGGCAGGAAGACGAAACGTCTCCGTTCCCTACTCAGGGAACGAGGGTTACATACGTAACCGAGACGTTCCCTTTCGTTGTCACTCCGAGTTACGTCGGATGACGACGAAATGGGGTTACCAGTCTAATCACGCCACCTTCTCAGCTGTCTTCCAGTGCCCTGCGTAAATCTGAGATCCCTGTCGTGAGACTAGCACGGACGAAGGACTCCTATTTAGCACAGGAATACCAAGGTACACTGGGGAGCATATCCCACAATTTTAGAGGAAATATGCAATTATTGCCAACCCAGAGGGGGGGACTTAGAGAATGCACATATGACCCGAAGGATGCATATGGAGAACACTGGGGTGTCCAGCCGCAGGTGGAATATTTCAACCCCAGGGTGGCAAGGTGGCTTTCCAAGGGAAAGACACATGCTCGAGAGAGGCTTACAGTGGAAATACACATGTGGGGGTCGCTCAGGGGAGGGACCATGCACACGGGAGGCACCTAGCCGGCGCGCAGGCAATAGACACTGGCGGCGACGTCAGAAGTGCTGGAGGAACTCAGGGCTTTTGGAGAAGCTCACCTGAGGGGAATATCGCACATATCCAGTCCGTGGAGTGGAATGGCGAGCAAGCGAGGACACCTGAGCGGGTCCAGTACTAGCTAGTTGAAGCGAGTACATGAGAGGACACAGGCTCCACTCGGAGATTGTAAAATCTGGCGAATGTGTTCGGTGTCGCCCAGCCTGCAGCTCTGCAGATGTCTGTTAGCGAGGCGCCATGCCTTGCTGCTGGTAAGCCAAAGCAATGGCGTCCACTATCCAGTGAGACAACCTTTGCTTGGAGAGAGCCTTTCCCTTCAGCTTTCCACCATAACAGACAAAGAGCTGGTCTGAGGTCCTGAAACACTGGGTTCTGTCCACATAGGTGCGAAGAGCACGTACTGGACAGAGCAGTGCCAAGGCTGGGTCTGCCTCCTCCAGGGGCAGCGCTTGCAGGTTCACCACCTGGTCCCGGAAGGGAGTGGTAGGAACCTTGGGCACATATCCAGGCCGGGGTCTCAGGATCACGTGAGAGTAAGCCGGCCCGAATTCCAGGCACGCTTCGTCAACGGAGAATGCGTGCAGGTCCCCTACCCTCTTGATGGAGGCCAGTGCAACCAGGAGCGCTGTCTTCATTGACAGGAACTTAAGCTCCACTGACTGCAGAGGCTCAAAGGGAGCACTCCGCAGGGCAGTTAGCACCACTGCGAGGTCCCAAGAGGGAACGAGAGGAGGGCGAGGAGGATTCAGTCTCCTCGCTCCTCTCAGGAACCTGACGATCAGGTCGTGCTTCCCCAAAGACTTACCTTCAACAAGGTCATGCTGTGCGGCAATGGCGGCGACATAGACCTTTAGGGTGGAGGGAGACAGCCTTCGCTCCAACCCAACTTGTAGGAAGGAAAGCATGACACTAATCGAACATCTCCGGGGGTCTTCTCGGTGAGAAGAGCACCAGCTGACGAAGAGGTTCCACTTCAACGCATAGAGATGTCTCGTGGATGCTGCTCTAGCGGAAGTGATGGTAGCCACCACCGGTGGTGGTAGGGTACTCAAACCTGCCTCGTCCCGTCCAGGAGCCACACGTGGAGGTTCCAAAGATCGGGACGAGGGTGCCACAGGGTGCCCCGTCCCTGAGAAAGGAGGTCCTTCCTCAGAGGTATGGGCCAGGGAGGTGCTGTCGCGAGGAGAACTAGTTCGAAGAACCAGGTCCTGGTGGGCCAGTACGGTGCAACCAGAATGACCTGCTCCTCGTCCTCCCTGACCTTGCGCAAGGTCTGCGCAAGAAGGCTCACTGGGGGAAACGCATACTTGCGGCCCTGCGGCCAGCTGTGCGCCAGAGCATCCGTGCCGAGCGTGCCCTCGGTCAGGGAATAATACTGGGCGCAATGGGTCGAGTTGTGGGAGGCAAACAGATCTATCTGTGCGTCCCCGAACTGGTCCCAAATCAGCTGAACCGACCGGGGATGGAGCCGCCATTCTCCCGGGAGGAGCTGAAACCGTGAGAGCTCGTCGGCTACACAGTTCAGAGCTCCGGGGATATAAATGGCACGAAGCGACCTCAGATGCTTCTGGCTCCATAAGAGGAGGTGGCGGGCGAGTTGTGAGTTGTGGCGGGAGCGTAGACCACCTTGACGGTTGATGTACGCTACAGTGGCGGTATTGTCTGATCGGACTAGTACGTGTTGGCCCTTGAGCACGGCCCGGAAGCGGCGCAGAGCAAGACGTACAGGCAGCAACTCGAGGCAATTGATGTGCCATAGGCGCTGGGGTCCTCATCCAGGAGCCTGCGGCAGCACGTCCATTGCACATGGCGCCCCAGCCCGTGGAAGAGGCATCTGTCGATACAACAACATGCCGCGAAGCTCGTTCCAGGGGCACTCCGGCCCGTAGAAAGCTGAGGTTCGCCCACGGGGTGAAGGTCTGACGGCAGGTCGAAGTAACTGGTACTCGGAGGGTGCCGTGTTGCCATGCCCACCTCGGGACTCGGTCGTGAAGCCAAAGCTGAAACGGTCTCATATGAAGCAATCCGAGCGGCGTTGCCGCGGCTGCAGATGCAATATGCCCCAGGAGCCTCTGAAAAAGTTTCAGAGGAACCGCACTCTTGCCCTTGAACTGTCTCAGGCAAGTCAGCAGTGACTGCGCGCGCTCGCTCGTAAGCTGCGCGGACATGGCGACCGAGTCGATTTCCATACCGAGAAAAGAGATCCTCTGCGCGGGGCAAAGTTTGCTCTTCTCCCAGTTGACCCGAAGGCCCAGACGGGCTAGGTGCCGGAGCACTAGGTCCCTGTGTTCGCAAACCTGATCCCGAGAGTGAGCTAGAATCAGCCAGTCGTCGAGATAGTTCAGGATGCGAACCCCGTGTTCCCGAAGAGGAACAAGGGCTGCCTCGACGACCTTCGTGAAGACGCGAGGAGACAGGGCTAACCCGAATGGGAGAACCGCGTACTGATATGCCTGCCCCTCGAAAGCAAACCGTAGAAACGGCCTGTGTCGAGGAAGAATGGAGACATGGAAGTAGGCGCCCTTCAGGTCGATCGCTGCAAACCAATCCTGGGGCCGCACGCATTCGAAAACGCGTTTGGCGGTGAGCATCTTGAACGGCAGCCTGTGAAGGGAGCGGTTCAGCACACGCAAGTCCAGGATTGGCCGTAACCCACCGGTTGTCTTGGGGACAATGAAGTAAGGGCTGTAGAAGCCGGACCTCATCTCGGCTGGAGGGAGAGTCTCGATTGCACCCTTCGCCAGCAGGGTGGCAACCTCTGCTCTCATGATGGGGGCATTGCCACCGACCAAGTGGAGCGGACTCCCCTGAAGCGGGGAGGAGACCGTGCGAACTGAATCGCATAGCCGAGCCTGACGGTACGCGCGATCCAGCGGGACAGGCGGGGAAGCTCTAACCAGGCTCCCAGGAACTGAACCAGCGGGAACATGCGGGCGACAGGCGTCCCCCCGGAGGGGCAGCGAAGCGGAGTAACTGGCCCAGACGTGGACGGCATAGCGGCCCGGTGTGGGGGCACAGTTAGCAACCGCGCCCTGGCAGAGGGGGCCAGGGGAGGACCAGGCTGGTTGTCCCGCGGGGGCCTGCTCTGCCAGGGGTCTGGCGACAGAGGGGGACAGGGGCGAAGCGGTCCGTGGACGGCACGCCGTGTCAACCACCACTGGGACAGAGGGGGACGAGGAGAGCACGGCTTGTGGGCGGCGCACTGTGTCGTCCCGAACTCTGTGTGCTCAGAGACGGGAGAGTCAGTTCTGGAGAATAGGGATTCTTCCCCGGCCCTCCACCGGGGAAAGGAGTGGTCCTGCTACCAACTCTTGGAAAGAACTGAGTCCCATCTCTGGGCCGAGGAGCCCATCTCAGGAGCGCCGCTTAACCCGGCGTGTAGCGGGGGGCGGGGCTAGAGAGGGCTGAGGCGTCCGCCCGCGGGCCCCCAGAGCCGGCCCGGGTGAACGGGCAGGGTGGGAGCCGCTGGAGGGCGCCTTCGGCGGTGGGCAGACCAAGGGATCTGAGCGGACGGCGGGGCCATCGGGACAGAACCAACGTCAGTCTGCACATGGGCGGTTGAGAACTGTTGGGCGAAGTTCTCAACCGCACCGCCGAAGAGGCCGACCTGGGATATGGGAACGTCGGACAGATGGGGCCGCGCGACATTCAGCACATCAGACAGGTTCAGCCACAGAATGGTAGGCATCACCTGACCCAGGGAGCGTACGGCCACTTTCGACGCTCGGAGAGCAAGGTCAGTGGCGGCGCGCGACTCAGTGAAGAGCCCTGGGTCAGTCCCGCCCTCGTGCAAGTCCATGAGCATCTGGGTCGGGGACCAGCAGAATGGCCATGGCCTGCAGAGAGGCGGCTGCCAGTCCCGTGGTACTATAGGATCTCGCCACAAGTGTAGACGAAAACTATAGACCATGGGCGGGTGCTTAGGATTGCGCCGAGAAGAAGCACTCTGAGGACACATAGCATCGCAACAGAGCGTTCAGCCGGGGAACCCCAGTGTACCCATGGCAGCGGCCCCATCGAGGGGGGAAAGGCGGATGAGATCAGCGAGCGGTCCCGAGAAAACCAAGGGGTCTTCTGGGACTTCGAGATCTCATCATGCACGTCCGGGAGGGAAGGTATTGGGGTTTGCCGTGGACGAGGGTCGGCGGCCTTACCCAAAAACCAATCGTCCCAGGTATAGCGACAATGAGTCTTACATTGAATTAAATCAAATTATATATAGTGAATTTTAATAATTAATCATGAATATGATTAATATTGCATATTACAGTTAAATTGTCGAAGTTGGAAATAGATCGATTGTATATATGAATGATCAATCACAACGAATTATAATTCCTCATTCATATATGGTCCCTTTCCAGATCGATTATATGAGATAACCTTTAATATAATTAATTTAGCTATCAAACTGTTTGTCCAGCAAACGGCCGTAAGATTAACTTATCAACTTCTCAACAAGGTTATCCCTTCCTTATAATTCCAAAAAGCTATTTTCTGGCCATGAAAATTCACCTTCTTGTTATTATAAAATTTAGGTTACTGAAATTGTAACGAATTGTAAAGCTTTGTAGCTAGGATCAAACACTTCATTGACTTTGTACAAATGAGCAAGATTGGACAATTAGCAATCAAGAATATAATGGTTTTAATAAAATGAAACTACGGATACAGAATTCTACATTTCACACGGAATATATGTGTATACACTCGAAACAAACAAACGAAAAACATTACAAACACGAATTAAAATAGGAAGAGAGAGGGAGAGAAAACATATATATATATATATATATATATATATATATAGAGAGAGAGAGAGAGAGAGAGAGAGAGAGAGAGAAAGTGAAACTAACGGTCAGGATGAGAGAGATCACCGGGGTGATCGCAGCATGGCAAAAATCACAGACATCATAACCCTTAGAGAGACAACAAGGAATCACAAAGATCAAATCCCCTGAATGGGGTAAACAGATCTTAAAGCATTTAGATCGATAGGAATTACGATACTTGCAAGATTCTTCGTGTGGCTGAGAACCAAAGCGTGTGTGTGTGTGTCTCTGTCCTCGTGTCACGCGTTCACGTGGTCTTTCAGAGCGAGGGAGCGCGTTAGTTTGAATGTACTTTGAGGTGCAGTTGCTGGTTGGCTCAAAGAGTCTCTTTAAAGTCGAAGTTGCCGATTACATTCATTTCGCTGAAAGTGAACGTAGGAAAGTCCGAAGACGAAAATAAAGAAAGATTAAAGAAAAGGAGAAACACTGCGTAAAGCTCCCTAAGGAGCCATGGCACGGAAACCTCTCACAGGGAAAAAGCTCTTTCAGAAACTTCTGTGTCAGTCTCTTATGGAGAGGAGGGGTTCACGCCTGCTTCGCGTACGTGAACCAATCATCTTAGAGTATCTCGAGCGGGAAAGTTTTTCTTTGTCCTGTCAGGATGATTTGTGACGGTATGAAATTTTGGTCATTTCTAACCAGAAAGATTGTACACACAGAACAATACATTTTACTGTAATATCCTATGTATGACTGGTTTGGTCAAAACAAGACGGTCAAACAGGTACCAAGAATGGCCTGAAAGAGTAGAAGAAACATAAATTTACATTCATATGCAGAATTACACACATTTAATGTTCACTCACACGACTATAAAGTCATAATACCGGCTACCATGACCTAGGAAAGATCAAATTCATGTTTATACATTTCTTAAGTTTATACTTATAGAAAATATAAGATTGCAGAGTCTATTCCTCTTTCTTTATCAGAATTCAAGTGGGAGCTATGGTTCCCTTGGAATTCCTTTTGGGGGTCATAAAGTTTTATGACCTAGCAAGAGGGAGAGGCACAGAATTTGATCCTGTTAGGTATTCTTTCTTTAGAAATACACTTAAGATTCAAAGTTACAGAACAGTCTCAAATTTAATCTATAGAATAAGACAAAACTAATTAGATATGCATGCGTACAGGAAGGTTAGATACAATTCTGTGTTATATATATTAAGGATATTTCTATCCTAAGTTTCACACAAGGGACGTCTGTGTGCGTGTATGAATGGCGTGTGTGTATATGCTCATCCCGTGGTTGGCGCGGGCTGTTGCTCCCCCCTTCTTGGGGAATCACGTGGGGAATCCTGTGGTCAGCATCTGTCCATCCGTGGTGTGTACCACGTGAGGGTTTCAAGAACAACAGGATTCTGTTTCTTAATTGCGCAATGCGTCATAAATGGAGTTAATCAATGACCTGCTGGCAGACATTGGGGCACCATTTCACATGATTCAAGGTTTTGTGAATTAAACATATATGTGTTCATATTTGCTCAGTAGTGAATGGAAAACAGGATTCGGTCAGTCGCTACAGATCCCCCTTTTCGTCGGATGAAGTCCCTGTGTGAACATAATCGGACGACAATCATCACAATGGCCGACTGGCAGGTGAATCCTGATGGTCATGTAGCAGGTGGACCATGGTAGTAGGGTAGCAGGTGGAACCTGATGGTAGGATGGCAGGTGGAACCTGACGGTAGGATGGCAGGTGGATCTTAAAGGTGAGGATTCAGCTCGATGAGGTTTGGCGTGGTCTCTGACTTGGCACCCCCTTTCCGGGGATTCCGTCTGAGACCTTCAGGCACGGCTTTCGTGAGCTCGGCTGTGTCGCATCTGGTTGAGTCTTCTGTACAGAATGAATGCCACGCATAGTGTCAGAGTGTGGCTGATTACCTGTAGAGATGCACAGCACAATGTCGGCTGAGGTCCAGGCAAGGACCGCACATGAAGTGTAGTTCTTGAAGGACGGGAGTTCCAGTGCTGTCTGATATGCTTTGCTCGGAAGATGGTACAATGCCAGATCATTCAGGTGGAATATGGCACCTTTCGGAGCTTGAATCCACATACTCTGGTTGAGCATGTTGACACAGCTGGTTGTGTCATGCTGGTCGTAAGTGAGAGTAGCTGTACGCACAGGTGTGTTAACGAGCCACCTGTCACCTACAATCTCTGCTTGCATCTCTGTGACTTTTGCTCGAGGCTTAGCTTGGGCAGGGCAGCGTGTGTCGCTGAACAGGGGTTGCAACCCGCAGGTTCCTTCAGTGTTGTCTCTGAGGAAGGGTTTGCTAGGGCAGAGATAGTGAATGTCTTTGGTGAGGTGTACATGTGCAGGTTTGGGGCCAGGTGCAGCTGTGTGTCGCTGTCCTGGGTGTTGCTTTTCAAAAACCTGACATTGGCAATGTCTTTAAGTCTGTAGACTTGGTTTAACTCGCTGATGGATTGGTTCAAGAGCACATCCACTCCCCTCTGCTCGTGATCGACGTAGAGTGGGATGGCGTTACCCAGAGAGTAGGCCAGGTGTATTTGTAAGGGGATCAGTTGGCCTGGTAATGGCGGAAACCAGCATAGTTAGCACAAGGCTTAAGGGTTTCAAGTACGGTGGGATTCTACCCGTGGCTGGGCTGTCATTTGAGGAGTTAACTTCCCACAGCATGTCTGTTATCAGGGCTGTAACCAGCTGAGTTTGGGCAAAGTCATTCTGGAAGACAGTAAACAGCGGTTCCATGCAGTTCATGGTCTGATTCAGCAGGACGCTGTGAATGTTGAGAATGACCATGTTCTTCTCAATGTCTTGACGATGGTTTGGAAAGATGCACTCTGCGTGGTGAGTTGCTCTTTTAGCTGTGAAAGTTCAGTCTGGATTTCAACCACATGCCGTTTCGCAGTGGCTATGTTTGCTGTGTGGACACTTGGCATACCAGTGTCGAACAGAGTTCTGGCGGCAGCTACGGCTCCGAGCAACGCTCCCAGGAACCGTTTGGAGTGTTAGTTGGTGCTTAGGAGTCCTGATTGTGTAACAGTCACTTTCCCAAGTTGGTTGGACACGTGTTCGACCTTGGCCTTGGCGTGAGAGAGGGAGTCCTCTGTCCATCGGGCACTTGCCCAGCCGTATTGGGCTACGGTGCTGGGGTAGTGTGCTCTGTAGGCCTTGTGGCTGGATGAGTCGAACATGCGCTTAATGGGTGTAGGTCCTGCAGTTGGTGATCAGGAGTCTCAGTTGTTCTCTCGGTGCCAGCTGTCCTCTGGATGGCTGACAGCACAGCATGGCGAACCACAGCAGCAACCTGGTACAGACAACAGGGAGAGAAAGAAAGGGGAGGAAAAAGCCAGCAAGGGCTGCCTTTGGTTGGACAGGGCAGTCTTTTTATTTCATGGGTGGCAACTAGGTTTAGCTTGCCTTGGCCCATGTTTTGCCACATCTTGCTGCTGGCATGTCGCTTGCTTCAGTGTATTGTCAGTGGCTCTGGTGCTGTGGTTTGCAGCACATGATGCGTCATGGACGTACATTGGCCTTATCCCCCCTTTGCATTACACGTGTTTGCATTGTGGTGTCAGACGGTGCACACATAGAATGTAGCTCTGTGCACGCAGCATGTGCTTGGTGTCATGCAGTGTTCTTAGTAACTGGTTGTCAGTGAGTGTAGACGGCATTCAAGGGTTGGTTGGAGGGGTCTGAGAGGTGGTGAAGCAAAGTCTTTGTTTCAGAAGCCCACATGTTCGTTATGTTTGTCTTTGTAAACAGCGGAGCTAGCGTAAACTGCTCTGAGGTGGACAGTTTAGTTTGTAAAGTTCTTATGCTGTGTGTAATCACTTCAAACTTCAGGGTGGGTGGGCGGGTGTGAAGTGACCACAGCTAGTTGTTTAGTGCGCCAGGCTTGGCGAGGGTATGGGTTTGGTCATTCAAGTCTTTGTCAAGGCCCGGTTGCCTTGAGTGTCCTTTCACCTTTTTCAAGTAGACAATCATGTTGTTTGTTCTTGTGATGTCATCGCATGCCTGGAACCGGTGTTGGTGTGTGACAGGCATGTGGTTTGAAGTCTTACAGCCATTTTGTTTCCAGCCTGGAAGTTGGTATGGGAAACTGAGTGTGGCATAGTTAAAGTCTGTGCACATAAGGAGTTCTTTGATGTTATGCGTCAACGCGATGTGCAGCGTTATGAGAATAGCTGCTACCTCAGTATATTGTGATGACTGCGGGCCCAACTTGAAGTATTGTGGTGGGCACGGTATGTCATTTACCCACAGCATACCCGCACCTGATTGAGGGGTGCCCTCATGGTGGTAGGAACATCCATCGATGTAGGCTGTGGGCATACCTTGACACGCATTCTCTTTAAAGTACCTGTGACAGGTCAGTTGTTGTTGTTGGGGTTCTTCTACATCCACCGTTGCAGCTGGTGTGTTATCAGAGCAGTTTTGGCAGGCTGCCAGGCCGTTGCCTAGCGCAGACTTGTGATTTTGAGCATGACGTGCCTCAACATTGCGCGCCTGGAGGGCCATTAACCCTGTGGCTATGCGTGAATTGGTGACCACGCCATCTCGGATGCGCTGGCTGTTGAGGAACGTTACAGCCCATACAGTGCATAGCAGAGATTTTTCACAGTCTGAGAATGTAGTCTCTGGTGGGAGAAGTGTCTTACTGGCATATGTAACGACTCTTTTGTCTTGATCATGCCTCTGGTACAGGCCAGCACTAAGACAGTGGTTGGAGAACCCAGCTTCTGGATAGAACTCTTTTTGTGGGTTAGGGTAAGCCAGACATGGAGCTGTGCCTAGGTGTCGTTTAGCTCATTCATGGCATTTTCTTGAACTTCTGTCCATACAAATGGGCAGTCTCTTTTTTAGAAGGGCAGTTAGAGGTTTCGCAATGTCTGAGTAGCTTTTGCTGAACTGCCGTGAGTAATTGCACACCCCTAGAAAGCTTCGCAGCTCTGAGATGTTGGTGGGTGGCTTGATGTTTTGAACAGCTTGAATATGGCTGGAGTGCGGTTCAATGCCCCGTGATCCGATGAGTAGACCCGCATAGTTGACTTTGGTTCGACACCACTGTCCTTTGTGGAGGGCGTTCTTGGCGCCGGCAGTGGATAATTGGTTCAAAACATAGTCTATTTCTTTCAGGTGGTCAGCCACTGTTCTGCTTTTCATGAGAACATCATCAACGTAGATAAGGTTACCTCTCCTTCTGGCATCTGGGCATGCTTTGTTCAGGGAGGTGTTAAACTCAGCAGGTGAGTTGGCATAGCCGAACGGCACCTGGTGCAAGTGAATTGTCTGTTGCCGAACGTAAAGGCTAGCTTGTGCTGATCTTCTGGATGCACAGGTGCTGTGAACACTGTGTGGTCTGTGTTCCCTTCGGGCATCATTGAATATGGGATGGGCCCAATGATTGGTAGTGTGAGTTCAAAAGTCATGGAAGTCGTGGCTCAATAGCCATCCCACTCGGTAGGCTTTGGGAATTGTGATGTCCCTTGCCATGCCGTTGTTGAAAAGGATGTAGACTACACAAGATGACACTTCAGTAAGGGGTGTGGCATGCAGCGTGAGTCCAAGTTCAACACATTCAGGTGAGGGCTGAAAGAAGCCCAGCGTGTGGTTTAGGGTTCGACCACAACGCATGTTGAGCCGGTCGGCGACCCCTTTGGTGTAAAATGGTATCACAGTTTCCTGTTTGTTGATTAGGGTGCAAACCTCAGGAATGGTCCGACCTGACAGGAGGTTCTCAGTGTTGGTTGGAACAACAGGCGGCTGTAAAGTCAATGGGGCCCACACTACCTCATTAATGATGTCCACATGAGCCTTGTGGCGAGTCAGGATGTCTGCTCCGATGTAGACATCATGGGGCGGGTCCAGAAGGACCAGGAAGTAATGGGTCAGACAGTCGGTGGTTCCAGTTCAGGTTCAAAGCGCAGACACCTTTGGCCGTCATCATGGTTGATGGGCACGTGTTTAAAAGGAAAATGGGTGTGCTTGCTGGCAGAAGGAAGGTCCGGTGTGTCTTCAATGAGAGCATTGAATAGTGAGACACTGATGGCTGAGTTGTCTGCCCATAGTGCAAGTACAATGTCAGTGGTGGTTACGTCATTCAACTGCAGGTCAGTTGTGACCTTGGGGCAGAAGGAGTCAGAGTCTTTGGTGAGCTGAAGTGTGCAGAGTGGGGAACTTGATTCTTGGTCTGGTGCTGGAACTGTGTCCCTGTGGCTGGCTGTGAGAGTTCCCGTGAACTCTGTGACCTGACAGTCTGGCTCTGCGGGAATTCTCGTGACCTCTGTGACCCAACAGTCTGGCTCGGGTGGCCTGTGTGACTGGAGGGGGAGGGGTTCCCGCACTTGAGCCCAAACTTACAGTTATTTGAAGTCCAGTAAAGGTTCAAAGCGATCTAGCAGGTCTTTGCCAATTAGAAGTGGGTAAGTGTTCATTTTTGAGATGTACACTGGGTGGATCAGATTCATAGACCCAGTTGTCAGGTGGATGGGAGCTACCTGTTTGAGCCGGATGTCGTCCTGGCTGTGGGATTGCACATTCAGCTCACATGTTTGAGATTTAAGAGTTCGATCTTGGCTCTTAATTTTAGCACTGAGTCTTTCAAATAGTTGGGCTGACATTAACGTGATGTCTGAGCCGGTGTCTAGCAGGGTGTCAAGGCTCAAATCATTGTCCACAGTGGTTGTTAGGTAGAGTTTTTCGGCCCACCCCCTTTTTGATCAGGTTTCCCAGAAGTCTTGGCGTCGGGGCTGGTCTGTGTGGGTCGCTGCGGAGGCAGGTAGCCAAAACAGCATTTCTTGGTCTTTTGGGACTTTGGTACCTGATATGAGGAAGTGTGCTGTCTCATTCAGGGTGTGCAGCTGTCAGCTGTGGAGCTTGGGTGATGCTGACGCCTTGTGATGTGACAGTTAGCTCTGTGGTCTTTGGCTGACGAGCAGTGTTCTGGGTGCTTGGCTCAGTCAGTTGGTAGTCAGACAGGGGGTTGGTTTCAGTTCTTATGCTTAGACATAAGATGTGTGGTTTGTCTTTCTTGTGAGTTTTCTGTAAAGAAGCTCTTTCAGCCCCCTCAGGATCTCTACCCTCTCTGACGTGGCTGCACTGTTTTGACTCTCTGTACAAAGATCTGTGGTGTTGTGGGGCGCCCTCTAGAGTCAGCTCTGAATAGTGTTCGGAGACAGGGAAGATGGTGTTGTTTTTCACAGTCTTTCTGGACACAGTCTTTTGCTTGACATAAGCTTTGTGAGCCAAGTCTCGTAGCTGTTGGGCAGACATGGTCCGTGAACAGGCCAGGATGCCCATGTGATGACTCACTGTGGGATGCAGGTTTTGGAGAAACAAGAGTTCTGAAGTTTGAAATCCTCTTCCATACCTGGCTCTTTCTGTGCTCCGAAGTAGGCTTGTTGGAATCGGCCGTAGTAGGTCTGTGGGGTTTCGAGTCTTGTCTGCTTGAGGTCCACGGCGATGATGAGCCCTTGGTATGATTCTGGATCAGAGAATTCTCGGATCAAAGCTTGTCGCAGCTGCTGGTAGTCAGTTTTGACGGTCTTTGTTTGACGGTCTAGGAAGCTGCGCACGTCGCAGCTAGACGTAATCCTTAGCAGGTGAAATCTGTCCCAAATAGTTACATTGGCGACAGTCTGTAAGTGAAAGTCAATGTCTCTCAGGTAGGCATGTATGTCGTGGCCTCCTGCAGGGTTCGGAGTGAACGTAGGGATGTTTCTGGCCAGCTTGACGAGTTCTTTGGGGGCCATGCCATGGTTAGCGGCAGGGGTTCTCTGGAAGCTGGCTGGTGACATTTTGAGCAATGGGCTTTTAACCCCCCCCCCCCCCCCTTTCAGCTCTGAGTTTGTGGCTGAAAGGTACGGACCGGCTGGTTAGGGGAAACTTTGTGGTGTGCGTTTCCCCTTCCCGGTCATTCTGCAGTCTATAAGAGTGTTTCAACTCTTCGTGAACAATCTCAAGTTCGTTTTTGAGATCGTGTCTCTGCTGAGTAAGCTCGTGGATTTCAGCTCGGGCTGCGTGCAAGTGGTTTTTGCATGCCTTGGCTTTAGCGTCTCTTTCTTTTAGTTCAGTCTCTGCTCTTGCAAGGAGAGCTTCACCTTGTCGGAGTTTCTCGTTGAGTTTCTCTCTGGCGTTTCTCTCCGCTTGCTTTCTTTGGTCGGTGTCGAGACGAAGATCACACAGGGCCTTTTGAAGTCTTTCCGCTTCTTTCTGTAGCGCTGGGTCTGTTGCATCCTCTGTCCCGTGCTGGCCGTGGATCTCGCGGAGTAGTTGATCTAGATGGCTCTGCGCGTGGGTCTGGTTCCTCCGCTTGAAGCTTTAGCGTTGTGGCTTCCTGCTCCAGGCTGATGCTGCTCCTTTCGCTGAGCTGTGCCTGGGCGACGAGGTTGTGTGCGATGCCTCCGACGATTCTGGCCCAGTCTTTGTAGTTGTAGCTCTGGGTCGGATCGTGGGCCATCAGCTTGTCCACGTCGGCGTACTTAGGCAGGAAGGAGGTCGTCATGGCTCTCGACCATGACTGTAGGACCGGAACTTACTGGCTCACTGTGGGCGAGAGGAACACAACACACAAAACCAGTGCAAGTTCGTTCTAAGGTTAACGAGCTATACTCATACGGGCTATGCCGTTTATGAGAATTTTGGGGCTAACTGATGTAAACAGTTAGCGGAGCCAATTGATTTGGGTGGACGAAGGACCCGAACTAGAGTTTTGACAGGCAGTAGCCTAGCGGGTCACGTGATGACACCGGTTGCGTAATTGTCACTCTATTCTATTATTTAGCTTCCTTGGTGGCTCTCACAGGTTACTGTCTCTAAGTGAAATGAAAGAAACAAATTACAACAGAACACAAGATAGAAAAGATCAGAATGAAATAAAACAATAGGTCTGTAAAGAACTGGAATAAATACTAACACTGGAAGTGTTAGGGAGACTAAGGAAGCCTAAGCCTACTACCACTGATAGGGTTTAAGATAGGGCCTACGGGTGAGTGGGGTTGTCAGGATAGCAACCTAAGAAGAGGTGGCTTGGAGAAAAAGATGGGCCAAACACTTAAAATATCCGGGAGATATCTAGTATTTTGTGGCTTATAGTAAGTGGGATGTTTTTTTTATTTATTAAATTTAGTTTACCTGCGGTGAATTGAGTCCACTCCAGTGAGAACCAGTGGCATGGTCAACCTCCCTGGCGCTTCCCAGACACTCAACCGCGGTGTCCTCGGCCCTCCGTTACTCTGTCGCGTTGCGCCCTCCCAAACAGTCTTTTTGACTTTAAACACAACTCGGCAACGCCAAGATGTCAACCGCCAGACAACACTACAAAATTGGGCTGTTCCCCAGAACCCTCCAGAAGGAGTGGCCTCTTTTTAGGCCCTGGTTTAGGTACTGGTCCCAGAAATTGCCTTTTGTGTCGGCTGGACTGGTTGACTACCTTCGGAGTGCCAGATTGCTGATGTCAGCACTGCGGGCCGCAACGACGGACAGAGATAAAAGAAACCGAGATTCACGCACAGCCAGTGCTGGTAACGCTGGTCGGACAACCCTGCTGGCCGGAACACCACCAGAGATGACTTCAAATCACCAAGGGAGTACTACAATAGATACACAAAAGGATGAACAAGGGAAGCATAAAGTGAATTAAGGCTTGTTTGTTTAAACCAAATTGAGTAATTATTTATGTAGCAATAAGAGTCGAAGGTTTTACTAAATAATAATAAACAAGAGGGAATTATGATAATGTTGGTCTTTATCAAAATAACCTAACCCAAAAGAGAGGAAAAATAATACAAATCAAAGTATGAAGAGACAGGATTAAAACACGGTAGAAGAAGCAGGCCGCAGTAGGGGGTTTTCACCACAAGGGGGGGCATACTCCTTCTCCGTGCTTTGCCTGGGTAAACAGAACACTTGATTCAAATTCAAAATTCAAAACTTGTTTAAATTTAAAATTTAAAACAAGCAGGAAAGAATTAAAAGGGAAATCAGAATGATATCCTATAATAGCTAATAAGGTAAAGCATCATTAATAACTATAAAAAAATCAAAAGGGGAAGATGAGATAGATGCACAATTCAAAACAGAGTGAAAGGAGGAAAAGCGTGATGCCGACTTAGTGAGGAAGGCCACAGGGTGGCGCTGTTTCCTCCACATGGATATCAGTGGCTGACAGGCAAACACGACGTAAATTTACACTGGTTTAAAACCAAATTAAAATAAGCGTGAAAGGAGATTGAGAAATCAGGATAATATCTTATAATAATTACGATAACAGTGAAGTGTCATCAATGATTATAAAATAATAACAAGAGAAAAAGTAGAAATAAAACAATCCAAAACAGAATTTGAAACGAGAGAAAAGGAGCGTTGAGTGAACCGACTTGGCGGGGGGGGCAGCCACTAGGACTTCCTACCAAGTGGGCTCTCTCTGGCTGTGCTGGGATTTAGTTTAAGTTTTAATTCAAATCTTGTTTTGATCCAAACTCAAAGTAAATGTACCAGTCAAAAGCAGAAAAAATTGTCTACCACAAAATAAAATTCGCACAAGCAAAGCTATAAATGCAAATAATTATTGAGAATTTAGACAGGCTAATTAACAGGGAAATGCATTCAGCAGTAACGAGAGCATTAAACGGCCACGAGATGGCGTAATTGTGCTCATGCATGCTGATGTCAGAAGGCGGGGCGTAATTTGAGACTTCTAAATACCTAAAGGAGCGCCCTCTGGTGTTTAGCAAGCGGAATTACAACCGACTTTAATGTGATTCAAATTAAGAGCTTTCAGCTCGCATTGTGCTGATTTCCTGCAATAAATCACAAATGAACAAACAGATCTCTGTGGATCTTTTCGGTGCTATAGTGCACAAGAGCGTGAAACAGGATTTCTTCGCTGTGAAAACATGCGGATGTGAAACAACAGGAATTTTCGTCTGTTGTTACTCACATAAACCTTTTTATGTATTAGATTTACATTTAAATGTATCAGATCTTTAATTGGGTAGCTAAACCAATGTTGACCAGGAGTTTACCGTTTTTGTTGAATATCACTGGGTTAACCACGAATTCAATAACGACATTATGTAAGTAAGTAAGGCCTTTTACCACTGAACAGAGGAAACTCGCTCTCGATCAGATTTACGTCTTGCTCTGATAAAGAGATTCTCGTCTTAATCAGGCGTTTAAATAATATTAACATGTACCAGCTGCAAAGAGTTTGCTTCGTCTTTACAGGGACAGGTATAATATTATGAACTGCAGTTTAATTTAGCAATTAACAGTGTTCACATGTTAAACATATTTCACAGGGTCAATTTGCTTAACTGAGTTTGGCTTCGTGCCGATCAGTTCTTCAGTGGGTTGCGTTGCGCGACTTTCACTGGAGCGCGCATAAAAAAAATTAATACACAATATACTCATAGATTGAAACTGAATTTGCTCATAAAACAAAGTTTGAAATGCCTCGCGGTCTCCACCAAAAAAATGTAGCGACAATGAGTCTTACATTGAAGATGTAAGATTAATATTGCATATTACAGTTAAATTATCGAAGTTGGAAATAGATCGATTGTATATATGAATGATCAATCACAACGAATTATAATTCCTCATTCATATATGGTCCCTTTCCAGATCGATTATATGAGATAACCTTTAATGGAATTAATTTAGCTATCAAACTGTTTGTCCAGCAAACGGCCGTAAGATTAACTTATCAACTTCTCAACAAGGTTATCCCTTCCTTATAATTCCAAAAAGCTATTTTCTGGCCATGAAAATTCACCTTCTTGTTATTATAAAATTTAGGTTACTGAAATTGTAACGAATTGTAAAGCTTTGTAGCTAGGATCAAACACTTCATTGACTTTGTACAAATGAGCAAGATTGGACAATTAGCAATCAAGAATATAATGGTTTTAATAAAATGAAACTACGGATACAGAATTCTACATTTCACACGGAATATATGTGTATACACTCGAAACAAACAAACGAAAAACATTACAAACACGAATTAAAATAGGAAGAGAGAGGGAGAGAAAACATATATATATATATAGGAAGAGAGAGAGAGAGAGAGAGAGAGAGAGAGAGAGAGAAAGTGAAACTAACGGTCAGGATGAGAGAGATCACCGGGGTGATCGCAGCATGGCAAAAATCACAGACATCATAACCCTTAGAGAGACAACAAGGAATCACAAAGATCAAATCCCCTGAATGGGGTAAACAGATCTTAAAGCATTTAGATCGATAGGAATTACGATACTTGCAAGATTCTTCGTGTGGCTGAGAACCAAAGCGTGTGTGTGTGTGTCTCTGTCCTCGTGTCACGCGTTCACGTTGTCTTTCAGAGCGAGGGAGCGCGTTAGTTTGAATGTCCTTTGAGGTGCAGTTGCTGGTTGGCTCAAAGAGTCTCTTTAAAGTCGAAGTTGCCGATTACGTTCATTTCGCTGAAAGTGAACGTAGGAAAGTCCGAAGACGAAAATAAAGAAAGATTAAAGAAAAGGAGAAACACAGCGTAAAGCTCCCTAAGGAGCCATGGCACGGAAACCTCTCACAGGGAAAAAGCTCTTTCAGAAACTTCTGTGTCAGTCTCTTATGGAGAGGAGGGGTTCACGCCTGCTTCGCGTACGTGAACCAATCATCTTAGAGTATCTCGAGCGAGAAAGTTTTTCTTTGTCCTGTCAGGATGATTTGTGACGGTATGACATTTTGGTCATTTCTAACCAGAAAGATTGTACACACAGAACAATACATTTTACTGTAATATCCTATGTATGACTGGTTTGGTCAAAACAAGACGGTCAAACAGGTACCAAGAATGGCCGGAAAGAGTAGAAGAAACATAAAGTTACATTCATATGCAGAATTACACACATTTAATGTTCACTCACACGACTATAAAGTCATAATACCGGCTACCATGACCAAGGAAAGATCAAATTCATGTTTATACATTTCTTAAGTGGTTATACTTATAGAAAATATAAGATTGCAGAGTCTATTCCTCTTTCTTTATCAGAATTCAAGTGGGAGCTATGGTTCCCTTGGAATTCCTTTTGGGGGTCATAAAGTTTTATGACCTAGCAAGAGGGAGAGGCACAGAATTTGATCCTGTTAGGTATTCTTTCTTTAGAAATACACTTAAGATTCAAAGTTACAGAACCGTCTCAAATTTAATCTATAGAATAAGACAAAACTAATTAGATATGCATGCGTACAGGAAGGTTAGATACAATTCTGTGTTATATATATTAAGGATATTTCTATCCTAAGTTTCACACAAGGGACGTCTGTGTGCGTGTATGAATGGCGTGTGTGTATAAGCTCATCCCGTGGTTGGCGCGGGCTGTTGCTGCCCCCTTCTTGGGGAATCACGTGGGGAATCCTGTGGTCAGCATCTGTCCATCCGTGGTGTGTACCACGTGAGGGTTTCAAGAACAACAGGATTCTGTTTCTTAATTGCGCAATGCGTCATAAATGGAGTTAATCAATGACCTGCTGGCAGACATTGGGGCACCATTTCACATGATTCAAGGTTTTGTGAATTAAGCATATATGTGTTCATATTTGCTCAGTAGTGAATGGAAAACAGGATTCGGTCAGTCGCTACAGAGGAAAGCATGGCCGTCATCTCTGGATCAGACTCAGGCACAGCCGTATGCACACCAGAAGGTGGCAGCTGTGACGAGTCGTCACTTCCCAGAGAATCAAACCCACCTTGTGAAGCTGCTACATACATAGTATCATCCTCTGTAGCTTTAAATGAAACACACGGGCCACCAGAGGGTAGACTCGTGGGAATCACCTATTCACTAGCGGGCACCGCCGTTGAGGGGAGGCTGGGGTCACGGACACGGTGTCGGCGCCTTGTTCCAGACCAACACCCTCAGGTCACCCTGGCCACCAGCCGAAGACTCTCACTCTTGCGAGTTCACCGAGTCTCGACCTATATGACGCGATGATCATGTTCCCACAGAGAGAACATGAGTCATCCACGAGCGCTGCTCTAGCATGATCAAGCCCAAACATACCAGACAACGCTCGTGCCCATCAGAGTCCGATACCAAGCTGCCGCAACCATTCGTTTTTTTTTTGTTGTTTTTTTAATGCACGGGCGAGCCGTCTTTAAAAAGACGTGCCGCGTGCGAGCTCTTTTGTGAAAGGAGAGAAACTCCGCCATGTTGAAGCGAGCAGGGAGAAACACACTCACTGGCAGATCACTGCACAGACCAGCAGGCAATGTGAATTCGCTGCAGATCGCCGTCACACCAACACCGGAGAGTGGCTCGTCTCGTAGAGCGAAGTCAGAAATAGCTGTGGAGTGAAGAGATACTCTTGGCTCCGAAGCGAAAACATAAACTGCTGTTGCAGACTTCCTCCTTTTATACCCACGAGGTGGGGCGGAGTTACGTCATGCAAATTCCGCAGACCCAAGGCATTTCTTTGCCATTGGCTCGTTTTGTAATACTCGAAGTTGATAGGCTTTCTAAGCGAAACCCCATTTCGTCGTCATCCGACGTAACTAGGAGTGACAACGAAAGGGAACAAACGTTTTTATGTAAAAAAACACAAAAAAAACACCTCAGACATCTGTTGTTTAAGTAGGCCTAAATGTAGGATAGACACAACATTGCGCTAACTGAGTTGAAGTCAGTCTTATTTGTAACACTTGTTAAATTTAGAACTGTGCTCTATTTTAAATAAGAAAAAAGGCAGTATTTTCAATTTTTTTTAAAAAGTACATTTATTTGCAACAGCAAATGCTTCCTTTAGAGTTGTGCCCTCCGTAGTGATTAGGGCAGGGATCCTCAAGATCTACTTTCCTGCAGAGTTTAGCTCTAACTTTAATCAAACTCACCTGCTTGTAATTCTGAAGACAGATGCTGTGTCCCAATTTGCAATCTATCCATTATAAATAGTATTTGAAATTAGAATTAGTGTGTCCAAAATCGTAGTGTGTTGAAAGGAGTAGGCTATTCCAAAGATATCTGGATACTTTTCCCGGTTGGAATCCAAAGTGCAGATCCATGCACACTCTAATGTTCCTCACAACCCAATGCGCGTTGGACAAGGATTCGATATGAACACGAATAAAAAGTGTTTAAAAAAAAAAAAACTACAAACATGGCGTGTCTGATGGTTAAGAACAGGTTTAGATAAAGGGGTTTGAGTGATTCATCATCAGTATCTAACCTGACGAAAATATATTTATTCAATGTTATCCACATTATATTTAATCTGTAACAGCATTGTGAACTTTTGTAAAGATACGTTTGCATTAACCTTTAAATGCATCATTATGCAAATTGAAAACACATGAGGAGAGTTATCCGCATGAAAGACCCACGACTGGCAGATCAACGTGCTACTATACTAAATTTCTCTCCGAAACGGTAGGAAATTAAATAAAATTGAATTTGGAGGATTTTAACTGTGACAAGATGATTGATTAGTATTATGTCCCAAAGCTTGCCTACTCTTTTGCTACACACTCAAAAGTATGTAGCCTAGTTTTTCTTCACAAAAACAATAAATCCTTTTAGAGCATAGCATAAGTAGGCTTATTGGGACGCAGCACTTGATTAGCTTGTTCAAGTGTGTTTGATTAGGTTTGCACAAAACTTAGCCTACTTCCAATTAGAATTTGCTTACTAATGCTTCATTCACTGATCATGCACTTCCCTTAATTGACCCAATACTGCCCTCTGCAGGACTAAATGGCACATCATTCCCTTTCTTTCGAGGTTTTAAAAACAGGCTAACCAGCTTTGCCACTTAGCTAATATTACACAACATCATTTTCTTTCTTTGCCTATACAATAACACCTCATGTTATTAATTTATAACTACACAGTTCAGTCTCATTTCAGGACAATTATAACCAAATGTGCATTGTGTAACTACCAGTAGCGGCTCCTGACTGGAAATTTAGGTAGGGCAGATTCTGGGTCTTAGCACTAGTTTATGATAAACATTTTGTAAGCTTTATATTCTAATCATTGAACACATGCAGACACACTTTTGGCAAAGGTCTAACGAGTTATTCAGCCTAAGACTGAATAAGACTCTAATGTTTATTGACAGTCACGCATAGAGTGCTATCTTAGTATTGCCTTAATGTAGTATGTATTGCATCTGAACGTTGTTTTAGAATGTTACAAGTTGTATAAGAGTTACGGTGAGGAAAAGAAAGTTGTTTCTGTTCTCAAAACAAACATAAAACAAACACAACATAACTATATAAAGGATATCCACATTAGCATGTTTAAACTTTCATTAAAGTCCCTGTAAAGGCAATTCTAAAAAAAAAATTCTAAACACATTATAAATGTTAGAAATGTATTGCTAAAACATATTACAAAGACTGTGAACTGTGAAGTACTGAATTGTGGAGTTAGACCGTTAAACAGTTTTTCACCATTGCTGTGTTCCGGATTTTTTGGGCGGGGCTAAAACGGGGGCTCGATGACGCACTGGAGCCCCTGAGCTCCTGGACACGCCCCTGCTTGATGACACACTGGAGCCACTGAGGCTGGCCCCTCCCCTAACAATATCAGTTTGCTGCTCAATCGCGAGTCAGTACTATTAATTACTACAGCCTACAGTTTGCTAGCTAGCTATGCCCTCGTCACGGAAATGCGTACTACCTGGATGCGATCACGTACAAAACAGATCGGTGTCCTTATTTAAACGATCTCATCAAGAAGAGGTGGATTAATTTTGTGAAAAGCCACCTTGATGGAGAGCTGAGGATCACCGCCAAAACCCACCTCTGTAGTGATCATTTTATACAAGATAGTATTATAAACTTTTGTCGGAGGCAACTGGGATTCACTGATAATCCGCTGATACTGGAGAATGGGGCCGACTCGACTATCTCCGGCCTCGGCCTTCATCCTCCCGTCGCTGACAACTGGTGCCATCATCGGCAGTGCGTGCCCACCGTGCGAGCATCCATTCCGGCTGTAGCGGTGACAGTTGAGTGTGGCGACAGCAGCTTTCCCATGAGTGGGCGTGGTTTCAGCGCAGCCAGCGGACACGCCCCCAGCGTTTGAGAGCAGAGACTACTGCTCATTTTTTCAAGATTTTGATAACTTACCCTTCTAAGCAAAAGAGCCAATCACTGATTGGTAAAGTCATTGCGCCACTGCAGCTGCCTAGAAGCTCCAGTTCCCATAGAAACCTGAGACTCGCGCTCAGGACTGCACATGCGTATTGGATGGTCTAGCCTGAAAATACGCCTTTTTTAATACTTTTAGGCATTGCAAATATGGCCACTGAGTAAACAGATTTTCCTTGAAAGGGACTTTGATATGAAGAACACTTGTAGTCTTTGGCATTCTCTTTCTAACATGCGTTCGATATCTCACTAAGGGAACGCCTCCGACTTGACCGACTGTGGAAGCACCAATTACACCACGTCTGTCAGACTGACAGACCAATCGCTACAGCAATCAGGGAGTCCCGCCTCCCTGCTAAATAACTCGCAGCAGCCCCCTGCTGCGCCATTCTTGCTTTCTTCCCCGTGAAGATTGTGGAAGCTGTACTCACTGACGCATTTTGGATTCACTGCTCAACGGTTTACAGACAAAGCCGACCGGTAAATCTATATTGCTGTTAGGAGTGAATTTCTTATGAGTGTGGGAAAACGTCCGCATCAAGGCGAGTTTTTCCACCCCTAGAGAATAAACAGCCTTATCTTCTAATCTAATATGATTCAGTTTGTATTTGAAAATACAAGTTTATTCTCAGAATTACTCTGCATTCACTGCTTCGGGATAGTAAACCTACACGTCATGGTGAAAGTTTACTGAACGAAGAGAGTGAAGATATGGCCACGACTAGAATGGCAGAGAGCACGGGAGGAAGGATGCTCCTCCTCGCATGTGCTTCTGTGGCTTATGGATTTCGGCGAGAGATACTCATTTGCTTTGCAAATCGTGTTTGGATGTTAAGCATGTCCAAGCAGTGGCATCGAACCCAGAGGGCTGACCTAATTGTTCTGGTTTCCCTACTAAGATCTGTGAAAGGAGACTTAGAGTTGCAATATCAGGAAACAAGGACCCATGCTTCTCTCCTCTCAGACTCTGGTAACAGTTAAACAGCTACCAGAGCCAGGTACCTGGAGCGAGAATATGGATGTGGAGTCCCCGGACCTCCCCCCTCTCTTTGGACATGCTCTGGCGGGTATAGCGGGGAAGATGACGAAGATCAGAAATTATCCCCTCATCTTCTAGACGACGATGAAGAGGAAGAGGATGACGCCATCCTCCATCCTAATTCATCTCGTCCACCGAGTAACCAGAGTGGGGACCCCCCCTCTTCCCCCGCGGTGGACTTAGACCTCTTGGAAGTCTGTCACAGGGCTGCTGCCAAACTTTCCATCGACTGGCCCTCCCAGCAGGTCGGCCAAGGGGCAGAGAGGGATCTCTGCGATGGTAAGAGGTTAGTGTCACGCCTCACGCCGGTCAGACAATTCATCCCAGTGGTCCCGGCGTGCATGATGGAAATTAAGAGACATTGGGATAAACCCTTTCCTCACCGGGTGCCCGTTAAGGGTTTTGCACATCTGGATATTCAGGATATGAGGGAGCTGGGGTTGGCTGACCCTCCCCAGTGGAGCTTTCAGTGGCCAACCACCTACATCCAAGTAGAAGAGCTGCGTTTCTGTCGGCAGGCACAACGCTTCCGGGAAAAACTGAGCGGTTTTCAGCATCTGTGTTTCATAAGATTTACAAATCTTCCGCTTTGGCGGTCAGGGCCCTGAATGTGACATCTTTTCTGACAGCATACCAGGCGGAGCTACTGGAGGAGATTGGCCGCATGCTGGACGCAGGCTCTCCGAACCCAGCACTCTGGGAGGAGATTTGCATGATAGCAGATCTGAATCTCCCCACATCATGTGGGGCAGGTCAGAGCTGCGGCAGAAGTATGGGGCTGGCTGTAGTTGGAGAAAGAGCATTATGGCTCAGTCTCTCAGGCCTTTTTGATAAGGAAAGAGCGGAGTTTCGGGACGCCCCCGTAGACCCCAAGGCTATGTTTGGCTCTACTGTCATAGCTATACGCCAACAGTGTGAATTGAGGAGAAAGGAGCGAGAAGCGTTCGAGACCTGCTTACCTAGAAAGCCTACAACTCGACCATATCAGCCTGCCCGCGTGAATTTCATGCCGCAGTCAAAGAGGGGCTACCCAGACTATCGCGGTCATCGATTCCACCCACCTCAGCATCCGACCGCTGTGACGTCACACTCACAGCCCAAGCTGGTGCAGGGTAAGGGGAAACCATCATGCGCCACGGCCGTGGCGAAGCTCCGTCCTTGCAATCCCCAGGGAGGCAAGAAGAGGCGGGCTACCTAGGATCGAGCCTTGATTATCAGAGGGAGACAGAGAGCAGCTCCAAGGGTTTTTTTGCTCCACCCGCCTTAGAGTTCAACACTTTTCTTCCTCCCCCGGGGAAACAAAAGAAAGTTGTCAAGTGTGAATGGCCCCAGTTCAAGCGTTCCAGTGGCCAGTTCAGCAGGTTCACACACCATTATGAGAGGAACGTTGGCACAAGTTCCCATGGTGCCCCCTGCGATTATTCTGCTACCTCCACCCACGGGGTTAATGATGAGGTCAGAAGAGAATGTTTGCACATTGTGTGGGGCAACACTCACAACACAACTTTCTGTCGTTACGAGCAATGCATGTACCGGGAATAATGAACAGAGGGGCAGATTTGTTGTCCTGAGGAAATCCTATGTATGGAGATTGGACACTCCACCCGCAGGTGGTGAGTGAGATACGGACAGGCTGCCGTAGATCTCTTTGCATCGCGTGAAAACGCACAGCGCCCTCTGTTCTTTTCCCTGGTGGGAGACGATGCACCGCTGGGTGTGGATGCTCTAGCCCATCCATGGCCAAACGCACTGTTGTACGCATTCCCCCCACTGAGCCTCATCGGCCCAACACTTCAGAGGGTGAGGGAATTCAGACATTCACTGATTTTCAAACAGTTATGATTTTAGACATTGAAAAACAAGCCCTGTCATCCACAGAACTCTTAGCGCAGATATCACAAGTATTAAATAGGGGAGCAAGAGGATGTTCCGCAAGAAACGTGAGGAGATTTTGCAATGAAAATTAATGAAGTTTGATGGGACTCCCTGACACACATTTGGAGTTGGAGGTGGCAAAAGCCATAACCGAGGTATGATCTTGCTTAAAATTCTAAAGTAAATTTCTAAAGACATTTTATTCTGGGCTAAAGCAACACTGGCACCCTGTCAAATTTGAAGGGCTGGGCGATATGGCCAAAAAAAATCATATCTCTGTATTTTTTGGTTAAATGGCAATATACAATATATATACATATATATGAAGAGTTCAGATGCAAAACCCTCTAAATCCGTCAGACTTATTTTCTGTAAATGAGCATTTTTTATCAGGCTCCTATGTTAACGTCCAGTAGTTTCATTTTAAAGGTACTGATAAGGTTATAAGTCAGTGAATAAAATAACTTTTTTTCAAAAATGTCACTTTAGTAAATTCATTGATTTTTAACAAATTCTTTTTTCTTTTGCGTCAAAAACAGCTAAATCCACTTGTGCTTTTTTCGCAAAAACCTCTAAATCCACCTCTTTGGGACAAGACATAGTAAATAGCTGAAAAATCACAAAAAATGTAACTACAAACACTGAAAAAGATTAGAGCACATTCATTTCAAAACTAAACAGTTTTGAAATGAACCCCCCCCCCATTTCCCACAATATAATCACATTGGCAAAAGAGAATTGACGATTCAAATAGTTTATTGTATAATTAAGTAGAACAGAGCAACATTCTTAAACATCAATATCTGTGCATTTTGTATAAGAAGATTATAAGACTTAAGTAGTGTAAAGTAATATTATAATGTATATCTCAAGTATAAAAAAATCTGTGCACAAAACAGGTATTCTAAATTTAATAAAAATTTTGAAAGGCCTAAAAAATTCCAATATGTTCCAATATAAACTGCATATAAGATTCAAGTTGAATAAAACAATTCATGAAATGTAAAGCGACATTAAGATAACAATAATAACAAGAGAACTTGACCTCTTTGTGAATTTTGTATAAGAAGCTTATAAGACTTAAGTAGTGTAAAGTAATATAATAATGTATATCTCAAGTATAAAAAATCAGTGCACAAAACAGGTATTCTAAATTTAATAAAAAAATTTGAAAGGCCTAAAAAATTCCAATATGTTCCAATATAAACTGCATATAAGATTCAAGTAGAATAATACAATTCATGAAATGTAAAGTGACATTAAGATAACAATAATAACAAGAGAACTTGACCTCTTTGTGAATTAAAAATATCTTACAATAGCTTACACTAGCAAATAAAACACAGACAGTACTGTGGAAAAAAAGGACATCTCTCAGACACTTTTAGGTGCTGTCATTCATTCATCCTCAAGGTCTTGTTCAATGTCCTTGCCACCATCACTTGCCAGGACGTTTTCATAGAACTCTTGCACAGCTTTTGGTGCTCCCAACTCACCCAGCAGCTTCAAGACATCGGTCCTCTTTGCTTCCTTGACGCAGTTCACATCCGGAAGAGGAGCCGGCTTGAACTGAAACCACTTCTTACCCCGCTTCAGCACAGAGTGCTGGCAAAATTCACCAGCAAACGCAGTCTTAAGCCCCAGCTTATCTCCAGAGATTTGCAGCACTCTTGCTTCACTTATTTTGAATGATCTCTGAGTTGTTGTGAACCTGGCTGCTGCTTCTTTGAAGTCATAGCACTGCCAGTCCTTTCCATATTGATAGACAGTGCCATGCTTCAGCAAAATGTTGTTATACTCTTCCGGCAACAGAATAGTTGTATGCTTCCGGATATCTTGCTCAATCCTTCCAAACACTCTGTCAGCCGGAAGGAAACTGTGCCCTCGGATAGGAAAGAAGTAAGTGATGTTGAGCTGAGGGTACAGCTGAGAACGCAGGGCAAACAACATTGACAGAACATTAATGTTTTTATTCTGGCCGTAGCAAGAGTCTGAGAACAGGCGGAGGCTCTGACACTGGCGCAGATCAACTCTAGCTACTGAGGTGAAGTAGTGATGTAGAGCTGAGGCGACAATGTTACTATCCTTTGAGTTCTCATATTCTAGCCAGGTGTACAGATTTATCTCATTCCGACTCTGGGGTTCTCCTCTGCCACGGTGACGAACCACACCGAATACATAAAAGTATACCTGCCGTGAGTAATATGTTTGACAGATGGCAGACCTAGGAAGGACCAGGTTCTCCATTATGTCAAAGCAGACAGTGAATGTGTCACCCACGTCATTTAGTGTGTCATAAAACTGACGAGCTCGGCGACGGTGAAGTGTGTAAAGAAGAATCTTGTTCCGCTTCTCTTCTGCAGTCAGATCAGGATCATTGATTGCAATGCGGAATTTGACACACGAAGAGCACACATCTTTGGCAGGATGACCAAAAGCCAGGTTGAAGTCATACACAAAGATGCTCCAGTATAGTGAGTAGGAAACTTGTTGATGATTCTGCTCAAGAAACAGCTGATGCATTTTTGCTACACTCAAGTCACTCGGCAGGAACTTTCTCCCAGGTGCACCACGGCGGGCATAGTGGCTTGCTCTACAATTAAAAGACTGTATGTGCTTTCGAACTATGTCCTTCTTTGCAGTTTGCTCTTCAATTTCCCTGGGACCACCACGATTTTCAGGACGTGCTTTGCCGTTCTCAAGCCAGTACTTTGCAATACTTTGAACTCTGTCTTTCTTGACACCTAAAATGAAAATAAACATGAAACCATCATCATGCAGGCATATTACCCATAATACACACAGTTTAAAAACATGAATTGACAACAGTTATACAATAATAATATTTTTTTTGCAAAGGTCATATTAAATACTCTCCCCATTGTACAATAATAATATGTGCAATATCACTTATATTTATTTGATTCCACCCATCTTAGTCCATCCCTATAAATTATCCCATCTATAGCTCACCTGCACATACAATTTTTAGTCAATTTTTTTGTTGTTTATTTATACATATGTATTTTAAATGTGTGTATTTTTATTTACTTATTTTTATTTCTTCTTCTGTCACCAGAACAAATTCCTTGTACATGCAAACATACTTGGCAATAAAGCTCTTTCTGATTCTGATATTGTTTTTAACAAATTTAGGTAGCCTCTGACCATCACTGATAATATTTTAAGTAAGATATATGTCCATTAATGGAGCAACTGTGTCTAAAGTACTGGAAAAGAGAGAGTTAAAAGTTTCTGTTGCAATATCAAGTTCTTCTAAGCTATCTGGAATGCTGAGATGATGAAACTGATAAGGAAGATTATTGATAAAGCAATCTTTAGTGGCAGAAGTTATAGTTCTAACATATTTATAACACGGAGTTATTTTTGCAGGCTAAATATAATTTACATGAGACTAGATAATGATCTGAGATGTCATCGCTTTGCTGCAGAATTTCAACGGCATCAACATCTATTCCGTGTTATAATATTAGATCTAGCGTATGATTACGACAATGAGTAGGTCCTGACACGTGTTGTCTAACTCCAATTGAGTTTACAATGTCTTTAAATGCCAAACACAATGTATCTTTTTCATTATTTATGTGTATATTAAAATTACCAACAATTAGTACTTTATCTGCAGCCAATACTAATTCTGATAGAAAGTCAGCAAATTCTTTGATACAATCTTTATGGTAATAACTGCTGAAAAAATAGCCTGTGTACTGAGCACGTACTAGAGGAAGATAATTGGATAAACATGGCTTTGACGACGTAAAACAAAACAAAAAATTAAAAAATTAAAACACTAAAAATAATAAAAAATACTTTACTAATGCAAAAATAGGAAAAAAAAATAGAAACTTGTGATGAGGAAATCTTTGTACTTACAGAAAATGTTCAGGAATGAAGCATGGCAGACGGGAACTTTGGTTTTATCTTCTTTCAAAACGGCATACTTGATCGATACATCTCTGTGTCTTCTCTTCTCTTCAGCGTCCACTTGTTGTCTCCTCCGTTTACATGGCATAGCATCCATATGAGACAGAAGAATGGCATCTTGTTTGACTTTGTCGTTGGTGAAATAGAGCTGTTGTTTGATGTATAATAAATCAGATTCCTTCAAAGTTACAGCACTGCACCAAGAACTGTTATGAGTGCATGCCACACTTGCGACCAAGCCATTTCCACTGTACCGATTTTCTTTTGCCTTGTAACGGGACGAGTTTTGAGGTAAACGACGTTTTCTTCTGCCATTTGATGTTAGTAGGACAGGCTCATCCATTTCGTCGTACTCCATCTTAAAAATGTAAAAAAAAATCTGAATCCAAAACCAAAACAATCTCCTCAGCCGTCTCAAAAAATCCGTCTCCTCAGCGCGCCGCTCTATTGAAACAGCCTGTACAGATTCGCGCCTTCTGATTGGTTCTCGGGATGTAGCGGATTTTGCTTCCAAAGGGAAGTGGCGTTTAGAGGCTTTTGCCGACAAACTGATATTTCTGAATGGGCTGAGGCTGAGATTTAGAGGATTTGAAGCAAATATATTTGTTGAACGTGTACTATGTTCAGATAGCTTTCACTCAATGTCATTATCTCATTTTTTACGGAGGTGGCGTTTAGAGGCTTTTGCATCTGAACTCTTCATATATATATCTGTACTTTCTATGTTTTTCTATTTGGATAAAGAAAATCTATATTTATTTAAAAAAATGTTATTTCACATCCTGCTCAATGATATCCAAACAATGTTGAAGGATTAGGAAACAACTATAGGGAATGTAATGTAGGCCATGCAATATATTATGTGCAAAAAGGTGGTTAAAATCACATTACATTATAATATTGTAACATTACAATCTAAAAACAAAAATAATGCTTTTGTTTTTAAAATGTCTAAAGGCTAAACTAAAAATGAAAATAAAAACAATAAACAAAAGCACAAACTAATTATATTAGCCTGATTACCCCCATAATGGTCACTTTCATAAAAAATGTAGGTTTAAAATTCCACATATGGCACATTTATTGTCTCCTTAAACAAATATTTTAGCAATATGTATATTTAAGTCAGAATTATTGCGCTACCATTCTATTGTGCTCCGTCTGTTTGGCGCGCGGCGGCGGTGCTCGTTCACGGAAGCTTGAATTTTAGCGGAGATTCACTTGCAGAAGCTCGTCCTCTCCTGACAGTGAAATGGACATATTTGTTTAACTTTCTAACATTTACAGATGGAGAATATACCTGTGAAATGTGAGTTAAACACTGAGGAAAGCACCACGTCTCAAACGCATTAAACATCAACAGTAGGCTATCTGTCAGAGCATCTGACAGGGCAAGCTGCTTTAAACTTGTAAACTATAACGTTATCTTACCAGTTATTTTGAAGCGCTTAATATAAGCTTGTGTCATGTTTAGGACAGATTGTAGTATGTACTTTCACACTGCGTCCTCTGCTATTTTTCAGATGTTCTTGTATCAAACTACTGTATCGATAAACGTTATTGCCTCATTCCATATCTTTAAAAAATATATCGATATGGTATAAGTCGATATACCGCCCAGCCCCACAAATTTGGTGCTCTTGTCACGTAAGTGGCCACATCAGTTCTCGGAATGGGGCCTTTTTTCGTTTCGGTTTTAAAGTAATTTTATTTTTTGTTATCCGAAATAGAAAATGAAACTCAAATAATTTAAAAAATTTTGCTCATCCCTTTTTGACACTGAAAAAGAGAAATTCTTTTTATTTAAATTTTAATTTAGAAAAATTGAAAGGAAAATCAAATGACCAAAAGATACCGACCGTTGCTTTTTCATAGGCCATTTAGGTTACGTTATGGTTCACGTGATTGGTTAATCTTAAAAAAATTTGTGTGTGAGCCTGAATTTGTTTAAATTTCTAAATACATTTGCAATACCTTTCAAACAATCCATGTGTTTTTGCTTTTTTTCCAAGCACAATATTTCTCAAATTGAGGCTTTTACATGTAGGTTAAATAAAATAAGCAACTTCTGTTTCCACAAACTAAGGGGGGGGGGGATAAGAGGATCATGAAGAGGTCAGGGGGGCATTTTTTCAAAAAAGGCTGAGAACCATTGTGCTAAATCTTTATATTTCCACAAAAAGATCAACAGCACTTCAAACACATGCACGCTTTTCAAAACATTCAGCGATCTCCTCTGTCCCCCTCCACCACTATCACCACCTCTTTAAATGCTGATGATTTTGCTAATGTCTTCACTTACAAAACAACAATCAGCAGTCAGTTCTCTGCTCCAAACACACAATAACTCAGACCAACCACATCCACAGCCAGAAATCTTCTCTCTTCACCTTTGTTGTGGCAAAAATTCTGTTAAACATCATCACTGCGTAAGAGACACTCAGAGTCCAATTAATAACTAGAAAAAAGTTTGATGAGACAAACTTTAAGTTGGCTTGAGAAAGCCAGAGAGTTTGAAGAAGTTTAAAGTAGTTTGAAGTCGGATAGATGGATTAGAAAAGAAAGATTAGTTAGATAGACAGAAAGATTGGTTTCACTAAAAGAGAGATTAGTTAGAAAGAAAGAAAGAAAGATTAGTTAGAAAGAAAGAAAGATTAGTTAGAAAGAAAGATAGAATAGTTAGAAAGATATATTAGTTAGAAAGAAAGATAGTTAGATTTGTTAGAAAGAAAGATAGATAGATTAGTTAGAAAGAAAGAAAGATAGATTAGTTAGAAAAAAAGAAAGAAAGAAAGAAAGATGGATTTGTTAGAAAGAAAGAAAGATTAGTTAGAAAGAAAGAAAGAAAGATTAGTTTAAAAAGAGATAAAGAAAGAAAGATTAGTTAGAAAGAAAGAAAGATAGATTAGTTAGAAAGAAAGATAGATTAGTTAGAAAGATATATTAGTTAGAAAGAAAGATAGTTAGATTTGTTAGAAAGAAAGATAGATAGATTAGTTAGAAAGAAAGAAAGAAAGATAGATTAGTTAGAAAGAAAGAAAGAAAGAAAGAAAGAAAGAAAGAAAGATGGATTTGTTAGAAAGAAAGAAAGATGGATTAGATAGATAGATAGGTTAGAAAGAAATAAATATTAGTTAGAAAGAAAGATGGATTAGATAGATAGATAGATAGATAGATAGGATAGAAAGAAAGAAATATTAGTTAGAAAGAAAGAAAGATAGATTTGTTAGAAAGAAAGATAGATAGATTAGTTAGAAAGAAAGATAGATAAGTTAGAAAGAAAGAAATATTAGTTAGAAAGAAAGAAAGATTAGTTAGAAAGAAAGAAAGATAGATTAGTTAGAAAGAAAGATAGATTAGTTAGAAAGAAATATTAGGTAGAAAGAAAGATAGATAGATTGGTTAGAAAGAAAGAAAGATTAGTTAGAAAGAAAGATAGATAGATTAGTTAGAAAGAAAGAAAGATAGATTAGTTAGAAAGAAAGAAAGAAAGAAAGAAAGAAAGAAAGAAAGAAAGAAAGAAAGAAAGAAAGATGGAATTGTTAGAAAGAAAGAAAGAAAGATGGATTAGATAGATAGATAGGTTAGAAAGAAAGAAATATAAGTTAGAAAGAAAGAAAGATGGATTAGATAGATAGATAGATAGATAGGTTAGAAAGAAAGAAATATTAGTTAGAAAGAAAGAAAGAGATTGTTAGAAAGAAAGATAGATAGATTAGTTAGAAAGAAAGATAGAAAAGTTAGAAAGAAAGAAATATTAGTTAGAAAGAAAGAAAGATTAGTTAGAAAGAAAGAAAGATAGATTAGTTAGAAAGAAAGATAGATTAGTTAGAAAGAAATATTAGTTAGAAAGAAAGATAGATAGATTGGTTAGAAAGAAAGATTAGTTAGAAAGAAAGAAAGATAGATTAGTTAGAAAGAAAGAAAGATAGATTAGTGAGAAAGAAAGAAAGATAGATTAGTTAGAATGAAAGATAGATACATTAGTTAGAAAGAAAGAACGATAGATTAGTTAGAAAGAAAGAAAGAAAGGTTAGTTAGAAAGAAAGAAAGATAGATTAGTTAGAAAGAAAAAATATAGATTAGTTAGAAAGAAAGAAAGAAAGGTTAGTTAGAAAGAAAAAAGATAGATTAGTCAGAAGGAAAAAAGATTGATTAGTTAGAAAAAAAGGAAAGATAGATTAGTTACAAAGAAAGATAGATTGATTAGTTAAAAAGAAAGAAAGATAGATTAGTTAGAATGAAAGAAAGATATTAGTTAGAAAGAAAGAAAGAAAGAAACATAGATTAGTTAGAAAGAAAGATAGATTAGTTAGAAAGAAAGATAGATTAGTTAGAAAGAAAGAAAGAAAGAAAGAAAGAAAGAAAGAAAGAAAGAAAGAAAGAAAGAAAGAAAGAAAGAAAGATGGAATTGTTAGAAAGAAAGAAAGAAAGATGGATTAGATAGATAGATAGGTTAGAAAGAAAGAAATATAAGTTAGAAAGAAAGAAAGATGGATTAGATAGATAGATAGATAGATAGGTTAGAAAGAAAGAAATATTAGTTAGAAAGAAAGAAAGAGATTTGTTAGAAAGAAAGATAGATAGATTAGTTAGAAAGAAAGATAGATAAGTTAGAAAGAAAGAAATATTAGTTAGAAAGAAAGAAAGATTAGTTAGAAAGAAAGAAAGATAGATTAGTTAGAAAGAAAGATAGATTAGTTAGAAAGAAATATTAGGTAGAAAGAAAGATAGATAGATTGGTTAGAAAGAAAGAAAGATTAGTTAGAAAGAAAGATAGATAGATTAGTTAGAAAGAAAGAAAGATAGATTAGTTAGAAAGAAATATTAGTTAGAAAGAAAGAAAGATTAGTTAGAAAGAAAGAAAGATAGATTAGTTAGAAAGAAAGATAGATTAGTTAGAAAGAAATATTAGTTAGAAAGAAAGATAGATAGATTGGTTAGAAAGAAAGATTAGTTAGAAAGAAAGAAAGATAGATTAGTTAGAAAGAAAGAAAGATAGATTAGTGAGAAAGAAAAAAAGATAGATTAGTTAGAATGAAAGATAGATACATTAGTTAGAAAGAAAGAACGATAGATTAGTTAGAAAGAAAGAAAGAAAGGTTAGTTAGAAAGAAAGAAAGATAGATTAGTTAGAAAGAAAAAATATAGATTAGTTAGAAAGAAAGAAAGAAAGGTTAGTTAGAAAGAAAAAAGATAGATTAGTCAGAAAGAAAAAAGATTGATTAGTTAGAAAAAAAGGAAAGATAGATTAGTTACAAAGAAAGATAGATTGATTAGTTAAAAAGAAAGAAAGATAGATTAGTTAGAATGAAAGAAAGATATTAGTTAGAAAGAAAGAAAGAAAGAAAGAAACAGATTAGTTAGAAAGAAAGATAGATTAGTTAGAAAGAAAGAAATATAGATTAGTTAGAAAGAAAAAAGATAGATAGATTAGTTAGAAAGAAAGATAGATTAGTTATAAAGAAAGATGGATTAGTTAGAAAGAAAGAAAGATAGATTAGTTAGAATGAAAGAAAGAGATTAGTTAGAAAAAAAAGAAAGAAAGAAAGAAAGAAAGAAAGAAAGAAAGAAAGAAAGAAAGAAAGAAAGAAAGAAAAAAGGATAGATTAGTTAGTTAGAAAAAAAGATAGATTAGTCAGAAAGAAAGAAATATAGATTAGTTAGAAAGAAAAAAGATAGATAGATTAGTTAGAAAGAAAAAAGATAGATAGATTAGTTAGAAAGAACGAAAGATAGATAGATTAGTTAGTTAGAAAGAAAGATAGATTAGTTAGAAAGAAAAAAGATAGATAGATTAGTTAGAAAGAAAGATAGATTAGTTAGAAAGAAAGAAAGATAGATTAGTTAGAAAGAAAGAAATATGGATAGATTACTCAGAAAGAAAGAAAGATAGATTAGTTAGAAAGAAAGATAGATTAGTTTGAAAGAAAGAAAGATTAGTTAGAAAGAAAGAAAGATAGATTAGTTAGAATGAAAGAAAGAGATTAGTTAGAAAGAACGAAAGAAAGAAAGAAGGATAGATTAGTTAGTTAGAAAGAAAGATAGATTAGTCAGAAAGAAAGATAGATAGATAAGTTAGTTAGAAAGAAAGAGATAGATTAGTTAGTTGGAAAGATAGATTAGTTAGAAAGAAAAAAGATAGATAGATTAGTTAGAAAGAAAGATAGATAGATTAGTTAGAAAGTAAGATAGATTAGTTAGAAAGAAAGATAGATTAGTTAGAAAGAAAGAAAGATTAGTTAGAAAGAAAGAAAGAAAGATAGATTAGTTAGAATGAAAGAAAGATTAGTTAGAAAGAAAGAAAGAAAGATAGATTAGTTAGAATGAAAGAAAGAGATTAGTTAGAAAGAATGAAAGAAAGAAAGAAGGATAGATTAGTTAGTTAGAAAGAAAGATAGATTAGTCAGAAAGAAAGAAAGAAAGATAGATTAGTTAGTTAGCAAGAAAGATAGATTAGTTAGAAAGAAAGATAGATAGATTAGTTAGAAAGAAAGAAAGATAGATAAGTTAGTTAGAAAGAGAGATAGATAGATTAGTTAGTTAGCAAGAAAGATAGATTAGTTAGAATGAAAGATAGATTAGTTAGAAAGAAAGAAAGAAAGATAGATTAGTTAGACAGAAAGAAAGAAAGAAAGAAAGAAAGAAAGAAAGATAGATCAGTTAAAAAGAAAGAAAGATAGATTAGTTAGAATGAAAGAAAGAGATTAGTTAGAAAGAAAGAAAGAAAGAAAGAAGGATAGATTAGTTAGTTAGAAAGAAAGATAGATTAGTCAGAAAGAAAGAAAGAAAGAAAGAAAGATAGATTAGTTAGAAATAAAAAAGATAGATAGATTAGTTAGAAAGAAACAGATTAGTTAGAAAGAAAGAAAGATAGATAAGTTAGTTAGAAAGAAAGATAGATAGATTAGTTAGTTAGCAAGAAAGATAGATTAGTTAGAAAGAAAAAAGATAGATAGATTAGTTAGAAAGAAAGATAGATTAGTTAGAAAGAAAGAAAGAAAGATAGATTAGTTAGAAAGAAAGAAATATGGATAGATTACTCAGAAAGAAAGAAAGATAGATTAGTTAGAAAGAAAGATAGATTAGAGAGAAAGAAAGATAGATTAGTTAGAAAGAAAGAAAGATAGATTATTTAGAAAGAAAGAAAGAAAGAAAGAAAGAAAGAAAGAAAGATAGATCAGTTAGAAAGAAAGAAAGATAGATTAGTTAGAATGAAAGAAATAGATTAGTTATAAAGAAAGAAAGAAAGAAAGAAGGAATGATAGATTAGTTAGTTAGAAAGAAAGAAAGTTAGAAAGAAAGATTAGTTAGAAAGAAAGAATGAAAGTTAGAAAGGAAGATTAGAAAGAAAGAGAGAAAGAAAGAAAGAAAGATAGAAAGATTAGTTAGAAAGACAGATTAGTTAGAAAGAAAGAAAGAAAGATAGATTAGTTAGAAAGAAAGAAAAAGAAAGATAGATAGATAAAATAGTCAGATGATAGATAGATAGATAGATAGATAGATAGATAGATAGATAGATAGATAGATAGATAGATAGATAGATAGATAGATAGATAGATAGATAGATAGATAGATAGATAAATAGTCAGATGATAGATAGATAGATAGAAATAGTTAGATGATAGAAAGATTAGTAAGAAAGAAAGAAAGAAAGAAAGAAAGAAAGAAAGAAAGAAAGAAAGAAAGAAAGAAAGAAAGAAAGAAAGAAAGAAAGAAAGAAATAGAGAAAGAAAAAGAGAGAGAAAGAAAGATTAGAAAGAAAAAATGGGTAGATAGATAGATAGATAGATAGATAGATAGATAGATAGATAGATAGATAGATAGATAGATAGATAGATAGATAAGTGTCATAGATAGATGAGATTTTTTGACAGTTTGATTGAGTCTAGGGCTTCAAGCAGTTTAGATTTGAATTTTTGGCAGTTGGGGAGTTTGAAAATCTGAACATTCCGCAATGTTAAGTCAATGGGAGTTTTTTCCGACTTTGATCGTAATTTTTAGGAAAACCGTAAGTCCGATCAGTTAGAAAAGATATAGCACACCGAGTCAGAACAGTTTGAGTGTCTGAGCCGAGTTTGGAGTATGTGGAGTTAAAGCTCTAGGAGGAGTTAGAGTTGTAAATTTTTAGTAAGAATAATAATAAAAATAATAATAATAATAAGTTTAAATAGGATTTCAGTAAGTTGGCTCTTACAAGCCAACTTAATAATAATAACTAGAAAAAGTTCGTCGAGACAAACTTTAAGTTGGCTTGTGAAAGTTTGGACCAGAAAGTTTAAAGAAGTTTAAAGTAGTTTGAAGTTTACATTAGTTTAATATGTAAATTAGTTTAAAGTGTACATTAGTTTGAAGTTTAAAGTAGTTTGAAGCTTAATTAGTTTATAGTTTAAATTAGTTTAAAGTTAAAAGTAGTTAGAAGTTTAAATTAGTTTAAAGTTTAAATTAGTTTATAGTTTAAATTAGTTTAAAGTTTAAATTAGTTTTAATTTTAAAATTGTTTGAAGTTTATATTAGTTGCTAGGGTGTTCTGGGTGGTTGTTATGGTGTTGCTAGGGTGTTGTAAGGTATTTCGGGTGGTTGCAAGGGTGTTCTGGGTGGGTACTATGGTGTTGCTAGGGTGTTCTAAGGTATTTTGGGTGGTTGCTATGGTATTGCTAGGGTATTTCGGGTGGTTGCTATGGTGTTGCTAGGGTGATTTAAGGTATTTTGGATGGTTGCTAGGGTGTTCTGGGGGTTGCTAGGCAGTTGCTAGGGTGTTCTAGGGTATTTTGGGTGGTTGCTATGGTGTTGCTAGGGTGTTTTAAGGTATTTGGGTGGTTGTTAGGGTGTTCTGCATGGTTGCTAGGCAGTTGCTAGGGTGTTCTAGGGTATTTTGGGTGGTTGCTATGGTGTTGCTAGGGTGTTTTAAGGTATTTTGGGTGGTTGCTAGGGTGTTCTACGCTATTTAGGATGGTTGCTAGGGTGTTGCTAGGGTGTTTTAAGGTATTTTGGGTGGTTGCTAGGGTGTTATGGGTGGTTGCTATGGTGTTGCTAGGATGTTTTAAGGTATTTTGGGTGGTTGCTAGGGTGTTCTGGGTGGTTGCTAGGCAGTTGCTAGGGTGTTCTGGTGGTTGCTAGGGTGTTCTAGGGTATTTTGGGTGGTTGCTATAGTGTTGCTAGGGTGATTTAAGGTATCTTGGGTTGTTGCTAGGGTGTTCTGGGTGGTTGCTAAGCAGTTGTTAGGGTGTTCTGGGGTTTGCTAGGCAGTTGCTAGGGTGTTCTAGGGTATTTTGGGTGGTTGCTATGGTGTTGCTAGGATGTTTTAAGTTATTTTGGGTGGTTGCTAGGGTCTTCTGGGTGGTTGCTAGGCAGTTGCTAGGGTGTTCTGGGTGGTTGCTATGGTGTTGCTAGGGTATTCTAGGGTATTTTGGGTGGTTGCTATGGTGTTGCTAGGGTGTTTTAAGGTATTTTGTGTGGTTGCTACGGTGTTCTGCGGGGGTTTAGGCAGTTGTTAGGGTGTTCTTTGTGGTTGCTATGGTGTTGCTAGGATGTTCTAAGGTTTTTTGGGTGGTTGCTAGGGTGTTCTGGGTGGTTGCTATGGTGAACTATTTATGAGTACGTACATAAGTGTATGAATTCATGAGTTATAAGCTTAAATGAGTAAGAGTTCAGAGTTTATTAATTTATGAGTTTAAGAGTTCATCATAAGTGTATGAATTCAAGAGTTTATTAGTGTATGAGTTTATAAGTTTATGAATTCATGAGTTCATAAGTGTATGAATTCACGAGTTTATTAGTGTAAAAGTTTGAGTTTAGAGTTTATAAGCTTAAATGAGTAAGAGTTCACAGTTTATTAATTTATGAGTTTAAGAGTTCATCATAAGTGTATGAATTCAAGAGTTTATAAGTGTATGAGTTTATAAGTTTATGAATTCATGAGTTCATAAGTGTATGAGTTTAGAGTTTATAAGTTTAAATGACTAAGAGTTCAGAGTTTATTAATTTATGAGTTTAATAGTTCATAAGTGTATGAATTCATGAGTTTATAAGTGTATGAGTTTATGAGTTTAGAGTTTATAAGTTTAAATGAGTCTAAGAGTTCAAGTTTAGAGTTTATTGATTTATTATGAGTTTAAGAGTATTAGTTTAAGTATTAGTTTAAATGAGTCTCAATGGCTCATATAGTATATAGAATGGCAGTTTGATTCAGTCTAGGGCTTCAAGGAGTTTAGATTTGAATTTTTGACAGTTGGGGAGTTTGAAAATCTGAACATTCCGCAATGTTAAGTCAATGGGAGTTTTTTCCGACTTTGATCGTCATTTTTAGGAAAACCGTAAGTCCGATCAGTCTGAAAAGATATAGCATACCGAGTCAGAACAGTTTGAGTGTCTGAGCCGAGTTTGGAGTATGTGGAGTTAAAGCTATAGGAGGAGATAGAGTTGTAAATTTTTGACAGAATAATAATAATAACTAGAATGTACATTTCCAGAAGAAAATGTGAAGTGGTGCTTGCAGTGGCAAAACTCACCACTCGGTTGCTAGGGTGTGGTACATGATTGCATACGAGCCAACAAACATGTCTGTACGATGTTCTGGTGCTGAGATATGGCTTATTCATGTTGTTCAGGTGGTTGCTAGGGTTTTTTGGGTGGTTTCTAGGGTATTCTGGGTGGTTGCTATGGCGTTGCTAGGCGGTTGCTAGGGTATTCTGGTTGGTTGCTAGGGTAATTTGGGTGGTTGCTATGGCGTTGCTAGGGTGTTCTGGTTGGTTGCTAGGGTAATTTGGGTGGTTGCTACGGCGTTGCTAGGGTGTTCTGGGTGGTTGCTAGGTTGTTGCTAGGGGTTCTGGGTGGTTGCTATGGTGTTGCTAGGCGGTTGCTAGGGTATTCTGGGTGGTTGCTAGGGCGTTGCTAGGGTGTTCTGGGTGGTTGCTAGGCGGTTGCTAGGGTATTCTGGGTGGTTGCTAGGGCGTTGCTAGGCAGTTGCTAGGGTATTCTTGGTGGTTGCTATGGTGTTACTAGGTGGTTGGTAGGGTATTCTGGGTGGTTGCTATTGTGTTCTGGGTGGTTGCTAGGCGGTTGCTAGGGTATTCTGGGTGGTTGCTAGGGCATTGCTAGGCAGTTGCTAGGGTATTCTTGGTGGTTGCTATGGTGTTACTAGGTGGTTGGTAGTGGTCACAGATGGTTACTATTGGAGTTCTTAACACTTTCTTGGCATGATTTAGCACTTACCTAATCGCTATTAGCATGTAGCTATTCACAGCTAGCATGTGTAGCATGTTGGAAGCCCTGTTTGCTAGCATGAGTCAAAAGAGCCAAACCACATCTCTATACGATGTTATGATGCAGAGATATAGGTCTTGCAAAATGGTTGCTAGGGTAATCTGTTTGGTTGCTAGGGAATGGCTTGGCAGCTGCCAGTCATCAAAGTCCAAAGGTCGCTTGTCAGTATGAATGATATAAACCAACTCCCATGCCTCTGTGACATTCAGAATGGAAGATATCCCTCTATAGATTTTAGTTGCTAAGGTGCTCGACAATGGTTGCTAGGGAGGGGCTAGGAATTCTTGAGGGGATTCATGATTGGCTGTGTGCTGCCCCGAGTCAAACGAGACCACCCTTGTGTTTCTATGACTATAGATAGATTCTATCTATCTATCTATCTATAGATAGATAGATAGATAGATAGATAGATAGATAGATAGATAGATAGATAGATAGATAGATAGATAGATAGATAAAATAGTCAGATGATAGATAGATAGATAGAAATAGTTAGATGATAGAAAGATTAGTAAGAAAGAAAGAAAGAAAGAAAGAAAGAAAGAAAGAAAGAAAGAAAGAGAGATTAGAAAGAGAGAACGAAAGAAAGATACAAAGATTAGTTAGAAAGAAAGAAAGTTTAGTTAGAAAGAAAGATTAGAAAGAGAGAAAGAAAGAAAGATAGAAAGATTAGTTAGAAAGAAAGAAAGTTAGAAAGAAAGATTAGTTAGAAAGAAAGAATGAAAGTTAGAAAGGAAGATTAGAAAGAAAGAGAGAAAGAAAGAAAGAAAGATAGAAAGATTAGTTAGAAAGACAACTTTAAGTTGGCTTGTGAAAGTTTTGACCAGAAAGTTTGTAGAAGTTTAAAGTAGCAACTTTAAGTTGGCTTGTGAAAGTTTTGACCAGAAAGTTTGTAGAAGTTTAAAGTAGTTTGAAGTTTAAATTAGTTTAAAGTTTAAAGTAGTTTAAAGTTTAAATTAGTTTGAATTTTAAAGTAGTTTGAAGCTTAAATTAGTTTGAAGTTTAAATTAGTTTGAATTTTAAAGTAGTTTGAAGTTTAAATTAGTTTAAAGTTTAAAGTAGTTTAAAGTTTAAATTAGTTTAAAGCTTGAATTAGTTTAAAGTAGTTTAAAATTTTAAATAGTTTAAAATTTGAAGTAGTTTAAACTTTAAAGTATAGTTTAAAGTTTAAAGTAGTTTAAAGTAATTTAAAGTTGCTAGGGTGTTTCTAGTGGGTTGCTAAGGTGTTCTGGGTGGTTGCCCGGCGGTTGCTAAGGTATTTTGGGTGGTTGCTATGGTATTTTGGGTGGTTGCTAGGGTGTTCTGGATGGTTGCTAGGCAGTTGCTAGGGTGTTCTGGGTGGTTGCTATGGTGTTCTAGGCTTTTTTGGGTGGTTGCTATAGTGTTGCTAGGATGTTTTAAGGTATTTTAGGTGGTTGCTAGGGTGTTCTGGGTGGTTGCTATGGTGTTGCTAGGGTGTTCAAGGTATTTTGGGTGGTTGCGAGGGTGTTCTGGGTGGTTGCTATGGTGTTGCTAGGGTGTTCTAGGCTATTTTGGGTGGTTGCTATGGTGTTGCTAGGGTGTTTTAAGGTATTTTGGGTGGTTGCTAGGCAGTTGCTAGGGTGTTCTGGGTGGTTGCTATGGTGTTGCTAGGGTGTTCTAGGCTATTTTGGGTGGTTGCTATGGTGTTGCTAGGGCGTTTTAAGGCATTTTGAGTGGTTGCTAGGGTTTTCTGGGTGGTTGCTAGGGTGTTCTAAGGTATTTTAGGTGCTTGCTATTGTGTTGCTAGGGTGTTCTAAGGTATTTTGGGTGGTTGCTAGGGCATTCTGGGTGGGTACTATGGTGTTGCTAGGGTGTTCTAAGGTATTTTGGGTGGTTGCTATGGTGTTGCTAGGGTGTTCTAAGGTATTTTGGGTGGTTGCTAGGGTGTTCTCGGTGGTTGCTAGGTTGTTGCTAAGGTATTTTGGTTGGTTGCTAGGGTGTTCCGGGTGGTTGCTATGGTGTTACTAGGTGGTTGGTATTTGTCACAGATGGTTACTATTGGAGTTCTTAACACTTCGTTGGCATGATTTAGCACATACCTAATCGCTATTAGCATGTAGCTATTCACAGCTACCATGTGTAGCATGTTGGAAGCCCTGTTTGCTAGCATGAGTCAAAAGAGCCAAACCACATCTCTATACGATGTTCTGATGCAGAGATATAGGTCTTGCAAAATGGTTGCTAGGGTACTCTGTTTGGTTGCTAGAGAATGGCTTGGCAGCTGCCAGTCATCAAAGTCCAAAGGTTGCTTGTCAGTATGAATGATATAAACCAACTCCCATGCCTCTGTGACATTCAGAATGGAAGATATCCCTCTATAGATTTTAGTTGCTAAGGTGCTCGACAATGGTTGCTAGGGAGGGGCTAGGAAGTGTTGAGGGGATTCATGATTGGCTGTGTGCTGCCCCGAGTCAAACGAGACCACCCTTGTGTTTCTATGACACTTCTATCCGGAGATATTCTTTTGACCTCTTTCAATGGAAGTCTATGGGACTTGTTGCCAAGGTGCTCTAAATGGTTGCTAGGGCGTGGCTTAATAGCTTCACAATGATCCTGAGAGACTGATTGGTCATCTGAGAAAAATGAGCCCGTCCCCTTGTCTCTATGACACTGTGATCCAGAGCTATGTTCAATACAAAATCCCTATACAATGCATCCCTATACAAAATCCCTACACCATAGTAAGTCAATGGGGCAAATTTGAGCAGCTCCTGCCCCCCAGGGGTGCAACTTTTACCCCATTGTGAGGTATGTTCTTATAGAGCCTGCCAGCCTCTTCAAATGTGGTAAATTACAAGTTTCTGAGAAATCACTGGTCAGTGCTACGAGTCGTCAAAGTTTGTGGCAATGTTAAGTCTATGGGATTTTTTTTACCCAATGACTTGCCCCTGGGGCAAACACCGTACCCCCGATCGGTAAGAAAAGTCACAGCACACCTCTCCTCAATAATCCACACAATTTGACACCTCAATCAGGGGTCTGTGATGTCGGCGTGTATTTTTTAACAGATGATTACTATGGAGTTTTTAAAAGGAGTTTTTATAGAGTTTTTATAGAGTTATTTAGTATGGCCTATCGCCCACGGTTGCTAGGGTGCTGTAACTGGTTGCTATGGTGTGGCTATGAAGATTTTAGGCCATTACTTATTGGCTGCTTGATAAAATAAATCCTCTGAGGGAGAGAGAGAGGGCCCACAGCAGGGCTGTCAGGCCCTTTTCTGTGGGTGTGTGTGAAAGTGACAGTTGGGATTTGAATTTCTGAACATTCCGCAATGTTAAGTCAATGGGAGTTTTTTCCGACTTTGATCGTCATTTTTAGGAAAACCGTAAGTCCGATCAGTCTAAAAAGATATAGCACACCGAGTCAGAACAGTTTGAGTGTCTGAGCCGAGTTTGGAGTATGTGGAGTTAAAGCTCTAGGAGGAGTTAGAGTTGTAAATTTTACTGCTCAGAAGAATAATAATAACTAGAATGTACATTTCCAGAAGAAAATGTGAAGTGGTGCTTGCAGTGGCAAAACTCACCACTCGGTTGCTATGGTGTGGTACATGATTGCATACAAGCCAACAAACATGTCTGTACGATGTTCTGGTGCTGAGATATGGCTTATTCATGTTGTTCAGGTGGTTGCTAGGGTGTTTTGGGTGGTTTCTAGGGTATTCTGGGTGGTTGCTAGGGTGTTGCTAGGTGGTTGCTAGGGTATTCTGGGTGGTTGCTAGGGCGTTGCTAGGGTGTTCTGGGTGATTGCTAGGCGGTTGCTAGGGTATTCTGGGTGGTTGCTAGGATGTTGCTAGGTGGTTGCTAGGGTATTCTGGGTGGTTGCTAGGGCGTTGCTAGGCGGTTGCTAGGGTGTTCTGGGTGGTTGCTAGGGTATTCTGGGTGGTTGCTATGGTGTTGCTAGGCGGTTGCTAGGGTATTCTGGGTGGTTGCTATGGTGTTGCTAGGCGGTTGCTAGGGTGTTTTAGGTGGTTGCTATGGTATTCTGGATGGTTGCTATGGTGTTACTAGGTGGTTGGTAGTGTTCACATTTGGTTACTATAGAGTTTTTATAATGTTCATGGCATGATTTAGCACTTAGCTAATCAATATTAGCATGTAGCTATTCACAGCTAGCATGTTTAGCATGTAGCAAGTCCTGTTTGCTAGCATGAGTCAAAAGAGCCAACCCCCATCTCTATACGATGTTCTGATGCAGAGATATTGGTCTTGCAAAACGGTTGCTAGGGTACTCTGTTTGGTTGCTAGGGAGTGGCTTGGCAGCTGCCAATCATGAAGCTCCAAAGTCAATGTGAATGTATAAACCAACCCCCATCTCTATACGACGTTTTGATGCAGAGATATAGGTCTTGCAAAATGGTTGCTAGGGTACCTTGTTTGGTTGCTAGGGAGTGGCTTGGCAGCTGCCAATCATGAAACTCCAAAGGCTGCTTGTCAGTATGAATGATATAAACCAACTCCCATGCCTCTGTGACATTCAGAATGGACGATATTCCTCTTTGGATTTTGGTTGCTAAGGTGCTCGACAATGGTTGCTAGGGCGTGGCTAGGAAGTGTTGAGGTGATTCATGATTGGCTGTTTGCTGCCCCGAGTCAAACCAGACCACCCTCATGTTTCTATGACAATTCAGTCCAGAGATATCCCTTCGATCTCTTTCAATGGAAGTCTATGGAACTTGTTGCTAAGGAGCTCTAAATGGTTGCTAGGGCGTGGCTTGATAGCTTCACAATGATCCAAGGAGAATGATTGGCCGTCTGAGTAAAATGAGCCCGCCCCTTTGTCTCTACGACACTGTGATCCAGAGTTATGTTCAATATAAAAGCGGTTTCTATGGTGTAGGACGGCCCATTTCATGGGCCGTCCTACACCATAGTAAGTCAATGGGGCAACTTTGGGCAGCTCCTGCCCCACAGGGGTGCAACTTTTACCCCATTGTGTGGTATGTTCTTACAGAGCCTGTCAGCCTCTTCAAATGTGGCAAATTTCACGTTTCTGTGACATCCTCGTTCCGAGCTACGACTCGTCAAAGTTTGACGCAATGTTAAGTCTATGGGATTTTTCGGCCGGTTTTTCGCCCCTGGGGCGAACATCGTACCCCCGATCCCTTATAAAAGTCATAGCACACCATTCCCGAACAGGCCGCACGTTTTGACACCTCATTCGTGGGTCTGTGACAAAAACTGCGGGAGGAGTAGCGCGTCAAAAAGTGGCCAGAAGAATAATAAGAATAAGAATAAGAATAATAAGTATGTGAGATAACAATAGTGTTGCTTTGCCATAGGCAAGCACCACTAATAAGTTTAAATAGGATTTCGGTAAGTTGGCTCTCACAAGCCAACTTAATAAGTTTAAATAGGATTTCAGTAAGTTGGCTCTCACAAGCCAACTTAATAATAATAAAAATAATAATAAGTTTAAATAGGATTTCACTAAGTTGGCTCTTACAAGCCAACTTAACTAGAAAAAGTTCGTTGAGACAAACTTTAAGTTGGCTTGTGAAAGTTTTGACCAATAAGTTTGAAGAAGTTTGAAGTTTAAAGTAGTTTAAAGTTTAAATTAGTTTGAATTTCAAAGTAGTTTAAAGTAGCTTAAAGTTTGAATTAGTTTAAAGTTTAAATTAGTCTGAATTCTAAAGGAGTTTAAAGTTTAAATTAGTTTGAAGTTTAAATTAGTTTAAAGTTTAAAATAGTTTAAAGTTTGAATTAGTTTAAAGTTTTATATAGTTTAAAGTAGTTTAAAGTATAGTTTGAAGTATTTTAAAGCTGCTAGGGTGTTTCTAGTGGGAAATAAAGATTAGTTAGAAAGAAAGAAAGAAAGAAAGATTACAAAGAAAGAGAGAAAGAAAGAAAGATAGAAAGATTAGTTTGAAAGAAAGAAAGAAAGATTACAAAGAAAGAGAGAAAGAAAGAAAGATAGAAAGATTAGTTAGAAAGAAAGAAAGATTAGAAAGAAAGAGAAAAAAGAAAGAAAGATAGAAAGATTAGTTAGAAAGAAAGAAAGATTAGAAAGAAAGAGAAAAAAGAAAGAAAGATAGAAAGATTAGTTAAAAAGAAAGAAAGTTAAAAAGAAAGATTAGTTATAAAGAAAGAAAGAAAGTTAGAAAGGAAGATTAGAAAGAAAGAAAGAAAGAAAGAAAGAAAGATTAGTTAGAAAGAAAGAAAGAAAGATTAGTTAGAAAGAAAGAAAGATTAGTTAGAAAGAAATAGATTAGTTAGAAAAGAAAGAAAGAAAGATTAGTTAGAAAGAAAGATTAGAAAGAGAGAAAGAAAGAAAGATAGAAAGATTAGTTAGAAAGAAAGAAAGATTGAAAGAAAGATTAGAAAGAAAGAGAAAAAAGAAAAAGATAGAAAGATTAGTTAGAAAGAAAGAAAGATTAGTTAGAAAGAAATAGATTAGTTAGAAAAGAAAGAAATAAAGAAAGAAAGAAAGAAAGAAAGAAAGAAAGAAAGAAAGAAAGAAAGAAAGAAAGAAAGAAAGAAAGAAAGAAAGAAAGAAAGATTAGTTAGAAAGAAAGAAAGATAAGAAAGATCGAAAGATTAGTTAAAAAGAAAGAAAGTTAGAAAGAAAGATTAGTTATGAAGAAAGAAAGAAAGAAAGAAAGAAAAATAGAAAGGAAGATTAGAAAGAAAGAAAGAAAGAAAGATTAGTTAGAAAGAAAGATTAGTTAGAAAGAAAGAAAGATTATTTAGAAAGAAATAGATTAGCTAGAAAAGAAAGAAAGATAGATTAGTTAGAAAAGAAAGAAAGAAAGAAAGAAAGAAAGATAGATTAGTTAGAAAGAAAGAAAGATAGAAAGATAGATTAGTTAGAAAGAAAGAAAGAAAGAAAGAAAGAAAGAATAAAAGATAGATTAGTTAGAAAGAAAAAAAGAAAAAGATAGATAGATAGATAGATAGATAGATAGATAGATAGATAGATAGATAAAATAGTCAGATGATAGATAGATAGATAGATAGATAGATAGATAGATAGATAGATAGATAGATAGATAGATAGATAGATAGATAGATAGATAGATAGATAGATAGATAGATAGATAGATAGATAAAATAGTCAGATGATGGATAGATAGAAATAGTTAGATGATAGAAAGATAAGAAAGAAAGAAAGAAAGATTAGTTAGAAAGAAAGATAAGAAAGAAAGATAGAAAGATTAGTTAAAAAGAAAGAAAGTTAGAAAGAAAGATTAGTTATAAAGAAAGGAAGAAAGTTAGAAAGGAAGATTAGAAAGAAAGAAAGAAAGAAAGATTAGTTAGAAAGAAAGAAAGAAATATTAGTTAGAAAGAAAGAAAGATTAGTTAGAAAGAAATAGATTAGTTAGAAAAGAAAGAAAGAAAGATTAGAAAGAGAGAAAGAAAGAAAGATAGAAAGATTAGTTAGAAAGAAAGAAAGATTGAAAGAAAGATTAGAAAGAAAGAGAAAAAAGAAAAAGATAGAAAGATTAGTTAGAAAGAAAGAAAGATTAGTTAGAAAGAAATAGATTAGTTAGAAAATTTGAATTTTGAATTTACAAGTGTATTAATTTATGAGTTTATAAGTGTAAGAGTTTAGAGATTAGTTAGAAAGAAAGATTAGTTAGAAAGAAAGAAAGGAAGATTAGAAAGAAAGAAAGATAGAAAGATTAGTTAGAAACAAAGAAAGATTAGTTAGAAAGAAAGAAAGATTAGTTAGAAAGAAAGTTTAGTTAGAAAGATAGATAGGAAGAAAGAAAGATTAGTTAGAAAGAAATAGATTAGTTAGAAAGAAAGAAAGATAGAAAGATTAGTTAGAAAGAAATAGATTAGTTAGAAAGAAAGAAAGATAGAAAGATTAGTTAGAAAGAACGAAAGATTAGTTAGAAAGAAAGATTAGAAAGAAAGAGAGAAAGATAGAAAGATTAGTTAGAAAGAAAGAAAGATTAGTTAGAAAGAAATAGATTAGTTAGAAAAGAAAGAAAGATTAGTTAGAAAGAAAGATTAGAAAGAGAGAACGAAAGAAAGATACAAAGATTAGTTAGAAAGAAAGAAAGTTTAGTTAGAAAGAAAGATTAGAAAGAGAGAAAGAAAGAAAGATAGAAAGATTAGTTAGAAAGAAAGAAAGTTAGAAAGAAAGATTAGTTAGAAAGAAAGAATGAAAGTTAGAAAGGAAGATTAGAAAGAAAGAGAGAAAGAAAGAAAGAAAGATAGAAAGATTAGTTAGAAAGACAGATTAGTTAGAAAGAAAGAAAGAAAGATAGATTAGTTAGAAAGAAAGAAAAAGAAAGATAGATAGATAAAATAGTCAGATGATAGATAGATAGATAGATAGATAGATAGATAGATAGATAGATAGATAGATAGATAGATAGATAAAATAGTCAGATGATAGATAGATAGATAGAAATAGTTAGATGATAGAAAGATTAGTAAGAAAGAAAGAAAGAAAGAAAGAAAGAAAGAAAGAAAGAAAGAAAGAAAGAAAGAAAGAAAGAAAGAAAGAAAGAAATAGAGAAAGAAAAAGAGAGAGAAAGAAAGATTAGAAAGAAAAAATGGGTAGATAGATAGATAGATAGATAGATAGATAGATAGATAGATAGATAGATAGATAGATAGATAGATAGATAGATAAGTGTCATAGATAGATGAGATTTTTTGACAGTTTGATTGAGTCTAGGGCTTCAAGCAGTTTAGATTTGAATTTTTGGCAGTTGGGGAGTTTGAAAATCTGAACATTCCGCAATGTTAAGTCAATGGGAGTTTTTTCCGACTTTGATCGTAATTTTTAGGAAAACCGTAAGTCCGATCAGTTAGAAAAGATATAGCACACCGAGTCAGAACAGTTTGAGTGTCTGAGCCGAGTTTGGAGTATGTGGAGTTAAAGCTCTTGGAGGAGTTAGAGTTGTAAATTTTTAGTAAGAATAATAATAAAAATAACTAGAATGTACATTTCCAGAAGAAAATGTGAAGTGGTGCTTGCAGTGGCAAAACTCACCACTCGGTTGCTAGGGTGTGGTACATGATTGCATACGAGCCAACAAACATGTCTGTACGATGTTCTGGTGCTGAGATATGGCTTATTCATGTTTTTCAGGTGGTTGCTAGGGTGTTTTCGGTGGTTTCTAGGGTATTCTGGGTGGTTGCTAGGGCGTTGCTAAGCGGTTGCTAGGGTATTCAGGGTGGTTGCTAGGGCGTTGCTAGGGTGTTCTGGGTGGTTGCTAGGCGGTTGCTAGGGTATTCTGGGTGGTTGCTAGGGCGTTGCTAGGCGGTTGCTAGGGTGTTCTGGGTGGTTGCTATGGTATTGCTAGGTGGTTGCTAGGGTATTCTGGGTGGTTGCTATGGCATTGCTAGGCAGTTGCTAGGGTATTCTGGGTGGTTGCTAGGGGGTTGCTAGGGTGTTCTGGGTGGTTGCTATGGTGTTGCTAGGCGGTTGCTAGGGTATTCTGGGTGGTTGCTAGGGCATTGCTAGGCAGTTGCTAGGGTATTCTTGGTGGTTACTAGGGCGTTGCTAGACGGTTGCTAGGGTGTTGTGGGTGGTTGCTATGGTGTTGCTAGGGTATTCTGGGTGGTTGCTATGGCGTTGCTAGGCGGTTGCTAGGGTATTCTGGGTGGTTGCTAGGCGGTTGCTAGGGTGTTCTGGGTGGTTGCTAGGCGGTTGCTAGGGTATTCTGGGTGGTTGCTATGGTGTTGCTAGGCGGTTGCTAGGGTATTCTGGGTGGTTGCTAGGACGTTGCTAGGTGGTTGGTAGTTGTCACAGATGGTTACTATTGGAGTTCTTAACACATTCTTGCCATGATTTAGCACTACCTAATCGCTATTAGCATGTAGCTATTCAGAGCTAGCATGTGTAGCATGTTGGAAGCCCTGTTTGCTAGCATGAGTCAAAAGAGCCAAACCACATCTCTATACGATGTTCTGATGCAGAGATATAGGTCTTGCAAAATGGTTGCTAGGGTACTCTGTTTGGTTGCTAGGGAATGGCTTGGCAGCTGCCAGTCATCAAAGTCCAAAGGTTGCTTGTCAGTATGAATGATATAAACCAACTCCCATGCCTCTGTGACATTCAGAATGGAAGATATCCCTCTATAGATTTTAGTTGCTAAGGTGCTCGACAATGGTTGCTAGGGAGGGGCTAGGAAGTGTTGAGGGGATTCATGATTGGCTGTGTGCTGCCCCGAGTCAAACGAGACCACACTTGTGTTTCTATGACACTTCTATCCGGAGATATTCTTTTGACCTCTTTCAATGGAAGTCTATGGGACTTGTTGCTAAGGTGCTCTAAATGGTTGCTAGGGAGTGGCTTGGCAGCTGCCAGTCATCAAAGTCCAAAGGTTGCTTGTCAGTATGATTGATATAAACCAACTCCCATGCCTCTGTGACATTTAGAATGGACGATATCCCTCTTTGGATTTTGGTTGCTAAGGTGCTCGACAATGGTTGCTAGGGAGGGGCTAGGAAGTGTTGAGGTTATTCATGATTGGCTGTTTGCTGCCCCGAGTGAAACGAGACCACCCTCGTGTTTCTATCACAGTGCTATCCGGAGATATCCTTTTGATCTCTTTCAATGGAAGTCTATGGAACTTGTTGCTAAGGTGCTCTAAATGGTTGCTAGGGCGTGGCTTAATAGCTTCACAATGATCCTGAGAGACTGATTGGTCGTCTGAGTAAAATGAGCTCGCCCCCTTGTCTCTATGACACTGTGATCTAGAGCTATGTTCAATACAAAATCCCTATGCAATTTACCATAGTAGGAAAAGCATGTGTGTTTCATGGGCCGTCCTACACCATAGTAAGTCAATGGGGCAACTTTGGGCAGCTCCTGCCCCCCAGGGGTGCAACTTTTACCCCATTGTGAGGTATGTTCTTACAGAGCCTGTCAGCCTCTTCAAATGTGGTAAATCACACGTCTCTGCGAAATTCTCACTCTGAGCTATGATACGTTATTTCTTTTAATGTGTTTTATTCAAGTAATGAGGGTAATCTGGGCGGTTGCTAGGGTGTTCTGTGTGTTTGCTAGGTGGTTGCTAGGGTTCTCTTGGTGGTTGCTATGATGTTGCTAGGCGGTTGCTAGGGTATTCATTTGGTTGCTAGGGTGTTGCTAGGAAGTTGCTAGGGTATTCTGGGGGGTTGCTATGGTGTTGCTAGGCGGTTGCTAGGGTATTATGGGTGGTTGCTATGGGGTTGTTAGGCAGTTGCTAGGGTGTTATGGGTGGTTGCTATGGTGTTGCTAGGTGGTTGCTAGGGTATTCTACTGGTTGCTAGGGTGTTGCTAGGCGGTTGCTAGGGTGTTGCTAGGGTGTTTTGGGTGGTTGCTAGGGTGTTCTGGGTGGTTGCTAGGGTGTTGCTAGGCGGTTGCTAGGGTGTTCTGGGTGGTTGCTAGGGGGTTGGTAGGTGGTTGCTAGGTGGTTGCTAGGGTGTTCTGGGTGGTTGCTAGGTGGTTGCTAGGGTGTTTTGGGTGGTTGCTAGGGTGTTGCTAGGTGGTTGCTAGGGTGTTGTGGGTGGTTGCTAGGGTGTTGCTAGGTGGTTGCTAGGGTGTTCTGAGGTGTTGCTAGGGTGTTGCTAGGCGGTTGCTAGGGTATTCTGGGTGGTTGCTATGGTGTTGCTAGGCGGTTGCTAGGGTGTTTTAGGTGGTTGCTATGGTATTCTGGATGGTTGCTATGGTGTTACTAGGTGGTTGGTAGTGTTCACATTTGGTTACTATAGAGTTTTTATAATGTTCATGGCATGATTTAGCACTTAGCTAATCAATATTAGCATGTAGCTATTCACAGCTAGCATGTTTAGCATGTAGCAAGTCCTGTTTGCTAGCATGAGTCAAAAGAGCCAACCCCCATCTCTATACGATGTTCTGATGCAGAGATATTGGTCTTGCAAAACGGTTGCTAGGGTACTCTGTTTGGTTGCTAGGGAGTGGCTTGGCAGCTGCCAATCATGAAGCTCCAAAGTCAATGTGAATGTATAAACCAACCCCCATCTCTATACGACGTTTTGATGCAGAGATATAGGTCTTGCAAAATGGTTGCTAGGGTACCTTGTTTGGTTGCTAGGGAGTGGCTTGGCAGCTGCCAATCATGAAACTCCAAAGGCTGCTTGTCAGTATGAATGATATAAACCAACTCCCATGCCTCTGTGACATTCAGAATGGACGATATTCCTCTTTGGATTTTGGTTGCTAAGGTGCTCGACAATGGTTGCTAGGGCGTGGCTAGGAAGTGTTGAGGTGATTCATGATTGGCTGTTTGCTGCCCCGAGTCAAACCAGACCACCCTCATGTTTCTATGACAATTCAGTCCAGAGATATCCCTTCGATCTCTTTCAATGGAAGTCTATGGAACTTGTTGCTAAGGAGCTCTAAATGGTTGCTAGGGCGTGGCTTGATAGCTTCACAATGATCCAAGGAGAATGATTGGCCGTCTGAGTAAAATGAGCCCGCCCCTTTGTCTCTACGACACTGTGATCCAGAGTTATGTTCAATATAAAAGCGGTTTCTATGGTGTAGGACGGCCCATTTCATGGGCCGTCCTACACCATAGTAAGTCAATGGGGCAACTTTGGGCAGCTCCTGCCCCACAGGGGTGCAACTTTTACCCCATTGTGTGGTATGTTCTTACAGAGCCTGTCAGCCTCTTCAAATGTGGCAAATTTCACGTTTCTGTGACATCCTCGTTCCGAGCTACGACTCGTCAAAGTTTGACGCAATGTTAAGTCTATGGGATTTTTCGGCCGGTTTTTCGCCCCTGGGGCGAACATCGTACCCCCGATCCCTTATAAAAGTCATAGCACACCATTCCCGAACAGGCCGCACGTTTTGACACCTCATTCGTGGGTCTGTGACAAAAACTGCGGGAGGAGTAGCGCGTCAAAAAGTGGCCAGAAGAATAATAAGAATAAGAATAAGAACTAGAATGTACATTTCCAGAAGAAAATGTGAAGTGGTGCTTGCAGTGGCAAAACTCACCACTCGGTTGCTAGGGTGTGGTACATGATTGCATACGAGCCAACAAACATGTCTGTACGATGTTCTGGTGCTGAGATATGGCTTATTCATGTTTTTCAGGTGGTTGCTAGGGTGTTTTCGGTGGTTTCTAGGGTATTCTGGGTGGTTGCTAGGGCGTTGCTAAGCGGTTGCTAGGGTATTCAGGGTGGTTGCTAGGGCGTTGCTAGGGTGTTCTGGGTGGTTGCTAGGCGGTTGCTAGGGTATTCTGGGTGGTTGCTAGGGCGTTGCTAGGCGGTTGCTAGGGTGTTCTGGGTGGTTGCTATGGTATTGCTAGGTGGTTGCTAGGGTATTCTGGGTGGTTGCTATGGCATTGCTAGGCAGTTGCTAGGGTATTCTGGGTGGTTGCTAGGGGGTTGCTAGGGTGTTCTGGGTGGTTGCTATGGTGTTGCTAGGCGGTTGCTAGGGTATTCTGGGTGGTTGCTAGGGCATTGCTAGGCAGTTGCTAGGGTATTCTTGGTGGTTACTAGGGCGTTGCTAGACGGTTGCTAGGGTGTTGTGGGTGGTTGCTATGGTGTTGCTAGGGTATTCTGGGTGGTTGCTATGGCGTTGCTAGGCGGTTGCTAGGGTATTCTGGGTGGTTGCTAGGCGGTTGCTAGGGTGTTCTGGGTGGTTGCTAGGCGGTTGCTAGGGTATTCTGGGTGGTTGCTATGGTGTTGCTAGGCGGTTGCTAGGGTATTCTGGGTGGTTGCTAGGACGTTGCTAGGTGGTTGGTAGTTGTCACAGATGGTTACTATTGGAGTTCTTAACACATTCTTGCCATGATTTAGCACTACCTAATCGCTATTAGCATGTAGCTATTCAGAGCTAGCATGTGTAGCATGTTGGAAGCCCTGTTTGCTAGCATGAGTCAAAAGAGCCAAACCACATCTCTATACGATGTTCTGATGCAGAGATATAGGTCTTGCAAAATGGTTGCTAGGGTACTCTGTTTGGTTGCTAGGGAATGGCTTGGCAGCTGCCAGTCATCAAAGTCCAAAGGTTGCTTGTCAGTATGAATGATATAAACCAACTCCCATGCCTCTGTGACATTCAGAATGGAAGATATCCCTCTATAGATTTTAGTTGCTAAGGTGCTCGACAATGGTTGCTAGGGAGGGGCTAGGAAGTGTTGAGGGGATTCATGATTGGCTGTGTGCTGCCCCGAGTCAAACGAGACCACACTTGTGTTTCTATGACACTTCTATCCGGAGATATTCTTTTGACCTCTTTCAATGGAAGTCTATGGGACTTGTTGCTAAGGTGCTCTAAATGGTTGCTAGGGAGTGGCTTGGCAGCTGCCAGTCATCAAAGTCCAAAGGTTGCTTGTCAGTATGATTGATATAAACCAACTCCCATGCCTCTGTGACATTTAGAATGGACGATATCCCTCTTTGGATTTTGGTTGCTAAGGTGCTCGACAATGGTTGCTAGGGAGGGGCTAGGAAGTGTTGAGGTTATTCATGATTGGCTGTTTGCTGCCCCGAGTGAAACGAGACCACCCTCGTGTTTCTATCACAGTGCTATCCGGAGATATCCTTTTGATCTCTTTCAATGGAAGTCTATGGAACTTGTTGCTAAGGTGCTCTAAATGGTTGCTAGGGCGTGGCTTAATAGCTTCACAATGATCCTGAGAGACTGATTGGTCGTCTGAGTAAAATGAGCTCGCCCCCTTGTCTCTATGACACTGTGATCTAGAGCTATGTTCAATACAAAATCCCTATGCAATTTACCATAGTAGGAAAAGCATGTGTGTTTCATGGGCCGTCCTACACCATAGTAAGTCAATGGGGCAACTTTGGGCAGCTCCTGCCCCCCAGGGGTGCAACTTTTACCCCATTGTGAGGTATGTTCTTACAGAGCCTGTCAGCCTCTTCAAATGTGGTAAATCACACGTCTCTGCGAAATTCTCACTCTGAGCTATGATACGTTATTTCTTTTAATGTGTTTTATTCAAGTAATGAGGGTAATCTGGGCGGTTGCTAGGGTGTTCTGTGTGTTTGCTAGGTGGTTGCTAGGGTTCTCTTGGTGGTTGCTATGATGTTGCTAGGCGGTTGCTAGGGTATTCATTTGGTTGCTAGGGTGTTGCTAGGAAGTTGCTAGGGTATTCTGGGGGGTTGCTATGGTGTTGCTAGGCGGTTGCTAGGGTATTATGGGTGGTTGCTATGGGGTTGTTAGGCAGTTGCTAGGGTGTTATGGGTGGTTGCTATGGTGTTGCTAGGTGGTTGCTAGGGTATTCTACTGGTTGCTAGGGTGTTGCTAGGCGGTTGCTAGGGTGTTCTGGGTGGTTGCTAGGGTGTTGCTAGGGTGTTTTGGGTGGTTGCTAGGGTGTTCTGGGTGGTTGCTAGGGTGTTGCTAGGCGGTTGCTAGGGTGTTCTGGGTGGTTGCTAGGGGGTTGGTAGGTGGTTGCTAGGTGGTTGCTAGGGTGTTCTGGGTGGTTGCTAGGTGGTTGCTAGGGTGTTTTGGGTGGTTGCTAGGGTGTTGCTAGGTGGTTGCTAGGGTGTTGTGGGTGGTTGCTAGGGTGTTGCTAGGTGGTTGCTAGGGTGTTCTGAGGTGTTGCTAGGGTGTTGCTAGGCGGTTGCTAGGGTATTCTGGGTGGTTGCTATGGTGTTGCTAGGCGGTTGCTAGGGTGTTTTAGGTGGTTGCTATGGTATTCTGGATGGTTGCTATGGTGTTACTAGGTGGTTGGTAGTGTTCACATTTGGTTACTATAGAGTTTTTATAATGTTCATGGCATGATTTAGCACTTAGCTAATCAATATTAGCATGTAGCTATTCACAGCTAGCATGTTTAGCATGTAGCAAGTCCTGTTTGCTAGCATGAGTCAAAAGAGCCAACCCCCATCTCTATACGATGTTCTGATGCAGAGATATTGGTCTTGCAAAACGGTTGCTAGGGTACTCTGTTTGGTTGCTAGGAAGTGGCTTGGCAGCTGCCAATCATGAAGCTCCAAAGTCAATGTGAATGTATAAACCAACCCCCATCTCTATACGACGTTTTGATGCAGAGATATAGGTCTTGCAAAATGGTTGCTAGGGTACCTTGTTTGGTTGCTAGGGAGTGGCTTGGCAGCTGCCAATCATGAAACTCCAAAGGCTGCTTGTCAGTATGAATGATATAAACCAACTCCCATGCCTCTGTGACATTCAGAATGGACGATATTCCTCTTTGGATTTTGGTTGCTAAGGTGCTCGACAATGGTTGCTAGGGCGTGGCTAGGAAGTGTTGAGGTGATTCATGATTGGCTGTTTGCTGCCCCGAGTCAAACCAGACCACCCTCATGTTTCTATGACAATTCAGTCCAGAGATATCCCTTCGATCTCTTTCAATGGAAGTCTATGGAACTTGTTGCTAAGGAGCTCTAAATGGTTGCTAGGGCGTGGCTTGATAGCTTCACAATGATCCAAGGAGAATGATTGGCCGTCTGAGTAAAATGAGCCCGCCCCTTTGTCTCTACGACACTGTGATCCAGAGTTATGTTCAATATAAAAGCGGTTTCTATGGTGTAGGACGGCCCATTTCATGGGCCGTCCTACACCATAGTAAGTCAATGGGGCAACTTTGGGCAGCTCCTGCCCCACAGGGGTGCAACTTTTACCCCATTGTGTGGTATGTTCTTACAGAGCCTGTCAGCCTCTTCAAATGTGGCAAATTTCACGTTTCTGTGACATCCTCGTTCCGAGCTACGACTCGTCAAAGTTTGACGCAATGTTAAGTCTATGGGATTTTTCGGCCGGTTTTTCGCCCCTGGGGCGAACATCGTACCCCCGATCCCTTATAAAAGTCATAGCACACCATTCCCGAACAGGCCGCACGTTTTGACACCTCATTCGTGGGTCTGTGACAAAAACTGCGGGAGGAGTAGCGCGTCAAAAAGTGGCCAGAAGAATAATAAGAATAAGAATAAGAACTAGAATGTACATTTCCAGAAGAAAATGTGAAGTGGTGCTTGCAGTGGCAAAACTCACCACTCGGTTGCTAGGGTGTGGTACATGATTGCATACGAGCCAACAAACATGTCTGTACGATGTTCTGGTGCTGAGATATGGCTTATTCATGTTTTTCAGGTGGTTGCTAGGGTGTTTTCGGTGGTTTCTAGGGTATTCTGGGTGGTTGCTAGGGCGTTGCTAAGCGGTTGCTAGGGTATTCAGGGTGGTTGCTAGGGCGTTGCTAGGGTGTTCTGGGTGGTTGCTAGGCGGTTGCTAGGGTATTCTGGGTGGTTGCTAGGGCGTTGCTAGGCGGTTGCTAGGGTGTTCTGGGTGGTTGCTATGGTATTGCTAGGTGGTTGCTAGGGTATTCTGGGTGGTTGCTATGGCATTGCTAGGCAGTTGCTAGGGTATTCTGGGTGGTTGCTAGGGGGTTGCTAGGGTGTTCTGGGTGGTTGCTATGGTGTTGCTAGGCGGTTGCTAGGGTATTCTGGGTGGTTGCTAGGGCATTGCTAGGCAGTTGCTAGGGTATTCTTGGTGGTTACTAGGGCGTTGCTAGACGGTTGCTAGGGTGTTGTGGGTGGTTGCTATGGTGTTGCTAGGGTATTCTGGGTGGTTGCTATGGCGTTGCTAGGCGGTTGCTAGGGTATTCTGGGTGGTTGCTAGGCGGTTGCTAGGGTGTTCTGGGTGGTTGCTAGGCGGTTGCTAGGGTATTCTGGGTGGTTGCTATGGTGTTGCTAGGCGGTTGCTAGGGTATTCTGGGTGGTTGCTAGGACGTTGCTAGGTGGTTGGTAGTTGTCACAGATGGTTACTATTGGAGTTCTTAACACATTCTTGCCATGATTTAGCACTACCTAATCGCTATTAGCATGTAGCTATTCAGAGCTAGCATGTGTAGCATGTTGGAAGCCCTGTTTGCTAGCATGAGTCAAAAGAGCCAAACCACATCTCTATACGATGTTCTGATGCAGAGATATAGGTCTTGCAAAATGGTTGCTAGGGTACTCTGTTTGGTTGCTAGGGAATGGCTTGGCAGCTGCCAGTCATCAAAGTCCAAAGGTTGCTTGTCAGTATGAATGATATAAACCAACTCCCATGCCTCTGTGACATTCAGAATGGAAGATATCCCTCTATAGATTTTAGTTGCTAAGGTGCTCGACAATGGTTGCTAGGGAGGGGCTAGGAAGTGTTGAGGGGATTCATGATTGGCTGTGTGCTGCCCCGAGTCAAACGAGACCACACTTGTGTTTCTATGACACTTCTATCCGGAGATATTCTTTTGACCTCTTTCAATGGAAGTCTATGGGACTTGTTGCTAAGGTGCTCTAAATGGTTGCTAGGGAGTGGCTTGGCAGCTGCCAGTCATCAAAGTCCAAAGGTTGCTTGTCAGTATGATTGATATAAACCAACTCCCATGCCTCTGTGACATTTAGAATGGACGATATCCCTCTTTGGATTTTGGTTGCTAAGGTGCTCGACAATGGTTGCTAGGGAGGGGCTAGGAAGTGTTGAGGTTATTCATGATTGGCTGTTTGCTGCCCCGAGTGAAACGAGACCACCCTCGTGTTTCTATCACAGTGCTATCCGGAGATATCCTTTTGATCTCTTTCAATGGAAGTCTATGGAACTTGTTGCTAAGGTGCTCTAAATGGTTGCTAGGGCGTGGCTTAATAGCTTCACAATGATCCTGAGAGACTGATTGGTCGTCTGAGTAAAATGAGCTCGCCCCCTTGTCTCTATGACACTGTGATCTAGAGCTATGTTCAATACAAAATCCCTATGCAATTTACCATAGTAGGAAAAGCATGTGTGTTTCATGGGCCGTCCTACACCATAGTAAGTCAATGGGGCAACTTTGGGCAGCTCCTGCCCCCCAGGGGTGCAACTTTTACCCCATTGTGAGGTATGTTCTTACAGAGCCTGTCAGCCTCTTCAAATGTGGTAAATCACACGTCTCTGCGAAATTCTCACTCTGAGCTATGATACGTTATTTCTTTTAATGTGTTTTATTCAAGTAATGAGGGTAATCTGGGCGGTTGCTAGGGTGTTCTGTGTGTTTGCTAGGTGGTTGCTAGGGTTCTCTTGGTGGTTGCTATGATGTTGCTAGGCGGTTGCTAGGGTATTCATTTGGTTGCTAGGGTGTTGCTAGGAAGTTGCTAGGGTATTCTGGGGGGTTGCTATGGTGTTGCTAGGCGGTTGCTAGGGTATTATGGGTGGTTGCTATGGGGTTGTTAGGCAGTTGCTAGGGTGTTATGGGTGGTTGCTATGGTGTTGCTAGGTGGTTGCTAGGGTATTCTACTGGTTGCTAGGGTGTTGCTAGGCGGTTGCTAGGGTGTTCTGGGTGGTTGCTAGGGTGTTGCTAGGGTGTTTTGGGTGGTTGCTAGGGTGTTCTGGGTGGTTGCTAGGGTGTTGCTAGGCGGTTGCTAGGGTGTTCTGGGTGGTTGCTAGGGGGTTGGTAGGTGGTTGCTAGGTGGTTGCTAGGGTGTTCTGGGTGGTTGCTAGGTGGTTGCTAGGGTGTTTTGGGTGGTTGCTAGGGTGTTGCTAGGTGGTTGCTAGGGTGTTGTGGGTGGTTGCTAGGGTGTTGCTAGGTGGTTGCTAGGGTGTTCTGAGGTGTTGCTAGGGTGTTGCTAGGCGGTTGCTAGGGTATTCTGGGTGGTTGCTATGGTGTTGCTAGGCGGTTGCTAGGGTGTTTTAGGTGGTTGCTATGGTATTCTGGATGGTTGCTATGGTGTTACTAGGTGGTTGGTAGTGTTCACATTTGGTTACTATAGAGTTTTTATAATGTTCATGGCATGATTTAGCACTTAGCTAATCAATATTAGCATGTAGCTATTCACAGCTAGCATGTTTAGCATGTAGCAAGTCCTGTTTGCTAGCATGAGTCAAAAGAGCCAACCCCCATCTCTATACGATGTTCTGATGCAGAGATATTGGTCTTGCAAAACGGTTGCTAGGGTACTCTGTTTGGTTGCTAGGAAGTGGCTTGGCAGCTGCCAATCATGAAGCTCCAAAGTCAATGTGAATGTATAAACCAACCCCCATCTCTATACGACGTTTTGATGCAGAGATATAGGTCTTGCAAAATGGTTGCTAGGGTACCTTGTTTGGTTGCTAGGGAGTGGCTTGGCAGCTGCCAATCATGAAACTCCAAAGGCTGCTTGTCAGTATGAATGATATAAACCAACTCCCATGCCTCTGTGACATTCAGAATGGACGATATTCCTCTTTGGATTTTGGTTGCTAAGGTGCTCGACAATGGTTGCTAGGGCGTGGCTAGGAAGTGTTGAGGTGATTCATGATTGGCTGTTTGCTGCCCCGAGTCAAACCAGACCACCCTCATGTTTCTATGACAATTCAGTCCAGAGATATCCCTTCGATCTCTTTCAATGGAAGTCTATGGAACTTGTTGCTAAGGAGCTCTAAATGGTTGCTAGGGCGTGGCTTGATAGCTTCACAATGATCCAAGGAGAATGATTGGCCGTCTGAGTAAAATGAGCCCGCCCCTTTGTCTCTACGACACTGTGATCCAGAGTTATGTTCAATATAAAAGCGGTTTCTATGGTGTAGGACGGCCCATTTCATGGGCCGTCCTACACCATAGTAAGTCAATGGGGCAACTTTGGGCAGCTCCTGCCCCACAGGGGTGCAACTTTTACCCCATTGTGTGGTATGTTCTTACAGAGCCTGTCAGCCTCTTCAAATGTGGCAAATTTCACGTTTCTGTGACATCCTCGTTCCGAGCTACGACTCGTCAAAGTTTGACGCAATGTTAAGTCTATGGGATTTTTCGGCCGGTTTTTCGCCCCTGGGGCGAACATCGTACCCCCGATCCCTTATAAAAGTCATAGCACACCATTCCCGAACAGGCCGCACGTTTTGACACCTCATTCGTGGGTCTGTGACAAAAACTGCGGGAGGAGTAGCGCGTCAAAAAGTGGCCAGAAGAATAATAAGAATAAGAATAAGAACTAGAATGTACATTTCCAGAAGAAAATGTGAAGTGGTGCTTGCAGTGGCAAAACTCACCACTCGGTTGCTAGGGTGTGGTACATGATTGCATACGAGCCAACAAACATGTCTGTACGATGTTCTGGTGCTGAGATATGGCTTATTCATGTTTTTCAGGTGGTTGCTAGGGTGTTTTCGGTGGTTTCTAGGGTATTCTGGGTGGTTGCTAGGGCGTTGCTAAGCGGTTGCTAGGGTATTCAGGGTGGTTGCTAGGGCGTTGCTAGGGTGTTCTGGGTGGTTGCTAGGCGGTTGCTAGGGTATTCTGGGTGGTTGCTAGGGCGTTGCTAGGCGGTTGCTAGGGTGTTCTGGGTGGTTGCTATGGTATTGCTAGGTGGTTGCTAGGGTATTCTGGGTGGTTGCTATGGCATTGCTAGGCAGTTGCTAGGGTATTCTGGGTGGTTGCTAGGGGGTTGCTAGGGTGTTCTGGGTGGTTGCTATGGTGTTGCTAGGCGGTTGCTAGGGTATTCTGGGTGGTTGCTAGGGCATTGCTAGGCAGTTGCTAGGGTATTCTTGGTGGTTACTAGGGCGTTGCTAGACGGTTGCTAGGGTGTTGTGGGTGGTTGCTATGGTGTTGCTAGGGTATTCTGGGTGGTTGCTATGGCGTTGCTAGGCGGTTGCTAGGGTATTCTGGGTGGTTGCTAGGCGGTTGCTAGGGTGTTCTGGGTGGTTGCTAGGCGGTTGCTAGGGTATTCTGGGTGGTTGCTATGGTGTTGCTAGGCGGTTGCTAGGGTATTCTGGGTGGTTGCTAGGACGTTGCTAGGTGGTTGGTAGTTGTCACAGATGGTTACTATTGGAGTTCTTAACACATTCTTGCCATGATTTAGCACTACCTAATCGCTATTAGCATGTAGCTATTCAGAGCTAGCATGTGTAGCATGTTGGAAGCCCTGTTTGCTAGCATGAGTCAAAAGAGCCAAACCACATCTCTATACGATGTTCTGATGCAGAGATATAGGTCTTGCAAAATGGTTGCTAGGGTACTCTGTTTGGTTGCTAGGGAATGGCTTGGCAGCTGCCAGTCATCAAAGTCCAAAGGTTGCTTGTCAGTATGAATGATATAAACCAACTCCCATGCCTCTGTGACATTCAGAATGGAAGATATCCCTCTATAGATTTTAGTTGCTAAGGTGCTCGACAATGGTTGCTAGGGAGGGGCTAGGAAGTGTTGAGGGGATTCATGATTGGCTGTGTGCTGCCCCGAGTCAAACGAGACCACACTTGTGTTTCTATGACACTTCTATCCGGAGATATTCTTTTGACCTCTTTCAATGGAAGTCTATGGGACTTGTTGCTAAGGTGCTCTAAATGGTTGCTAGGGAGTGGCTTGGCAGCTGCCAGTCATCAAAGTCCAAAGGTTGCTTGTCAGTATGATTGATATAAACCAACTCCCATGCCTCTGTGACATTTAGAATGGACGATATCCCTCTTTGGATTTTGGTTGCTAAGGTGCTCGACAATGGTTGCTAGGGAGGGGCTAGGAAGTGTTGAGGTTATTCATGATTGGCTGTTTGCTGCCCCGAGTGAAACGAGACCACCCTCGTGTTTCTATCACAGTGCTATCCGGAGATATCCTTTTGATCTCTTTCAATGGAAGTCTATGGAACTTGTTGCTAAGGTGCTCTAAATGGTTGCTAGGGCGTGGCTTAATAGCTTCACAATGATCCTGAGAGACTGATTGGTCGTCTGAGTAAAATGAGCTCGCCCCCTTGTCTCTATGACACTGTGATCTAGAGCTATGTTCAATACAAAATCCCTATGCAATTTACCATAGTAGGAAAAGCATGTGTGTTTCATGGGCCGTCCTACACCATAGTAAGTCAATGGGGCAACTTTGGGCAGCTCCTGCCCCCCAGGGGTGCAACTTTTACCCCATTGTGAGGTATGTTCTTACAGAGCCTGTCAGCCTCTTCAAATGTGGTAAATCACACGTCTCTGCGAAATTCTCACTCTGAGCTATGATACGTTATTTCTTTTAATGTGTTTTATTCAAGTAATGAGGGTAATCTGGGCGGTTGCTAGGGTGTTCTGTGTGTTTGCTAGGTGGTTGCTAGGGTTCTCTTGGTGGTTGCTATGATGTTGCTAGGCGGTTGCTAGGGTATTCATTTGGTTGCTAGGGTGTTGCTAGGAAGTTGCTAGGGTATTCTGGGGGGTTGCTATGGTGTTGCTAGGCGGTTGCTAGGGTATTATGGGTGGTTGCTATGGGGTTGTTAGGCAGTTGCTAGGGTGTTATGGGTGGTTGCTATGGTGTTGCTAGGTGGTTGCTAGGGTATTCTACTGGTTGCTAGGGTGTTGCTAGGCGGTTGCTAGGGTGTTCTGGGTGGTTGCTAGGGTGTTGCTAGGGTGTTTTGGGTGGTTGCTAGGGTGTTCTGGGTGGTTGCTAGGGTGTTGCTAGGCGGTTGCTAGGGTGTTCTGGGTGGTTGCTAGGGGGTTGGTAGGTGGTTGCTAGGTGGTTGCTAGGGTGTTCTGGGTGGTTGCTAGGTGGTTGCTAGGGTGTTTTGGGTGGTTGCTAGGGTGTTGCTAGGTGGTTGCTAGGGTGTTGTGGGTGGTTGCTAGGGTGTTGCTAGGTGGTTGCTAGGGTGTTCTGAGGTGTTGCTAGGGTGTTGCTAGGCGGTTGCTAGGGTATTCTGGGTGGTTGCTATGGTGTTGCTAGGCGGTTGCTAGGGTGTTTTAGGTGGTTGCTATGGTATTCTGGATGGTTGCTATGGTGTTACTAGGTGGTTGGTAGTGTTCACATTTGGTTACTATAGAGTTTTTATAATGTTCATGGCATGATTTAGCACTTAGCTAATCAATATTAGCATGTAGCTATTCACAGCTAGCATGTTTAGCATGTAGCAAGTCCTGTTTGCTAGCATGAGTCAAAAGAGCCAACCCCCATCTCTATACGATGTTCTGATGCAGAGATATTGGTCTTGCAAAACGGTTGCTAGGGTACTCTGTTTGGTTGCTAGGGAGTGGCTTGGCAGCTGCCAATCATGAAGCTCCAAAGTCAATGTGAATGTATAAACCAACCCCCATCTCTATACGACGTTTTGATGCAGAGATATAGGTCTTGCAAAATGGTTGCTAGGGTACCTTGTTTGGTTGCTAGGGAGTGGCTTGGCAGCTGCCAATCATGAAACTCCAAAGGCTGCTTGTCAGTATGAATGATATAAACCAACTCCCATGCCTCTGTGACATTCAGAATGGACGATATTCCTCTTTGGATTTTGGTTGCTAAGGTGCTCGACAATGGTTGCTAGGGCGTGGCTAGGAAGTGTTGAGGTGATTCATGATTGGCTGTTTGCTGCCCCGAGTCAAACCAGACCACCCTCATGTTTCTATGACAATTCAGTCCAGAGATATCCCTTCGATCTCTTTCAATGGAAGTCTATGGAACTTGTTGCTAAGGAGCTCTAAATGGTTGCTAGGGCGTGGCTTGATAGCTTCACAATGATCCAAGGAGAATGATTGGCCGTCTGAGTAAAATGAGCCCGCCCCTTTGTCTCTACGACACTGTGATCCAGAGTTATGTTCAATATAAAAGCGGTTTCTATGGTGTAGGACGGCCCATTTCATGGGCCGTCCTACACCATAGTAAGTCAATGGGGCAACTTTGGGCAGCTCCTGCCCCACAGGGGTGCAACTTTTACCCCATTGTGTGGTATGTTCTTACAGAGCCTGTCAGCCTCTTCAAATGTGGCAAATTTCACGTTTCTGTGACATCCTCGTTCCGAGCTACGACTCGTCAAAGTTTGACGCAATGTTAAGTCTATGGGATTTTTCGGCCGGTTTTTCGCCCCTGGGGCGAACATCGTACCCCCGATCCCTTATAAAAGTCATAGCACACCATTCCCGAACAGGCCGCACGTTTTGACACCTCATTCGTGGGTCTGTGACAAAAACTGCGGGAGGAGTAGCGCGTCAAAAAGTGGCCAGAAGAATAATAAGAATAAGAATAAGAACTAGAATGTACATTTCCGGGAAGAAAATGTGAAGTGGTGCTTGCAGTGGCAATACTCGCCACTCGGTTGCTAGGGTGTGGTACATGATTGCATCCGAGCCAACAAACATGTCTGTACTATGTTCTGGTGCTGAGATATGGCTTATTCATGTTGTTCAGGTGGTTGCTAGGGCATTGCTAAGGTGTTCTGAGTGGTTGCTAGGGTGTTTTGGGTGGTTGCTAGGGTGTTCTGGTTGGTTGCTAGGGTATTTTAGGTGGTTGCTAGGGCATTGCTAGAGTGATCTGGGTGGTTGCTAGGTGGTTGCTAGGGTGTTCTGGGTGGTTGCTATGGTGTTGCTAGGAGGTTGCTAGGGTATTCTGGGTGGTTGCTAGGGTGTTCTGGGTGGTTGCTAGGCGGTTGCTAGGGTATTCTGGGTGGTTGCTATGGCGTTGCTAGGCGGTTGCTAGGGTGTTCTGGGTGGTTGCTAGGCGGTTGCTAGGGTACTCTGGGTGGTTGCTATGGTGTTGCTAGGTGGTTGCTAGGGTATTCTGGGTGGTTGCTAGGGCGTTGTTAGGCAGTTGCTAGTTTGTTCTGGGTGGTTGCTAGGCGGTTGCTAGGGTATTCTGGGTGGTTGCTATGGTGTTGCTAGGCGGTTGCTAGGGTATTCTGGGTGGTTGCTAGGGCGTTGCTAGGCAGTTGCTAGGGTATTCTTGGTGGTTGCTAGGGCGTTGCTAGGGTGTTCTGGGTGGTTGCTATGGTGTTGCTAGGTGGTTGCTAGGGTATTCTGGGTGGTTGCTATGGTGTTGCTAGGCGGTTGCTAGGGTATTCTGGGTGGTTGCTAGGCGGTTGCTAGGGTGTTCTGTGTGTTTGCTAGGTGGTTGCTAGGGTTGTCTTGGTGGTTGCTATGATGTTGCTAGGCGGTTGCTAGGGTATTCATTTGGTTGCTAGGGTGTTGCTAGGAAGTTGCTAGGGTATTCTGGGGGGTTGCTATGGTGTTGCTAGGCGGTTGCTAGGGTATTATGGGTGGTTGCTATGGGGTTGTTAGGCAGTTGCTAGGGTGTTATGGGTGGTTGCTATGGTGTTGCTAGGTGGTTGCTAGGGTGTTCTGGGTGGTTGCTAGGCGGTTGCTAGGGTACTCTGGGTGGTTGCTATGGTGTTGCTAGGTGGTTGCTAGGGTATTCTGGGTGGTTGCTAGGGCGTTGTTAGGCGGTTGCTAGTTTGTTCTGGGTGTTTGCTAGGCGGTTGCTAGGGTATTCTGGGTGGTTGCTATGGTGTTGCTAGGCAGTTGCTAGGGTATTCTTGGTGGTTGCTAGGGCGTTGCTAGGGTGTTCTGGGTGGTTGCTATGGTGTTGCTAGGTGGTTGCTAGGGTATTCTGGGTGGTTGCTATGGTGTTGCTAGGCGGTTGCTAGGGTATTCTGGGTGGTTGCTAGGCGGTTGCTAGGGTGTTCTGTGTGTTTGCTAGGTGGTTGCTAGGGTTGTCTTGGTGGTTGCTATGATGTTGCTAGGCGGTTGCTAGGGTATTCATTTGGTTGCTAGGGTGTTGCTAGGAAGTTGCTAGGGTATTCTGGGGGGTTGCTATGGTGTTGCTAGGCGGTTGCTAGGGTATTATGGGTGGTTGCTATGGGGTTGTTAGGCAGTTGCTAGGGTGTTATGGGTGGTTGCTATGGTGTTGCTAGGGTGTTTTGGGTGGTTGCTAGGGTGTTCTGGGTGGTTGCTAGGGTGTTGCTAGGCGGTTGCTAGGGTGTTCTGGGTGGTTGCTAGGGGGTTGCTAGGTGGTTGCTAGGTGGTTGCTAGGGTGTTCTGGGTGGTTGCTAGGTGGTTGCTAGGGTGTTTTGGGTGGTTGCTAGGGTGTTGCTAGGTGGTTGCTAGGGTGTTGTGGGTGGTTGCTAGGGTGTTGCTAGGTGGTTGCTAGGGTGTTCTGAGGTGTTGCTAGGGTGTTGCTAGGCGGTTGCTAGGGTATTCTGGGTGGTTGCTATGGTGTTGCTAGGCGGTTGCTAGGGTGTTTTAGGTGGTTGCTATGGTAATCTGGATGGTTGCTATGGTGTTACTAGGTGGTTGGTAGTGTTCACATTTGGTTACTATAGAGTTTTTATAATGTTCATGGCATGATTTAGCACTTAGCTAATCAATATTAGCATGTAGCTATTCACAGCTAGCATGTTTAGCATGTAGCAAGTCCTGTTTGCTAGCATGAGTCAAAAGAGCCAACCCCCATCTCTATACGATGTTCTGATGCAGAGATATTGGTCTTGCAAAACGGTTGCTAGGGTACTCTGTTTGGTTGCTAGGGAGTGGCTTGGCAGCTGCCAATCATGAAGCTCCAAAGTCAATGTGAATGTATAAACCAACCCCCATCTCTATACGACGTTTTGATGCAGAGATATAGGTCTTGCAAAATGGTTGCTAGGGTACCTTGTTTGGTTGCTAGGGAGTGGCTTGGCAGCTGCCAATCATGAAACTCCAAAGGCTGCTTGTCAGTATGAATGATATAAACCAACTCCCATGCCTCTGTGACATTCAGAATGGACGATATTCCTCTTTGGATTTTGGTTGCTAAGGTGCTCGACAATGGTTGCTAGGGCGTGGCTAGGAAGTGTTGAGGTGATTCATGATTGGCTGTTTGCTGCCCCGAGTCAAACCAGACCACCCTCATGTTTCTATGACAATTCAGTCCAGAGATATCCCTTCGATCTCTTTCAATGGAAGTCTATGGAACTTGTTGCTAAGGAGCTCTAAATGGTTGCTAGGGCGTGGCTTGATAGCTTCACAATGATCCAAGGAGAATGATTGGCCGTCTGAGTAAAATGAGCCCGCCCCTTTGTCTCTACGACACTGTGATCCAGAGTTATGTTCAATATAAAAGCGGTTTCTATGGTGTAGGACGGCCCATTTCATGGGCCGTCCTACACCATAGTAAGTCAATGGGGCAACTTTGGGCAGCTCCTGCCCCACAGGGGTGCAACTTTTACCCCATTGTGTGGTATGTTCTTACAGAGCCTGTCAGCCTCTTCAAATGTGGCAAATTTCACGTTTCTGTGACATCCTCGTTCCGAGCTACGACTCGTCAAAGTTTGACGCAATGTTAAGTCTATGGGATTTTTCGGCCGGTTTTTCGCCCCTGGGGCGAACATCGTACCCCCGATCCCTTATAAAAGTCATAGCACACCATTCCCGAACAGGCCGCACGTTTTGACACCTCATTCGTGGGTCTGTGACAAAAACTGCGGGAGGAGTAGCGCGTCAAAAAGTGGCCAGAAGAATAATAAGAATAAGAATAAGAACTAGAATGTACATTTCCAGAAGAAAATGTGAAGTGGTGCTTGCAGTGGCAAAACTCACCACTCGGTTGCTATGGTGTGGTACATGATTGCATACAAGCCAACAAACATGTCTGTACGATGTTCTGGTGCTGAGATATGGCTTATTCATGTTGTTCAGGTGGTTGCTAGGGTGTTTTGGGTGGTTTCTAGGGTATTCTGGGTGGTTGCTAGGGTGTTGCTAGGTGGTTGCTAGGGTATTCTGGGTGGTTGCTAGGGCGTTGCTAGGGTGTTCTGGGTGATTGCTAGGCGGTTGCTAGGGTATTCTGGGTGGTTGCTAGGATGTTGCTAGGTGGTTGCTATGGTATTCTGGGTGGTTGCTAGGGCGTTGCTAGGCGGTTGCTAGGGTGTTCTGGGTGGTTGCTAGGGTATTCTGGGTGGTTGCTATGGTGTTGCTAGGCGGTTGCTAGGGTATTATGGGTGGTTGCTATGGGGTTGTTAGGCAGTTGCTAGGGTGTTATGGGTGGTTGCTATGGTGTTGCTAGGTGGTTGCTAGGGTATTCTACTGGTTGCTAGGGTGTTGCTAGGCGGTTGCTAGGGTGTTCTGGGTGGTTGCTAGGGTGTTGCTAGGGTGTTTTGGGTGGTTGCTAGGGTGTTCTGGGTGGTTGCTAGGGTGTTGCTAGGCGGTTGCTAGGGTGTTCTGGGTGGTTGCTAGGGGGTTGCTAGGTGGTTGCTAGGTGGTTGCTAGGGTGTTCTGGGTGGTTGCTAGGTGGTTGCTAGGGTGTTTTGGGTGGTTGCTAGGGTGTTGCTAGGTGGTTGCTAGGGTGTTGTGGGTGGTTGCTAGGGTGTTGCTAGGTGGTTGCTAGGGTGTTCTGAGGTGTTGCTAGGGTGTTGCTAGGCGGTTGCTAGGGTATTCTGGGTGGTTGCTATGGTGTTGCTAGGCGGTTGCTAGGGTGTTTTAGGTGGTTGCTATGGTATTCTGGATGGTTGCTATGGTGTTACTAGGTGGTTGGTAGTGTTCACATTTGGTTACTATAGAGTTTTTATAATGTTCATGGCATGATTTAGCACTTAGCTAATCAATATTAGCATGTAGCTATTCACAGCTAGCATGTTTAGCATGTAGCAAGTCCTGTTTGCTAGCATGAGTCAAAAGAGCCAACCCCCATCTCTATACGATGTTCTGATGCAGAGATATTGGTCTTGCAAAACGGTTGCTAGGGTACTCTGTTTGGTTGCTAGGGAGTGGCTTGGCAGCTGCCAATCATGAAGCTCCAAAGTCAATGTGAATGTATAAACCAACCCCCATCTCTATACGACGTTTTGATGCAGAGATATAGGTCTTGCAAAATGGTTGCTAGGGTACCTTGTTTGGTTGCTAGGGAGTGGCTTGGCAGCTGCCAATCATGAAACTCCAAAGGCTGCTTGTCAGTATGAATGATATAAACCAACTCCCATGCCTCTGTGACATTCAGAATGGACGATATTCCTCTTTGGATTTTGGTTGCTAAGGTGCTCGACAATGGTTGCTAGGGCGTGGCTAGGAAGTGTTGAGGTGATTCATGATTGGCTGTTTGCTGCCCCGAGTGAAACCAGACCACCCTCATGTTTCTATGACAATTCAGTCCAGAGATATCCCTTCGATCTCTTTCAATGGAAGTCTATGGAACTTGTTGCTAAGGAGCTCTAAATGGTTGCTAGGGCGTGGCTTGATAGCTTCACAATGATCCAAGGAGAATGATTGGCCGTCTGAGTAAAATGAGCCCGCCCCTTTGTCTCTACGACACTGTGATCCAGAGTTATGTTCAATATAAAAGCGGTTTCTATGGTGTAGGACGGCCCATTTCATGGGCCGTCCTACACCATAGTAAGTCAATGGGGCAACTTTGGGCAGCTCCTGCCCCACAGGGGTGCAACTTTTACCCCATTGTGTGGTATGTTCTTACAGAGCCTGTCAGCCTCTTCAAATGTGGCAAATTTCACGTTTCTGTGACATCCTCGTTCCGAGCTACGACTCGTCAAAGTTTGACGCAATGTTAAGTCTATGGGATTTTTCGGCCGGTTTTTCGCCCCTGGGGCGAACATCGTACCCCCGATCCCTTATAAAAGTCATAGCACACCATTCCCGAACAGGCCGCACGTTTTGACACCTCATTCGTGGGTCTGTGACAAAAACTGCGGGAGGAGTAGCGCGTCAAAAAGTGGCCAGAAGAATAATAAGAATAAGAATAAGAATAATAAGTATGTGAGATAACAATAGTGTTGCTTTGCCATAGGCAAGCACCACTAATAATAAGTATGTGAGATAACAATAGTGTTGCTTTGCCATAGGCAAGCACCACTAACTAGAATGTACATTTCCAGAAGAAAATGTGAAGTGGTGCTTGCAGTGGCAAAACTCACCACTCGGTTGCTAGGGTGTGGTACATGATTGCATACGAGCCAACAAACATGTCTGTACGATGTTCTGGTGCTGAGATATGGCTTATTCATGTTTTTCAGGTGGTTGCTAGGGTGTTTTCGGTGGTTTCTAGGGTATTCTGGGTGGTTGCTAGGGCGTTGCTAAGCGGTTGCTAGGGTATTCAGGGTGGTTGCTAGGGCGTTGCTAGGGTGTTCTGGGTGGTTGCTAGGCGGTTGCTAGGGTATTCTGGGTGGTTGCTAGGGCGTTGCTAGGCGGTTGCTAGGGTGTTCTGGGTGGTTGCTATGGTATTGCTAGGTGGTTGCTAGGGTATTCTGGGTGGTTGCTATGGCATTGCTAGGCAGTTGCTAGGGTATTCTGGGTGGTTGCTAGGGGGTTGCTAGGGTGTTCTGGGTGGTTGCTATGGTGTTGCTAGGCGGTTGCTAGGGTATTCTGGGTGGTTGCTAGGGCATTGCTAGGCAGTTGCTAGGGTATTCTTGGTGGTTACTAGGGCGTTGCTAGACGGTTGCTAGGGTGTTGTGGGTGGTTGCTATGGTGTTGCTAGGGTATTCTGGGTGGTTGCTATGGCGTTGCTAGGCGGTTGCTAGGGTATTCTGGGTGGTTGCTAGGCGGTTGCTAGGGTGTTCTGGGTGGTTGCTAGGCGGTTGCTAGGGTATTCTGGGTGGTTGCTATGGTGTTGCTAGGCGGTTGCTAGGGTATTCTGGGTGATAGGTAGGACGTTGCTAGGTGGTTGGTAGTTGTCACAGATGGTTACTATTGGAGTTCTTAACACATTCTTGCCATGATTTAGCACTACCTAATCGCTATTAGCATGTAGCTATTCAGAGCTAGCATGTGTAGCATGTTGGAAGCCCTGTTTGCTAGCATGAGTCAAAAGAGCCAAACCACATCTCTATACGATGTTCTGATGCAGAGATATAGGTCTTGCAAAATGGTTGCTAGGGTACTCTGTTTGGTTGCTAGGGAATGGCTTGGCAGCTGCCAGTCATCAAAGTCCAAAGGTTGCTTGTCAGTATGAATGATATAAACCAACTCCCATGCCTCTGTGACATTCAGAATGGAAGATATCCCTCTATAGATTTTAGTTGCTAAGGTGCTCGACAATGGTTGCTAGGGAGGGGCTAGGAAGTGTTGAGGGGATTCATGATTGGCTGTGTGCTGCCCCGAGTCAAACGAGACCACACTTGTGTTTCTATGACACTTCTATCCGGAGATATTCTTTTGACCTCTTTCAATGGAAGTCTATGGGACTTGTTGCTAAGGTGCTCTAAATGGTTGCTAGGGAGTGGCTTGGCAGCTGCCAGTCATCAAAGTCCAAAGGTTGCTTGTCAGTATGATTGATATAAACCAACTCCCATGCCTCTGTGACATTTAGAATGGACGATATCCCTCTTTGGATTTTGGTTGCTAAGGTGCTCGACAATGGTTGCTAGGGAGGGGCTAGGAAGTGTTGAGGTTATTCATGATTGGCTGTTTGCTGCCCCGAGTGAAACGAGACCACCCTCGTGTTTCTATCACAGTGCTATCCGGAGATATCCTTTTGATCTCTTTCAATGGAAGTCTATGGAACTTGTTGCTAAGGTGCTCTAAATGGTTGCTAGGGCGTGGCTTAATAGCTTCACAATGATCCTGAGAGACTGATTGGTCGTCTGAGTAAAATGAGCTCGCCCCCTTGTCTCTATGACACTGTGATCTAGAGCTATGTTCAATACAAAATCCCTATGCAATTTACCATAGTAGGAAAAGCATGTGTGTTTCATGGGCCGTCCTACACCATAGTAAGTCAATGGGGCAACTTTGGGCAGCTCCTGCCCCCCAGGGGTGCAACTTTTACCCCATTGTGAGGTATGTTCTTACAGAGCCTGTCAGCCTCTTCAAATGTGGTAAATCACACGTCTCTGCGAAATTCTCACTCTGAGCTATGATACGTTATTTCTTTTAATGTGTTTTATTCAAGTAATGAGGGTAATCTGGGCGGTTGCTAGGGTGTTCTGTGTGTTTGCTAGGTGGTTGCTAGGGTTCTCTTGGTGGTTGCTATGATGTTGCTAGGCGGTTGCTAGGGTATTCATTTGGTTGCTAGGGTGTTGCTAGGAAGTTGCTAGGGTATTCTGGGGGGTTGCTATGGTGTTGCTAGGCGGTTGCTAGGGTATTATGGGTGGTTGCTATGGGGTTGTTAGGCAGTTGCTAGGGTGTTATGGGTGGTTGCTATGGTGTTGCTAGGTGGTTGCTAGGGTATTCTACTGGTTGCTAGGGTGTTGCTAGGCGGTTGCTAGGGTGTTCTGGGTGGTTGCTAGGGTGTTGCTAGGGTGTTTTGGGTGGTTGCTAGGGTGTTCTGGGTGGTTGCTAGGGTGTTGCTAGGCGGTTGCTAGGGTGTTCTGGGTGGTTGCTAGGGGGTTGGTAGGTGGTTGCTAGGTGGTTGCTAGGGTGTTCTGGGTGGTTGCTAGGTGGTTGCTAGGGTGTTTTGGGTGGTTGCTAGGGTGTTGCTAGGTGGTTGCTAGGGTGTTGTGGGTGGTTGCTAGGGTGTTGCTAGGTGGTTGCTAGGGTGTTCTGAGGTGTTGCTAGGGTGTTGCTAGGCGGTTGCTAGGGTATTCTGGGTGGTTGCTATGGTGTTGCTAGGCGGTTGCTAGGGTGTTTTAGGTGGTTGCTATGGTATTCTGGATGGTTGCTATGGTGTTACTAGGTGGTTGGTAGTGTTCACATTTGGTTACTATAGAGTTTTTATAATGTTCATGGCATGATTTAGCACTTAGCTAATCAATATTAGCATGTAGCTATTCACAGCTAGCATGTTTAGCATGTAGCAAGTCCTGTTTGCTAGCATGAGTCAAAAGAGCCAACCCCCATCTCTATACGATGTTCTGATGCAGAGATATTGGTCTTGCAAAACGGTTGCTAGGGTACTCTGTTTGGTTGCTAGGGAGTGGCTTGGCAGCTGCCAATCATGAAGCTCCAAAGTCAATGTGAATGTATAAACCAACCCCCATCTCTATACGACGTTTTGATGCAGAGATATAGGTCTTGCAAAATGGTTGCTAGGGTACCTTGTTTGGTTGCTAGGGAGTGGCTTGGCAGCTGCCAATCATGAAACTCCAAAGGCTGCTTGTCAGTATGAATGATATAAACCAACTCCCATGCCTCTGTGACATTCAGAATGGACGATATTCCTCTTTGGATTTTGGTTGCTAAGGTGCTCGACAATGGTTGCTAGGGCGTGGCTAGGAAGTGTTGAGGTGATTCATGATTGGCTGTTTGCTGCCCCGAGTCAAACCAGACCACCCTCATGTTTCTATGACAATTCAGTCCAGAGATATCCCTTCGATCTCTTTCAATGGAAGTCTATGGAACTTGTTGCTAAGGAGCTCTAAATGGTTGCTAGGGCGTGGCTTGATAGCTTCACAATGATCCAAGGAGAATGATTGGCCGTCTGAGTAAAATGAGCCCGCCCCTTTGTCTCTACGACACTGTGATCCAGAGTTATGTTCAATATAAAAGCGGTTTCTATGGTGTAGGACGGCCCATTTCATGGGCCGTCCTACACCATAGTAAGTCAATGGGGCAACTTTGGGCAGCTCCTGCCCCACAGGGGTGCAACTTTTACCCCATTGTGTGGTATGTTCTTACAGAGCCTGTCAGCCTCTTCAAATGTGGCAAATTTCACGTTTCTGTGACATCCTCGTTCCGAGCTACGACTCGTCAAAGTTTGACGCAATGTTAAGTCTATGGGATTTTTCGGCCGGTTTTTCGCCCCTGGGGCGAACATCGTACCCCCGATCCCTTATAAAAGTCATAGCACACCATTCCCGAACAGGCCGCACGTTTTGACACCTCATTCGTGGGTCTGTGACAAAAACTGCGGGAGGAGTAGCGCGTCAAAAAGTGGCCAGAAGAATAATAAGAATAAGAATAAGAACTAGAACGTACATTTCCAGAAGAAAATGTAAAGTGGTGCTTGCAGTGGCAAAACTCGCCACTCGGTTGCTAGGGTGTGGTACATGATTGCATACGAGCCAACAAACATGTCTGTACTATGTTCTGGTGCTGAGATATGGCTTATTTATGTTGTTCAGGTGGTTGCTAGGGCGTTGCTAAGGTGTTCTGAGTGGTTGCTAGGGTGTTTTGGGTGGTTGCTAGGGTATTCTGGGTGGTTGCTAGGGTGTTCTGGTTGGTTGCTAGGGTATTTTGGGTGGTTGCTAGGGCGTTGCTAGGGTGATCTGGGTGGTTGCTAGGGTGTTCTGGGTGGTTGCTATGGTGTTGCTTGGCGGTTGCTAGGGTATTCTGGGTGGTTGCTAGCGCGTTGCTAGGCGGTTGCTAGGGTATTCTGGGTGGTTGCTAGGGCGTTGCTAGGGTGTTCTGGGTGGTTGCTAGGTGGTTGCTAGGGCGTTGCTAGGCGGTTGCTATGGTGTTCTGGGTGGTTGCTAGGGCGTTGCTAGGGTGTTCTGGGTGGTTGCTAGGAGGTTGCTAGGGTGTTTTGGGTGGTTGCTAGGCGGTTGCTAGGGTATTCTGGGTGGTTGCTATGGTGTTGCTAGGCGGTTGCTAGGGTGTTCTGGGTGGTTGCTAGGACGTTGCTAGGCGGTTGCTAGGGTGTTCTGGGTGGTTGCTAGGCGGTTGCTAGGATATTCTGGGTCGTTGCTATAGTGTTGCTAGGCGGTTGCTAGGGTATTCTGGGTGGTTGCTAGGACGTTGCTAGGTGGTTGCTAAGGTATTCTGGGTGGTTGCTATGGTGTTACTAGGTGGTTGGTAGTTGTCACAGATGGTTACTATTGGAGTTCTTAACCCTTTCTTGGCATGATTTAGCACTTACCTAATCGCTATTAGCATGTAGCTATTCACAGCTAGCATGTGTAGCATGTTGGAAGCCCTGTTTGCTAGCATGAGTCAAAAGAGCCAAACCACATCTCTATACGATGTTCTGATGCAGAGATATAGGTCTTGCAAATGGTTGCTAGGGTACTCTGTTTGGTTGCTAGGGAATGGCTTGGCAGCTGCCAGTCATCAAAGTCCAAAGGTTACTTGTCAGTATGAATGATATAAACCAACTCCCATGCCTCTGTGACATTCAGAATGGAAGATATCCCTCTATAGATTTTAGTTGCTAAGGTGCTCGACAATGGTTGCTAGGGAGGGGCTAGGAAGTGTTGAGGAAAGCTGTTTGCTTCCCCGAGTCAAACGAGACCACCCTTGTGTTTCTATGACACTTCTATCCGGAGATATCCTTTTGATCTCTTTCAATGGAAATCTATGGAACTTGTTGCTAAGGTGCTCTAAATGGTTGCTAGGGCATGGCTTAATAGCTTCACAATGATCCTGAGAGACTTATTGGTCATCTGAGTAAAATGAGCCCGTCCGCTTGTCTCTATGACACTGTGATCCAGAGCTATGTTCAATACAAAATCCCTATGCAATGTGTAGGAAGGCCCATTTCATGGGCCGTCCTACACCATAGTAAGTCAATGGGGCAAATTTGAGCAGCTCCTGCCCCCCAGGGGTGCAACTTTTACCCCATTGTGAGGTATGTTCTTACAGAGCCTGTCAGCCTCTTCAAATGTGGCAAATCACACGTTTCTGTGAAATCTGATTTCTGAGCTATGACTCGTCAAAGTTTGTTGCAATGTTAAGTCTATGGGATTTTTTTGGGCGCTTTTTTGCCCCTGGGGCAATTACCGTACCCCCGAACTCTTAGAAAAGTTAAAGCACACCTCTCCTCAATAAGCCGCACGATTTGACGCCTCACTCAGGGGTCTGTGATGTCAGCATGTATTTTTTATAACATAGTAAAAGATAGTTACTATAGAGTTATTATAGAGTTATTAAAATCTTTATTAACAAGTGCCTTTGGTATGGCACGAGGCCTACGGTTGCTAGGGTGCTGTAATTGGTTGCTAGGGTGAAGCTATGAAGATTTTAGGCCATTAATTATTGGCTGCTTGATAATATAAATCCTCTGAGGGAGAGAGAGAGGGAGAGAAACGCAGGGGTGTCAGGCCCTTTGTGTCTGTGTGTGTGAAAAAGTCGGTTGGGATTTGAATTTCTGAACATTCCGCAATGTTAAGTCAATGGGATTTTTTTGGCCACTTTTTCGTCCGCTGTGTGAACATCGTACACCCGATCGCTTAGAAAAGTCATAGCACACCTCTCCTCAATGAGCCGCACGATTTGACGCCTCACTCAGGGGTCTGTGATAAACGGTGCGGGACGAGTTACGCGCCAAACTTTGTGTGGAATAATTTTTGCAAGATAACACTAGTGTTGCCTTGCCTTTGGCAAGCACCACTAATAAGAATAAGAATAATAAGTATGTGAGATAACAATAGTGTTGCTTTGCCATAGGCAAGCACCACTAACTAGAATGTACATTTCCAGAAGAAAATGTGAAGTGGTGCTTGCAGTGGCAAAACTCACCACTCGGTTGCTAGGGTGTGGTACATGATTGCATACGAGCCAACAAACATGTCTGTACGATGTTCTGGTGCTGAGATATGGCTTATTCATGCTGTTCGGGTGGTTGCTAGGGTGTTTTGGGTGGTTGCTAAGGTGTTCTGGTTGGTTGCTAGGGTAATTTGGGTGGTTGCTAGGGTGTTATGGGTGGATGCTAGGTGGTTGCTAGGGTGTTCTGGGTGATTGCTATGGTGTTGCTAGGCGGTTGCTAGGGTATTCTGGGTGGTTGCTATGGCATTGCTAGGCAGTTGCTAGGGTATTCTTGGTGGTTGCTAGGGCGTTTCTAGGCGGTTGCTAGGGTGTTCTGGGTGGTTGCTATGGTGTTGCTAGGTGGTTGCTAGGGTATTCTGGGTGGTTGCTAGGCGGTTGCTAGGGTGTTCTAGGTGGTTGCTAGGCGGTGCTAGGGTATTCTGGGTGGTTGCTATGGTGTTGCTAGGCGGTTGCTAGGGTATTCTGGGTGGTTGCTAGGCGTTGCTAGGTGGTTGCTAAGGTATTCTGGGTGGTTGCTATGGTGTTACTAGGTGGTTGGTATTTGTCACAGATGGTTACTATTGGAGTTCTTAACACTTTCTTGGCATGATTCAGCACATACCTAATCGCTATTAGCATGTAGCTATTCACAGCTAGCATGTGTAGCATGTTGGAAGCCCTGTTTGCTAGCATGAGTCAAAAGAGCCAAACCACATCTCTATACGATGTTCTGATGCAGAGATATAGGTCTTGCAAAATGGTTGCTAGGGTACTCTGTTTGGTTGATAGGGAATGGCTTGGCAGCTGCCAGTCATCAAAGTCCAAAGGTTGCTTGTCAGTATGAATGATATAAACCAACTCCCATGCCTCTGTGACATTCAGAATGGAAGATATCCCTCTATAGATTTTAGTTGCTAAGGTGCTCGACAATGGTTGCTAGGGAGGGGCTAGGAAGAGGGGATTCATGATTGGCTGTGTGCTGCCCCGAGTCAAACGAGACCACCCTTGTGTTTCTATGACACTTCTATCCGGAGATATTCTTTTGACCTCTTTCAATGGAAGTCTATGGGACTTGTTGCTAAGGTCCTCTAAATGGTTGCTAGGGCGTGGCTTAATAGCTTCACAATGATCCTGAGAGACTGACTGGTCATCTGAGAAAAATGAGCCCGTCCCCTTGTCTCTATGACACTGTGATCCAGAGCTATGTTCAATACAAAATCCCTATGCAATGGGCCGTCCTACACCATAGTAAGTCAATGGGGCAAATTTGAGCAGCTCCTGCCCCCCAGGGGTGCAACTTTTACCCCATTGTGAGGTATTTTCTTACAGAGCCTGCCAGCCTCTTCAAATGTGGTAAATTACAAGTTTCTGAGAAATCATTGGTCAGTGCTACGAGTCGTCAAAGTTTGTGGCAATGTTAAGTCTATGGGATTTTTTTTACCCAATGATTTGCCCCTGGGGCAAACACCGTACTCCCGATCGGTAAGAAAAGTCACAGCACACCTCTCCTCAATAATCCGCACAATTTGACGCCTCAATCAGGGGTCTGTGATGTCGGCGTGTAGCATGCTGGGCAGCAGGGCTGTCAGGCCCTTTTCTGTGGGTGTGTGTGAAAGTGACAGTTGGGATTTGAATTTCTGAACATTCCGCAATGTTAAGTCAATGGGATTTTTTTGGCCGCTTTTTCGTCCGCTGTGCGAACATCGTACACCCGATCGCTTAGAAAAGTCATAGCACACCTCTCCTCAATGAGCCGCATGATTTGACGCCTCACTCAGGGGTCTGTGACAAAATTTGCGGGACGAGTTACGCGCCAAACTTTGTCCAGAATAATAAGAATAATAAGAATAATAAGAATAACTAGAATGTACATTTCCAGAAGAAAATGTGAAGTGGTGCTTGCAGTGGCAAAACTCGCCACACGGTTGCTAGAGTGTGGTACATGATTGCATACGAACCAACAAACATGTCTGTACGATGTTTTGGTGCTGAGATATGGCTTATTCATGTGTTCAGGTGGTTGCTGGGGCGTTGCTAAGGTGTTCTGAGTGGTTGGTAGGGTGTTTTGGGTGGTTGCTAGGGTATTCTGGGTGGTTGCTAGGGTGTTCTGGTTGGTTGCTAGGGTATTCTGGGTGGTTGCTATGGCGTTGCTAGGCGGTTGCTAGGGTGTTCTGGGTGGTTGCTAGGCGGTTGCTAGGGTATTCTGGGTGGTTGCTATGGTGTTGCTAGGTGGTTGCTAGGGTATTCTGGGTGGTTGCTAGGGCGTTGCTAGGCGGTTGCTAGGGTTTTCTGGGTGGTGGCTAGGCAGTTGCTAGGGTATTCTGGGTGGTTGCTATGGTGTTGCTAGGCGGTTGCTAGGGTATTCTGGGTGGTTGCTAGGGTGTTGCTAGGCAGTTGCTAGGGTATTCTTGGTGGTTGCTAGGGCGTTGCTAGGCGGTTGCTAGGGTGTTCTGGGTGGTTGCTATGGTGTTGCTAAGTGGTTGCTAGGGTATTCTGGGTGGTTGCTATGGCATTGCTAGGCGGTTGCTAGGGTATTCTGGGTGGTTGCTAGGCGGTTGCTATGGTATTCTGGGTGGTTGCTATGGTGTTGCTAGGCGGTTGCTAGGGTATTCTGGGTGGTTGCTAGGGCGTTGCTAGGCGGTTGCTAGGGTGTTCTGGATGGTTGCTATGGTGTTGCTAGGCGGTTGCTAGGGTATTCTGGGTGGTTGCTAGGCGTTGCTAGGTGGTTGCTAAGGTATTCTGGGTGGTTGCTATGGTGTTACTAGGTGGTTGGTATTTGTCACAGATGGTTACTATTGGAGTTCTTAACACTTTCTTGGCATGACTTAGCACTTACCTAATCGCTATTAGCATGTAGCTATTCACAGCTAGCATGTGTAGCATGTTGGAAGCCCTGTTTGCTAGCATGAGTCAAAAGAGCCAAACCACATCTCTATACGATGTTCTGATGCAGAGATATAGGTCTTGCAAAATGGTTGCTAGGGTACTCTGTTTGGTTGCTAGGGAGTGGCTTGGCAGCTGCCAATCATGAAGCTCCAAAGTCAATGTGAATGTATAAACCAACCCCCATCTCTATACGACGTTTTGATGCAGAGATATAGGTCTTGCAAAATGGTTGCTAGGGTACCTTGTTTGGTTGCTAGGGAGTGGCTTGGCAGCTGCCAATCATGAAACTCCAAAGGCTGCTTGTCAGTATGAATGATATAAACCAACTCCCATGCCTCTGTGACATTCAGAATGGACGATATTCCTCTTTGGATTTTGGTTGCTAAGGTGCTCGACAATGGTTGCTAGGGCGTGGCTAGGAAGTGTTGAGGTGATTCATGATTGGCTGTTTGCTGCCCCGAGTCAAACCAGACCACCCTCATGTTTCTATGACAATTCAGTCCAGAGATATCCCTTCGATCTCTTTCAATGGAAGTCTATGGAACTTGTTGCTAAGGAGCTCTAAATGGTTGCTAGGGCGTGGCTTGATAGCTTCACAATGATCCAAGGAGAATGATTGGCCGTCTGAGTAAAATGAGCCCGCCCCTTTGTCTCTACGACACTGTGATCCAGAGTTATGTTCAATATAAAAGCGGTTTCTATGGTGTAGGACGGCCCATTTCATGGGCCGTCCTACACCATAGTAAGTCAATGGGGCAACTTTGGGCAGCTCCTGCCCCACAGGGGTGCAACTTTTACCCCATTGTGTGGTATGTTCTTACAGAGCCTGTCAGCCTCTTCAAATGTGGCAAATTTCACGTTTCTGTGACATCCTCGTTCCGAGCTACGACTCGTCAAAGTTTGACGCAATGTTAAGTCTATGGGATTTTTCGGCCGGTTTTTCGCCCCTGGGGCGAACATCGTACCCCCGATCCCTTATAAAAGTCATAGCACACCATTCCCGAACAGGCCGCACGTTTTGACACCTCATTCGTGGGTCTGTGACAAAAACTGCGGGAGGAGTAGCGCGTCAAAAAGTGGCCAGAAGAATAATAAGAATAAGAATAAGAATAAGAATAAGAACTAGAACGTACATTTCCAGAAGAAAATGTGAAGTGGTGCTTGCAGTGGCAAAACTCGCCACTCGGTTGCTAGGGTGTGGTACATGATTGCATACGAGCCAACAAACATGTCTGTACTATGTTCTGGTGCTGAGATATGGCTTATTTATGTTGTTCAGGTGGTTGCTAGGGCGTTGCTAAGATGTTCTGAGTGGTTGCTAGGGTGTTTTGGGTGGTTGCTAGGGTATTCTGGGTGGTTGCTAGGGTGTTCTGGTTGGTTGCTAGGGTATTTTGGGTGGTTGCTAGGGCGTTGCTAGGGTGGTCTGGGTGGTTGCTAGGTGGTTGCTAGGGTGTTCTGGGTGGTTGCTATGGTGTTGCTTGGCGGTTGCTAGGGTATTATGGGTGGTTGCTATGGGGTTGTTAGGCAGTTGCTAGGGTGTTATGGGTGGTTGCTATGGTGTTGCTAGGTGGTTGCTAGGGTATTCTACTGGTTGCTAGGGTGTTGCTAGGCGGTTGCTAGGGTGTTCTGGGTGGTTGCTAGGGTGTTGCTAGGGTGTTTTGGGTGGTTGCTAGGGTGTTCTGGGTGGTTGCTAGGGTGTTGCTAGGCGGTTGCTAGGGTGTTCTGGGTGGTTGCTAGGGGGTTGCTAGGTGGTTGCTAGGTGGTTGCTAGGGTGTTCTGGGTGGTTGCTAGGTGGTTGCTAGGGTGTTTTGGTTGGTTGCTAGGGTGTTGCTAGGTGGTTGCTAGGGTGTTGTGGGTGGTTGCTAGGGTGTTGCTAGGTGGTTGCTAGGGTGTTCTGAGGTGTTGCTAGGGTGTTGCTAGGCGGTTGCTAGGGTATTCTGGGTGGTTGCTATGGTGTTGCTAGGCGGTTGCTAGGGTGTTTTAGGTGGTTGCTATGGTATTCTGGATGGTTGCTATGGTGTTACTAGGTGGTTGGTAGTGTTCACATTTGGTTACTATAGAGTTTTTATAATGTTCATGGCATGATTTAGCACTTAGCTAATCAATATTAGCATGTAGCTATTCACAGCTAGCATGTTTAGCATGTAGCAAGTCCTGTTTGCTAGCATGAGTCAAAAGAGCCAACCCCCATCTCTATACGATGTTCTGATGCAGAGATATTGGTCTTGCAAAACGGTTGCTAGGGTACTCTGTTTGGTTGCTAGGGAGTGGCTTGGCAGCTGCCAATCATGAAGCTCCAAAGTCAATGTGAATGTATAAACCAACCCCCATCTCTATACGACGTTTTGATGCAGAGATATAGGTCTTGCAAAATGGTTGCTAGGGTACCTTGTTTGGTTGCTAGGGAGTGGCTTGGCAGCTGCCAATCATGAAACTCCAAAGGCTGCTTGTCAGTATGAATGATATAAACCAACTCCCATGCCTCTGTGACATTCAGAATGGACGATATTCCTCTTTGGATTTTGGTTGCTAAGGTGCTCGACAATGGTTGCTAGGGCGTGGCTAGGAAGTGTTGAGGTGATTCATGATTGGCTGTTTGCTGCCCCGAGTCAAACCAGACCACCCTCATGTTTCTATGACAATTCAGTCCAGAGATATCCCTTCGATCTCTTTCAATGGAAGTCTATGGAACTTGTTGCTAAGGAGCTCTAAATGGTTGCTAGGGCGTGGCTTGATAGCTTCACAATGATCCAAGGAGAATGATTGGCCGTCTGAGTAAAATGAGCCCGCCCCTTTGTCTCTACGACACTGTGATCCAGAGTTATGTTCAATATAAAAGCGGTTTCTATGGTGTAGGACGGCCCATTTCATGGGCCGTCCTACACCATAGTAAGTCAATGGGGCAACTTTGGGCAGCTCCTGCCCCACAGGGGTGCAACTTTTACCCCATTGTGTGGTATGTTCTTACAGAGCCTGTCAGCCTCTTCAAATGTGGCAAATTTCACGTTTCTGTGACATCCTCGTTCCGAGCTACGACTCGTCAAAGTTTGACGCAATGTTAAGTCTATGGGATTTTTCGGCCGGTTTTTCGCCCCTGGGGCGAACATCGTACCCCCGATCCCTTATAAAAGTCATAGCACACCATTCCCGAACAGGCCGCACGTTTTGACACCTCATTCGTGGGTCTGTGACAAAAACTGCGGGAGGAGTAGCGCGTCAAAAAGTGGCCAGAAGAATAATAAGAATAAGAATAAGAATAAGAATAAGAATAAGAATAATAAGTATGTGAGATAACAATAGTGTTGCTTTGCCATAGGCAAGCACCACTAATAATAAGTATGTGAGATAACAATAGTGTTGCTTTGCCATAGGCAAGCACCACTAATAATAAGTATGTGAGATAACAATAGTGTTGCTTTGCCATAGGCAAGCACCACTAATAATAAGTATGTGAGATAACAATAGTGTTGCTTTGCCATAGGCAAGCACCACTAATAAGAATAATAAGTATGTGAGATAACAATAGTGTTGCTTTGCCATAGGCAAGCACCACTAATAATAAGTATGTGAGATAACAATAGTGTTGCTTTGCCATAGGCAAGCACCACTAATAATAAGTATGTGAGATAACAATAGTGTTGCTTTGCCATAGGCAAGCACCACTAATAATAAGTATGTGAGATAACAATAGTGTTGCTTTGCCATAGGCAAGCACCACTAACTAGAAAAATTGCATTTCCTGCGGAAAATGCGTGTGAATGCTTGAAATGCTTAACTGAAATGCAAGAAAGAAAGAAAGAAAAATAAAGAAGGATTAGTTAGAAAGAAAGAAAGATGGATTAGTTAGAAAGAAAGATGGATTAATTAGAGAGAAAGAAAGAAAGATAGATTAGTTAGAAAGAAAGAAAGATAGATAGATTAGTTTGAAAGAAAAAAGATAGATTCGTTAGAAAGAAAGATAGATAGATTACTTAGAAAGAAAGAAAGAAAGATAGATTAGTTAGAAAAAAAGAAAGAAAGATTAGAAAAAAAGAAAGATTAGGTAGAGAGAAAGAGAGAGAGAAAGAAAGAAAGATAGATTAGGTAGAAAGAAAGAAAGAAAGAAAGATTAGGTAGAAAGAGAAAGAAAGAAAGAAAGATTGGTTGCTAGGGCGTTGCTAGGTGGTTGCTAGGGTATTCTGGGTGGTTGCTATGGTGTTGCTAGGTGGTTGCTAAGGTATTCTGGATGGTTGCTAGGTTGTTGATAGGCGGTTGCTAGGCAGTTCTGGGTGGTTGCTATGGTGTTGCTAGGTGGTTGCTAAGGTATTCTGGATGGTTGCTAGGTTGTTGATAGGCGGTTGCTAGGGTGTTCTGGGTGGTTGATAGGCAGTTGCTAGGTGGTTGCTAGGGTATTCTGGGTGGTTGCTAGGGTGTTGCTAGCTGGTTGCTAAGGTATTCTGGGTGGTTGCTAGGGTGTTGCTAGGTGGTTGCTAGGGTGTTTCTAGCTGGTTGCTAAGGTATTCTGGATGGTTGCTAGGGTGTTGCTAGTTGGTTGCTAGGGTATTCTGGGTGGTTGCTAGGGTGTTGCTAACTGGTTGCTAAGGTATTCTGGATGGTTGCTAGGGTGTTGCTAGGTGGTTGCTAGGGTGTTCTGGGTGGTTGCTAGGCGGTTGATAAGGTGTTCTGGGTAGTTGCTAGGCGGTTGCTAGAGTGTTCTGGGTGGTTGCTAGGCGGTTGCTAAGGTATTCTGGATGGTTGCTAGGGTGTTGCCAGGTGGTTGCTAGGGTGTTCTGGGTGGTTGTTAGGCGGTTGCTAAGGTATTCTGGATGGTTGCTAGGGTGTTGCTTGGTGGTTGCTAGGGTGTTCTGGGTGGTTGCTAGGCGGTTGCTAGGGTGTTTTGGGTGGTTGCTATGGAATTCTGGGTGGTTGCTAGGGCATTGCTAGGCAGTTGATAGGGTATTCTTAACATTTCTTGGCATGATTTAGCACTCACCTAATCGCCATTAGCATGTAGCTATTCACAGCTAGCATGTGTAGCATGTTGGAAGTCCTGTTTGCTAGCATGAGTCAAAAGAGCTACCTCCATCTCTATACGATGTTCTGATGCAGAGATATAGGTCTTGCAAAATGGTTGCTAGGGTACTCTCTTTGGTTGCTAGGGAGTGGCTTGGCAGCTGCCAATCATAAAACTCCAAAGGTGAATGATATAAACCAACCCCCATCTCTATACGATGTTTTGATGCAGAGATATAGGTCTTGCAAAACGGTTGCTAAGGTATTCTGTTTGGTTGCTAGGGAGTGGCTTGGCAGCTGCCAATCATGAAGCTCCAAAATCAATGTGAATGTATAAACCAACCCCCATCTCTACACGATGTTTTGATGCAGAGATATAGGTCTTGCAAAATGGTTGCTAGGGTACTCTGTTTGGTTGCTAGGGAGTGGCTTGGCAGCTGCCAATCATGAAACTCCAAAGGCTGCTTGTAAGTATAAATGATATAAACCAACTCCCATGCCTCTGTGACATTCAGAATGGAAGATATCCCTCTTTGGATTGTGGTTGCTAAGGTGCTCGACAATGTTTGCAAGGGCGTGGCCAGTAAGTGTTGAGGTGATTCAGGATTGGCTGTTTGCTGGCCCGAGTCAAACGAGCCCACCCTCATGTTTCTATGACACTTATATCCTGAGATATCCCTTTGATCTCTTTTAATGGTAGTCAGAAAGAAAGAAAGATAAGGTAGAGAGAAAGAGAGAGAGAAAGAAAGAAAGAAAGAAAGAAAGAAAGATAGAAAGAAAGAAAGAAAGAAAGAAAGAAAGAAAGAAAGAAAGAAAGAAAGAAAGAAAGAAAGAAAGATTAGGTAGAGAGAAAGAGAGAGAGAAAGAAAGAAAGATAGATTAGGTAGAAAGAAAGATTAGGTAGAAAGAAAGATTAGGTAGAAATAAAGAAATAAAGAAAGAAAGAAAGAAAGAAAGAAAGAAAGAAAGAAAGAAAGAAAGATTAGGTAGAAAGAAAGATTAGGTAGAAAGAAAGAAAGATTAGGTAGAGAAAGAAAGAAAGAAAGAAAGAAAGAAAGAAAGAAAGATTAGGTAGAAAAAAGAAAGATAGAAAGAAAGAAAGAAAGAAAGAAAGAAAGAAAGAAAGAAAGAAAGAAAGAAAGAAAGAAAGATTGGGTAGAGAGAAAGAGAGAGAGAAAGAAAGAAAGATAGATTAGGTAGAAAGAAAGAAAGAAAGAAAGAGAAAGAAAGAAAGATTAGTTAGAAAGAAAGAAAAATAGATAGATTAGTTAGAAAGAAAGAAAGAAAGATAGATTAGGTAGAAAGAAAGATTAGGTCGAAAGAAAGAAAGATTAGGTAGAGAAAGAAAGAAAGAAAGAAAGAAAGAAAGAAAGAAAGAAAGAAAGAAAGATTAGGTAGAACAAAGAAAGAAAGAAAGAAAGAAAGAAAGAAAGAAAGAAAGAAAGAAAGAAAGAAAGAAAGAAAGATTAGGTAGAAAGAAAGAAAGATTAGGTAGAGAAAGAAAGAAAGAAAGATTAGGTAGAAAAAAGAAAGAAAGAAAGAAAGAAAGAAAGAAAGAAAGAAAGAAAGAAAGAAAGAAAGAAAGATAGAAAGAAAGAAAGAAAGAAAGAAAGATTAGGTAGAGAGAAAGAGAGAGAGAAAGAAAGAAAGATAGATTAGGTAGAAAGAAAGATTAGGTAGAAAGAAAGAAAGAAAGAAAGAAAGAAAGAAAGATTAGGTAGAAAGAAAGATTAGGTAGAAAGAAAGAAAGATTAGGTAGAGAAAGAAAGAAAGAAAGAAAGAAAGAAAGAAAGAAAGAAAGAAAGAAAGAAAGAAAGAAAGAAAGATTAGGTAGAAAAAAGAAAGATAGAAAGAAAGAAAGAAAGAAAGAAAGAAAGATTGGGTAGAGAGAAAGAGAGAGAGAAAGAAAGAAAGATAGATTAGGTAGAAAGAAAGAAAGAAAGAGAAAGAAAGAAAAATTAGTTAGAAAGAAAGAAAAATAGATAGATTAGTTAGAAAGAAAGAAAGAAAGATAGATTAGGTAGAAAGAAAGATTAGGTCGAAAGAAAGAAAGATTAGGTAGAGAAAGAAAGAAAGAAAGAAAGAAAGAAAGAAAGAAAGAAAGAAAGAAAGAAAGAAAGAAAGAAAGAAAGAAAGAAAGAAAGAAAGAAAGAAAGAAAGATTAGGTAGAACAAAGAAAGAAAGAAAGAAAGAAAGAAAGAAAGAAAGAAATTAGGTAGAAAGAAAGAAAGATTAGGTAGAGAAAGAAAGAAAGAAAGATTAGGTAGAAAAAAGAAAGAAAGAAAGAAAGAAAGAAAGAAAGAAAGAAAGAAAGAAAGAAAGAAAGAAAGAAAGAAAGAAAAAGAAAGAAAGATTGGGTAGAGAGAAAGAGAGAGAGAAAGAAAGATAGATTAGGTAGAAAGAAAGAAAGAGAAAGAAAGAAAGATTAGTTAGAAAGAAAGAAAGATAGATAGATTAGTTAGAAAGAAAGAAAGAAAGATTAGTTAGAAAGAAAGAAAGAAAGATAGATAGATTAATTAGAAAGAAAGAAAGATAGATTAGTTAGAAAGAAAGATAGATTAGATAGAAAGAAAGAAAGAAAGAAAGAAAGAAAGAAAGAAAGAAAGATAGATAGATAGATTAGGTAGAAAGAAAGATAGATAGATTAGGTAGAAAGAAAGATTAGGTAGAAAGAAAGAAAGATTAGGTAGAGAAAGAAAGAAAGAAATAAAGAAAGAAAGATTAGGTAGAACAAAGAAAGAAAGAAAGAAAGAAAGAAAGAAAGAAAGAAAGAAAGAAAGAAAGAAAGAAAGAAAGATTAGGTAGAAAGAAAGATTAGGTAGAAAGAAAGAAAGATTAGGTAGAGAAAGAAAGAAAGAAAGAAAGAAAGAAAGAAAGAAAGAAAGAAAGATTAGGTAGAAAAAAGAAAGATAGAAAGAAAGAAAGAAAGATTGGGTAGAGAGAAAGAGAGAGAGAAAGAAAGAAAGATAGATTAGGTAGAAAGAAAGAAAGAAAGAGAAAGAAAGAAAGATTAGTTAGAAAGAAAGAAAAATAGATAGATTAGTTAGAAAGAAAGAAAGAAAGATAGATTAGGTAGAAAGAAAGATTAGGTCGAAAGAAAGAAAGATTAGGTAGAGAAAGAAAGAAAGAAAGAAAGAAAGAAAGAAAGAAAGAAAGAAAGAAAGAAAGAAAGAAAGAAAGAAAGAAAGAAAGAAAGATTAGGTAGAACAAAGAAAGAAAGAAAGAAAGAAAGAAAGAAAGAAAGAAAGAAAGAAAGATTAGGTAGAAAGAAAGAAAGATTAGGTAGAGAAAGAAAGAAAGAAAGATTAGGTAGAAAAAAGAAAGAAAGAAAGAAAGAAAGAAAGAAAGAAAGAAAGAAAGAAAGAAAGAAAGAAAGAAAAAGAAAGAAAGATTGGGTAGAGAGAAAGAGAGAGAGAAAGAAAGATAGATTAGGTAGAAAGAAAGAAAGAGAAAGAAAGAAAGATTAGTTAGAAAGAAAGAAAGATAGATAGATTAGTTAGAAAGAAAGAAAGAAAGATTAGTTAGAAAGAAAGAAAGAAAGATAGATAGATTAATTAGAAAGAAAGAAAGATAGATTAGTTAGAAAGAAAGATAGATTAGATAGAAAGAAAGAAAGAAAGAAAGAAAGATAGATAGATAAGGTAGAAAGAAAGATAGATAGATTAGGTAGAAAGAAAGATTAGGTAGAAAGAAAGAAAGATTAGGTAGAGAAAGAAAGAAAGAAATAAAGAAAGAAAGATTAGGTAGAGAAAGAAAGAAAGAAAGAAAGAAAGAAAGAAAGAAAGAAAGATTAGGTAGAAAGAAAGATTAGGTAGAAAGAAAGAAAGATTAGGTAGAGAAAGAAAGAAAGAAAGAAAGAAAGAAAGAAAGAAAGAAAGAAAGAAAGAAAGAAAGAAAGAAAGAAAGAAAGAAAGAAAGAAAGAAAGAAAGAAAGATTAGGTAGAAAAAAGAAAGATAGAAAGAAAGAAAGAAAGAAAGAAAGAAAGAAAGAAAGAAAGAAAGATTGGGTAGAGAGAAAGAGAGAGAGAAAGAAAGAAAGATAGATTAGGTAGAAAGAAAGAAAGAAAGAGAAAAAAAGAAAGATTAGTTAGAAAGAAAGAAAAATAGATAGATTAGTTAGAAAGAAAGAAAGAAAGATAGATTAGGTAGAAAGAAAGATTAGGTCGAAAGAAAGAAAGATTAGGTAGAGAAAGAAAGAAAGAAAGAAAGAAAGAAAGAAAGAAAGAAAGAAAGAAAGAAAGAAAGAAAGAAAGAAAGAAAGAAAGATTAGGTAGAACAAAGAAAGAAAGAAAGAAAGAAAGAAAGAAAGAAAGAAAGAAAGAAAGAAAGAAAGATTAGGTAGAAAGAAAGAAAGATTAGGTAGAGAAAGAAAGAAAGAAAGATTAGGTAGAAAAAAGAAAGAAAGAAAGAAAGAAAGAAAGAAAGAAAGAAAGAAAAAGAAAGAAAGATTGGGTAGAGAGAAAGAGAGAGAGAAAGAAAGATAGATTAGGTAGAAAGAAAGAAAGAGAAAGAAAGAAAGATTAGTTAGAAAGAAAGAAAGATAGATAGATTAGTTAGAAAGAAAGAAAGAAAGATTAGTTAGAAAGAAAGAAAGAAAGATAGATAGATTAATTAGAAAGAAAGAAAGATAGATTAGTTAGAAAGAAAGATAGATTAGATAGAAAGAAAGAAAGAAAGAAAGATAGATAGATAAGGTAGAAAGAAAGATAGATAGATTAGGTAGAAAGAAAGATTAGGTAGAAAGAAAGAAAGATTAGGTAGAGAAAGAAAGAAAGAAATAAAGAAAGAAAGATTAGGTAGAACAAAGAAAGAAAGAAAGAAAGAAAGAAAGAAAGAAAGAAAGAAAGAAAGAAAGAAAGAAAGAAAGAAAGAAAGAAAGAAAGAAAGAAAGAAAGAAAGAAAGATTGGGTAGAGAGAAAGAGAGAGAGAAAGAAAGGAAGAAAGATAGATTAGGTAGAAAGAAAGAAAGAGAAAGAAAGAAAGATTAGTCAGAAAGAAAGAAAGAAAGATAGATAGATTAATTAAAAAGAAAGAAAGATAGATTAGTTAGAAAGATAGATTAGTTAGAAAGAAAGATAGATTAGATAGAAAGAAAGAAAGAAAGAAAGATAGATTAGGTAGAAAGAAAGAAAGATTAGGTAGAGAAAGAAAGAAAGAAAGAAAGAAAGAAAGAAAGAAAGAAAGAAAGAAAGAAAGAAAGATTAGGTAGAACAAAGAAAGAAAGAAAGAAAGAAAGAAAGAAAGAAAGAAAGAAAGAAAGAAAGAAAGAAAGATTGGGTAGAGAGAAAGAGAGAGAGAAAGAAAGGAAGAAAGATAGATTAGGTAGAAAGAAAGAAAGAGAAAGAAAGAAAGATTAGTCAGAAAGAAAGAAAGATAGATAGATAGATTAGTTAGAAAGAGAAAGAAAGAAAGATTAGGTAGAAAGAGAAAGAAAGAAAGATTGGGTAGAAAAAAAGAAAAATAAAGAAAAATAAAGAAGGGTTAGTTAGAATGAAAGAAAGATGGATTAGTTAGAAAGAAAGAAAGATGGATTAGTTAGAGAGAAAGAAAAAAGATAGATTCGTTAGAAAGAAAGAAAGATAGATAGATTAGTTCGAAAGAAAGAAAGATAGATTAGTTAGAAAGAAAGAAAGATTAGAAAGAAAGAAAGAAAGAAATAAAGAAAGAAAGAAAGAAAGAAAGAAAGAAAGAAAGAAAGAAAGAAAGAAAGAAAGAAAGAAAGAATAAAGATTAGGTAGAGAGAAAGAGAGAGAGTAAGAAAGAAAGATAGATTAGGTAGAAAGAAAGATTAGGAAGAAAGAAAGAAAGATAGATAGATTAGTTAGAAAGAAAGAAAGATAGATTAGTTAGAAAGATAGATTAGTTAGAAAGAAAGATAGATTAGATAGAAAGAAAGAAAGAAAGATAGATAGATAGATTAATTAGAAAGAAAGAAAGAAAGAAAGAAAGAAAGAAAGAAAGAAAGAAAGAAAGAAAGATTAGAAAGAAAGAAAGAAAGAAAGAAAGAAAGAAAGAAAGAAAGATAGATAGATAGATAGATTAATTAAAAAGAAAGAAAGATAGATTAGTTAGAAAGATAGATTAGTTAGAAAGAAAGATAGATTAGGTAGAGAAAGAAAGAAAGAAAGAAAGAAAGAAAGAAAGAAAGAAAGAAAGAAAGAAAGAAAGAAAGAAAGAAAGAAAGAAAGATTGGGTAGAGAGAAAGAGAGAGAGAAAGAAAGGAAGAAAGATAGATTAGGTAGAAAGAAAGAAAGAGAAAGAAAGAAAGATTAGTCAGAAAGAAAGAAAGAAAGATAGATAGATAGATAGATTAATTAAAAAGAAAGAAAGATAGATTAGTTAGAAAGATAGATTAGTTAGAAAGAAAGATAGATTAGATAGAAAGAAAGAAAGAAAGAAAGAAAGAAAGATAGATTAGGTAGAAAGAAAGAAAGATTAGGTAGAGAAAGAAAGAAAGAAAGAAAGAAAGAAAGAAAGAAAGAAAGAAAGAAAGAAAGAAAGAAAGAAAGAAAGAAAGAAAGATTAGGTAGAACAAAGAAAGAAAGAAAGAAAGAAAGAAAGAAAGAAAGAAAGAAAGAAAGATTGGGTAGAGAGAAAGAGAGAGAGAAAGAAAGGAAGAAAGATAGATTAGGTAGAAAGAAAGAAAGAAAGAGAAAGAAAGAAAGATTAGTCAGAAAGAAAGAAAGATAGATAGATAGATAGATTAGTTAGAAAGAGAAAGAAAGAAAGAAAGAAAGAAAGATAGATGGATTAGGTAGAAAGAAAGATTAGGTAGAAAGAAAGAAAGATTAGGTAGAAAGAGAAAGAAAGAAAGATTAGGTAGAAAAAAGAAAGAAAGAAAGAAAGAAAGAAAGAAAAGAGAGAAAGAAAGAAAGAAAGAAAGAAAGAAAGAAAGAAAGAAAGAAAGAAAGAAAGAAAGAAAGAAAGAAAGAAAGAAAGAAAAATAAAGGATTAGTTAGAAAGAAAGATAGATGGATTAGTTAGAAAGAAAGATGGATTAGTTAGAAAGAAAGAAAGAAAGATAGATTAGGTAGAAAGAAAGACTAGGTAGAAAGAAAGAAAGAAAGAAAGAAAGAAAGAAAGAAAGAAAGAAAGAAAGAAAGAAAGAAAGAAAGAAAGAAAGAAAGAAAGAAAGAAAGAAAGAAAGAAAGAAAGAAAGAAAGATTAGGTAGAAAGAAAGATTAGGTAGAAAGAAAGAAAGATTAGGTAGAAAGAGAAAGAAAGAAAGATTGGGTAGAAAAAAAGAAAAATAAAGAAAAATAAAGAAGGGTTAGTTAGAATGAAAGAAAGATGGATTAGTTAGAAAGAAAGAAAGAAAGATGGATTAGTTAGAGAGAAAGAAAAAAGATAGATTCGTTAGAAAGAAAGAAAGATAGATAGATTAGTTCGAAAGAAAGAAAGATAGATTAGTTAGAAAGAAAGAAAGATTAGAAAGAAAGAAAGAAAGAAAGAAAGAAAGAAAGAAAGAAAGAAAGAATAAAGATTAGGTAGAGAGAAAGAGAGAGAGTAAGAAAGAAAGATAGATTAGGTAGAAAGAAAGATTAGGAAGAAAGAAAGAAAGATAGATAGATTAGTTAGAAAGAAAGAAAGATAGATTAGTTAGAAAGATAGATTAGTTAGAAAGAAAGATAGATTAGATAGAAAGAAAGAAAGAAAGATAGATAGATAGATTAATTAGAAAGAAAGAAAGAAAGAAAGAAAGATTAGAAAGAAAGAAAGAAAGAAAGAAAGAAAGATAGATAGATAGATTAATTAAAAAGAAAGAAAGATAGATTAGTTAGAAAGATAGATTAGTTAGAAAGAAAGATAGATTAGGTAGAGAAAGAAAGAAAGAAAGAAAGAAAGAAAGAAAGTAAGAAAGAAAGAAAGAAAGAAAGATTGGGTAGAGAGAAAGAGAGAGAGAAAGAAAGGAAGAAAGATAGATTAGGTAGAAAGAAAGAAAGAGAAAGAAAGAAAGATTAGTCAGAAAGAAAGAAAGAAAGATAGATAGATAGATTAATTAAAAAGAAAGAAAGATAGATTAGTTAGAAAGATAGATTAGTTAGAAAGAAAGATAGATTAGATAGAAAGAAAGAAAGAAAGAAAGAAAGATAGATTAGGTAGAAAGAAAGAAAGATTAGGTAGAGAAAGAAAGAAAGAAAGAAAGAAAGAAAGAAAGAAAGAAAGAAAGAAAGATTAGGTAGAACAAAGAAAGAAAGAAAGAAAGAAAGAAAGAAAGAAAGAAAGAAAGAAAGAAAGAAAGAAAGAAAGATTGGGTAGAGAGAAAGAGAGAGGGAAAGAAAGGAAGAAAGATAGATTAGGTAGAAAGAAAGAAAGAAAGAGAAAGAAAGAAAGATTAGTCAGAAAGAAAGAAAGATAGATAGATAGATAGATTAGTTAGAAAGAGAAAGAAAGAAAGAAAGAAAGAAAGAAAGATAGATGGATTAGGTAGAAAGAAAGATTAGGTAGAAAGAAAGAAAGATTAGGTAGAAAGAGAAAGAAAGAAAGATTAGATAGAAAAAAGAAAGAAAGAAAGAAAGAAAGAAAGAAAGAAAGAAAAGAGAGAAAGAAAGAAAGAAAGAAAGAAAGAAAGAAAGAAAGAAAGAAAGAAAGAAAGAAAGAAAAATAAAGGATTAGTTAGAAAGAAAGATAGATGGATTAGTTAGAAAGAAAGATGGATTAGTTAGAAAGAAAGAAAGAAAGATAGATTAGGTAGAAAGAAAGACTAGGTAGAAAGAAAGAAAGAAAGAAAGAAAGAAAGAAAGAAAGAAAGAAAGAAAGAAAGAAAGAAAGATTAGGTAGAAAGAAAGATTAGGTAGAAAGAAAGAAAGATTAGGTAGAAAGAGAAAGAAAGAAAGATTGGGTAGAAAAAAAGAAAAATAAAGAAAAATAAAGAAGGGTTAGTTAGAATGAAAGAAAGATGGATTAGTTAGAAAGAAAGAAAGATGGATTAGTTAGAGAGAAAGAAAAAAGATAGATTCGTTAGAAAGAAAGAAAGATAGATAGATTAGTTCGAAAGAAAGAAAGATAGATTAGTTAGAAAGAAAGAAAGAAAGAAAGAAAGAAAGAAAGAAAGAAAGAAAGAAAGAAAGAAAGAAAGAAAGAAAGAAAGAAAGAAAGAAAGAATAAAGATTAGGTAGAGAGAAAGAGAGAGAGTAAGAAAGAAAGATAGATTAGGTAGAAAGAAAGATTAGGAAGAAAGAAAGAAAGATAGATAGATTAGTTAGAAAGAAAGAAAGATAGATTAGTTAGAAAGATAGATTAGTTAGAAAGAAAGATAGATTAGATAGAAAGAAAGAAAGATAGATAGATAGATAGATAGATAGATAGATAGATAGATAGATAGATAGATAGATAGATAGATAGATAGATAGATAGATAGATAGATTAGTTAGAAAGAAAGAAAGAAAGAAAGAAAGAAAGAAAGAAAGATTAGAAAGAAAGAAAGAAAGAAAGAAAGAAAGAAAGAAAGAAAGATAGATAGATTAATTAAAAAGAAAGAAAGATAGATTAGTTAGAAAGATAGATTAGTTAGAAAGAAAGAAAGAAAGAAAGAAAGAAAGAAAGAAAGAAAGATAGATAGATTAATTAAAAAGAAAGAAAGATAGATTAGTTAGAAAGATAGATTAGTTAGAAAGAAAGATAGATTAGGTAGAGAAAGAAAGAAAGAAAGAAAGAAAGAAAGAAAGAAAGAAAGAAAGAAAGAAAGAAAGAAAGAAAGAAAGAAAGAAAGATTAGGTAGAAAAAAGAAAGATAGAAAGAAAGAAAGAAAGAAAGATTGGGTAGAGAGAAAGAGAGAGAGAAAGAAAGAAAGATAGATTAGGTAGAAAGAAAGAAAGAAAGAGAAAGAAAGAAAGATTAGTTAGAAAGAAAGAAAAATAGATAGATTAGTTAGAAAGAAAGAAAGAAAGATAGATTAGGTAGAAAGAAAGATTAGGTCGAAAGAAAGAAAGATTAGGTAGAGAAAGAAAGAAAGAAAGAAAGAAAGAAAGAAAGAAAGAAAGAAAGAAAGAAAGAAAGAAAGATTAGGTAGAACAAAGAAAGAAAGAAAGAAAGAAAGAAAGAAAGAAAGAAAGAAAGAAAGAAAGATTAGGTAGAAAGAAAGAAAGATTAGGTAGAGAAAGAAAGAAAGAAAAAAGAAAGAAAGAAAGAAAGAAAGAAAGAAAGAAAGAAAGAAAGAAAGAAAGAAAGAAAGAAAGAAAGAAAGAAAGAAAGAAAGAAAGATTGGGTAGAGAGAAAGAGAGAAAGAAAGATAGATTAGGTAGAAAGAAAGAAAGAGAAAAAGAAAGATTAGTTAGAAAGAAAGAAAGATAGATAGATTAGTTAGAAAGAAAGAAAGAAAGATTAGTTAGAAAGAAAGAAAGAAAGATAGATAGATTAATTAGAAAGAAAGAAAGATAGATTAGTTAGAAAGAAAGATAGATTAGATAGAAAGAAAGAAAGAAAGAAAGAAAGAAAGAAAGAAAGAAAGAAAGAAAGAAAGAAAGAAAGAAAGAAAGAAAGAAAGAAAGAAAGATAGATTAGGTAGAAAGAAAGATAGATAGATTAGGTAGAAAGAAAGATTAGGTAGAAAGAAAGAAAGATTAGGTAGAGAAAGAAAGAAAGAAAGAAATAAAGAAAGAAAGATTAGGTAGAACAAAGAAAGAAAGAAAGAAAGAAAGAAAGAAAGAAAGAAAGAAAGAAAGAAAGAAAGAAAGAAAGAAAGAAAGAAAGAAAGATTGGGTAGAGAGAAAGAGAGAGAGAAAGAAAGGAAGAAAGATAGATTAGGTAGAAAGAAAGAAAGAGAAAGAAAGAAAGATTAGTCAGAAAGAAAGAAAGAAAGATAGATAGATTAATTAAAAAGAAAGAAAGATAGATTAGTTAGAAAGATAGATTAGTTAGAAAGAAAGATAGATTAGATAGAAAGAAAGAAAGAAAGAAAGAAAGAAAGAAAGAAAGAAAGAAAGAAAGATAGATTAGGTAGAAAGAAAGAAAGATTAGGTAGAGAAAGAAAGAAAGAAAGAAAGAAAGAAAGAAAGAAAGAAAGAAAGAAAGAAAGAAAGAAAGAAAGAAAGATTAGGTAGAACAAAGAAAGAAAGAAAGAAAGAAAGAAAGAAAGAAAGAAAGAAAGAAAGAAAGAAAGAAAGAAAGAAAGATTAGGTAGAACAAAGAAAGAAAGAAAGAAAGAAAGAAAGAAAGAAAGAAAGAAAGAAAGAAAGAAAGAAAGAAAGATTGGGTAGAGAGAAAGAGAGAGAGAAAGAAAGGAAGAAAGATAGATTAGGTAGAAAGAAAGAAAGAGAAAGAAAGAAAGATTAGTCAGAAAGAAAGAAAGATAGATAGATAGATTAGTTAGAAAGAGAAAGAAAGAAAGAAAGAAAGAAAGATAGATAGATGGATTAGGTAGAAAGAAAGATTAGGTAGAAAGAAAGAAAGATTAGGTAGAAAGAGAAAGAAAGAAAGATTAGGTAGAAAAAAGAAAGAAAGAAAGAAAGAAAGAAAAGAGAGAAAGAAAGAAAGAAAGAAAGAAAGAAAGAAAGAAAGAAAGAAAGAAAGAAAGAAAGAAAGAAAGAAAGAAAGAAAAATAAAGGATTAGTTAGAAAGAAAGATAGATGGATTAGTTAGAAAGAAAGATGGATTAGTTAGAAAGAAAGAAAGAAAGATAGATTAGGTAGAAAGAAAGACTAGGTAGAAAGAAAGAAAGAAAGAAAGAAAGAAAGAAAGAAAGAAAGAAAGAAAGAAAGAAAGAAAGAAAGAAAGAAAGAAAGAAAGAAAGAAAGAAAGATTAGGTAGAAAGAAAGATTAGGTAGAAAGAAAGAAAGATTAGGTAGAAAGAGAAAGAAAGAAAGATTGGGTAGAAAAAAAGAAAAATAAAGAAAAATAAAGAAGGGTTAGTTAGAATGAAAGAAAGATGGATTAGTTAGAAAGAAAGAAAGATGGATTAGTTAGAGAGAAAGAAAAAAGATAGATTCGTTAGAAAGAAAGAAAGATAGATAAGTTCGAAAGAAAGAAAGATAGATTAGTTAGAAAGAAAGATTAGAAAGATTAGAAAGAAAGAAAGAAAGAAAGAAAGAAAGAAAGAAAGAAAGAAAGAAAGAAAGAAAGAAAGAATAAAGATTAGGTAGAGAGAAAGAGAGAGAGTAAGAAAGAAAGATAGATTAGGTAGAAAGAAAGATTAGGAAGAAAGAAAGAAAGATAGATAGATTAGTTAGAAAGAAAGAAAGATAGATTAGTTAGAAAGATAGATTAGTTAGAAAGAAAGATAGATTAGATAGAAAGAAAGAAAGAAAGATAGATAGATAGATTAGTTAGAAAGAAAGAAAGAAAGAAAGATTAGAAAGAAAGAAAGAAAGAAAGAAAGAAAGATTAGGTAGAAAAAAGAAAGGAAGAAAGAAAGAAAGATTAGGTAGAAAGAAAGATTAGGTAGAAAGAAAGAAAGATTAGGTAGAAAGAGAAAGAAAGAAAGATTAGGTAGAAAAAAAGAAAAATAAAGAAAAATAAAGAAGTGTTAGTTAGAATGAAAGAAAGATGGATTAGTTAGAAAGAAAGAAAGATGGATTAGTTAGAGAGAAAGAAAAAAGATAGATTCGTTAGAAAGAAAGAAAGATAGATAGATTAGTTTGAAAGAAAGAAAGATAGATTAGTCAGAAAGAAAGAAAGATTAGAAAGATAGAAAGAAAGAAAGAAAGAAAGAAAGAAAGAAAGAATGAAAGATTAGGTAGAGAGAAAGAGAGAGAGTAAGAAAGAAAGATAGATTAGGTAGAAAGAAAGATTAGGAAGAAAGAAAGAAAGAAAGAAAGATAGATAGATAGATTAGTTAGAAAGAAAGAAAGATAGATTAGTTAGAAAGATAGATTAGTTAGAAAGAAAGATAGATTAGATAGAAAGAAAGAAAGAAAGAAAGAAAGATAGATTAGTTAGAAAGAAAGAAAGAAAGAAAGAAAGAAAGAAAGAAAGAAAGAAAGAAAGAAAGAAAGAAAGAAAGAAAGAAAGAAAGAAAGAAAGATTAGGTAGAAAAAGGAAAGAAAGAAAGAAAGATTAGAAAGAAAGAAAGATAGATTAATTAGAAAGAAAGAAAGATTAGAAAGAAAGAAAGAAAGAAAGAAAGAAAGAAAGAAAGATTAGGTAGAAAAAATAAAGAATGAAAGAAAGAAAGAAAGGTGGTGCATAGGTGGTGTTGCTAGGTGGTTGCTAAGTTATTCTGGATGGTTGCTAGGTTGTTGATAGGCAGTTGCTAGGCTGTTCTGGGTGGTTGCTATGGTGTTGCTAGGTAGTTGCTAAGGTATTCTGGATGGTTGCTAGGTTGTTGAAAGGTGGTTGCTAGGGTGTTCTGGGTGGTTGCTAGGTGGTTGCTAGGGTGTTCTGGGTGGTTGATAGGCGGTTGCTAGATGGTTGCTAGGGTATTCTGGGTGGTTGCTAGGGTGTTGCTAGCTGGTGTGTTGCTAGCTGGTTGCTAAGGTATTCTGGATGGTTGCTAGGGTGTTGCTAGGGTGTTCTGGGTGGTTGCTAGGTGGTTGCTAAGGTGTTCTTGGTAGTAGCTAGGTGGTTGCTAGGGTGTTCTGGGTTGTTGCTAGGCGGTTGCTAAGGTATTCTGGATGGTTGCTAGGGTGTTGCTAGGTGGTTGCTAGGGTGTTCTGTGTGGTTGCTAGGTGGTTGCTAGGGTGTTCTGGGTGGTTGCTAGGGAATTCTGGGTGGTTGCTAGGGCGTTGCTAGGCAGTTGATAGGGTATTCTTAACATTTCTTGGCATGATTTAGCACTTACCTAATCGCCATTAGCATGTAGCTATTCACAGCTAGCATGTGTAGCATGTTGGAAGTCCTGTTTGCTAGCATGAGTCAAAAGAGCTACCTCCATCTCTATACGATGTTCTGATGCAGAGATATAGGTCTTGCAAAATGGTTGCTAGGGTACTCTCTTTGGTTGCTAGGGAGTGGCTTGGCAGCTGCCAATCAAAAAACTCCAAAGGCTGATTGTCAGTGTGAATGATATAAACCAACCCCCATCTCTATACGATGTTTTGATGAGGAGATATAGGTCTTGCAAAACGGTTGCTAGGGTACTCTGTTTGGTTGCTAGGGAGTGGCTTGGCAGCTGCCAATCATGAAGCTCCAAAGTCAATGTGAATGTATAAACCAACCCCCATCTCTATACGATGTTTTGATGCAGAGATATAGGTCTTGCAAAATGGTTGCTAGGGTACTCTGTTTGGTTGCTAGGGAGTGGCTTGGCAGCTGCCAATCATGAAACTCCAAAGGCTGCTTGTAAGTATAAATGATATAAACCATCTCCCATGCCTCTGTGACATTCAGAATGGAAGATATCCCTCTTTGGATTTTGGTTGCTAAGGTGCTCGACAATGGTTGCTAGGGCGTGGCCAGTAAGTGTTGAGGTGATTCAGGATTGGCTGTTTGCTGGCCCGAGTCAAACGAGCCCACCCTCATGTTTCTATGACACTTATATCCTGAGATATCCCTTTGATCTCTTTTAATGGTAGTCAGAAAGAAAGAAAGATTAGGTAGAGAGAAAGAGAGAGAGAAAGAAAGAAAGAAAGAAAGATAGATTAGGTAGAAAGAAAGATTAGGTAGAAATAGAAAGAAAGAAAGAAAGAAAGAAAGAAAGAAAGAAAGAAAGAAAGAAAGAAAGAAAGAAAGAAAGAAAGAAAGAAAGAAAGAAAGAAAGAAAGAAAGAAATATAGATTAGGTAGAAAGAAAGATTAGGTAGAAAGAAAGAAAGAAAGAAAGAAAGAAAGAAAGAAAGAAAGAAAGAAAGAAAGAAAGAAAGAAAGAAAGAAAGAAAGAAAGAAATATTAGGTAGAAACAAAGAAAGATTAGGTAGAGAAAGTAAGAAAGAAATAAAGAAAGAAAGATTAGGTAGAAAAAAAGAAAGAAAGAAAGAAAGAAAAATAAAGAAGGATTAGTTAGAAAGAAAGAAAGATGGATTAGTTAGAAAGAAAGAAATATGGATTAGTTAGAGAGAATGAAAGAAAGATAGATTCGTTATAAAGAAAGATAGATAGATTAGTTAGAAAGAAAGAAAGAAAGAAAGAAAGAAAGAAAGAAAGAAAGAAAGAAAGATAGATTAGTTAGAAAGAAAGAAAGATTAGAAAGAAAGAAAGAAAGAGTAGAAAGAAAGAAAGAAAGAAAAAGAAAGAAAGAAAGATTGGGAAGAGAGAAAGATAGAGAGAAAGAAAGAAAGAAAGATAGATTAGGTAGAAAGAAAGATTAGGAAGAAAGAAAGAAAGAAAGATTAGGTAGAAAAAAGAAAGAAAGAAAGAAAGAAAGAAAGAAAGAAAGAAAGAAAGATTAGGTAGAAAAAAGAAAGAAAGAAAGAAAGAAAGAAAGAAAGAAAGAAAGAAAGAAAGAAAGAAAGAAAGAAAGAAAGAAAGAAAGAAAGAAAGAAAGAAAGAAAGAAAGATTAGTTAGAAAGAAAGAAAGATAGATAGATTAGTTAGAAAGAAAGATAGATTGGTTAGAAAGATAGATTAGTTAGAAAGAAAGATAGATTAGATAGATAGATAGATAGATAGATAGATAGATAGATAGATAGATAGATAGATAGATAGATAGATAGATAGATAGATAGATAGATAGATAGATAGATAGATAAAGTTCATTAGTACATATAGAATGGTAGTTTAATTGAGTCTAGGGCTTCAGGGAGTTTAGATTTGGGTTTTTGTGTTGTACACTACTGGGCCACCGTAGTCTTGGCTCAATTTGAACATGTTGCAATGAAAGTCAATGGGATTTTTATGGTTTTTAATATTAATTTTTAAGAAATCTGAAAGTCACATCAAAAAGAAAAGTAATAGCACACAAGTCATTTAAAAGCTGAACATTTTGATAGTTGAATGGTTTTTGTAGCACAAAGTAGAGAGGAGAAGAAAGCGACCACGGAAGAATACGGAATAATAATAAAGATTTAGATTTCAATAGTGTGAATGCTTGAAGCATTCACACTAATAAGTATACAGAAGAACACTAGTGTTGCTTTGCCTATGGCAAGCACCACTAATAATAATAAGTTTAAATAGGATTTCAGTAAGTTGGCTTTCACAAGCCAACTTAAAAAAGAAAAGTATTTATTCTTGCAAGAATAGGTTCAGTCTAGTACACAGAAGTTACGCTGTGCAAGAGAGTGACACCCCACAGGAAGATATGAGACAGCCTTTATACTCCTTTCAAGGTTCCTCACCCGCTGTACCTTTCACCCACCCAGATGAGGTCCTTACTGCTGTTCAGTTTCTACTTAAAGACACAAACTGGTACCGAAATAAACTGGCCAAAACTGACCGTCCCTAAGGTCAGAGGTCCTGTCCCATATGTTCCTGAAACGTCACGCACAAGCACGTACACACAAATATTTTACACATTGAATAGGTTCTCTCTCTTATGATACCTGTTAGGGATCAATGACTATAAAAATTTCTACTACAATTCCCCCCTTTTTATCATTCAGATTACCCAATCATAATAATAAAAATAATAGAACAAATTTTAAGTCGTATCATCACACTACTCTTCATCTCTGGTTTTCGCATAACTCTCTTAAACATTTGTGAAATAATATTTTAAAATAAAAAGCTTAGGCTATTTTTGTGGGGATAGTCCCTTAAGTATTAGCCAGCAAGCAAAGATTTTATCTGAAGCCGGGCTGAATGAATAAGCACTGTTATTGCACTCCCGACCTAGGTCGGACCCTCAGTCACCTCAGTATAAACAAGGAATAGTGTATAGTTTAAGTAGGAAGCACACATCAATTTAACACCCTGGTTATCATCACACATCTTGAAACCCACATGGCATTTCAACAGGCTAAGAAATACAAAGAAATAAAAGTAGAATAAAATCACTCATTTCAACCCCTCTCCTTGTACGTCATCACATAGCGGATAACCACAGCTTTTAACCTTCTCTTCATATCAAAAACATTCATAGAAAGAAAGAAAAAGAAAAGGAAAGCATACATTTTAACACATGTCACAGTAGCTCTCAGTACTTGTATCATCATATTTTGTTCATCCAATTGAACAGACATCCCAGCTTTAACCAGTCTCTGTACTGACCTGGAAACACAAATTATAATGCATGGTAAACATAACAATATTGATAACCCTATCGCTGAAATTGGTAGTACAGTTTGCAACCAGTACCCCACAAAGATTAACCAATATTATCCATTTACCATCAATCCACGCCCATTTCCATATATCACCTCCATTTTCCTAACCATATTGTCTTAACTTTTAACACAGTATTTAATAAAAATCTATCCAGAAAAGGTTTTATATTTTTTATCCATTCTTTTCACCAATGTAGTTGTTCAAAATTAACTCAAATATTTCCATTACGGACCATCTTTTAGCTTATTACCATACAGATTTTTCCATGATCGGCCTTTCTTACCCTTAATGGAAAGCCTAATCATCAAGTTTCTTCAATAATAATCCCTATAATTTACATGAAATATTTTCTAATGAATCCTTAACCAATCAAATAATTTGATCTAAGCCCTATTTTGATTCACTCAAATAAAATCATCAAAATCACAAAAACAGATTATTTTGCTAAACTCAAACCATTAGTTGGTGCATCTTCCTCCAGGTGTGTTGGTCATCTCTTCTTCACCAGGGTGACTCTTTACGAGTCGTTGCCGTGGTCTTTCCCTCGTCGGTGAGGGAGGCTGTTACTAACACGAGCCCTTGACCCCTCACTTTGTGCTCTATATGATGGTTGAGGCCTGTCGGTGTCTAAGGTGAGAGGCTTGGAACCAGGTGTCCCACTCTCCAACCATTTTCTGATCATTACCAGATTTGCTCCTTAGATCACGACGCACCCCCACTGGAGTGAACCATCTCCTGCTTTGACCTGTGAATGGAGACCTTAAGGTTTTGTTAGTGACCGCTTGTCTGGCCGGTCGTCCCTTTCGGTGTGACCTGTGGAATTTTCACCATCTGTTTACCTTGTTGATGATATGCATAAAGAATTTCAAGTTATTCTCAACACTTGTCCAATTCAACTCTGTTTCTTCTCATTTTACAAATCGTCTTATCACTAAATAATTTCTTGCTCACTTAATAGCACTCAGAGTCCTTTTCCTCTGAAAAAGATTAAACCCACTTTGCTCATGTCAACAACACAATATTTATACATTTGGAAAAGAATCAGTTCTGTTTGATTCGATCCATCCTGACATCCTGCAAAAGGAAAATTTTAAGTTATGCGCTGTGCAGGTGTGGCCCTATTTCTTTCTGCCACAATAATAACCCAGGCCAGGATAGTTAGTCAAATTCATCCATAGCCATTATCTTATTCGGCACATTCTGCCCTGTATCAAAAGTCTGCATGCTCTGTAAAGAAAAACAAATGTTGAGGTTATTTTCAGATAGTAAGGTACACATAGTTTCTTTTGTCTACTGTGCTGCCGCGGCATTCGCTGCCACATCTGCCCTGGCGTTTCCTGTTGAAACAGTCCTGCAAATACACTTACAGACAGCAATTTTGTTAGGGAGAAGAATGGCTTCTTGCCAGGCTTTTACCCAGTTAAGCCCAGTGTCCTCCCAACATATATTGTCCCTTAGTAAACCATATTTTGGCAATATTTGGCAATTGTTACCAAAATTGTTACCAATTGTTACCATCCCCCCTTTGATGCATGAATCAACTCGTGCATCAATCTAACATAATGGTGTTTGGATAAAGTTTGCCATCATCATTAACCCAAATGTTGTCCTAAAGCCAAATTTCCTCCAGACATCTTTCTCTGCCTCTTGAAACAAAAATATTACTTAAAGCCACAATCACATCTTCTTATCAGAGTATTTGGAGGGCAACGGCCCTCAGTCTTACGGTGTATCCCGCTTTTCAGGCCTGTTGTTTGGTCTCTTAAGCCAGTCATCTATATTTTGATACACATACATCTTTTGCAGTTATCATTTTAAATCATTCTTTTAGTACTTTTACAATTTTACAACTCACATTTGTTTGTGTTCATTAAATTGTGTTCAAACTGTATTCATCAGTTCACTTATAAAAATTACTATTATAGATCTTTTCTTCAAAAGGATTCACTTTAATACTTCAATCCTTTGACCTTGTTTTTATCTCTTATTCTTTCTCAGACGAAAACTTTAATATCGTCATATTAAACACTGATCTACTTTCAAACCCACATTAATACCAGAAATTTGTCACTTTATCATTTTCAAACACCTTCTCGGTGGGCATTTACAGTTACGTGTTAAATGGTCCTGCTGACCACAATTAAACCCTTCTCTGTCGGCTGGTGAATTTGTTTCAAGCCCCAACTACAGCATCACACCCGTGAAGCAGTGTGTCCCATTCAGGAATGCAAACAGAGCTACTGATAAGCAGTTCTCTGTATTCTTTTACAGTCCACCAGTGGCGGATTCAATCCCAATAGCCGAATCATAATCTTTGTCATTATTATTGGCAGAACATTAATTTTCATAAGCTGCATCGAAATGCACAAAATATTCTAAGCTGTTTTCACAAAGTTTTCGTTTAACTTTAGTCATAGCCTACTTGTCCAGGGAAATTATCCCCGACCCATAATTTCATTTATAAAACAGACAATATATTTTGCTTCAATAACTTAATATCAACAAATATCCGACATTATACATTATTGATTTCCAGAATCTTTGGTCAAAGTTGTCTCTACATTTTACTAATTTGGTATTATCAGCAACAACACTGATTACAAGACAAGTATATATTTAACGTCCGGAAGCCGGGCTGAATAAGCAAGCACTGTTGCTGTACTCCCAGCATAGCTGGACCCTCAGTCACTCCTCAGATATTAGTAGTAATACGATTCGGCTTGTGTCAAGATGATTTATGACCCTATGATTGACAGGTGGGCGGGGCTAACCTTTGACCTTCCGGGGGTCCTCCGGAGGTCCCTTTGATGTAGGGATTAACCTTTGACCTATCGATCGATCGAGTTGACAGGTGGGCGGGGTAACCTTTGACCTTCCGGGGTCCTCCGGAGGTCCTTTGATGTAGGGATTAACCTTTGACCTATCGATCGATCAAGTTGACAGTTTTCTTTGCCCTATTGACCTTTGTATTATACGTCAAGTTGCCAGTTGTCTTTGATCCGGATTATGATGGATGATTTTGCCATTTAGTTTTACCCATTGATTTTGGCCTATTGACCCCAGGGGAAAATAACTTTTTGCTGTGGGAAATTCCCTCCATGCCAGGGTTAGTGAGAAAATAATTTTTCTAATGTCGCATATAGATTAGAATAAAACATAGGGATGTCCAAAAATAAAATCATCTTACCGTTTCAGAGAATTGGGTTTAAGTTGAGGATCTTTTGAAAAAGTTGAAAAGAGTTCCTCTTTTGGAAAGAGTGCCTTTTGCATCTGACAGTCTCTGCGCTAAGTGTGTGCGTCTGTCTGTGTGTGTGAGACGTCACCCTATTCCTGCATCCCCCTGCTGGGGAGTGAAAGTGAGAAAATATCTCACACTAAGTAGAGTTGAAAAACATTAATTCCTTTAAAATAAATATCTTACTGAAGCAATTATTTCAAAAATAAAATCATCTTACCATTTCAGAGTACTGAAGAATTGGGTTAAAGTTGAAAAGAGTTCCTCCGAGTGATTCTCTCACCGGCCTTTTGCATTTTGACAGTCTTTGAGCTAAATGTGTGTGACACGCGATATCCTGGCATTCCTGAGTACGCTATATAAATGGGGATAGTGAGAAAAAGAGATTTTTTCCAATAATGGCACATATCTTACACTAACGTTGAAAAGCACTGATCTTTAAAATTATATAAATGAAATGGTTAATAAAATATCTTTTCAAAACAAAAAATAAATAAATACATTTTCACCTGGGTTGAAGAAGAAAGCTATACAGTTATGAACGGATGATCAGAAATAAAATCATCACTTATTTTTTCACTGTGGTGAAAAAATTAAAATCAGCTTACCATTTCAGATTACTGAAGAAATGGATTAAAGTTGACACTCTTAGCGCTAAGTGTGTGTGCTTGCGACGCCGGAAGATGTATCCATGGACCGTCTTTATCACCTGTTGTTTTTTCACGATTCATACTAATTTATGGTCGCGAGCATATCCTGAAAAACAACGACTGTGTAGCAAGCCTCAAAGGAGCCGGTACCGCTGTACGTGGCAGTCTGGGTAAATAACAGTGCCAGTTCACCCTACCGATACGCTTTCCAATTAAAAACATCGTATCTCAAGAGAGGGGTGCCTCTTTTGTGACAGTTTTGACCTTCTATCCATGAAATACGGCAACAAATGCTGGATAGATCTCTGAGAAACGACCTCTCTGTGAACTCTCCTGTACCATTCATAGAACACGCACGCCATCTAGCGGACACACAGTTATATAGCTTTTCCCATTCATTTTCATTGCATCTCAGAATGTATATAGATGACGGCTCGAATCCTGCCAAAACCATATCTTGTCCAAACTTCAAGACTGTGCAGCTCAACTCATCAACATGCAAAACAGTGAGTATTTTCTCTTTGTAATTCTTTTATGCTATGTTGTTTTAAAGATTGTTTTTCACATAGGGTGTGAAACAATAGATATGATTTTTTAAATATGAGCATTATATTCATAAAGTATGATTATTACAAATATTTGCGGTACAGATATTAAGTATCATAAACTATGATTTTAAAAATATCAGTCTGTTTATCCATACATATGTACATTAGACTATGGTGTTTTACATACTGTGTTTTAAAAATTCACATCAGTCTTTATTTCCATGCTCATGTGCATTATGCTATGTTGTTTTAAAGATTGTTTTTCACATATGGTGTGAAACAATAGATGTGAATTTTTAAATATGTAACAGTATATTCATTTATCATAAAAGTTTGAAATTTAAAAATATGGAACATTGGTGTTTTTTTAATCACACCAGTCTGCATACCCATGCTTATGGATTATGCTATGGTGATTTAAATATTGCTTTCATATAGGGTGTTTTCACATGGGGTGAAAAAACAGTAGATATGATTTTTAATAATATGCAACATCGCATTCATTTATCATAAAGTTTGGATTTTAAAAATATGGACCATTGGTGATTTTAAACACATCAGTCTGCATATCAATGCTTATGTGTATTAATATGGATTATCATTGGACGTAGTGGCTATGTGAAACTGCTTATGTGAAACTTTTTATGTGAAAAAGCTTTTATTATGAAAATCATGGATCAGCCGTCGGCTTACAACAACATACTTCACACTTCTACGAATGTATTTGTGTGTTATAATGCAGCGCTATCTCAACATCTTTTAATGTGAAAAGACGGTGATATATATATATATATATATAACGCTATATATATATAGGGTTATAATTTAGTAAACCGATCTTTCGGATAGCTAACCATGTGGCATGGTGTTAGAACATGTGCTGGTTAGCATCTCGTGCTACACTGCTAACGGGTCTCACATATTGTTATGGGCGCTATATCATTTTTCTTTTGTCTGTATATGTTTCAGAAAAACATTGCTGATGCTTCTGACGCTATACTGGTAGATATTTTACCATAGAATCATCGTTTTTAAACACTTTCTGAAGCGTCGCATTCAGGTATGGAATGGATATGCTTGCCCCTAATGCCCCGAGTCAAACAACATCCAGTTCGCAGACAAATAGCGCCCCCCAGTCCTCCGGAGTACAAACAACATCCAGTTCGCAGACAAATAGCGCCCCCCAGTCCTCCGGAGTACAAACAACATCCAGTTCACAGGCAAATAGCGCCCCCAGTCCTCAGGAGTACAAACAACATCCAGTTCACAGGCAAATAGTGTGCCCTAGTGCCCTGAAATGATATACCATGCACTCCTTACTAATCCTAAGGTTGGAGATGATTTTGTTTAGAGCAAATTGTTTTAATTTACCTATTTAAATGCTGATGTGATGCATTTAAATTTTCCAAGTTTTATGATTCATAAATGTTATCATTTTAAAAAAATATGTGTGTGTGTGTGTGTGTGTGTGTGTGTGTGTGTGTGTGTGTGTGCGCCATCAACCATATAAAACGGACCACCATGCGGCTTCAAATCATAATATGTTTTTCCCCCTCAGATTCAAACGTCGAGCTGAACGCATTTGATGCCATATGTGAGAACTTATTTTCTATTCTTTATAAATAAAATGTACCTATTTTTATGCATCTTTATTTATTAATTTTAATTTTTATTTATTTTAAGTTTTACTTATTTTTAATTCACAGTGCCTACTCATGGGTTTGATACAGACAGCGCTGCCGATGGTAAGAACAAGATCCACCTTCAACGTAATGTTTTATGTTTACGGAAATCTAACGTTATATTTATTTTTATAGATTTCATCCAATTCGTCACACAGCCTGGATTCCCGGTGGTCGACCTTACTCAAGACGAGGATGAACAACGCACCGTCGTCGTAACAGATAGACGAGACGTAATCGGGGATCAAATAGTTCCTGCCCCCACAGCTTTAGACCAACCAAAGGAAAAGACTAGAAAAACGAATTATTCTGTACCCCAAAACAGTCCTGAGCTGTTTTATGGTGAGGCTATCTACATGTATTAACATTTAAACTCAAATTTGTCATACCATTATGATTGATTGTTATATTTCCACACAACAGGTTCGGATAGAAGCCATGATGATGATGATGATGGCGACGTGACTGGCTGGGGTGTGACTCAACTCCACGCTTGGGATCAGAGCTCTTGGACGAGCGAGCGTGGCGAAGCTTCGACCTCGAACGCCGGTCAGACGCCATTTCATTTTCACCAATCGTCGGAAGAGATCGATGTTGAAGAAGTAGCGCTGAGCCCTCAACCGCTCAATGAACCATCCAACAATACCTCTCTGATTCGCGAGCTCATTAATTCACTAGATGCATCTCGCAGTGAGTTTCGCGAGGCGTATGCGGATATAAACAGGAAATTTGATGCGATTTTTGAAAGGGTGGACGAAAACCGTAGCAGAATAGATGCCTTGCGTAGCGAGCTAAGGTCCTCTAACATCGAGATACATAGCAGATTCGATGTTCAGGATCGTTTTTTTCAGAATGTGAGCGATGAAATATTTCACCGCATCCGTATTATCCAACTAATCATGGATGAGTATTCTGATAGAAACGAGCATATGTCAACGCAATACCAAAGTGAAACGCTGCTCAGGCTTCGTCTTATACACAACGTCATAGATGAGATGTCTGAGTACATTTAATAGTTTACTCACGATCCATTTTGTATTCCTTTAGATCATGTATTGATTTTATACTCTTTTATACTCTTTTGATTTTATATACTCTTATTATTATATTTCATGTATACGCTATGCTATTTTATGTATGCTTTGATATGCTCTATGATTTTGTAATATCTCATGTTTTATACTCTGTGATTGTTTTATACTCTGTGATGTTAGTCTGAATTTCAAAATGGATGGATCAAAATACTTCTTTACAGACGCTCGTCAATCAGACCAATCTGACACAGAACTGTCTCCGGATGAGCTTGAAACGATAAGTATGCTTCCAGATTCTTTAGAACAGTATCTTAATGTAGAATCGTCACACCCACCTGCTGATTTGGATCTTTTTGAATTAGCCGTAAATCCAAATATGAATCTCTATGACCCACCCGTACAACACGGTGCAGGGTTAAATACCCCGCCCATTACCGCCGAACCACCCCCAGATCCTGACGGCGATAGTGTAGAACATCCTACCGGCAATGATAATACTTTGCGCGAAGGTGATCCGCCTACACATGATCGATTAAGCCCCCTCGACATTGACACGTTGATTCGCCGGGGTGGGTTCGTTAACGGATATCACATTTTACCACGACCTCGTTTCAATAGCGTATCGTTGAGAAGGACCACGAATCTGAGAGTAATCAACTCTACAGATCTGGCCGATTATCATCGTCACTTACACGACATGCTGAGCGGGGTTGTTACTTTCGCTAGAGATTTTGGCGGGGGCGCACCCGTGATCAATTTGACCGTGTCAGCCTCCAGTCTACAAATACCCATCAGCGCTGTTTTAACCGATGGAAATAATTATGACCCAAATTTGCTTTACGACCAAATTGAAAAAGTTTTACAGAGCAACGATCAGTTATTATCGGACCAGGCCGTTGAGATAGAAGCTACCGTTGTTATGAACAGGCAAGGAGGTGGGGGTCAACGTCGTAAACTTACGGATCTGGCCATTGATGAGGTGATCAAAAGAAAAAAGATGAGTTTATTTTGCCCCACAAATATTTCGAATAATTTGTGTTTCTCCATCTGTCTCGCACGTTTTCTTAACCCTCAACACCCCGAGACCGAGTTAGAAAAACTGGCTACCGCCATCCAAAACAGTGCAGGCTTCTCAATCCAAGATTCGATCGCTCTTAGCGACATAGCCTCTTTTGAACGAGCTCTAGGCATTAAAATTGTTGTATTTCACAGATCTAACGCCGCTGTCTTAGAAACGTACAAAACTTGTAATGAACCCCATCCGAAAACGGTGTTCCTCTATCACCATAACGATCATTACTACATGATAACGAGTTTGACAGGGTTCATCAGTTCGGAATACGTATGCGAATTTTGTTACAAAAGTTACACCAGTCGCAGAAACCATCGATGCAAGTACGCATGCAACATATGCTTCGACTCAGAATGCTACACCTACCCGATTGCTTGCGCTACTGTAATTCGAGCTATTGCTTCGAAATGCATAAAAAAAAACCCACCTCCTGGTCAGGAAAACCCCGCCTGTGATCTTATAAAATACTGCAAACTATGCAACAAACGTTATGATGTTAAACCGGGAAACAAGAAAACCAAACACATATGCGCTCCGGACAAATGCGTACATTGTCGCGAAATTCTGGTGGACGAGGGAGAACACCAATGCTTCATACAGCCCCTAGCGCCTAAGGAATTTTGCGAAAAATACATTTTCTACGATTTTGAAACACGTTATGAAAATGGGAGGCACGTGGCTAATTTTGTTTGTGCGATCACGTTCCAAGGTGAGAAATTTGTAGCTCGCGGTACGGGCTGTATATCTAAGCTAATCAATCGCTTCAGACAACCTCGATATGAAGGCTACTGCTTCATAGCTCATTACGCCTCCAGATTTGACTCCTTTCTCATTCTGGAGTATTTCTGCAAAGCCGGAATTGCGCTCGAAGTTATCATGCAGGGATGTAAATTAATTTTCATGTACGATAAATCGTTTGCACAACGTTACCTTGACAGTTATTCATTTTTTCCGCTAGCGCTAGCCAAAATGCCAGCTGCGTTAGACTTAACGACGACTGAAAAAGGCTACTTTCCACATCTTTTCAACAGGGTTGAAAATGAGAACTATTTCGGACCTTACCCCGACAAAAAGTTTTACAACTACGATAACATGACGGATAAGGAACAGCAAAAGTTCAACGTCTGGTACAGCACGGTTGAGGGTAAGTTCTTTGACTTTAAGAAAGAACTGTACGAGTACGGCGTTAACGACGTTGTGTTATTACGCAAAGGTTGTATGAAATACCGCCAGTCGTTCATCGAATGCACCAAACTTGACCCTTTCAGTTTTACGACGATCGCTAGTTGTGCGATGGGGATCTTCAAAACACATTTCCTTGAGAAAAATACGCTGGCTCTCACGCATAAAGCGTACATCCGACAGAGCAAATGCTATTCATCTGGCTCAATAGAATGGCTGGAGTATGTCAAAAAGACTCGAAACGTCGACCTACACAATGCCTTAAGCCACGGCGAAGTATCCTTCGGTAAGTACTTTTTAGACGGTTACTACGAACAGGACGGGTTGAGGTTCGGCTTAGAGTACAATGGTTGTGTCCACCATGGACACTGCTGTCGCTTTGAACCCCATCAGACACACCCCTTGTCGGGGGTACCTTACGGGGTTCTCAGGAGACAGTTTGACGATAAGGTCGAAATTCTGCAGAACGCGTACGGTTTGCAAATCGAGGTTCTGTGGGAATGTGAATGGAACAAAATGAAAAAGACCGATCCCTCCGTGATAGAATTTATGGATTTATGAATTTAATAATTATTCGGCCCCCGAGAGATTGAAACCGCGAGAGGCTCTGTTTGGTGGTCGCACTAACGCTTATAAACTCTATCACAAGGTGACCGAAGATGAGAAGATAAGGTATCTCGATTTCACCAGCCTCTACCCCTTTTGCCAGGCTAGGAAAAGCTATCCGATCGATCATCCACAAATCATTTTCAAAGATTTTGAACCGATTGAAAATTATTTCGGCCTTATCAAAGCGACCGTGTACCCTCCCCGCAAATTACTGCACCCGGTTCTCCCTTACAGATGCGAAGGAAAACTCATGTTTCCGTTATGTAGAACTTGCGCTCACGAGCAAAACCAGATCACTAGTTGTACCCACACAGATCAGGAAAGATCGCTGTCGGGCTGTTGGGTCAGCATCGAGCTTTTAAAAGCCGTCGAGAAGGGTTATGTGGTAGCCAAGATAGACGAGGTTTGGCATTTTCCTCAGCGGTCAGACACGTTGTTTGTCGATTATGTCAAAACGTTTCTGCGTTTGAAGCAACAAGCGTCAGGGTACCCGTCGCATGTGGTCACAGACGCTGAGAAAGAGACTTACATTCGCGAGTATTTTGAAAAAGAAGGGATTCAACTCGACCCTGAAAAGATCAAGTACAACGCCGCCCAGAGGGCAATCACGAAATTGATTCTCAATTCGCTTTGGGGGCGGTTCTCGTTAAGACAAAACCTGCCTCAAACGACCCTGGTGAACGACCCCGAGGATTTCACCAGAATCGTTTTTGGTAATACCGACACGTTGTCCTATTTCACATTCGTCTCGGACGACGTAGCTCTCGTTCAGCATAAACTTAACAAAGATGATGTTTGTAAGGCGCGTGACGTTCTACGTGTTTCTAGGAGCGTTTACAACGGCTCACGCCCGACTGGAATTGTACGAATTGATGGACAGACTCGGCGACCGGCTTCTTTACTCAGATACGGACTCAGTCGTCTTTGTGTCTAGGGAGGGAGACTGGGAACCGCCTCTAGGGGATCATTTGGGGGAGCTGACGAGCGAGCTAGACGACGGTGACTACATAACGTGTTTTTCCGCAAGTGCACCTAAATCGTACGGGTACAAGACGGCCGGAGGCAAGACGTGCATGAAAGCTAAGGGTATAACGTTGAATGCAAAAAACTCCCGAGCCATCTGTCTGGAATCCCTGATTGGTCTGGTCGACGGCTATGTGACGTCGCACGATAGTGCCAAACACACCCTGGCTCACACCGAAAATATTGTGAGGAATAAAAAGACTCTCACATTGCACAACAAACCAGTCGTTAAAAGGTTCAAGGTGGTGTATAATAAACGCAGACTTTTACCCGATTTCACCACCCTTCCTTATGGCTACTGATCAGATAATGCACAGAGGGTCGCAGGGTGTTTCCGATTTTGATTTCAGACTTCAACATCCATTTAGTTGTGTTATAAGCGGACCGTCCGATTCTGGAAAGTCTTATTTTGTAAAACTCTTGTTGGAAAAGGGTTTGACTATAATCTCCAAGAAAATTGAAAACATTGTATGGTTGTATGATTGTTGGCAGCCTTTGTACGATGATGTACTGAAATTGCAGGACATAAAATTTGTGCATGGAATACCCGAGAGTCTGAATGATGATGATTTACTCCCCGTTCATAAAACAAATCTTCTCATCGTGGATGATTTGATGCAGCAAGCTAGCACCAACCTGGAACTCCAGCGCGTATTTACACAATATTGTCACCATCGGAACCTCAGTGCCATCTATATAGTGCAAAATTTATTTGCACAGGGTAAGTCCAGTCGAACCATCAGCTTAAACGCCAATTATATGATTTTGTTTAAAAACCCAAGGGACGTCAATCAGGTAGCGATGCTAGGACGACAAATGTACCCGGGAAACACAAAATACTTTATGGAATGTTATCACGACGCGGTCAACCGATCTTTCGGATACCTATTGATAGACTATAAAGCGAAAACTCCGGAGCAGTACCGTCTCAGAACAGGATTGCTGTCCGACCGTCAAGTGGTTTATATTCCGAAAAAAAGAAGAACGTGATAAATCGTCATGTCCGCCAGACTTTGTAAACATCTGCCGGTGTTAAAACTGATACATAAAGCGTCTCCTAAACAACGACGCGTTATTTTACAATCGGTGTCCGACAAATTCATTTTATCGCTGTGCGAATTGGCGCTAAACATCCTCTACGGCACGATCCCGGTCAATCGCAAACAGTACCAAAAACTGAAAAAGAGAAAAGCGGAAATCAAATTTGTGGCCGATAAAAAAATTGGCATAGCGGCCAAGAAACGAGTCATCAACCAAAAGGGTGGCTTCCTTTTACCTTTATTAAGCGTCGCCGTCCCGTTCCTGACAAGCTTGATAGCCAATCGATAGGATGGAGTACGCTGAGAAGATGTATTTAGTCCCGCAGCATCAGCTGGATAAGATGAAAACTGAAAATGTACGCGAGAACATTCAACAGACTGTGGAAAACAATTTGGACGGTGCCATAAGAAATATTTTACATCGCACCGATTTGAATCCGTACGAAAAAGCCAAACTTTACACCAATACCCTAAGCAGGTTTTTGACCATCGTTAGACAAGGGGATCGTGAGACCGGGGTTTTAACCCTCTCGTTACCCCATACGGATGACGATCATAAAGATGCGCAAACGCCTACCGCCCCCCACACTGCTAATGTTGAAGACGGCGTTGCTGAGGGGGCTGTGGTGGACGAAGTGCTGAAGAATGTCCCTTCGAGAAGTGTGAAAAACAGTAGATACATATTAGACAAGATGTCTAAAGCTAAAGGACTAAGCGGCTGGAACGAATCGGGGGAGTTTGTGTTCAAGGGTAAAGTTGTACCAGTTTCAGACATGGTTGATTTGTTAAAAAATGTGACGGCCCCCCAAAAGGTTCGGGATGACCGGAGACCTCTAGGATGGTCGGAGTTTCTACAGGCTTTTGGCGAGTTAAACATCCCTTTTTCTACCGTACCGAATCAACAGGTCAGGAGTGTGATTAAATCTCTAAAGAGTAACCCCATCACCCCCGCCACCACACCCGATGTTAGACCTTATAAAAAGGCACGAAAATATTCACGCTACAGGACTCCGAAAGACTCTGTGTTTAAAATATCGACCGGTGATCCGAGGCAATGGTTGGAATTTTAACGAATGTATCTTACGATTAAATAAAGACGATAAAAATAAAAATGGTTTTAAGATTTTTTTTTTATTTATAGATCAAACATGTTTGCACACAGGATGATATTTTATCATTACACACATGCGGTCTTAATCTCTTCACAAACAGGGATACCATTTTATCATTTTTAATATAATCGTCGTTGTATAGTTTCATCACATGGGCATAGTCACAACCTTTAGCTAAATGATATAGAAAAAACAAACAGTGCTCCCCACAGGTATTGGATGAATAATCCTGGACTTGTCTGTCGGAATATAATACTTGGGGGTGGTTGGTCGCTAGAAAGTGATCGATGCTGGTTGGGAAGCGGGGGCTGTTGGGTGGATTGCCAAAGCTGTCGAAAAAACAAGCGGGCCCCTCTTCGGGTAAATAAACGGCGATCCAATGTTCACCGGGTAGCCGAGCAGGGTCGGTGTTAATGATCCCCATCGCAGGTAAGGTCCTCACAGGTTTTTTGGGTAGTTGATCGCTCGGTAGAACCCCAAGAAAATGTGTTCTGCACATCATTTTATCCACGATAGCTGTGAGTTGAAGCGTGTTCATCTCTCAATAGTAATCGATCAGCACCTGTCTGCGGTTAGACACTTCAATGAGAGAATCAAAAACGGCGTAAATGATTAAGTTAACGGTATTCGGCAGCGGTAGTCTGAAACGTGCTTCGACTCTGAAGCACGTTTTCCGGACTTGATGAGCGAAATGTGTTGGCCACACTCTTCATCAGGGGTGAGGTTAAACGCATAAAGCGTGTATCCGTTCATGAAATCGTCACTGTTGATACAGAGCGCGCGGTCTTTAAGGTGTCTACCGGTCGCCATCGATAGCTGATAAAATTCACGCGCTGCCAGACCGGCTTCGAAATTAGGTTGTAGAGGTTTAGCGGGGAATTGCTGAGAGTCGACGTTGACGGCTAAGAACTCCAGATTGTAATGTTTGAACGCGAATGGATTTTTTGTGTAGGATCCGGTGAATGCGTCGTTGTCGACCATGGGGATGATGATAGACTTTGGTAATGTTCCTAAAAACAGATTTTCTTGATTCAGAACACGAGACCCGTTAGGGATTGAGAACGTTTTTAGACAGACCCTGTCGACGGCATACTTGGCCGTTGTTGACAGTAACGCCTGTGCGTGAGCCAGTCTCACCGGGGGTGAAACAGACACTTTCTTGACAAATAGGGATGCTGCCGTTATATTTAATTTGTAAGCAATGTCGTCGGCCCTCATCAGGCAGAATTCATCTTTTGCTCGAATAAATCGCAGCTTAACATCCACCCCATTCAGTAAAAGTTTCTCCTGGAAGAATATATCGGCGTGTATGGGGGTAAACAGTTCCACCTCCCTGCTCCGACTGGTATAGGTCGCCCTCTTTGTCAATCCAGCGTTATTGCCAGGGGGGTCATGAACGTCCATCTGACCCGCCGAATCTTTGTGAAACAACGATGTGGAGAACAGAGATTCCAGCGTATCCTTACCGTAGTTGAGCAGACTCTCTATGATACACCGATAAGGATAGGTGCTTGAGCTTTGAGATATCAGACGATCACCCAGGGTTATGTCGACTTGTGAAAATATAGTAGCTCCCGGGTAGTTAATCAGCCCGACCCTAGCCAGATGCGCGATATCCTCCCCATCAGGGTCCGTGATTTTCACCCGTAGATAGAGCATGGTGTTATTGAGATCCACATAATCATCCCCGTTTCCCGCGATAAAAAACTCTATCGGGGCAGAGGCCGAAAGGGCCGATAACGGAGCTACTTCTAAATAGCTGTTTTTCTCGATGATGGTCTGTGTCAGAGGTACCGTAAATAAGTCCAGCTCGGACTTGATGCACTCCCCTGACATACGATGCAGTAACGCCATGTTAGAATATGGTTTTTACCCCTCTCTTGACCGACGCGTTTCGCCTAACAGTCTTCTTACGCTTTCTACTTACGAGTGAGCGCTTGTTTGATACACGTGTTGTTTTCTTCCTTTTCACCCCCGATTGACCACGCCTTCTCACACCGGGAGGTTTGGACGTTCTCTTACGGGCCATGACCATCAGACCGGATCCCCCTTGAGCTTTAGCATCATTGTCGTGTGAACGCATCAATACGTTTGAGAAGACGTCGGATGCTATATTTTTAGCAGCTGATTTTAGGTGGGGCTTTGCTATGTTGAAGCCTCTTTTTAACAGAGGTACGGCCATCCGGAACAGACCTCTAAAAATACCCCCTAAGCCGCTACCGTACATAACCCCTCCCCCGGCATAACCGGGTAAAGCTCCGCCGGCTTGGTTTTGGTAGTAGGCAACATAGTCCGGACTCTCTCTAGGTCTATAATGATAATTCATTTTTTGGTTTAAAGTGCAGTTTTACGATGACTTTCCCGTAAGTGAAGGGTACTGGCTTGTTTTGATCGTCCTTAACCTCTATGGTGATGTCGGTGATGTGATCCTTGGCGATCGATGCGTAATGCGGCTTGTCGTATCTAGCAATGACCGTGTCATTGGTTTTACCCGATATATGTACGCATCTCAAAAGGGGTACGTGAGAATCGCCGACCACTTGATAATGGATAATGTCCGTGTAGACGTAGAATGTGTAGAACCCAGCGTTGATGTCGCATTGATGAGGAGCGTACATCATAATGGTTTTCGTCAAATCTGATTCTTTATCGTAGCTCGATTGTCCGAGATACCCCCCCCTCGCTACTCCTAAAATAATGCCGAGTCTCCCTCGGAAGTAGAGTGAAACGTTGGGTTTTGCCACCAGAAACAATTTGTTTTTTATTTCATCGTGAGTCAATACCCCATGATTTAGGATGAGTTGATTTATAACACGAATGATGGCGCGAATATTTGGGTAGTACCCTCCGGCTATGTTTAATTGCATCGCTCTGTTTTTTTTAATCGTATCACCATCCGGCTCAATGTTTAGGGTGAAATATCCTTCTTTGTCGTTAAAGCTATACCAACTTCTAGGATATTCGATTTCGGCTAGTCCGACTTGCCAGGGTCCTTTCAAGCTTATAGCTTTTGGTAGTCTGGTTGTATAGCTGGATATTCGATTTTGAGGATAAACCCACGACGATGCGTTGCACGGTAGCGTGACGTAGAACCCATGCTCGTCCATGACGGTCCTCGACTCGTATGATCTCATCCGTTATGGTTGATGCGTTTTAAGGAGATTGCAAGTCCACCACAGTTTTTTTATCTACATAGCTGTTAAATTTTGAAGGCCATTCTAGCCATTTCACTAAAACAAGCGTAGATTTGCCTTGTTTTTTCTGCCCTAAAATCTTTTCCACCTTAAAAGATTTGTTTTTACTCACAATTATTTTTTGCAACTCTTTTTCATAAAAAACCCCTTCGAGGACTTTGCCGTCATAATCGCTGAGTCTGTAGACCGGGGGTTGGCGCGGAATACATGAGGATACGGTGAAAAACTCTTCCGTGTAGTTCTGCTCGTAACCTTTGGCGAACGGACCTCTCACTTTACAAATCCTGACGACGTCGCCGACTTTGAACTTTAATACGGGTTTCTCGGTCTTATTCTTCTTTACATCCCCGTACAAGTTTTGAAACACTTGACCCTCATTGACTCTGCTGACGTCCACGGGTCTCATTCTGATACTGCGATGATAACTGGTATTGTACCCCTGAATAATGTCTTGTAAAACATCTATGTATCGTCGCGAATTGGCAGCTGTTAAAAATCTCCACATGCGACTTTTTAACGTTCTATTAAATCGTTCGACGACGCTGGCTTTCAAATCGGTAGCGGTAGAGAAATGATTAATGCCATGCTTTTTCATTAGATTTTGAAAATGTTTGTTAAAAAATTCCTTTCCCTGATCCATCTGCAATTTCTGCGGGACACGCCCCTCTTCGAGTATAGACTCGAACGCTTTAGTAACCTCAACCCCGCTCTTATTCTTCAACACCTTGGTCCAGGCGTGTTTGCTGAAAACGTCTACGCAGGTCAACAGATATTTATAACCGTCATTATCCCGGGCATAAGCGGTCATGTCGACCAGATCGGCCTGGAATTGACTATCGATTCCGTATACAACCACACTATTTCGTTTGTATTTTATCGGCGCTGTTTTGTGTAATGTGTAAGCATCCTCCCCAGCCAGCCATTCTGAAACCTGTTTATCGCTTAGACGGACTCCGCTATCTTTTAAGACGGCATCTTTTAATCGTTTTTTACCCCCTAAAGAACCTGGGTTGGACGGTGTATAATAAGCCTTTTTCATGAGCTCGGACATGATGATGTTTCAGCCGCTGTGAAAGAATGAGAGGTACGGATGAATCAATCTTTTATTAAAAAAATAATGAGGTTACAGGATACACACGCTAAGTAAAAATGGTTATAATGAATATAATACAACTACAATCTAAGTAAAATGAATATAATACGACACACAAAGTAAAATGGTTATAATGACATGCATGATCAAAGTAAAAATGAATATAATGACATGTCTACATGCTCAAAGTAAAATGAATATAATACAACGGTCTAATCACAATCTAGCCATAATAAAAAGTCACGGAACACAAACATGTTTCTGTCTAGGACATAATCGGTAAACAGTTCAATAATTCGGTCGACGTTGTTAATCAATTGACTACGTTCCACCATCTCCTCCTCATCGTCAGTGTCTAACCCTTTTGACTTTTTGACCAAATGGATACATACATCGACTACAAACGTGAACATGCACAATGTATCAAAGACACCGATGTCAGGCCGTGAACCGTACATCCAATCAAGAACCTGTTTTATCACATCGCATACTGGCTCGTCATCGTCAAGACATGCGGAGGTCATAGAGTACCATGTATTGTTACGACCCAGACTTCTTACATTTATTATCATTTTCTTGAGATTGGTCTCACGTGTAGTGTCGTCATCATCACGCGGAATTTCAAACAGGGAATCGGGTGCCTCCTCAATAATCTTGTTCATAAGACCGATGATCTGGTCTTTGTAATGATCTTTAAACATGGATGCGATAAAGTGTGTTATACTCCCCGCAACACCCATGTCGGGGGAGGTTTGATCACTGGTCATTGACGATTGAGAGACCTTCCCAGAGATCAACGACGTCGTAGATGATCTCCTTGCAGGGTTTGTCCAGAAGTCTCCCCCTGATTTCTTCTAGCTTGCCAGTGATGAATGGTTCGTCTTTTAATTCACGCAGAATAGCTCCGACTGTTCCTTGAATACGGTGGGGTCGAGATTTTAACCCGCACCGGTTGAGGATAATAGCGATGATGGTATGAAAATTGGGTTTAAACAGCTTGCCTGACAGTTCGTCAAAGTGTGTGTCGAAGAAGTAGGTAGAGGGGTCAAACAGGCACGAATGTTGCAGCTGGCTAGGATGATCGATCGCAGACCCCTCACATTCGTCCTTGAGCTTGTCACCGATGAGATGTTGCAGCAACACCACGACCGCTGCTTTTATGATTTTGAAGCCGACGTCGCTGAAACATCCGTCTGTAGTGTCGAAACATGGTTTAGCAACTGGGTCGTCACGTTCATCAAACGAGTAAGTCGGGTTGTAAGGTTCGTAGTCTGTGCACAAATCAGCACCCCAGTCTTTGTGGAGGTCCGATGGTCCGGCGTCATTGGTCAGAATATGGTCGATAGCGTTGTCGTCAGGGTCGAGAAAACTGCCGAAAGAGATACCGCAGCTGCACACGTGCGCGGGTTCTGGACCTCCGTCTTCAGCCATGGTTTATATGTGTTTGCTTGGGTGGGTCTGCTCGCCGGAATTTATGGGGTGTAGAAGAGGGCGGGACGTTCTAGACTTTCAACCACGGTTTATAAAGACGCTTGGGAGGGTCTGACAGTTGAGCTTTACGATGACTGTAGTGAATGGGCGTGGACGGCCTATCAAACGAACTGCTCCGCGTGCATCTCTCGGGGTGGAACAGCTGCACTTTGATTTTGTTGTATCCGTCGTGCATGTCACACCATTTGAACATCTTGTCGATGGTTGAAAAAACAGTACTCAGCAGAATCAGATCGCACCAATTGAACACAAATTGCATTTCGTACTGATCGTGATGCTCGTTAGGCCGGATGACTCCTGATCGGGTGCTGTTGAGCTTTGTCTTGTCTTTACAGCAGAATATGTAGACGGAATCATTCGGCTTCTTTTTAGTATGGTCACCTACCACACGGTACCGGCTGTTCGGGCTGGACGCCCGAGGGTCCGACAGCTCCGCCCTGGATGCCCGAGGGTCCGACAGCTCCGCCCTGGACGCCCGAGGGTCCGACAGCTCCGCCCTGGACGCCCGAGGGTCCGACAGCTCCACCCTGGACGCCCGAGGGTCCGACAGCTCCGCCTTGGCCACGCCCACAGCCTGCTCCGCCATGGCCACGCCCACAGCCTGCTCCGTCCTGGCCACGCCCACAGCCTGCTCCGCCATGGCCACGTCCACAGCCTGTTCCGCCCCGGTTCCCCGAGCTACCAGCTCCGCCCTGGAGGCTTCCCGTCCCTGCACCACCATGCCCTCGTCAGCCTCCAGGGCGCCCACCCTCCCACCCCTTTGGATGTTATACAGCACGAGGACGCGCCTTCGGGGAGGGGGGAGGTACTGTCATGCTTCAATGTGTTTGAGTTCTGTTTTGTGATCTTGGTTTCCCCTGTCTTTGTGATTTTGGTTCAGTCCTGTTAGTTTTCCCGCTCTGTCTGATTAGTAATTCCCTTCACCTGTGTTCTGTTAATCATCCCATTAGTCCCTGTTCATTTAAGCCTTGTTTTCCCTCAGTGTTTGTTGGTCGTCGTCAATGTATGGTTGTGTGTGTGATCCCTGAAGTCCTGGAGTCTGTTCTTTTGTTCCTGTTTGTTTTTGGAAGTTTAAGTTTGTTAAATAAATCTCCTAAACTGCAGCTACCGTGTCCTCGTCTTCAGCTAGCTGCACAGCAACCTGACAGAGATACCCCCATACTGGCTGTTTTCTGTTTTCCCTGGATTTCTGTTCGACGCTCGTCTAGTAATCTGTCAGACGTCTCCGACAGATCTGATTTTTAACCTAAAATCGGACAGGGGTCGTTAATTATGGTTCACCCAAAATCAGTATTTCAGTTAGCCTTAATTAACTTGTGGTGTGGCAAAACCTCTTGACCTGTTCGTAGGTCTCAATTTCCCACTTTTGGTGTGGCAAAACCTCTTGACCTGTTTAAAGGTCTCAATTTCCCACTTTTGCGAGAGCTCAATCCTCAGTCAAAACTTCTTGACTCAGCCTCAGTTTAGAAAATCTCTTGACCTGTTTAAGGGTCTCAATTTCTTGGTTGAGGACCTCTTGCCTCAGTCTATGCCTTAAATCTCTTGATCTCGCACCATAGAAAACAGTCTCAGCCAGTATAGTTCGCTCACTCTTATACCAAAAGAAAAATATTTTACCCCAAAAGAAAATATTTTAGCCGTCTCTTACCAGAGATGTTTTGGGTTGCCACGGGTTCGCTTTCATTCAATTCCAGTGGAGTCCCTCCTGGCCCTGATAGGGGTCAGCCCCTCTCTCTAAAGCTTACGAGGTAGAGCTGGAACTGCTCAGTCCAGGATGATCAATCACCGTCCGCTCTCAGGTCCAGAAGGCACTTCCAAGGAATCCCACTGTTCTGACACCAAATTGTTGTGGCAAAAATTCTGTTAAACATCATCACTGCGTAAGAGACACTCAGAGTCCAATTAATAAAAAAGAAAAGTATTTATTCTTGCAAGAATAGGTTCAGTCTAGTACACAGAAGTTACACTGTGCAAGAGAGTGACACCCCACAGGAAGATATGAGACAGCCTTTATACTCCTTTCAAGGTTCCTCACCCGCTGTACCTTTCACCCACCCAGATAAGGTCCTTACTGCTGTTCAATTTCTACTTAAAGACACAAACTGTTACCGAAATAAACTGGCCAAAACTGACCGTCCCTAAGGTCAGAGGTCCTGTCCCATATGTTCCTGAAACGTCACGCACAAGCACGTACACACAAATATTTTACACATTGAATAGGTTCTCTCTCTTATGATACCTGTTAGGGATCAATGACTATAAAAATTTCTACTACACCTTCTACAAGCCATCTCTCCTACACTCTCCAGCACTCACACACATCAACACATCTATCCGCACTGACAATTTTCTTACTGCATTCAAGCAGGTTTGGGTAACCCAACTTCTTAAAAAAACCACATTTAACACGTCATATGTAGATAGTTACAGACCAGTCTCTCTACGACCATTCATGGCAAAAACACTTCTGTCATGACAACTCTCTGAGTGATTGACGTGGTAATGGGTATGACAATGTTGTATGTTTGGTTTTGGCGGAAAAGATCTGCTACGCTGCTGCTGCTTTTATTGCTGCTGCTGCTGCTGTAGGTTATTGTACAGGACTTGCTACTGCCAATACACTACACGCTGCTGTGAGTAAGTAAGACATGCTGATGCTGTACAATATAGCATACATGAATTACCCCGTAGCAGATCTATACAGGTGGAGCTGGGAAAGGTGGAGGGTTTCTGAAAGTGCGCTGCACTACTAAGGCAAATACTATCCAAGTACTTGAAGGTTGAGCAGCGAGCTCATTGGCTACTGATACACCAGGAAACAATCAGCTGCAGGGACCTTATAGCCTGCACCATTTAGAGTTTCATACCAGAACTTTGTATTTCAACGTGTTGTTTTCAACAAAGACTGCATTACTTTTGGTCACTGATGCCCTGCGGATTGCGAAAACTGATTCCAAATCATCAGTTCTCATTCTCCTGGATCTATCTGCTGCCTTTGACACTGTGAGTCATCAGATCCTTCTGTCCATCCTCTCATCAATGGACATCATAGGAACTCCACTTAACTTGTTTGAAACCTATCTCACAGGTAGGTCTTTCGGGGTTGCCTGGAGAGGGGAGGTATCCAAAGCACATCAACTAATTACGGGGGTTCCTCAGGTTTCAGTTCTTGGACCCCTCCTCTTCTCCATATACACTACATCATTGGGACCCATCATATATGCACGTCTTGTCTTCAACGAGCCCAAAAGGGCCCACACCACACCTCTCTTTGTCTCTCTGCACTGGTTACCACTTACTGCTCGAATCAAGTTCAAGGTTTCTCCTCATGGTCATCGCCGGAGTAACTGCCCCCAAAGGCCCGCCCCATTTTTTCCTGAGGTTCACAATGAGGTCTCCAGGATGTGCACCGGCCCATCAGACGTATGGGTGGCCTACTCATGCTGGACAGACACCAGTGGTTAACCCTGACTGATTTGAAGGACGCAGAGAAGGCTGTCCTCCTGAATGCCCATCAGCCTGTCAGTAGCTGTTTGGCAACTCTGTGAATCACTCCACCAGCGGTTCACAGAGACACAGAAACTCAATGGCCCTTAAACACTTTACGCCAAAGCCCGCCGGAGAGCCTCCTCCCTCACGCTCATTGTCTGCCCAATGCTCTTTCTTTAGACCGTGGGCGATGCCTACTCTAAAACCTTGCTCTTAGTCAGACCCTTTGGTGCGACCAGAGCCGATCCGCCCTATATGCTCACTACACAAGCTGCGTAGGGCCCCGCAAATTACTCAAGGCCCCGCCTCCCCTTCGTGTCATAGCGCGTCAATTAATGTTGACAACATCCATGACAAAATGAAGCGAAACTATTCTTCTGGTCACGAAAAGAGGAAGAAAAAAAAACATGAGAGTGAATTGCGGGAACAACAATAAGGTAAACTTGTGTTTTCTCCTCTCCAAGTTTGATGTCAGCAAAGTAAAGTTAAGTTTATGTGCATTTCTATCGTGTTTTTTCGGTCTTGCTAACCTAGCTGGGCAGGCAGGCAGTGCATCTCTTGCATCACTTTGTGCCTGAAAAAAGTGAGAGTAAAATACAATTATTTATTACGTCTGTTTTTGATTAACGACAAAGTGCAATGGTGTTTGTTTACTGCAGCTCGGAAAAGATAACCGCGTCGTGTGTTATCATGCGTTCATATGCGCGTTCATGAAATGAGCAGAAATATATGTGGAGACTAGACATACTGTACAATATATGGGCGTGAATGATGGCACTCCTCATCAAAGTACAAATTATACATACTTTTAAAACAAGACACTGGTTATCTACTAGTCTGTCAATGTGTAGTTGACAACTCTAAACAACTGCACTAATTATTCAAGATGGAAAGCAATGTATTGACAATTTGACATTGACTGACTATTGATTTTTAGGCTATATTGAATTAAAATGTTGATTAGCTAGCTGGACATACTGGTCAATATGGATGCACACCCCTCAGTAAATAATAACCAGAAATCAAGAATTGCTTCAACATGCATAAAAAAAAAACCTTTAACATGCTATGGCAAGCCATTTTAGCTTTTATTAATTCACAGTTTATGTATTTTTGATATCAAGAATTCAATTTTTTTACTATTTACAATGTGAATTCTTGATTATTTGTACTAGTAGGGCCCCTTAGTTACATTTTTATCTACCAACGTCTATTTTTGATATCAGGAATTACATGTTCACTTGTACTAAAGTCAATTCTTGATATCAATGATGTCATCACTCACAGGGATTATTGATATCTGCATCACTAGTTCACTAGTTAAATATTACAAGAGCCAAGCCATAGTATAAATAGTATTTTATATTTGAAAATGTATAAAAGGAAATTGGGAGCCAGTTTGAATGGGTCTGATGCAGCTTATAAAATGAGTTATCTATAATTTGCAGGTGCTATGCTTAAGTTTGTCAGTAGAGGAGATGCTGGATCATCAGCCAGTACAAGCACAAACTCAGTTGATACACATCCAGCCTCAGCCAGTACTAGCACAGACCCAGTACAGTGAGCTTCAGCAAATACAGCACAGCCGTCTTCGGCAAGTACTAACACAGACCCAGGTGAAGTACAGGCAGTCTCAGCCAGTACTAGCACAAACCCAGTACAGCCGTCTTCAGCAAGTACTAACACAGTGACAGACCCAGGTGAAGTACAGGCAGCCTCTAGCTGCCTGTAGCACAACCAGAGGTGTACAGCCAGCAGCAGATACAAGCAGCTCAGACCCAAATAGAACAGTTGCCGCTCCACCAAATGACCCAGCAGATTGGCCCCCAGTCTTAACAGACTTTATGAGGACTGAGTTAGTGCGCAGAGGTCCATTCAAACCAGGACTGGATTTTTCTTTCCCTAAAGACAAGTCTAGAAGAGCTTTCCATTTAGGCTTATTACAGAGACAACTGTCAAATGGGGAAAAGATTCACAGGAGCTGGCTTACATAATCAAAAGCAATGCTGTTTATTGTTTTTGCTGTAAGCTATTTTCTACAAAATACAACAAAATTATAAAGGAAGGTGTGAATGACTGGTCAAATGTCAATGCCATTCTGAAACACCATGAGAGTAGTCCTGACCACACACAAGATATGATTAAGTGGAGAGAACTTGATCTGCGCCTAAATCGGGGACAGACTCTTGACCAGATACAAATGACCATTTATGAGGCTGAAAGAAAGAGATGGCGGGATGTCCTTACACGTTTAATAAGTATCACCCAGTCTCTGGCTGAACGAAACCTAGCATTCAGGGGTTTCGTCAGAAAAACTCTTCCAGCCAGATAATGGAAACTTCCTAAAAGAGGTTGAATTACTGGCAAAATTTGACCCCATTATGGAAAACCATCTCAGCCAAATTAAAGATGGAGAGACGCATGCTCATTACCTTGGGCAGCACACACAGAATGAGCTAATACAGATTGTGAGTGGCAAAATTCTGGAAGCAATAGTGACTCAAATAAGAGACTCAAAGTATTTCTCCATTATCTTGGACTGTTCACCTGACATTAGTCACCAAGAGCAAATGTCCATTATTCTGAGAAGCGTGGCTTTTAGGGGAAAGCCAGAGATCAAGGAGCACTTCCTCGGCTTTGTGAATGTTGAGGCTACAACAGGTTTAAATCTGTCCACTGTCATCTTAAATAAGCTGAATGAGCTGAAGATTTCATTTGAAGATTGCAGAGGGCAAGCTTTTGATAATGGGGCCAACATGAAAGGCAAGAACCAAGGAGTACAAGCCAGACTGCTCAGAAGAAATCCCAGAGCCGTGTTTGTCCCATGTGGAGCACATACTCTAAATCTTGTAATTGCAGATGCTGCCAAATCTTCAAAAGATGCAGTAGGGTTCTTTGGACATGTGCAAAAGCTCTTCACCTTCTTTTCAGCTGGCACACAAAGATAGAGTGTTTTAAAGAAACACGTGAAGATAACCATGAAGTCATGGAGTGACTTCATGGGAGAGTGAAGATGGGAGAGTAGGCTCAAAAGCGTTCATGCCATAAGGCACCAGGCATCTGAGATTCGGGAGGCATTACTGGAAGCCAGACAGACAATCAATGATCCTGTGGCCAAAGTTGAGGCACAAGCACTTTGTTACGTGTTTAAAGTTGTAAAAAGGGATGATTACGTAACATTTATGTGAAACACTGTTGCACTGTGTGAAGGCAGGAAAAACAACCCGGAAACGTCACTTAACGTTTAAGACGTTTATTCACAAAGAATGAAAAATGAAGTAAGCAACATGATTGAAAATAGAAATAATACAAAATAAGTAAAGAGAAACAGGAGTGTCACCAAATCATTGAAATAATCAAAACGTAAATATAATATCTAATTTCAGTCGTCCCTCTAAACTAACCATCAAAGAAAAATGTAGAAACAAAGCCGAGTTCTTCAGCGGGTACGCCGCCTTAACCAAACTATACTACCTAAAAACAAAAGTACAATAGTGGCGAACACTCCACGCCTAATTTAACAGAGAAAATTCTACCTCCCGTTCGAGTTGGGCATACGCTTCCGCAGTCGGTAAGAATTAACTTAATGCTCAATACTCAATGTACTAGACATAGTGAATAAATGCACGCTCGTTTAAAGGTCGACAACACTGACAACTACAGCGGCACATTTAACACGCTTACGAGAGAGTCTCAACTCACGTGCACTAGGCATGACAAAGCATTAGCAATGTTATCCATAAGAAACTCAGGAGTGTGTTACTCAAGTCACTTGATCTAAACATCATCTCGCAGACATTCATAAACAGTGGTACGTTCTACAAAGCATCTCTGTGAGCACAAGATAAAAGAGATCTGGCGGAGATCTGCCTTCCTTCTCATGAATGGGCTTTTTTAAACCCAGCATCACAGCAGTGGATTGGTGGAACAGCTGATGACACTTGCCCACAATGACGACACGCAGCAAATGTACAATCACCACCTGAAAACAATGAAGGGAGACACAGAGAGCAACAGAAACACACACAAATACACGTGGAACGTAACAAACTTGCAGAGGAAGTTGGGTCCTACCGCTTCTTGATTTGCTGTGTCGTATGGTGTGAGATACTGACTATTACAAACATAGTGAACAAGCTCCTCCAATCCGCCTCAGTGCAGTTGGATATAGCAGTTAATTTAATCTCGAATGCAAAGGCTTCCCTCACTACATACCGGGAAACTGGATTCTCTGAGGCACAGACAACAGCCAAAAGCATTTGCAAAGTAATGAATGTGGAGGCTGTTCTGAAAGAGAAGAGACTGAGAAACAGCAAGAGGCATTTCAGCTATGAGGCTCCTGATGAACCAGTCACTGATGCACTCAAAAACCTTGAAGTCAACTTCTTTAACATTGTGGTCAACTCTGCTGTGACATCCATGGATGAGAGATTTGAAACACTCAGCCAGGTGAAATCCAAATATAGAGTGTTGCTAAACTTCAGCACTGCCTTACAGATGTCTAGTGAATCTTTAAAGGCTCACTGCATGGAAGTTCAAAATACTCTAACCTTCAGAGATGACTATGACATCAGTGGAATGGATCTGGCACACGAGTGTGGCGAGGGGGCGTGGTTCAGCAAAGTCTGCAGTGAGAGAGCGAGGAGGGAGCCGAGCAGTAAGTAAGTAGGTCAAGTGCAAAATGACGAACACCTGTCTCTGATTGCAGTAATTGGCGTGGGGAGACCGCATAAAAGCCGGCTGGTGCGAGAGAGCGGGAAGAGAAGGACTGGGATCTCGTGCACGACACGCACCCTGAGAGCTGGAGGATTACAGCGTACGGAGCGATACTTTTATAGTGGAAAGAGTTTGTCTAAAGTGACCTGAGAGCTGATTTAGTGGAAAGAGTGTTCTTTGAACAGTGCTATAGTATTTCTATGGTGAAAGCGCACCTCGCGCACGTTTTCTTTCTGTTTACCATTTCTGAGTCAAAGTGCACGAGTCCCAGTTACGCCGACCCTTGTCTTCTTGCATCACACCCACACTGAACCAACACTACACTGGTGCCGAAACCCGGGATGGAAGAAGAAGCCGCCACCAGACTGTCCCCGTCATCACTTGCGGAAGTCATCCACGCACTCGCGGGTCTCCACCACCAACAACATCAGGCTCTGCTGGCCATGGAGAAGAAGCAGGAGCGCCGGTTCGAGACGCTCCTCCGGCCCCAGCAGGATGACCGCGAGCTGTTCCGGAGCTGGATGGACCGGGAGGTTCGGGCCACACCATCACCGCCAGCTGCAGCCTCGGCCCCGCCCATGTCCCTCAGTAGAATGGGCCCACAGGATGACACTGAGGCATTCCTCGATCTGTTCGAGAGGTTGGCCGAGGCCTGGGGCTGGTCACCCGCGGACTGGCCAATGCGGCTGATCCCGTTGCTGACCGGAGAAGCCCATATCACTGCACAACTGCCAGTCCAGAACCTCCTGGTCTATGAAGAAATCAAACGCACCATCCTGCAGCGGGTCGGCCGATCCCCGGAGCAAAGCAGACAGCGGTTCCGGTCAATGGAGCTCGGGGAGTCTGGCCGACCGTTCGTATTTGCGCAGCAGCTCCGGGACGCGTGCCGCAAGTGGTTGATGGCCGATGGACGCTATGTCGAGGGAGTCGTCGATCAAGTGATGCTGGAACAGTTCATGGCGCGGCTTACCCGGAAGACCGCGCAAAGGGCCAGTGCCACCGCCCGACGTCGCTGGACTAGGCCATCCAACTGCCGGAGGACCAAATGGTGGCATGCCCAGGGGTCGGCGAAACCCTACCAGCAGCTTCTCTCACTCTCTCTCTCTTCCCCTTCTGTCTTTCCCTCTCGCCCTGTCCCTTTACCCAGGTCCAGAGTGTTTCCACCCAGGCCGGCGCCCCGCTGGAGGTCCGGCCCCACAGGAGAGCCTGTTCCCACGCCCAGAGTGCCGTCTAGGGGAACAGCCTCCGCCACCGGCAATGCTCCACCTCTGGCACCCTCGCTCTCCCCACGCCAATCTCTTGACCCACTTCCCGCCATTGGGGCGGCGGGAAGGACTGGGCCGGCCTGCTAGCGTTGCGGGGACCCTGGGCACTTTGTTGACCGGTGGCCAGTGATTGAGGTGGGGACACTGGTCAGGGTCCCTGACACACCGCAGGCTGCCCCCGATCAAGCTGGGCTGTACCAAATACCAGTAAGTATAAAGGGGGTACCTATCAGGCTTTGGTGGATTAAGGTTGTAACCAAACCTCCATCCATCAAAGTCTGATTCAACCGGAGGCATTGGATAAGAGCCGCATGGTTAAGGTACGGTGTGTGCACGGGGAGGTGGTGGATTACCCTTTAATGCCAGTCACTATTCAATTCTGGGGCCAAAAGCATAGTGTGGAGGTGGCCGTTAGCCAGCACCTCCGGCACCGGCTAATTATGGGGACCAATTGGCCGGGGTTTAAAATATTATTGGCATATTTGTGTGCGGGTGCTTCTGGGACAAAAAGGAAGCGGGGGAAGGGAGCGGCCACTCAGGTGGGAGAGGCTGTGCCGGGACCGTCGGTGCCTGTGCCAGAGGAACGGAACGCCGTTGAAAGAAGGTCTCTTTCAGAGCGTGATGACTTTCCTCTGGAACAGTCCCGAGACGAGACGCTCAAAAATGCGTTTGACCAGGTGCGTACAATTGACGGACAGTCTCTCCACCCAGACCGACCTCTCTTATATCCTTATTTCGCAATTATAAAAAATAAGTTGTATCGGGTGACCCAAGACGCCCAATCAAAGCAAGATACAACTCAATTATTAGCTCACTGCAATCCGATGGCTGGACATTTAGGGCAGGCAGCTACACTAAATCGTTTAATGACCCGATTTTTCTGGCTGGGCATTCACGAGAACGTGCGCAAGTGGTGCGCGTCTTGTCGCGAATGTCAGTTAGTAAACCCACCGGCCAACTCAAAAGCACCTTTGTGCCCCCTTCCTTTAATAGATGTCCCCTTCGAGAGAATTGGTATGGACCTCATCGGGCCATTGGAACGATCTGAACGGGGGCATCAGTCAGATGCATTAGTCAGAAGCAGAAGCAGTGCCGCTCCGCAATATTTCCGATTCCCGGGTGGGAATCCCGAAGGAGATTCTCACCGACCAAGGCACGGCGTTCATGTCACGTACCATACGCAAATTTTACGAATTGTTGGGTGTTAAATCGATTCGCACCAGCGTCTATCACCCACAAACAGACGGCCTGGTGGAACGTTTTAATCGCACGGTAAAATCCATGATTCGAAAATTTGTGCAGGAAGACGCCAAAAATTGGGACAAGTGGCTAGAACCCCTCTTGTTCGCTGTACGCGAGGTCCCCCAAGCCTTCACGGGGTTTTTCCCCTTCGAGCTTCTCTATGGGCGCCAGCCCGCGGGGTACTGGATGAGCTTAGAGAGACTTGGGAGGACGCCAACCCTTGTCTTCTTCCATCACACCCACACTGAACCAACACTACAACGAGATTCAGAATTTACCTGATCTGCCATCAGATAAGATCACTGCATTTGAGTTGCTTTCATTTCTCTGTGAGAAAAACCTGGAGGAACTCTATCCTAGTCTTTGGATAGCCCTAAGAATTGCAGTCACCCTGCCTGTAACAGTAGCATCGTCAGAGAGGAGCTTTTCAAAATTAAAGCTCATCAAAAGCTACCTGAGGTCTTCAATGTCACAGGAACGTTTGAGTGGATTGGCCATCATGAGCATAAATCATGATGTGGGGAAACACCTGTCCTATGATGACATCATTGATGATTTTGCCTCAAGAAAGTGCAGAAAAGGAATATTTTGATGGTAAGATTTTAATTCAAACATTCAAATGTTTACACATTTGTAACATGTAACGAGTAACATGTAAGATTGTGTAAATGACTGTTTAACTAACTATGTGATATTCTTCTCAGTTTCTTCCAGACAGTCCAAATAGACTGGTGTTGCTCATACTGATACCGAAAATGCCCAGGCTGTAGAGAGAACCAAAGTTAATCACAAAAGCCAAAGCTCAGGGTTATAATTTATTATTTTCTTCTTATTTATGTTTACGTTAATATTCACTTACTTAATAATATTCACTTATCTTAATATTCTATGGAAATACTCTAATCAATAAATAATGTTTGTTTGAACCTCATTCTGTTCTATTGTTGTACTTATTCTTTGACTGTTTTGTTTAAAGGAGGGAGGATTGTATTGGGAGCACTGAAGTGTCAGGTGTGACTGTGTGGCAATGGCAAATGGTTTACATGCTCACGGCATCACGGGTCAGGTAGAGGGCCCCTTAGCAGAATTTTGCTTAGGGCCCCAGGGAGGTAAGGATCGGCACTGGGTGCGACCCAAGGACACTTGGCCTCAGCGTCATGTGCTTCCTAAGCGTCAGGGACCCTGTCCATCAGGCAAACCAGCTAAAGACACTCAGCCTCATTCCTGACGGGCTCAGAAGAAAGAGGAGTCTGAAGCTAGACAACAGAGACGGTGCGGCAGCAAAGGCTGCCCGTTCGGATGCTGCTCTGCCTGTTCCCCTCGCCTCCCTGCCTGTTGCAGACGACAAGAATAAAGAATGTTTTTGTATGATTGTTCCACATGAATGTGTAATGAAAACCTCACAAAAAGAGCTTTTCTCCTCTTCCCTCTCTTACTCGCACTCACATCTAACCCCTCCACACAGCAGCGAGCTGTCAGACCAAGCCACTTCCAGGCATATCAAGGTGGGTGCAAAACACACTCATAAGTAGTTACACGCTTCAGACCATCCTACTTCAATGGCAGGATGGCATCAGAGGTTCAAGCTCAAAACACCCCGGTCTGTCTTTAGCTCTGCACACATTCACCAAGTGCATGAACACTGTTCCCTCCACTCTTCATCTGAGCGGAATACGTGTCGTGAATTATTTGGATGATTGGCTACTTATGGCTCCTTCAGCGAATAAGTTGTGCAGCCACCTTCAGTGTTTGGAGCTTATGATCAACCTGCAGAAAATCTGACTGCAGCTCACACGATGTATTCAATTTATGGGCGTAAATCTGAACTCTATTGCTATGCGAGCCCACCTGGGTTTATGGCACCTGCTTCAGCTGTATGTCTCTTGGGACTGCTGGGACTGCAACTATGGTAGAAAGTGGGTGCTTGGTACTTTGGCTCGATGCGCATCTTAGTGACCCACAAATGATTAGAGGCGCTAGCCCACTGGGTGAGTACAGTTTTTTATGATCAGGGCGCTCCAATGTGACAGGTGTGCAGAGGCAAGGTAGTTAGGACAGACGTACCAGGCATGGGCTGGGGAGCCCTTTGTGATGGTTGTCCAGCCTTTGGTGTTTGAACAGACATGGAAAGAAGGTGGCACATAAACTGTTAGAAGCTCAGAGAAGTTAAAATAAACTGTCTCTCAAGTGTTTTTGTGCTCAAGTCCATCACATACTGTTTGAGACATGGGGTAGCCTAAGGGGAATGGAGACTAACCCTCAGATTTTGAATGTGCTATTCTTCTCCCTATTCGCTATTTGCTTCACACTGGGAGTGAATGTACTCGCTCACCCCTGGCCGGAAGCACACAAATACGTTTGTTAGCACATTAAAAGTGCTCCCTTTCAAGATGGCACTTTTACTCGCAATTCTGATAAAAGAGTCGACGACATGCATGCTCTCTTAAATACATGGACTTTGCATACTCTCTCCTGCATGGACTTTGACTCAAACGACTGTAAAGTCGTGCTTAAGCCGAGAAAGGCCTATGTGCCTAAGATCCTCTCAACACCATTCAGAGCCCAAGTGATAACCCTCTCAGCTTTCACCCAGAGCGAGCCCGCAACCAGGGAGGTCCACCCCTCCGTAGCCGCTCTGCCCTATGTGTGCTTAGCATATTTATGTCAGGCATATCAGACACTTTAGGCTTTCTAAACCGCTCTGCATGTGTTTTGGTGGTCACACTAAAGGCCTACCAGTATCAAAACAAAGACAATCCCATTGGGTTGTGGATGCGATAGTTTTGGCTTATGATTGACAGAATGTGTCGTGTCCCATAGGTGTGCAAGCCCACTCTACAAGGTTCCTTATGGGCATGGGCAAAGGATATGTCCATCCAGAACATCTACTCAGCAGCATGATGGGCTTTGCAGAACATTTTTGCCAGGTTCTATAACTTGGACGTTTCTTCGCTAGCTTCTTGAGCCCTGTCAGTGCAAGAAAGCTAGCTAAGGTAAGCCTGTTTTTTACTGCTTTCATTCTTTATTGCTTCTACTACGGCATATGCATCTTGTCTTTGCTAGGTGCAAGGAATCTAGAGCAGGCAGCATGCACTCAATGCTATAAGCCACAGTGCTGTTAGTTTCTGTCTATGATTCCCTCTTAAAACACCAAACTTCACCACGTTTTGCATTGTAGTTTTAGTGGGCGCTGGCCCCTGTACAATTATGGTAACTGCATTGATTCCACTATGCTAACTGCTAGGCTGCTGCCGCCTAGCCAACTTCTAACACAACGGATCACAAGGCCTTTGTGTATATCAGCAAGCTGTACGCAATGTCGAGAGTAGAGATCGACTGATATTGATTTTTTACTACCAATACCAATTATTTGCATGCTTATGTGCCTGATAACTGATATACAGACCCAATATTTATTTATTGCACTTTATCTTATCTATGTATCATCTTTTTATTCTTTTAATTATTTTTATAACTGTTTTAATTTTTTTTTGTCTTTTTGGTTAGAATTTAAATTATTTTATTTTTTAATGACTCTTCCATTCATACGGGGACACCACGAATTTAGTGATTCAGGTAGTCACAAATAGGATTTTAGCCTGTAGTTAAATACGGTTGTTATTTTTATTTCTTATGCATATGGTGTGATTATTTTATGATTATTTTAATTCCTTTTCTATGTAAAGCACTCTTTATTTAGATAGGGACAGATACAAAAAACACAGATAAACTTAAACAGTCATCTGATGTATGTATCATAGTGTTTTTGGCTAAAGCTAATTCACAACACTTGTCCCTAGTAGGACTTTTTGTTAAAAATACAAATACAGACTAACATTATTATAAATGAAATGCAATGAAAAGAGCAACAACAGCAACAACAACAGCAACAACAACAACAACAACAACAAAAAACAGTATACAGAGAGAGCACAATGCAAAAACTAAATATGAGAGCAATATTGTTCCTGAATTAACCACAATTTTTTTTTTTTTTTGGAAGGTGGGTAATGTTGGAATACATTTCAAGTGGTCTGGTAGAGAATTCCATAATTTCACCCCTTTTACTGAAAAGGCAGTTTTGGCAAATGATGTTCGACGGAAAGCGATACTACAGTTGCCTTTTGACATTGCTCGGGTGGTGGGTCTGGTACCACTTTGCTGTCTTGTTATTGTTTTGCAAAGGGGTGGGGGAGCAGCGTTATTTAGGCATTTGAAGACCAATTTAACAAAGTGCAGGGAGATAAAATTAGCAAAACTTAAAATCTTATATTTGCTTAGAATTTGGCAATGATGGTATCTTATTCTCTTCTTGTCCACGATTTTCAATGCTCGGTTATACGGTTAGACATTCAAAAGACTTAACTGAGGACTGGTGAGCTTGGGACCATGTGGTTAAGCCACACAATATGTGTGAGAAAATCATAGAATTTATAATAAAAGCACAGTCAAGAGTCAAGCAGTTTCTTATCATCATAAAACAGCCCAAGTTGGCCTTAATGGCTTTACTGATTTTCTTTATATGACTTTTAATATTCAACTGATAGTCTATAATTATTCCCAGATACTTCATTTTAGGTACTTGTTCAATAAGCTCCCCATTAATTTGTACATTCAATAGTTGTTAAAGGTAGTTTTTTTTAATGGAAAAGCAGACGGAGACAGAGTTTTAGTGTTTAAAATAAACAAGATGAGGCCAGTCAAGATGATATTTTGTCTAAGTTGGCATTTAGTTCATCAGCCACAGAAATACCAGCCCGATCTCACGGCAATTCGTACGAATTTTACGAGGTGGCTTATTCGTACGAATTCATACGACCCCACTCGTACGAATTAGTGCGATTTTTGCCAAATCGTACATATTTTACGAGTTGCCCAATTCGAATGAATTTGTACAAATGACCTACCCCTGACCCCACCCCTAAACCTACCCATCACGTGGGTTCAGACAAATCGTACAAATTCGTACGAGTGAGGTCGTACGAATTCATACGAATTAGCCACTTTTTAATCACTCGTACAAATTCGTAGGAATTGGTCGTGAGATAGCGTTGGAAATACAGGTATTACCAGATGCATACACCACTGTGTCATCTGCATACATCTGTAGACCTACAGTATATCTGGACATACATCTGGCAAATCATTAATGTAGAGACTGAAAGTATACGTCCCAAGACCGTGCCCTGAGGGATCGCAGTTTCAATTTTGAGAAGGGTGGATCTCAAATTATTAATTATAACACATGGTTTACGGCCTTTTAAATATGATTCAAACCAAAACAATGACTGTTTAGATCAATTGAATTTAGCTAATTTGGAAATTAAGGTCTTGTGATTTACTGTATCAAGATTGTGCATCAGTTGTTCTGAGACAATTTTCTCCAGGACTTAAAAAATGAGAAGAAGACTAATAGGTCTATAATTACAAGACATTTTATCATCTCCAAATTTAAAAAGGGGTGTTACCAAAGCATTTTTCCACCCATCTGTGAATTGCCCAGATTTAATGGAAATATTAATAAGATTGGTGAGAGGCTGGACCAAAATGCTACTATATTTTTTAAGAAGAGCTGTGTCTAGATTATAAATATCTTTCGAGAAGGTGGTGTTTAGGTCCTGTATAGCTCTCATAACAGCTGTCTGACCAACCTGACCAACTCCTGAGCGGAGTTATCTTGATCTTCAAGCAAGTCTATTGTTAGGCCTATAGCGTTCCTGCTTGGAAAGCTTGATGCAAGGTTATTAACAGATTGTATGAAAAAGTTATTTAATTCTTCTGCAACTTGTGCAATCAGTAATGATGTTTTCACCCATTCTAAGTTCATATTTATTTCAGGTGGCGGTACCCTTTGGATTTAGTAGACCGTTTAGATGCTTCCAAATTATTTTGCCATTCCCTTTGGCCTCTGACAAGAACTTGAATGTAATCATTTGATTTGGACATTCTGAGTTCTCTAACAACTTGGTTACGCAGACCTTTACATAGTTTCAAATCAATGTCACCTTCGAGTCTTGATAAAAATGTTCAGGGCATGGTCCATCTTTTTCATTAATTTTCTAATATTATCAATTATCCATTTTGAATTACCATTGTTTAAGAAATGTGCTATATAAACAAACTTGCCTTGGCTTGGTAACTATCTCATTCAACAACAAGAACGTAAACTGCAGCAACAGGCTGGGCAGGACAAATACAGCTCTCTGCAGAAAGTTCTTGGTGAAAAGTCTCTCAAGTTCTGGCAGTTTCTTTTCTGCTTTAATGCTGAACACTCTTGACTGGTAAGCAGGCGCAGCTGGGAGCAATCAGCTACCTGCCAGTAGGAGGAGCCAAAGGGAGAAATACACAAAAAGCACACAAAAACACAAATGAAGAAAACACAGCTCTTCTGACTGCCCATAACAATAAAGAATATGTCTGAATCCAAAATCACTCCCTAAACCCTCAATCACTATTCCCTTCGTTAGTCCACTAATACTGTTCACTTGAAGGAGTAAATGAAAACGAGTGAGCGAATTCGGACAGCGGCTGTACACTCGTTATTGTGGTGCAATGTGGGATAGAATGAGTGCACTCGATAACATCCACTATGGTTTCGGACATCACTACAAATGACTGTCCCCTCTAATAATGCCCTATTTGAGGGTACAGGATTTTTGAGATTTTGAAATCAGCATGTGTCTCTTGACGTAACGCATGTAAACAAACCAAAAACAGGAAATTATGTCACAAGATGCAACCCAAAAAAGGACAGACTGCTCAAGCAGGCCTACCTGTTTTTTCTTGTCATAGTTGCGATGTTGCCTATCACAGTTCAGTACAGACAGAGGTGGGTAGTAAAGTACATTTACTTTGTTACATTTGCATTCAAATTTGTATTTTTAAGAGTACATTCAAATGTGGGTACTTTTACTTTAACTCAAGTACATTTCTAATGAAAAAAATGTTATTTTCCTTCATTACGTTGGGCAATGTTCCTCTCTTTACTTTGTTTTAATGCAATACATGTTAGTTTATTCCAAGTGCTCTGTCTCTTTTTTTCTAAAGATTTTATAGCAATTAAAAAAAAAATCGAACCTCAAGCCATAATGATTTTAGACTAGGCCTAAATGGGTAAAAATATTGTGAACAGCCTGAATGAATTATGTGAGCATTAATTTTAACGTCTGTCTTCATAACAATAGCCTATCTCATATTTTTATTTAAAAAATGAGCATGTCCACATGTTCGGGATGAAGACGGGAGCGCAATCTGTTCACAATTAGTCTGGCCGCAGAGAACACCCTCTCTGATGGCACAGATCTTGCACCTTTGCTAATTTTGCCAATCGGGGTATTTGTGGTTGTTGGTTTTCCACCAGTTCATGGGGTCGATGTGGATGGGTGGGCACATGTCCTGGCAGTACTGATTTAGTATGGTTATGTCTGAAATTTCTACGTTATAGTCCTCACCAAAGAAGACTGCAATTGCAGATGCAGACAGCGAATCACTTCGTGGCTTTTTGGCCAATGGTTGTTTCATCTGATTCTACTGTTAAGGCCTATCTCTTCCTCGCTCTCTGAGCTGTTCAAAACACCTTGGCCTGCACAGCACGTTTAACTTCCTCAGTTGCGAACCTCAGGTGTTTGTGTCTAGGATCCAGGAAGGATGTGATGTATGCAACCTTGCAAGCACTGCAAGCACTGTTTGCCTGAACTGAGAGACTTTGGGAGACTCTCCTGGGATTTATTTGAGGTGTTTTGACAGAAGAGTTACTGTCACTGGGTAAACCATGGAGATGGATACACCAGATTCTCCACACAAGGCAGTGGTGGCACATTTAAGTGAGTGAAGCACTGTCATCAGTCAGTTTGAGGGTTTGTGCATCTGATAGTTTAGTGAAGGCTCTGTCTGATAAGACCGCAGATACTGCCCATCTTTGCTCTAGTAAGCACTTGAACATGTCATGAATAGAATTCCACCTAGTTTGGAAGTACTGCACTTGTTCTCAGGCAAGTTCTGCAGTTACTGCTTTTGTTTCAGTGCTTGTGTTGCAGTTGTGCTGTGATGGAAATGAGAAATAAGACAACTGGCAGATGCAACGACATGGTTTATGTGTTGAAGCTTGAAACTGTAATTTGTAGCGAGTTGGAGTGTGTGTGCAAAACAAGGCTGAGAGTCCCACTCTAACCATTCAGTGTTGGCAAGCACCATGTTGCTCGCATTGCAGTGAATTTTCCGTGTAGTCCCATGTGGTCCATAGGACTGGAAAGGGTATTTGCCAGATTTTCAGTAGTATGCCGCTCTGGCATGGCTTTGGTCTGCAGAACAGCACTGAGAATTTCCCAATCAACTATATAATGACAGGTGACCGTGATGTACGATTCGGTTGTAAGCGCTGTCCATGAATCTGTGGTCAGAGACATTTTTTAAACATTTGCTAACTGACTTCACAAAAAGCATCAAAAAATGTCTCCAGTCTGGCAGTGATCATTTTTCTAGACGGGACCGTGCACTCAGGCTCTACAAACTCCATTAGATTTCTAAAACCCTTCTACAAAGATGATCGGTTGTTTTCTCTGCCAGTCTAGCATCCAACTTGGTTGATCATGAAACTAGCCACTGATTACTGCTGACCATAGTTCGAATTACAGGGGGTCCCCACAGGTCCCCCAAAGGGACAGAAATATCAGTTTTGGGGGGGTCAGATAATTTTTCTGATATTGTGAATAAATATAATTACAGTTACAATACAAGTCAACTCCTATTTTCACTGTAGGAACATTTTAATGTAAAGCGATTTCAGACACCCCTATTGTGGACCGTACCATTTTTAACCACCGTGGCTAGAAGCAACGGAGATAGAGAACGGTTTGCTGCTGACGTGCATGGATAAATGTAAGTTGCTAGCTGACGTCTAGCTTGTTGATTTTACAACCTTCATTTATTAACGTGTTTTGTTCTTTCATAGCTCATGTCACGTCTATATACATTGAATTACCGTCTACTTACCTGCTACTTACCCACTGAGGCTAGTAAAGTGGACCTTGGTTAGTTACCAAGGTTATTTAGCAAGGTTAGGTAGCAAGATAATTCTTTATTTAAATCAAGCTTTACATTGTGGTGAGGTAAAATCAGGGGCGGATCTACAAACAACATTGTTAGTGTATTAGAGGCGTGGGCGCGATCGAACTGTGTGTGTGTGTGTGAGAGAGAGAGAGAGAGGCGCGGGCGCGATCAAACTGTGTGTGTGTGTGTGTGTGTGTGTCGTATGACTAAATCTGTCCATATTTTCTCAAAACTCACTAGAAGACATCATTTGAGGGGTCATTTTTTTAAATCTCCTGGGGAGTAAACCCCCCAAGAATTGCTTTTTCACAAAGTACGATTTAAGTATAGACTACACAGACTGTTTATAGTGATTACACAGAGAAAGGGTCCACAATTCACAAATTAAGACCCACACCATCCAAAAACCCAGCTACATCTCTGATTTGACTCCCACTCCGTGTAATGTAGTGTAGAGAACAAAACACATTCAATGAAAACCGTAACATTTTAAATTATGAATAATGTCCATGGCCCCCCTCCTGAAACCTCATGCCACCCCTTTGCCACCCCAGGTGGTAGTATGGTTTTTCATAGTATGCTCCTTAATCACATTAAAGATTGCTCAGGTTTCACATATCTCCAAGTAATTGTGTTGATTGGACACTGACTACCATAGTCCAGAGCGAGAGAAAGAGTTGCGACACTCTTTGATGTCGCCGCTATGGCTGTCACGTGGTTCATGTAAGCCCCAATAGTTACAAACCATACGCTGGCTGTCATGTTTTTCTATGGGACAGACAGCAGCGATTGCATTATTGAACGGTAAATATAAAATAAAACACACACACACATTATTGCATTTTGTTAATGTCAGTTTTGCATTTGGAGAGGCAGGGTGACAACGAAATACTGTATATTACTTAAATAAGTGTTAGGCTATATTTTTGGAGGGAAAAGCTTAGTTTTCATGTTTGCATGAGTAGTAGCACTGGCTTTAGCGACTCTAACTTAACTTTTCCATATCATTCATCTGATGATGGACGTCTCATAATATTTATTTTAGCACAACTGGGCTGTATTAGGCTATTGATTCCCGTGATTTTGCTTATAAATTCTGATTCAGCCATTAGCCTACCTTCGTGATCACGCAAAGAGGTCAGGGTGGCAGAATTAAGTACAGCCAACACGTCAATGAAAAGTTAGTATATCCCAAAAAATTTAATTAAATAAAAGTTGCTATAAAGGTGGTAGCGATTCATTACCGAACTCTTACTGTCACAGCTGACGAAGTCGCTCTAGCTAACTAGCTAGCAGGCAGTGCTTGAAAATTGGTTGAAACAACCAACATAAAATATAAATAATAGAATAGAATGATTTCTGAAGGATCATGTGAGTGATGTGACACTGAAGACTGGAGTAATGAAGCTGAAAATTCAGCTTTAATCACAGGAATAAATTACACTTTACTACATAGGCTATATATATATATATATATATATATATATATATATATATATATATATATATATATATATATATATATATATACACACACACATATATATATATATTCACATAGAAACAGTTGTTTTACATTGTAATAACATTTCACAATACTGTTTTTTTTCTTGTATTTTTAATCAAATAAATGCAACGTTAGTGAAGTGTTGGTAACGTAAGCTAGCTGCAATTAACTATTATCTTCCAATAAACATTAACTAAAGTTGGCTACATAAATTACAATTATTGACTAGCTTCATGAGAGGACGGCTAATGCGTTCAAATGTAAAAAAATACAGTAATTTCATCAACTTAACAGCGAGCGTACTTCGGAAACACTGAAAATGAATGTGGTTCAGTGCTGGAACTATCGGCTGCTCCACGACACGCGTTACTTCCGCATTCCAAAGTTCCCATGGCGGTCTATGGGAGTGTCGTAACTCTTTCTTTCTATGGCTCTGCCATAGACTATAATGGAAAATTGGTTTCTGTTTATACAGTATATGAGAGGGTTGGGTCTTACCTCCAGTTCTTATGAAATCTAAAAATAAACCAAATAAATATTTCATGAAATAGGCAATAGGCTTCTTGAAAAGGTATTACTTTTACTAGTAATTAGAATGTTATGTCAGTGCACTTAACTTCTAACTTTTGGGAGTTGATCAAAACAGTTCTCTTTTGGAGATATAATAACAATGAGATATTCTGTAGCCTACTGATTATCAGTTTGTCGCATGTTTAGACCTTGTATGTGTGTTGCACAACACATGTTGCACTTGGCGATCACGGTGGGGATTGATATGGTAGTGGACCATGATGATCATAGAAGAAGTGAAGGAGCAGTACCCCCCAATTATGGTGGGGTAATTCGCACTCTGCTGCTGACTTGTGGATGGACCTACTGGGTGTTTCGCCCTCAAATGACTGTGCATTGTAGTGGTAGACTTATGATAAGCAAGCTTCAAACGGCAGATTTTGCACTGCACTTCATTCTCATTAATTTTCTAATAAGAACTCCACACAGAACTCTTATTTGACTGTCCCAAGTTACCGTATCTGTTTTATGCCATGCAAGTCTATAGTGTGCATGTGAGACAATGTGTTCTTCTTCTGTTGTTCTGTGAGTTGATTGACAGCTTTTAGGTGCGTTATTGGCAGTGCCACCCTCTGGTTACATGAATGCATCACCACCGCATCAGCACCAAAAACATGGGGATTTTTTTTTTACAATAATCTCAAAACCTATTAAATATTCTATAATTAAATCAACTTATCGAATATTTGGAAATCGTGACTTATCTGTATTTCTCACATGGTGTCGTAACAGGAAATTTAAGAACATCAAGAGAGTTGGATGAAGTGGCCATAGATTAAAAGCAAATCTGCAAATGCATCCTGTTGTCAGGGTTCTGTCACTTCTGTCTAGTCTATTTCTTGGTTTTGTGACAGAGCCCTGACACTCCTGTTTTGTCTTGTCTGTGTGGCTTGTTTCATGTGCTTTCATGTCATGTTTTGTCTTGTGCTGTGTTGTATGCAGCTTGGCTCATATCACAGGCTGCGTGCTTTCATGTCGACATGTTTTGTGTGAACACGTAGCTTATGAGTGTTCTCATTGGCTGCGTGTTCATGCCTCGTTTTGTGTTAGCACATGGCTTGTGATTTGTTTTACTGGCCATGTGCTTGTGTTCAAGGCATGTTTGGTGTGAGCACATGGCTTGTCATGTATGTTTCCTTGTGCCATGTGCTCTCCTGTCGATTGTCTAGTCCCTCCCATCTTGTTACCTGATTATTGATTAATTTGCCCCACCTGTCCTCCCTCGTTACCTCCTTTGTTTGCTCTCCTTATTTATTCTCCTTGTGTTTGCAGTCCTGTGCTGCTTCGTCGTCGTATGTACACTGTGTGTTTCCCTGCTGTTAAGTCAAGTCAAGTCAAGTCAAGTCAGTCTTGTTTTCCCATCGGGGTAGTTTTGTTTGTATTTTGTTTTATTTTTATTATTAAAAAAGCCCATCAACTCTGCACCTGAGTCCTCGCTCCTTTCACCACCCCCACACCTGACAGAACGAACCAGCCAAAAGAGGACTCAGCAGAAAAATGGGCATCTTCCTTTTCACATCTCCCCGCCCCTCCGCTCAGCAGATGAATCAACGCAGCAAACTCCTTTCTCTTCGACAAGGGGGAGCCAGTGTGAAGGAGTTTGCTCACCAGTTCATGTTTGTAGTGGAGGGCTTCAACAACAGCCTTAATGAGCCTGTCCATGCATGGGAGAAGGGAATGCTGGTGATACTGTCATTCTGGCTGTTTGTAGGGTATGTCTACAACCGTGGAGAGTAGGGTGGCCTTCCGACTCTTGGCCCACCTCCCATTCACCTCACAAACTGCCATGTCCCCAGTCCTCCAATGACCCCTTCAGGGAGAAGGAGGAGGAAAAACAGATCTGCCTCATCTGGCTCCTACCCAGTGGTGGCCGAAGAGGCTGCAGCGCCCCCAGTGGTGGCCGAAGAGGCTGCAGTGCCACCAGAGGTGACCGAAGAAGCTGCAGCGCTCCCAGAGACGGTAAGCTCCTTCCCACAGCCTCGCCCTCTCAAGCGCAGAAAGAGGAGGGCTCCTGTTGCTTTTCTCAAGTCCGGTGGTCCGGGAGGACCAAACTTCGGTTGTCCCACTCTCCCTGTTGCGCCCCCAGTGGAGGCTGAAGAGGCTGCAGCACCGCCACGCTCTCGTAAACGGAGGAGGAGGAGCAGGAGGAAGGCTTCCTCCGTCCCACAAGACCTGGAGGCCATGCCCATGCTCCTTGCCCTGCCGGCGCTGCCCATGCTCCTTGCTCTGCCGGCGCTGCCCAAGCTCCTTACCCTGCCAGCGCCGCCCAACCTCCTTGCCCTGCTGGCTCCGCTCAAGCTCCTGGAGGCCGCCCTTCCGGAGTTTTGTCTCGTCGTGGCTGCCCATCCAGAGCCTCTTTACGTCATGCCTGCCAAGCCTGGGTATCTTCACGTCAGGCCTAACGAGCCTGAGCTTCTTCACGTCAGGCCTGCCAAGCCAGAGCTTCTTCACGTCATACCTGCAGAGCCAGAGCTTCTTCACATCATGCCTGCCGAGCCAGAGCTTCTTCACGTCATGCCTGCCGAGCCAAAGACCGTGCACATAAGGTCTGCCGAGCCAGAGACTGATCACGCCAGGTCAGCCGTGCCTGTGTCTTCGGACAAGATGGCCGCCTCTGTCCTTGAAGTGTCCGATCCGCCCTGGCCCTCTGAAGCGTCCGATCTGCACTGGCGCCCTGAAGCGTCGGCTCCGCCCTGGACTCATACTCCGCCCTGGACGCCTGCGCGGCCTGCTCTGCCCCGGACCCCTGCTCCGCCCCGGACGTCTGTCCGGCCTGCTCCGTCCTGGACTCCTGTCAAGCCTGCTCCGCCCTGGCCACCTGCTCAGCCTGCACCACCCTGGCCCTCAGCCAGGACTCCAGGACTCGCCGGAGTCTCCCTGGTCTGTCCCTCCGGCAACGCCCTGGTCCTCAGCCAGGATTCCAGATCCACCGGAGCCCGCCTGGTCCGCCCCTCCGGTTCTGCCCTGGCCCTCAGCCAGGAATCCAGACCCGCCAGAGTCTCCCTGGATGGTCTTCTGGTTCCGCCCTGGCCCTAAGCCAGGATTCCAGATCAACCGGAGCCCGCCTGGTCCGTCCCTCCGGTTCCGCCCTGGTCCTCAGCCAGGATTCCACATCTGCCGGAGCCCGCCTGGAAGGTCTGCTTGTTCCGCCCTGGCCCTAAGCCAGGAATCCAGACCCACCGGAGTCTCCCTGGTCTGTCCCTCCGGGACCGCCCTGGTCCTCAGCCAGGATTCCAGATCCGCCGGAGCCCGCCTGGACGGTCCTCTGGTTCCGCCCTGGCCCTCAGCCAGGAATCCAGACCCACCTGAGCCTCCCTGGCTCAACCCTCCCGTCCCGCACAGGTCTCTGCTAAAGACTTCCGGGCCAGGTGGCATCCCTTTAAAGGAGGGGTTGTGTCAGGGTTCTGTCATTTCTGTCTGGTCTATTTCTTGGTTTTGTGACAGAGCCCTGACACTGGTACCTTTTTGTAATAATAGTGTGCCAATACATGCTGTATAGGCATACAGTAATTTTTTCATTTTTTCTTTTTATAGCAAAAGTGCAGATGTTTTAGTTTGGGCTTACATGTTTAAAGGTAAGTAAAACTAAAACATGCATTTTGCTTTTTTTTTATACTGGGGAAGTATATTTTTGTTCCATGTAATTACTGGGTAAGTGGTGCTTTCTACCCTCTTGTTCCATGTAGTTACAAGGTAAGTAGGCTACAATAAAAATACACACTCTGAAACCTTTATTTGAAAAACAACTTATTTCAAAACACTTCTTATTCATGTAAAACATTTTTAAAAATAAACTTTTTATTTCAAATAAAAAAGTAGCAAGTAGAGCATTTTGCCCTAATTTTGTTTTTCTTGCTTGGCTTCTTCCTCCTCTTGATCCTCTTTTCCTTTTACAATCTTTCCAATGAGAGAGTCTAATTCACATTTGACATCAATGACACAATAGTATGTTGTGAAGCACAATGTGAAGTTTGACGTAAGCACACTGTGAAACTCGTGCGAGTCTCTTTCCTCCTGTCTTGTTTGTTTCTGATTGTTATTATCTGTTATTGTTTGCATTTTTTGTGAGACGTTCTTTTTTTTTTAAATAAATAAAGACGGCAAACTTTCTCAAAACTTTCTCGGCGTGTTCATGTCATGCTTCTCGAAGTTCACGTTATGTTCACGTCAAAGGGTGTACTCAACACTCTAATGCACGTGCTGGTTACAGTTTGTCTGAAGCGATAGTCTACAGTTTAAAATATTGGTATTTTACTTACAAACACAATCGTTTCACTTCAGAAGACATTGATCCATCCTTTGGGGTTGTATAGATTGTAGTTATTGCAGTATGTGCTATTTTGATGCTCCAACTTTTAGGAACGCATGTTTTTCAAATAAAGGTTTCAGAGTCAGTGATATTATATTGTATATGTATTTTTATTGTACTTACCCTGTAACTTCATGGAACAAGAAGGGTCACTTTTATTTACAGCCCACAATGTCACACTTACCCTGTAAATACATGAAACAAGAGTATATTTCCCCAGTACTTAATCAAAAGTTGCACCAGTTTTAGTTTTCAGTTCACTTTTGTTAAAAAGATTACTGTATAAATGCACAGATATGTACCCTCTCGTTTTTAAAAAGCCTATATATATTGGTACACTATTATTACAAAAAGGTATGCAGTGTATGTTCTCGCTAAATTGCTCCCAAATATAAGATTGTTATATCATTATAGAAGAATAAGTACCCTTTAGTTCTAAAATACTTACAGTATAAATAATTTCCGGGTACTTTCCGGGCTGTAATCTAAAGTGCTACCATGAAATGTACTATGCCAGGCTCACTTACTTTACAATTTCTCTGAAAACCTTCATGTAACACTCTGCCCTGTCCGCCTTAAACTCAGACCAATCAATATTGTTACATGTCAACAAGTGTTGAAGCAACAATGTAAGATCAGTTATTGTGATTGGCTGCAAAAATTTAAAGAGATATGATTCTACAACCTTATTTGGCCCATTTCACCTGACTTACGACTATCTCTATCTGTGATCTACATATGATCCGAAGTAACTAGTAAGCTTCTTGAGTAGTTTTTTCATTGGATACTTTTTTACTCTTACTCAAGTAGCTATTGAGATTATTTCTGTCAGGTTTTATCTTGAAGCAGAGTCGGATTCAATAAACAGTAAAACAGGTTTATTGAAATAATATTCAATGAGTGAGAAGTTCAAGTCCGAAGAATGGTTGGTCCGTGGTACAGAGTGGTGCAGGGTAGCAATGGGCAAACATCCAGCATGGTACTTCACAGTAATGAGCAAATTCCAGGAACAGAAACTCTAACAGGAAACACGAAGACGAAAACCCAGGGACACGAACAGGACCGGACTGGATCACAAAAACCCAACGATCTGACAACAAGGGATAGAAATCACAGGCATTAAATAGCTGAGCTAGATAAGCTGCAGCTGGCGCTGAAGTGATCAGACAATCAGCAGGCACACCCACAAGCAATCATACACACACACAGGACAGAGAATGAGTCATTGAATCCATGAACTGTGACAATTAATTTTACTTTTACTTTGAGTAAATATTTCTATAAGTACTTGTACGTTTACTTGAGCACAGTTTTTGGATACTCTACCCACCTGCAAATCTTCATTTGTAGCCTATGTGTAACAGAGGGATTTCTGCCACTGTTTCGATACATTACAGCGAGCACATTTAGCCCAGCTCACAGAATTGTTTTGGATGTTCTGTGCAAAATATAAACCATCATAAAAGGCTTTTTTTTTTTTTTTTTTTTTGGTCTGCATACGTCTCTATCCAGGGTTAAATAGCAGGGGGGAATAGCTTCTTTTTGCATTTCTATTTTTCTGTGTACTTATTATTTGGGAAATAATATAGATAACTGATTGCTGCAGACTTTGATTCCTGCAGTGACTGTAGTTAGCCAACAGATGGGGGCACACTTCTTCCATCCATTTTAAAATACCCTACCATGAGCTAAAGCTGAGTTTATGGATCACAGTTCCCTGCTCTTTGAAACAGATGTTTATTTGGCTGTATATTTAGCAGACTGACTGACCGTGAACTGTCCTTCATGCCAGATGACTTGAAAACAGTAAACTCTGCATTCAGATACAGCCTATTCAAAACAGCCAAATAAAGTTAATGAAACCGAAGGTAGTTTTTCATAAGAAAATTTGATATTTTCTAGATTGTGTTTTTACTGCTGCTAAGACCAATAAGCACATTTAAAATAAAACATTTTAACTAAAAACATTTGAACAAAACTAAACAATTAAACTAAACATTTAAGCAAAAAAGGCATTTATATAGTGAAATAAAACTTTTGCTTGTTTTATGAATCAAGTTGAAATTTATAAATCAAATTAAATCAAAATGTATTTATAAAGGTACCTTTGGGAGATGGGGGTGGGGGGGGGGTTAAAAAAGTGTTCAGAATGATGTTTATTTTTACTTTTTGTTTCTGTACAATAACAGTCTGTAACTCAATAAAAATGTTATCACAATAAATATAAAGCACAATAAAAACAACAGTAGTTGACCACTGTGCTGTATAAAACCTTGCTAAAACAACATATAATTAAATGTAACCAGTTTTGACCTCAATGCAATAAGGCGGAGGAGAGTTTCAAAAAGACTGATGAGTGACGGATCCATATACTCTAGGGGCAGTTATAAGCCTGGGAAAAAGCTGAGTTTTTTAACTTGGATTTAAATTCAGATTCTGAAGAGACTATTCTGAGGGAAGACAATTCCACAGTTTCAGTCCAGCAATTAAAAAGGCAAGAGCCAAGAGATAAATTTCATATTACTTGAATTACCAAAAATAAAAATCCTACATTAAAATTAAGTTACTCTATCTGCAGTTACAGCCAGCGTTATCAAAAATGTGACAGTACATGGAACTGTAAAAGAAAATCTGAGTAACCAAAATGAAACACAGCAAATCTACCCAGATTAAAATCACAACTGAGAGTGGGGATGCTTGCATTTAAATTGGTGAATGTTGTTAAAGGGGAACTCGGAAACTCTAGCTATTTCTTCGCTGATTTTCACTTTTGTTGTCGCATGTTTTCTCAATGAGCTCCCCCTACAGCTGTGGGGCGTATATTTCACAACAACGTCATAAAAAAACTCACTTGCGGCACCCTCCTCCCCCTTTCTACCGCTGCTCATGTGCATTTGTTATTATCGGAGCCGGCCAACTTTATCGTGTGGAGCTATGTCTACCGAGGTGGGTAATACATCATACACATTGAGGGCGGCGTGTGTGTTTATGACGAATTGCCGTAAAGCAGTTCGTGTTTCTCGCTCGTTCTCGCTTCTCACGAGACTTCCTATTTCCAACTTACCAGGACGTTAGTCCCCATGTTGCAAGGTTGGTTTTCTGCCTAGGAACGTTGGGGGGAGCGGGGAAAGTCACCATTTTCACCAGAACAGGTTATTAAACCATCCAAATGATTTCTAAACGGTTTTATTAAGTTGAAATAGTTGCCGAATGCCCCTTTAAATGTGGATATTAAATACCTGCATTAACAACAGTATAGGTTTACTCTTTTACTTAAGAATATTTTCAGTTTATTACTGTGCAAGCTTCTTAGGCACATTAGATGATTCACAATCATCTATTTTAAAATGGTAATTTATATCCGTTGCTTTAGTGTGCCAGTAAAGACATCACATCCAGCTAATACCTAATCCCCACTATACCATCTGTTCATGTTGATATGTGAATCAAATGATAGTTTGGTGAACCTAACGTAGAGCATGAAAAGCAGAAGTGTAATGCAGAAGCTCACGGGAACCTCACGTGAACAGACAGGGCAGCAGTGGCCACAATATGGTCTCATCCCCTGAAGGCCCTACATGACCTGTGTCTGTGCAAAGAGAATAATAAGCCTTTGTGCATAGAGCCTCGTAAAATCCTGCATCCCTACAGAGTGAGAGAGAACCAGGCACCTGTAAACAAAGTGCGTGAAAACAGCTTCAGACCTTTTCACTTGAAGCAACTGCTTAGTAGGGGGTAATTAAAATGGTTAATTACAATGAAAAATAGCCAATAAATAGAAATGTAGATGCAAGAACAAGAGAAACACAAAACAAATTTTCATTACAAGTTCAGATTTTCTTACTTCTTTGAGTTGGTTATGTCTGTGTAATGTTGGGTTGTTCTGCTGTAACTTGCTGTAACTCTCTGTGTCCTCCTGAACTCCCCACTTTAGGTCTCTGGCCCTCCTGCTGGGTCTGTATTATCTAGGAAATTAAGGTCTTACACTAAGGTGTCTTTTAAGATAAGTGCAGAAGTGACTTCTTTTTAAAGGAGGTCCCTAAAGTAATTTGTGTATTTGCACAGAAGTTGATTTATTGCATAAAATGATTTAAGTTAGCCTCACAATCTTAAAATTCAATATAGCAGTGCATGTTGTTTATCAAGCCTATGTCAAATGTCAGCTCTCATATTTTTATTTGGAGCATCACAAGGGTTGACTTAAGCCCTCCAACTCTAAAAATAATGTAGTTTAAGACCTATTTAATGCCTGTAATCAAGCAGATGTGTGAGGTCACTCGTGTTAAAAGTGTGTCCATTATGTCATTGTCCCCAGCAGTGTGGGATCATCCCCTTTTTCACGCACAAGGTGAGAGTTTTCCCCCCAAGAGGTGAGGAGTGATGTGAAAGGACGATTTGTCATCTCTGACACCTCTACACAAGACATATAGATTTAGATTTAGATTTGTTTGGTCAACATGGTAGCTATGTTATTTTTAACTACATTTCATTTTCTAATAGAGAGCATTCACAATGGGCTTTGAGTCCAGGAAACTGGAAAATGCCATAGAGCTTTCTGTATAAACACAGACCAGAGCCAGAATGCCGTACAATTCAATCCTAGACCGTAGTAATGTTACCAGTATTGAGCCTGGAACGCATTTGTGGTTGTGTATAATGTGTTATATTAATGACATTAGTAGTTATTGTGTGACTATAGGACTTGGGGAAGAAGAAGAAAGTTCCAGTGATACCACAACCAACAAACAATAAAAAAGCTCCTTATGATGTCACATTTGTCTTTACGGGACTGTGCGAGATATGTGTTAATGATGGCATAGAATACTGGAATGCTCTGGGAATGCAAACGAATAAAATAAAACAGTTACCAGAAATTGAGCCGGCTTTTCAGAAGCAAGAATTGTGTTTTGTTTAATCCAAATTGTATAATTTCTTTATGGTTCCAACACACTAACATAACAGTTTGTATTGATTTTTTTACAATTTGTGGTGAATTCGTACAATCTTAACTATACATTTATCTGAACTATACATTTTTAAATGATCTACACATGTGATTGTGAGGGTTAGTTTTAGGGGTGAAACTTGGACACATGGTGAAGTTTTACCTAGAAATCATGTTTTTGTGAGTTAGATCTTACAAATTCATAAGAAATCAACAACTCTCGAACAATACTTACAAATTGTCATAAGATACTGGATGTAACATGTTAGCCTATGTGTAAAATATGTTATTCAGTAGTTATTACAATGTTATAATCCATAATGAATTGACAAATAATTAAGAATATGAATGTTACAAACATTGGGATTACAATGTGATTTGTCACATTTCTCTTAAAACATGACCAAATGACTTGAATTCTTTGATAAGTGTTATAAGTGTTTGACCAGGGGATGCAGCCTGTTCTCTTATTGCACAATTGCTGAACCTGATATGTGCAATGGCCATTTCTGGTGAGTACTGCTCATGCAAACCTTCCTGCCTTCCCCCACTTCCCTTCCTCCATGCGGTGTAACAACAAATCTCCCTTTTCTGCTCCCTGCCTGAAACTATTGAGTCAACAAACGTCACTTCAGCTAGGCTGTGTCTCACAGGAAAGAGGTGGGGTCTCACTTTCAAAACTGGAGAGGAGCCAAAGGCTGATTTTTTTTTTCAGACAAGAACCACCTATTAAAATCCAGACAAGACAAAAAAAAATTATGTTTAAAGTTTAAAAGTTTTAAAAAGAGAGTGGAGGAGGAGATGGGCTAGTGCAAGCTTTCACATGTACATGACTACACACAGGGCCATAGTGTTAACTGAGAAGCTTTGAACTTTCTGTCTTCAGTACAGAACAAATTTATCTGCATTTAGAGTTTTAGTTCAAATATCAGATTTGTTCAATCAAATTTGTATCTCGCCAAAGTCTCACTTTCTTGTCTCACAGTGGTGAATTCAACAGCATAAACTCAGTGTCATGCTTCCTGCTTGTCAGACAAGAATTTGTTCACTTTTTGAAGTCTAAGTGTGCAGCTCCCAAACCACAGTGTGCCAAAATAAGACCAAGCATGTGTAAATAAGTGCAAGGCTTCATAAAAGCTGAGGCAGTGCTTCACCATCTCAGAGAGAAAGAAAGACAGTCAGAGAGATTTTAGTAATTAGACAGAATAGTGTGAGTAAGAAATTTTGGTTTAATATCTTATAATAATTCTTTCTCTTTTCATGTTTCCATTTTGGTATACAGATTGTGAGTGGAGGTGTTCTCCCTCCCTCTGTGTGCGCTGGAGTGGGCGGACGGTGCAATCCAGTCCAGTGCTTCGGGGCAGCCAGTAAAGTGTGCACTATTGTGTGCGGCTGGAAAAAAAAAGAAAGAGAGCAAAAAAAGGAGGGGGAAGAAAAGAAACTCAGTCCCTTTGTGTGTAGAGGACCCAGCAGGAAAGCGATTTTGCAATTACTTCAGCTTGCCGGCAAAGCAAGCTTGGTTCCTCTGATCTACACACACTTTTACACTGGACTGTCTCACTCTGCTCTGTCTATACAAGCACATACAAGAGTGAGCGTGTGTTTATGGGTTGTGTCTGGAAGCGCTTCGAGAGCCAAAAACAACGCAGGGTTTCTGCCCCTGATGATGAAAGCAAACGTCAGACTAACCCATGAATATTGATGCGGAGGTAGTCTGTTTCATAGACGGAACAGAAGGAAGCAAGATGGCTGCCCTTTAGGATTTGTTTAAGAGGAGACCTAGACGGTTTGTTGGAATTCTACAAAGTGGAGGGACTTAAAACAAGGTGAGAGAGTTTTTTTGTTCTTGCCCTTTTTCCTCTGTCCCCCAGGATCTCTTTAATGGCTTCAAGCTGTTGTTTAGCATTGCACTGTCCTCTTTAAAACCTGTGAGCTGACATAATAATGAAAGCATATTAGATAAAGCTTCACCAACATGGCTGACATTTTCTGTCTCTCTTTCTCTCTCTTTTTTTTCTTTTTTTTGACTTGTGCAGACAGAAAGTATTTCAAGCATTTCAATCTCATTTGTTTTCATTATTCATTATTTTTTTTAAATATAAGATGTTGTGCAGAGGACAGATTTAGGAATGTGCCTGCTTTAAAAAAATTGTGATCTTTGTGAGGCTGTTGGCCAATTCTTCTTCAGGCATTATTTCCCAATGGATCTCCTGTGCTGAGAGCAAGACTAAACAGTCACACTACTAACAAAATTATCTTATCTCTTCAGTGTCCATTGGCCTTATTGGATGGCTGAATGTAGATACAAGAAAGGGGTGTTTTAGGAGGTGAAAAGAATTTCTTTAATATTCATTCCAAAAAACGTTCTTCATGTAAAGGATATTTTTTTTATCTGACAAAATTCTTCTTGCTACATTTCCTTCATTTGTTGTGTGCTTTGATTGAATGTGGGAGTTTGGCCAGGGATAGTGGAACTCCTTGCTTTCATTGCATTCATCAGTGAGTGACAAGCAGACACAAAGACTAGCACAGTTCTGAGGTAAAAAAAAAAAAAAAAAAAAAAAAATGGAACAGCGTAGTGGTGGAAGCCCACAAGGTCAGAGGCGTTAAAAGAACTGAAACCCAACCCCATAACACCATTAGCTGAGGGCCACCGGAGAGCAGACTTTTTTGAGTTGTCTGACATTAATAGCATTCCTATTGTTTATTTGTACACAATTTCTAAATTATATCTTTAAATTTTAAGCTCACACATGAATATTCTCAATTCTCAACATTTTTTATTACATTTAGAGAACAGTTTATTGTCCATGCTGAATTTGATTTAAATTCCTTTAGGATATTATGCACAGCAGAGGTGGGCTATAGTTGCCTGGAACATATCTGCATATGTTTGACATTAAGCTTTAGACTATTGAAATTCCATACTGAGCAAAGAACAAAGAAAAAAAAAAAGAACAAAGAAAAAAAGTCAAATGCTTGACCGTTGTATTAATAAAGTCAACATTTAGCTGAAAGTGATCAAGTCTGAATGTTTCAGATATGTTGAATTCATAGTTGCTTTTGACACGTAACAATCAAAAGTATTAATTTGAGTAAACAAAAGACTACAGCATCTGTACTAATGAATTGCAAATACCACCTTTGTTTAACTGATTTTAACAGCCCTATTAGGATTTGCATCATAATTGGCAGCAATAATACAGATAAAAGTCCTGCCCCCTTACTTTGTGTATTTAGCTTGTGTATTCCAACATTCTGCTTAGATGAGAAGTGTGGAAGTTAGTCCATGCCTGCAAGGGGATGCTTTATGGAGTGTTGTCAATAAACATGATAGAGAGGTGGTGCAAATGCTAATGTAACTACAATGAAGGGATCTGGAGAGAGTCAAGGGCCATAATGACTTCATGTTACTGTTTAAGCTTCAACTCCAACTTTAAGCTTAGAATTGATAATCCCTTGGTGATATAGCGGAGATATCGCAGTACATCACTCAATAAGCATAATTCTACTTTAATACAATTGTAACTGTTACATCTCCATAGCATGATATTATATTTAGTGGAGAGAATACACAACACTGACAACATTAGCTTGAACTAAACTGGAAGTTAAGTCAGACCATTTTTCCTTGTTAAGAATGTTTGGATCAAGTTGTACAAAACAATCATGTACTTCTGTTCATGACATGGTAGATCCTTGCATGATAAGAAGTATATTTGTGTGGGGTAGACTTGAATTATTCCTAAGAAAAAAATGTTTATTTGGTTGAATTCATGAGTGAAAAACAAACATTTATGTTCTAGAGAATAGCAAATGTGTCTGACAGTGTGTTTTTATTGCATATTCAATTTTATAAACACTCTGGCAAAAAAAAAAAAGAAAAAAAAGAAAAAAAAGAATGCATGATCTGTTTTCAAATCAATAGGGTGACAGATTTTACATTAATTGTACTTATAGTATATTTTATTATTGTTGTTGTCCTTGCTGGTGTTGATAGGATTGACAAATTTTAAAAGAAAAAGAATAATGAAGAGAACAATGAGCATTCAGGCAAAAATCAAGGTTTATATCGACACTTATCAGCTTATTCATTTTTTTATTTTTGGCTTGGTGTTTATAGTCATATTTTCCATATAGTTTCCTCTCAAAAGAGATTTTATTGTCTCTACTTGGATTGGATTTTTATACTAGGCATTTAAAGTATTTTTATTTGTAGGGTTTATTAAAAATACCCCTTGGTCCAAAACATTTTCCAGCCTACATAGTAATTTATTAGCGGTCTTAAATGGCAGCTTATATTGCACTGTATTTAGTAATACTTTAGCAATTTTGGTGTAAATTTTCACAATAGCTCTGATTTCTGGCATTTATATGACACCAGATGCACCTTTGTCTCATCCTTCAGTGCAAGTCATTGGATGTTTGATGTGAGCCAGCAAACTGAGAAACTTTCAGGGTATTATGTATTGTTTTGAAAGTTTAATCTTGGACTGAATTTGCAAGGGCACAAATTGAAGAGCACACTCCATGTGCGTAAGCGCACATGGTTGCTCTGTTTACAAACACTAACTTACAACCCAGTCACAGGGTTAGGTAGGGAAGTGTACTTACGCCAGCTAAGGAGGTCACTGGAAAGAAGGTCATTGACTACGCCAATTTTGACCCTTTCCAGAACATCTGTATTCAAAAGGGTTTAACTAAATAAAACTCATGACATGTGGTTTGCATTTTATTCTGCCATCTTCAGTTCTTTGAAAACTACAAATGTCTAGTGGTTTAAGGAGTTGGCTGAACATCTTGTAAAGCTCAGGGAATAGCTTAAAATTATTTAAATTCATCATCTTTTAAAATAAAGTAATACAGATTGGTATCGTACTTCTTGAGAAAACCAAATGTTAATTTCCTCTGAGGTGAATGACGTGATGATGCATTTCTGAATGTGGTTTTCAAAAGGTTTTTTCTCCAGTTCCAGCTGTGCAGATTCAAAGAAAATCTGATTGGTTTCAGAAAACAGTGGTTCATAACAGAAACACTTGATGGATTTCCCCCTTCAATATCAAAGATTAAGAGAAAATGTATGTCAGGATGATATAAGAATTATATGCCACATGCTAATTTCGAAAAACGGTTATGTTAGTTCAAGGTTGTAGGGGGATTTTGCCTAAGAATTGCTACCCAGAAAGTCTACCCAGAAGAGGTTTGTTGCATGTGTCTGTGAAATGTTGTGTGTGTCTGTGTGTGCACAAATCTAATACCAGCAGACACACTAATCACAACCAGGCTGCTCACAAGCCCAGCAGCCCAGTGCAACAAGGGCACAGAGTCAAGAAATCTAAAAGGACCCTTCTCATAAAATACTTCAGAAGAGTGTTTTCAATACTTACAGATATACCGAAAATGTGTGAAAGGGGTTTATCATTGACATACAGTCATTGGTTGGCACGCCAAAAGTCACCTTGTTGACAGCAGAGACAGCTGAATCTCAAAGTCATTCAAGACTATAAACTACCCATAAGCCTTGCATGACATTGCCCCATTTCTAGAGGTTAATGACAACCAGGGGTCGATCTGAAACTTGTAGAATGAAATTTCGAAAAGACAGAGGGTGTAGCCAATGTAGCCAAATACTTTTCATATGGCGTGTCCTGTGTGTTTGTGTCAGAGACATTGTCTGTGCTTTTCATTTCCATCAATAGAAAATAATGGCATAGCAGTGGTCTCTGAAGTCAGACTGTTTTTTGAATAAAAATATGGGAAGATATTCCAAGCTAACATCAAATGTAGAGCATATGCTTTGTCGGTGTTGTGTGGAATATGTTTCCTGGAAAAATACATAATAATAATAACAATAACTTTATTTATTTATTAGAGCTTTGTGCACAACATGTTGTTGCACATTTACATACTTAAATTTCTAGGTAAGACGAGGAAGGAACATTGGGGTGAAACAAGGTACAAATGACAAAAAAAGTAATTACTATTTTAAAGTTCTGATTAAATATTCCTGTTAGGAATAGTCAGCCATGGCCAAAACGGGGTAGATTAGCAATAGCTTTAATATCTTTAGGGAAGTCTCATGATTCACCAACCTGAATTACCAAAACATTGATGTTGTAACTTTCTTACCTACCTTACAATAGTTCAGACTATTTTGTGAGCACATTGACATAAAACACATAAGTGTTTTTAACTGCAGTATGTTTTGTTTTATTTATATTGTAATTGCATCTATCTAAACTTGTTTTGTAAGGAAAACTGGGTTTGTCTAATATTATTTAGCCATTCCCGTTTGTAGAGCCCAATGCTAATCATAATGGATGTTTTTTTTTTAAAGGGGACATATCATGCTAAATCCACTTTTTTAGCCCGTAAATGCATTTTGTTGTATATTTGGAGTGTTTATAAGTACAGAAAAGTTGAAATTAGTCTCTTCAGGTGTTTCGTTGATATCTTTATATTCTGTTTTGGTCATATTTTGCAACCTGTTCCAATTTTTCTATTCTCTATGATGTTTTTTTTAACAATTACGTCACAGTATTTGCAGCGGAACTGCCAAATAAGGACATCGACTCCCGGCACAACACTTTGAGCAATCCGCCATTTTTATTTCTCGCTGCGATTTTGTAGTCCAAGCTCAAGGATGCAGAAGTTACGAGAGGGTAAGTCAAAATGTTCGGTTGTTGGATGTAGTAACCCACACGCTTCATTACACTGTCTCCCAGCATCAGAACCTCTTTGAAGTGCCTGGTTGAGTTTTATTTTTCATGGAAATGTACCCACATCTGTGGGTAAAGTCATTTTTGTGTGCGCGAAGCACTTCAATGATAACTACTTCAGCAACCTCCGCCAGTATAAAGGAGGATTTGCCGATAGACTTTGTCTGATTGAGGGGTCAATTCCTTCTATCTTTGGAGACGACGAACAGAGCACTTCAGTAAGCTGTAAATAACGTTAATAAAAATAAAGTACTTTACTTTCTTAAAACACACGGTGGTCATGGTACACGTCTGTAGCAGTATTACTGTTGTTGAGTTTCATCATGGCAATGGTCATTTAGCTGCTGTGTTTTCTGATGCTTTTCTAAACGTAGCATATTATACTTTAGTGCTTTTCTTTAATTGTTTATAATATAACTTATATTTTGTTTTGTGAGTGTTAAATAGTCGTTGTAAAACATGCAGTATTGTAGTAGTGGGCATGGATGGAGAAGTTACTGTAAATACAGTAACATACCATTGCGATACATCCATATGAAGACGTTGTTCTGCAGGTTCGTCGTCTTTATTTTCATCTCGCTCCGGGTCCGGCTCTGGCTCGAACATGTAAGGCTTGATGGACAAGTCTTCCGTTGTTGACATTTTGTTAATAACGTGTGAATAAAATGTTCTGTGCCGCTAGATAATCGTATCTCTGCTATCAAACTACAAAAATGGCCGAACGGGGTGGAGTTGAAACGAGTGTCACCTCTGCAACCTGGAATATGCGATTACTTTAAGTTCTTTACCTTCTGTATAAGTCGACAAAGACAAGCAATAAATCATTGTACAGTAGGGATGGGAATCTTTAGGCAGCTCATGATCCGATCAAATTTTTTTCTTATTAATTAATCTTAATAACACTTGAAATATGTATATTTTTATGTATATATATATATATATATATATATATATATATATATATATATATATATATATATATATATATATTAAAGCACATTTAATTAAACCAATTACATGTTAAGAATTTTAAATGGGCTATGAACTAATATAGCTTCAAAATATAAAAGCTAGTAAATAAAGAGGAACAAAAAAAAACAATACAAGCAATAAACAAAGAGTGCTTTCAGTATTTAAAAGTAGCCTAGGCTGTCTGAACGTTTTCCATTCAAGAGCTGGAGTGATTTTCCCCCTATACGATAAGCTGCATTCACACTAATGCACATATCTCTTTTGAAATTGTAAATGTGGTTTGTCCTGTTGGTTTAAGATCTAACTGACCGTGTTTACATTCATTTCGCGTCAAAAACATTTTGAGATGCAAGTACATTTAACCAATGAGTCACTCACAGCCGCATGCACGAGCGCTCTTCACAAAGCGCCCGTAAGTATTTTAAAATGAAAGTAGCTTTCTCAGTGATTTTCATATTTTTAATATATAAGCCAACTGCATTCCAAAAGATATAAATAATGCCTTTGTGGAGCATTTGTAAGGAAAATTCCGGCGGCCAAGACCGCGCACTGCAAGAGTAACATCAAAGCGGCAAAACCTGTGCAATGAAGCCCGCGACTGTCCTTGTAATTCGCTTAAACCCCGAACTTTATGAAAGCTTATTTTTCGGGAAGGTTCACGCTGTGTTGTGTGTGTGTGTGAGAGAGAGAGAAAGAGAGAGAGAGAGAGAGAGAGAGAGAGAGAGAGCGCGCGAAATGAGAAGCAAGCAGAATATGGTTGTTTCTAAAGCACGTGCAGCGTCATCACGCATCTGTGTTTAAAAACTAAACTCAGACTCGATTCCGAAATTCTCTGAATCGATCCAGAATTGTTGGAGAGAGAATAAATAACACAACATAAAAAATAAACGGTTCTTTCCTGTATGCCAGACCTATGCGTAGCGTGCCAAGTTGATGCTTGATCTGCAGACTGCTTTTCTCTCGCGTGTCACGTGACCAGTGTAATCGCTTTTGCGGTTACAAAATCGCATTTCATCATATCGCGATATTATCGCAAATGCAATTAATCCTTCAGCCCTAGAATTCAGACCCAAGCATTGCAGTTCCGCTTTATATAGACCACAAATGTATGATTTAGATGTAAAAAGGAACGATTTAAAAGTATGATATGTCCCCTTTAAACGCTAATACGTAACAATTAAGTAGAATATAAGATGGTAAATATTTAATTGATGAGTTGTCAATACAATTTATAACCAAGAGTATGATTTTACCCCAAAATTCAACATATCTGACACATAATGGTAACTGTAAATCCACGTTTCGCTGTCTGGATTCCAGTTCATTCTATAAATTCCAGGGATATTTGCTTATTTTTGCTACTCAGTGGGTGTAACCGCAGTGACTCACACCTACTATGATGTCATGTGCATATTCTATGTACTATTAGTGAACATCCTGACGCCATCCACACTGCTGACACTGGCATTTAGATGACTGTAAATATGTGCTGTGCGATTTCTTGTCAATAACAAAATAATAGAAAAAATTACAGGTGTGAGAAAACGTACTCCGTTACTAACGTAACCTCGGTTCCCTGAGAGTAGGGAACGAGTATTGCGTAGCTATACGCAGTGGGAAAACTCCTTTTCTCGAGAAAATTGGAGCCATTATTTTAAAACGCAGTGCAGCTGCACAGTTAGCACAGAGCAAAGCATCTAGCTGACTCATTGGCTGTGCTGCAGCAACTGCACGAAAATATGGCGAAGCGGCTGAGATGCGCAAACCCATTGGGTCGCTTTGAGCCCAGTGCGCGTCAGAACCCGCCAGAATGGGTGTGGCTTATGCCTATATAAGCAGACCATTTCGCCATAAAATCAGGTTAAATCGACTGAAGCAACAGCACCTGAGCCAAATGTAATAGCATGGTAGGCAACACAATACTCGTTCCCTACTCTCAGGGAACCAAGGTTACGTTAGTAACCAAGTACGTTCCCTTTCGAGAACGTTCACTTCATATTGCGCAGCTATATGCAGTGGGAACCCATTTTAAAATGCCATGCTATTCTAGCGACTTCGCCCTGAACCATTAACTGAGGCTAAGTAGCCCGAGGTCAACAGTAAAGTTTGAAAGTCACAATTTACCCTAGGACCAGACAAAGGTTGGGCCCTTTATTAAGGTATAATGTTGCAGAGGCTCAGGGCCCTCGGGGCCGAGGCCTTTAGATAGAAATTACCCGTGCCTACAGAGCAGGGACCTCTAGGTTATAAAATCTCACAAATGTGGACCGTGAGGACCAGCCTGCTGCCGCACAGATGTCTTTGAAGGCCCATGGAGGTGTAGGCTAGAGATATAGCGTCTACGATCCATCTAGAAAGTCTCTGTTTTGTGACCGGCAGACCTTTAGTGCGGCCACCAAAACACACAAAGAGCTGTTCCGACTCTATGAATGTGGCAGAGCGCTCTAGATAGATTCTATGAGCCCTGCCAGGGCAGACCAGATTCAAATTATCATCATCTTCTGACGAGGGAAGAGCTGATAGCGATATCCCCTGGGCTCTGAACGGTGTTGAGAGCACCTTAGGAACATAGCCGTGTCTTGGTCTGAGCACGACTCAAACTCGCCAGGCCCAAACTCAAGGCATGCAGCGCTTATGGAAAGCGCTTGCAGGTCACTTACTCTTTTGACCGACGCCAGCGCTAGCAGGAGTGCGGTTTTGAGTGAAAGCGGTTTAACCCTCTGGGGTCTGAGGGGTTTTCTAGGTCCTGGAGGTGTTCTGACATGCTCTGACATTTGTGCTTTTTTTAGTTATTTATAAACATGTTAATGGCAAAGGTGTAAATTCACTCTATATAGCACAAACGAGGCTACCGTAATATGTGAGCAACATGTATGTACATGTTTGTATTTTTGAGAGAATATTGTTTATGCATGGTTATTGAAAAAACTAAAACTTAAAGTGTATGAAATAAGGCCACAAAACACATACTAAATATGTGTCCACAAGACTTTTGACTAATGGGCATTGTTGCCTAGAGTTTTTGCTTCAAAATGATCTGAAAATAATCCTGCCTAATCATTTACACAAAACAATACATTGATTTAAATTTTATAAGACACCTTTTGTTTGGAAAGGCAATATGCGTGGAGGCATGTTCACACCTGAGAAGACAAAGGCCGGATAATGTGCCACATACATAATGAGCTGCATATTAATTAGCCCTTTCACACAGGTGTGTCACAGGGTCCCAAAGAATGCAAGGACAAAAGAAATTATCTATATATACATATTTTACAATTAGAAATTGTAACCAATTACAAATAGGTTACAATTACAACAACAACTAGAATATACATTTCCGGAAGAAAATGTGAAGTGGTGCTTGCAGTGGCAATACTCGCCACTCGGTTGCTAGGGTGTGGTACATAATTGCATACGAGCCAACAAACATGTCTGTACTATGTTCTGGTGCTGAGATATGGCTTATTCATGTTGTTCAGGTGGTTGCTAGGGCGTTGCTAAGGTGTTCTGAGTGGTTGCTAGGGTGTTTTGGGTGGTTGCTAGGGTATTCTGGGTGGTTGCTAGGGTGTTCTGGGTGGTTGCTAGGGCATTGCTAGGGTGATCTGGGTGGTTGCTAGGTGGTTGCTAGGGTGTTCTGGGTGGTTGCTATGTTGTTGCTAGGTGGTTGCTAGGGTATTCTGGGTGGTTGCTAGGGCGTTGCTATGCGGTTGCTAGGGTATTCTGGGTGGTTGCTAGGACGTTGCTAGGCGGTTGCTAGGGTGTTCTGGGTGGTTGCTAGGGTATTCTGGGTGGTTGCTATGGTGTTGCTAGGCGGTTGCTAGGGTATTCTGGGTGGTTGCAAGGGCGTTGCTAGACGGTTGCTAGGGTGTTCTGGGTGGTTGCTAGACGGTTGCTAGGGTATTCTGGGTGGTTGCTATGGTGTTGCTAGGCGGTCGCTAGGGTATTCTGGGTGGTTGCTAGGGCGTTGCTAGGGTATTCTTGGTGGTTGCTAGGGTGTTGCTAGGCGGTTGCTAGGGTGTTCTGGTATTTCAAGTGTATTCTTTCTTTGTAAAAAGTATACATTTTATCATACGTATTAAAAAGGTAAGATTTCATTAGTTTGAATATTGGAACAAACACTATAATAACATCTTAGTTGATAATTCAATATACCTACTTTATTTTTGACAAAACATCATACTATTTAACATGAGCAGAAATTGGTGAACAAAAGCTTACCTATTTAATGTGACAGTAGTGTTTTTTTACAGTCAAAACTTTATAATCTATCCAGAACTAATCACAAAATCTTGTCTAAACATTCATATTTAGTCTGTAACATATTGTGTATGATATATTAGCATATACATGTTAATTTGTAGTTTGTTGCTTATACAGACATTTTATTTCAACATATTTCAGTCTATTTTTACTCATCTTAGTAGGCTATAGCAATATAGTTTGGATGTGTTCATGTAAAAATAACGTTTACTAATGTAGGTGCGAGAGTGAATGAACAGCACAGACACGCGCTGTATAACTGTAGTAAACAAAGCGCGCGCGCCTGTGCCGTTCATTCATCATTCACACACAGACATGCAATTAATATTTAAACAGTCTTTTTGCGTTTATAGACACTATTCAATATCGCGATTAGAACAAAGCACTTAAGAATAAATGACTTACTACATCAGCTGGATCCGTTGCTCCTCGAAATGAAACTACCAGCACTTCTGGTACATTTTCCAGGGTTATTAGATAGTATTATTGCTCACTGCGTAGGGATACGCTGTGTTCACAGCGGTAGTAAGAAACTTACTAAACATGATGTGTTTTATAATCCAGCTGGTGGGCGTTGGCATGTTTGCATGGCTTGCCTTAGATCATTTGCGTTTGAATACCGCACGCTCTCCGTGGGCGTGGAACATTAACGCGTAATGAGGTATAATGAGCTGGAAAGAAAAATACTGACATCTCTCTCTTTTCATTCAGGTTACATAAACTGAGAATATTTGTTTTTTTTTATATAAATTAATTCATTTAAAAGAAGAGAATTCTGACAGACATTCTCACTGACAGAGAGAAGGCAAAACTAGCATCATGTTTATTTTTCTTTATTTGACTAAAAGCACAATACTTTGTTTATATTGTGAGTATACACAAAAAAGTGGACACTTAACAGGATCGAATAATGTATAACACAAATATGTAAAATCAAAATCAACAGAGTATTTTGAGTCTCTGTTGCACTGATAAGAAAAAAAGCGAGACTATCGCGCCGGCGCGATAGCCGACCTCAGAGGGTTAAGGTCAGCCGTCTAGAGTGGCTCAAACGGGGGTCCCCTAAAGGCCCTGAGGACCATGGATAGGTCCCAGGAGGGAACAGAGGGGGCGGAGGCGGGTTGAGCCTCCTGGCCCCCTTGAGGAAACAAATTTTTCACTTTTCCCCATGGAATGGCCGGCCATAGGGGCGTGAAAAGCCACTACGGCTGCCACATATACTTTGAGCGTGGAGGGGGTCCTGCCCGCATCCAGCAGCTCCCGAAGAAAGGAAAGTAGGACCCTTAAGCGGCCAAAGCTTCCTCTAGGGGGGCAACGTGTTGTAGCCCTTCTTCCGAGCGCCGTTGATAGTTGAGAGCGTTGCGGAGGCTGAAGTCTGAGCCTGAGGCTTTAAGTGCGCCGAGTAAGGGGCACACACCATGATTTGGTCAGCTCGTCATGCACCTCAGGGAAGCAGGGTGCTGGTCTGCTGACGCCCCGGCAGAAACCACCCGTCAATACGGCTTCTGGTGGGCTCCTGAGGCCACTCAATGTCGAGGCCTTTGCCGGCTTTTGTGTGGACGTCTCCGCTGGCTTGGGATTGAGGGCCGGGGTCAATTGTCGAGCCCGGCCAATCTTCTCCCTCAGATGGAGCCAGAGACAGGCTGTAGTTGCCATCTTCCTCAGATGCGCCAACAAAACGAGTCCTGCTGCTTGAGAGGAGGGGCATAGATCCGTTTGCGAGAAAAGCACTGGTGAGGGGGTCTCACAAGGAGAGAGCGAGGCATGCGGGGACTGGGCCGGCGCAGGCTCACTCGGTTCAAGCATCCTTTGACCTCGTCACTTCTTCCGCCGAGGCTCGAGGAGGGAAGGAAGCACGGGAGCACGATGGGCGGGGTCGCCGTCCAAGAGGAGAGCTAGCCGTGAGCGCAGGATGGAGCTGGGCAGGCTCTCGCAGTGCATGCAGCCGCCATTGTTGAGTGTAGTCTTCGCGTGGGCGAGTCCCAGGCATGGGGCGCACTCGCTGTGTCCGTCAGTTTCATGCAGAGAGGCTCTGCATGAAGTGCATCCGGAACGCGGCATTTGAAACAACGCTGTTTAGAAAATTTGCTCTTTCATCTTCTAGAGTGTTGCAATGGCAAACACACAGAAGCAGCTGAAAAGGATATAAGGCTTCTTTTTCGCCGGATGGCCGCAGGTTAACGGCGATTCAGGGGAAGGCGACACCGAGTTGAAGGTGTGGTGTCCGCTGATCAGGTCGCTTGTTCCTCTGCAGGGGCTCGTCGACAGTGAAGGCTCGGAGATCAGCGAAGAAGGAGATTAACCCTCTGAGGTCTATGGGTTTTTTGGGGTCCTTGAGGTGTTCTGACATGCTCTGACATTTGTGCTTTTTTCAGTTATTTATAAACATGTTAATGGCAAAGGTGTAAATTCACTCTATATAGCACAAACGGGGCCACCGTAATATGTGAGCAACATGTATGTACATGTTTGTATTTTTGAGAGAATATTGCTTATGCATGGTTATTGAAAAAACTAAAACTTAAAGTGTCTGAAATAAGGCCACAAAACACATACTAAATATGTATCCACAAGACTTTTGACTAATGAGTGTTGTTGCCTAGAATTTTTGCTTCAAAATGATCTGAAAATCATCCTGCCTAATCATTTACACAAAACAATACATTGATTTAAATTTTATAAGACACCTTTTGTTTGGAAAGGCAATATGCGTGGAGGCGTGTTCACACCTGAGAAGACAAAGGCCGGATAATGAGCCCTATAATGAGCTGCATATTAATTAGCCCTTTCACACAGGTGTGTCACAGGATCCCAAAGAATGCAAGGACAAAAGAAATGATCTATATATACATATTTTACAATTAGAAATTGTAACCAATTACAAATAGGTTACAATTACAACAACAATTAGAATTTTAACAATATTTCGAGTGTATTTCTTTGTAAAAAGTATACATTTTATCATACGTATTAAAAAAGGTAAGGATTCATTAGTTTGAATATTGGAACAAACACTATAATAACATCTTAGTTGATAATTCAATATACCTACTTTATTTTTGACAAAACATCATACTATAGTATATTTAACTATGAGCAGAAATTGGTGAAAAAAAGCTTAACTATTTAATGTGACAGTAGTCTTTTTTTACAGTCAAAACTTTATAATCTATCCAAAACTAATCACAAAATCTTGTCTAAACATTCATATTTAGTCTGTAACATATTGTGTATGATATATTAGTATATACATGTGAATTTGCAGCTTGTTGCTTATACAGACATTTTATTTCAACATATTTCAGTCTATTTTTACTCATCTTAGTAGGCTATAGCAATATAGTTGGATGTGTTCATGTAAACATAACGTTTACTAATGTAGGTGCGAGAGTGAATGAACGGCACAGACACGCGCTGTATAACTGTAGTAAACAAAGCGCGCATGCCTGCATGCCGTTCATTCATCATTTAGCCTACACAATCTAATAACATCTTAGTTGATAATTCAATATACCTACTTTATTTTTGACAAAACATCATACTATAGTATATTTAACTATGAGCAGAAATTGGTGAACAAAAGCTTAACTACTTAATGTGACAGCAGTCTTTTTTTACAGTCAAAACTTTATAATCTATCCAAAACTAATCACAAAATCTTGTCTAAACATTCATATTTAGTCTGTAACATATTGTGTATGATATACTAGTATATACATGTGAATTAGCAGCTTGTTGCTTATACAGACATTTTATTTCAACATATTTCAGTCTATTTTTACTCATCTTAGTAGGCTATAGCAAGATAGTTTGGATGTGTTCATGTAAACATAACGTTTACTAATGTAGGTGCGAGAGTGAATGAACTGCGCAGAACGCGCATCATGTTTGTTTTTCTTTATTTGGCGAAAAGCACAACACTTTGTTTTTATTGTGAGTATCCAGAAAAAAAATAGACACTTATCAGGATCTAATGATGTACAACACTTAATATGTAAGATCAAAATCAACAGAGTATTAGCAACAACACTCATTAGTCAAAAGTCTTGTGGATACATATTTAGTATGTGTTTTGTGGCCTTATTTCAGACACTTTAAGTTTTAGTTTTTTCAATAACCATGCATAAGCAATATTCTCTCAAAAATACAAACATGTACATACATGTTGCTCACATATTACGGTAGCCCCGTTTGTGCTATATAGAGTGAATTTACACCTTTGCCATTAACATGTTTATAAATAACTGAAAAAAGCACAAATGTCAGAGCATGTCAGAACACCTCAAGGACCCCAAAAAACCCATAGACCTCAGAGGGTTAATCTCCTTCTTCGCTGATGTAGTCTGATGTCATTGACTCTGCCACGATGCTCTTGGCGCTCCTCAAGAATGCGAGCACCAGAAAAGCATTGGGACCTCATCTTTTGCCAAAGTGATATATATCTCGTATTACACTGAAGTTTAAAAAAGATGAAACCCAACTGCAGCTAGCCCAAGTATTCCCATCCACAGGTTACACTTATGTTAAGGTTTGGGTCTGGATACATGGTTTGGCTCAGGTAATGTGCATTTATAAATCAGTGTTAACCAAAGGACCTGTTTACACCAAGTATTAAGATGCGTTTTCGTGGATCGGACGACAAGTAGACAAGGGAGAAACCTACCCATTTACACCTGGTGCTTTACTGGTGAGAATGGAATGGTGACATTGTTCTTGGTACATTTTTTGTCTTCAAGCCAAACTTGGGTCTCCAGCCGAAGTCAAGTCAAGACACGATTATGCGCTTTTTACAATACAGATTGTTTCAATGTAACTTTACAGTGATGATAGGAAATTAATGAAACAAATATTGTTTTGGCTGTACAGCAGCTCAAGAAAAAAATCATTGTCCAGTGTAATTAAGTTTTTGATCGCTTCATTTCCATTGTAAAAATCAATAGTTATTAACTTAGGGGCAGCTTACACGGCGAAAATGGTGTTTGGTGGCCTGAGAACGCAAACTTTGAAATAGGTTTCAAAATGCACGTTTTTGAAAACAAGTTTTGAAAACTATACTGTTATCATCTCCGTGTAAACTTCAAAACCGTGAATCTGTGAAAACGGTGATGGCATGCACATGCGTATTACGCGTTTAATCTATAAGTATGCGCGTTTGAATGTGCATGTGTGCGGGTGCATAGTCTTTCTTTGTCAAGTCAAGTCAAGTCACCTTTATTTATATAGCGCTTTTTACCATACAGATTCAAAGCAGCAGTTGGGCAGTTCTCCTCTGGCCAACGAACGAACTGTGCATGATTATGATTCAGGCTGCTTTTCAGGTCAGAGGTCAGATTGGATCGGAACATTCAAAATATTTATCCAGTTTAATCTGGTTAAAGATCGGAATGATCACGCCGGTATGGAGACTGGTTTGTTGAAGATCTGTACCACTGGCTGTCGTGTCGATGAGGCCTTCACAGGGGAGATTCTAGTCGATACAATCTCTGCTGACACTTCAGGGATGCGTTGTGATCATGTCTAGGCGCAGGTCCTCCATCAGGTCCTTTACAAAGTGACAAATTACTTGTCTGGCATGCAATTTATCTATACAGAGGGAGAAAAATAACTTTTGTAGTATCGAGGAGGCCTCACAGGGGAGAGTCTAGTTGACAGTTCAGGGCTGCGCTGTGGTCATGTCTAGGTCCACCATCTGATCTAGATACGTCCCGGATCAAGCAGACTATGGTAAACCTCAGGAGAGACTAATATTAGCATAGATCCCATTACTCTATGATGTAAAAAATACATCAGGTGTTATGGAAAGTATTCCCGACTGACCTAACTTATGTGTACACTAAAGTGTATGCCAGGTTAAAGCGATGTGTCTTTAGTCTAGATATAAACTGACAGAGTGTGTCTGCTTACCGGACAACGCTAGGAAGACTGTTCCAGAGTTTTGGTGCTAAATAGGAAAAGGATCTACCGCCAGCAGTTGATTTTGATATTCTTATCAACTGGCCAGAATTTTGAGATTGCAATAGACTTGAAGGCTTATAATGCGTTAAGAGCTTGCTCAAGTACTGGGGATCTAACCCATTTAGTGTTTTGTAAGTAATTAGCAATTTTAAAATGTGTACAATGTTTAATAGGGAGCCAATGCAGTGTTGACAGAACCAGGCTAATATGGTCATACTTCCTGGTTCTAGTAAGAACTCTAAATGCTGCGTTTTGGACCAGCTGGAGTTTGTTTACGGCAACCACCAAGTAGAGCATTACAATAATCTAGCCTTGAGGTCATGAACACAATAACTAACTGTTCCGCATTTGTCACTGAGAGCATATGTCGCAATTTAGATATATTTTTAAGATGGAAGAATGTGGTATTACAGATGCTAGAAATGTGGCTTTCAAATGAAAGATTGGTATCAAAAGAGCACACCCAGGTTCCTAACTGACGACGAAGACTTTACAGAACATCCATCAAGTGTTACGCCTGTTTCACACATACTCCGTTTGCAGTGCGTATTTTTTTCCGTACTCATGTTAACAGGTTAGAGCTTTCACACTGCACACGGATGCGGTCCGGCAATGCGTTCCAGGTGCGGTATACAAGCAGTGCAGCGATCGTTTCCGGATGAACATGGATTGATACAGTATGAAAATATATTAATCTCACCATAAATGCATTTAATTAAATTATACTACTTTTTTGTCTCAGTCACTTTCTTTTTAACTTTACGCCCGGGGTAATTAAAGCAAGGAAATCTACACAGTACCTAAACAACGCAACATAATGGATGTAGCCTACTCGTCTCTTCGTGGAGGTGGAAAAACAAGTTATTTGTGACCCACAATATTTCTTTAAAAAAAAAAATGTAAATGCAAAAGAAAAGGTATGAGAGAGCTGTTTTTGTCAATTGTATGTTTTAATTTAAAATGTCTGCGATGTTAACACAAGTAGGCCTACGTGTTTAAATGGTTTGCCACTTGCTTGAGCAACTTAATATATAAACCTATATAGAAGTAATGCATTGAATAATACTTTTTTTAAGTGTATGGAGTTTAAACGTGAATACGTCTGTGAAAGTGTAGACCTGGCTATAACTACTGTGTAATAGAAATAGAATCGCAATGCTGAAACTATTTTATATTATTTTATAAAATTGCTGATAATAAAAATATTGATTTGAAATAAAAAATAGAGAATAAATGTTGTGTTTGTGGTACAGCCTTAGATCAGTTGCACACTGCAAACGCAGCATATGTGAAAGCACAATAGTGGTCACATACGCACCACAACACGCACCACATACGCACTGCACACAGAGTAGGTGTGAAACAGGCATTAGACAGTATTCTAGGTTGTTACGTGCAGAGGTTTTTGGTCCAATAATAAGAATGTGTTTTTTCATGATTAAATAGTAGGACATTACTAGTCATCCAATTTTTTATATCAGTTATGCTTTACGGTAATGTTGTGAATTGGTAAGTTTCGTCGGGGCACGAAGAAATATAGAGCTGAGTATCATCAGCGTAACAGTGAAAGCTAATGCCATGCTTCCTAATGATATCTCCCAAGGTTAACATGTACGGTCCTTGTACTGAGCCTTGAGGTACACCATATTGAACTTATGATACCTCTTTGTTTACTACTACAAACTGAAAATGGTCGGATAAGTATGATTTGAACCATTCCAATGCAATTTAACTAATGCCAGCATAATTTTCAAATCTATTCAAAAGAATGTTGTGGTCGATAGTATCAAATGCAGCACTAAGATCGAGTAACACTAATAGAGAGATATAACCATGATCAGATAATAACAGCAAATCATTTCTAACTCTAATGAGGGCAGTCTCATGATACGGTCTATGATGAGGTCTGAATCCTGACTGGAAATCCTTGCAGATTCCTAAAAAGGAACATAGTTGTGAGGATATTGCCTTCTCTAGTATCTTTGACAGTTTGAAAGTAGATTCGAGATCAGCCTGTAATTTACTAATTCTGTAGGATCAAGTTGCGTTTTTTTAATAAGTGGTTTAATAATAGTCAGCTTCAAAGTTTTCGGTGGGTATCCTAATGACAAAGATTAATTAATAATATTAAGAAGAGGATCTATGACCTCTGGAAGGATCTCTTTCAGTAGCTTAGTTGGTATAGGGTAGTATATGTTGTTGATTTAGATGATTTAACGAGTTTAGACAATTCTTCCTCTCCTATAGCAACGAATGAATAGATTTTTTCCTCAGGGACACTAGTCCCACTGTTGATGTTGTATTGTAAAACACTTGTACTGCTGTTGAGGAGTGATACGGGTGAGGTTAGGGACAGGTGAGGTGTAAGGGTTGGTTTAAGGTCTAAGGGAATGGTCAAAATTTTCAAAATATAAGTACAATGTAAAAACATGTAGGCTATGTACACAATAAGTCCATTGTATCAAATTAGGTACATGGTACTTAAAGCCACTTAATATAAAGTGGGACCCTACAATGCACTGTCTGATGTGATACTGTAGTAAACGATTGCATGGTTATAATTTTCACTCTAATATTATTAATCTTGCAAGTAAATAAGTTAATAAAGTCATTACTGCTGTGCTGTTTGGAAACGTCTGAGGTTGAAGCTTTATTTTCTGTTCTTTTGGCCACTGTATCAAATACAAAACGTTGTATTTGTTTTCTTCTAAGAGGGTCGAAAATAAGCAGATCTAGCAGTTTTTAAAGGGTAACTAAACACTAAAACAACTTTTTTAAGTTAATGATCTGTAAGAATGGAGCTTCATAAATGCTGTTCATTGATTCGAGTAAATCTTTTGACATTTGGGTATAAAGGGTTTTAATTTTCAAATATATGGTGTAAAAACGTCTGAGTGCTGCCCTCTTCAGGTTAAACGGAAAGCTCCTGAAGTAGGGGTACTCTGTGACGTAGGGTACTCTGTGACAGAACTCTGTCACGCCCTTGGTGTGAGCTCACCGCGCCCTTGGCAGCCCCTGGTATAAAAGCATCTGGTTCCGTCAAAACTACTGTAGCGAGTCAGTTGGAATTACCAGTACTGAAAACGATCAGGATAGTTTTATATTTGAAAATCAACAAACAACAAATAAAACAAGCAGCTCTATGCACTTTTTAAGGCAAGATTCTATTCTGTGGCATTTCCTTCTGACCGTCGTCAATAGCAACGCATAACAGCGCAAATCCATGCATCACAACGGACGCACTCTCTCGTTTCATTCAAATAAAACTTCCCGTCTTGCGTCACCGTTTTTGATTGTATTGAAAAAGAAATCAGAGTTAATTTATTGTTTACAGAGTTTGATAATATTGTTGTGATCATCTTGTCTGGGCGATTGTTTTGTACGCTGTACAAAATGGATTTATAAACAGGTAAGATTTAAAACATTAATGCAAACTTTTCTTTGTGGAAGCTTCACGTTTATTTCAAGTGAGTGAGATAAAATATTTCAACTCAAAACAACATTTTGAAGTGTATTGCAGCGACTTTTTTTTGTGCATATTCTGCAGACAGGGTGACCATCATCGATTAAGTTTCCCTCAGGACTTTTGTAAAAGCCAAAATATGACCACACCTCAGATTTGGTACTCTTAAAAGGCAGAAAAATCAGGTGAAGGTGGGGAAGAAAAGACTTCAAATGACCGCTCTGTTGCAAAGCTACTTGCGTTACTCCAGTTGCTCTCCATGTTAGCGAGTCTGACAGCATCAATCCGTCACTGCGGGTCTCAGGTGCACCCCCCGTTCATGTTTATTTGATACTATAAATTAACTAGAAGGAAGAGATGATCAGTTCACGAGCAGCTGTCAGACACATTAAAGAGCCACAAAACGGTATTTATTGTTTATATTTCTTTTAAAAAAATGACCAAATTTGTAAGGTGAGACTTTGTTTCATATCAAAAGTAACCACGTCTGTCCTGTCTGTCAGCGCTTTGTCAGTGCATTGTCAGTGTCCTCTCTGCTCTGCGATGTTTTTTCACTGCATGAGAACATGGTGTGGCGTAAGAGCAGCGTGGCTTGTCAGACATAGCAACAGTAACTAAAAGGGACGGGTCTTTGTGAATGGTCAATTGTGCTCTCTTTCCACGAAATGTGAAAACACTCTAGTTTTGTTTTCTCCCAGCTGCGCTCCATTTTTCTGGCTGCTCTCTTAAAGGCCAGAGTGTGCTTGTTGTACCACAGCATTGGATTTAATCTTCTATTTAATCTATTTAATCTTCTTTAAGTGTAAAAGAGCAACTGTGTCTAAAGTGCTAGAAAAGAGAGAGTCAATAGTTTATGTTGCAACATCGAGTTCTTCTAAGCTATCTGGGATGCTGAGGAGATGAATGATCAGGAAGATTATTTATAAAGCAATCTTTAGTGATAGAAGTGATAATTTTGCTATATTTGTAACAGGGAGTCAGTTTTGCAGCCTTGGCTAAATGGAGTATACACAAGACTTGCTAATGATCATTGCTCTGCTGCAGAATTTCAATGGCATCAACATTGATTCTATGTGACAATATTAGATCTAAAGTATACCGACAATGAGTGGGTCCCTAACACGTGTTGCCTAACTCCTATAGTTTAGAATGTCTCTAAATGCTAATCCCGATGCGTATTTTTCATTATCTACACATGGATATTAAAATCACCAATCATTAGGACTTTATCTGCAGCCAGCACTAACTCTGATAGAAAAATCAGCAAATTATTTGATAAAGTCTTTATGGTCCCCTGGTGGCCTGTATACAGTAGCCAGAACAAATGTCAAATGAGATTTACTGCTTACACTAAATAGCTAGATAGTGTTACATAAAGCAGCACCTCCCCCTTTGCCTTTCAGACGGGGCTCGTGTTTATAACAGTAATCTTGGGAGGTGGACTCATTTAAAGTAATGTAATCATCTGGTTTTAGCCAGGTTTCTGTCAAACACAGCACTAGGTTATGATCTGTAATCATATCATTTACAATAAGTGCTTTTGAAGAAATTGATTGTATATTTAGCAACCCGAGTTTTATCATTTGTTCATCTGTATTATATCTAATTTTTTATTTGCTGAACATCAATAAAATGTTTACCCTTGAATGGGTTTGGGAGTTTTTTGTATTTGCTAATTCGGGGAGCAGACACAGTCTCTATGTGATGATATCTAGGTGAAAGAGTCTCTATGTGTTGGGATTTGTCTGATTTCTGTGACGCGAGACAACTTGCAGACAGTCGGTTTAGTCAGTCTGCTTCCTGACCTGGGCCCCAGTTAGTCAAGGTTCAGCTCTAAGACTATGTGCCATATTTCTAGAGAGAAGAGCGGCACCACCCCGGAAGGGATGAATACCATCTCTTTTTAACAGGTCAGGTCTGCCCCAAAAACTTTTTCAGTTGTCTACGAACCCTATATTATTCTGCTTATTCTGACACCAATTAGACAGCCAGAAACTGAGTAATGACAGTCTGCTAAGTCTCATCACTCTCATCAAAGTTTAAATTCAGTCTGGCTAGCGCTTCCCATAATGTTTACGCATTAAGTCAGTAGGTGGAGAGTAGGCAGGCTTTCACGGCTGTTCGAACACATTCGACCACATGAGCGTTTACACTAGTGATGCACGGGTCGGGTTTTTTTCCAACCCGCGGGTCCCGCTTTTATGAAATTATTTGGCCCGCCCCAGCCCGCACCGCACCACTGTATCTATTTTTACAACCCGCCCCGCACCCGCGACCGTTAAATAGACATAGTACTAGGCATTGTAATGTAAATGAAAACAGCCTTTATTTCAGCCTGAAAGTGCTTGGAAACATCGCCCAGTAAGCAACAACAGACGATTATGAATATGAACCATAAATCAGGTCATATTAATAAGATACTAATAAACATTTTCAACATTTACAAAGCAGCGTTTGTATTCATCTAATAGGCTAAACCATTTTTTATTTCTTAGACTCCCCCACAAATATGTCTTGACATGCTGGAAGTGCCCGTTTTGTGGCGCTACTGTTTGTATATTTTTCACACGAGTTGCACTTCAGGTAGCCGATACTGTTGTCTCCTGCTGCAACTAGGCCTACTTCTGAGAACCGCTCCCAAACATTAGATTTAGCAGCCTGACCTTTTTTTCCTTTTAATCATGTAAATTCCCGACCTTAATTTCTCCCGCACCTCGTCTTCCATCTTCACTTTTATTTCTCCGTTGTTGTTGTTGTGGCTGGCGGCGGGAGCTGCGGAGCTGCTTGGCGCGCCGCTTTCGTGACGTGTCACGTGACGCCAAAGGTTTGGGAACCTCACGCAAGTTACGTTACTACGGCATTCGTATTCAAATAACCTAATAAAATATGAAAACAGATATTCCCAAATATTTAATATAGGCTGGAAATTGCAAGCAACATAGCCTACATGGATTTAAAAAACTAAAAACTAATGACCCGCCCCAACCCGCCCCGCAAATAAAGTGACAATTTCTTTACCCGCCCCAAGCCGACCCCGGGTCGTTAAAATAAACGTTAAAATAAACATTTTATTCCCAGATTACACCTGTATTTAGCATCGTTTACTTGTGATCCAATCGACCAAAATGCATTTTAATGCCAGGTTCTAAACAGGGCCAAATGTATAGAGGAAACTGTCAGGATTTACAATGGAACATTTTATAAACTAAATCTTTAATACAAAACAAAGCAGACTTAAATGTCATGCATATGGCAAGCTTAAACATCTTATCTATAAGATGCTTGTTTTTTTTATTCTTGAGCTTGCCACAAGCATATGCCTTTGTTTAGCTTTGTTTTGTAACTCTGAGCACATTTTCTTCACAGCAACTGAAGACCCCAGTCAAGATATAAGAAAGTAAAGGGATTGTTACATTGAAAGTAAAGAGATGGCTAGGGCTTCTCAGCTTTCATGTCATGGCAGTAAATAAAACTCTGTCACATACCCATAAAAGAGAGCTGATCCCACCAGAATCAATGTGCTTAGCACATTTGTTCTCTCTTTTGCATTTTCTCTATCTCTTGTCTCTATATCTGTGTCAGTCAGGCATGCTTGGTTAATGTTTAGAGCAGATGGCCATGCAGCACCAATATAATGATCACCATGGCTACCACACTCTCTGAAAGAAATTTGCTTTGCACTGGGCACAGTTCATCAAATTAGTCAGATATATTGACTGGTGCAGACACAAAGAAATGGTGTGGGTTTGGGGTTGTAGAAAGAAACAGACAGAAGTTGAGATTAATGTATATTGGAATTATATTTTGGAAGTTGATTTTTGGGAAGGGAGATTGTATGGAACAATGTGCTTAAATACATTAATTACACTGTAGTAATCTGTGGCGGATTTTACTATTTACTGTCTGAAGCAAAAGGTCAGTCTGCTAAAACTGGAGTTATAAAGTGTGTTATAAAACCTATGCCAAGTTAATTATCATCGACTCAAACACACCAAACACCACCACAGGGAAGAAAAGAGGCAGTGTAGGTTTAAGTGAACAATTACAGATAGTCAAACCACTACAGATTGATCATTTTATTATCAGCCCCTATTTGGGGATCGAAGATGGGATTTCTTTCTTTTCTTTCAAAGTCAGTACAGTATAAATTTATTCAGTTATGAAGTGTTTCAAAACAAAAAACAACATTGTGATTGAATTTATCGCATTATCTCATTTTTTCTTATCTTAAAATGTAAATAAATGTGTTGGAGTAACAACCTAAACACAATTGAACAAATTATTGTTTTGACAAGTTAATATTTAGCATGTTAATGTTTATGTTCTTGCAGTTGTAGCAGGGTGGATACTGAACCGTACTTCAAACAAAAATCAGATGCTAATTTCTAAATTAAAAAATAATATTAAAACCCAGACAGTGACTTATACAATACTGTGGAACCTCTATAACGAAATTATATTGTTAAGGTTAGTCTGTAATATAACTGGAACACATTGTGAAAGACCGCGTTGTAAGAAATGTTTCCATAATTATAACATTTTATTTTTTCAGTACAATTTCTGTCATGTCAACTTGATTATGTGATATGAGTTTAAAGGGTTTTCAACTTTCAATTAAATTCTTTGCTATGATCAAAGTAGTTGAAATGTGCAATTAACTTATAACTGTAAGTTGTCAATTTGGCACAATTTGATTTTTATTAACAGTTTAAGGCAGAAATTAAGTTTTTAAGTTCATTGGTTGTATCAATACAGGTCATGCAAAGGTGGCTTGGCATGAACGAGAACACAAAAACTGGATTGCAAATTGTTTAAGCAGAGCCACATCTGCCTTCTATTAGTAACAAAGGACAATGGCAGGTCCAACACAGACCTGACTCTTAAGAGGGGACCTAGTTATGGGTGAAATTACAAACAGAAGAGTGTATCTGCCTAGTATTTGAAGTAATCTACCTCTCCTCAAATCCTCTCCCACAAAGAGGATTTAAAATGTCACTGGGGATGAACAAAGGGTTCACAGACGAGGAAAAATTAAGCAACTTTAAAGACAATTTCTATTTGATCTGTTTTGTTAACTATTCCGTTGTTCTAAAGAAATCCGTTTAAAATCAAAACACAATCAATAAATTACAAAACAATTCTCACAGAGCTCTTTCAAACAGACTATGAGGCATGTCTCACACCTTCCCCCGTACACATGCTGATTCTATAAATACCCGTTCATTTCAAAGGGGTTCTTTCCTCTTTGTTTCCATTCCCATGCTTATGTCTTCTGGTTTCTTATTGGAAAATGACGAAATGTTACGGATGTTGGTGGCACCATTAAAGCAAGCAGTGGTGTTCAGAGCCCAAATTTAAAAAATAAAAAAAGGTTGGTTAGGTTTAATGATTCTGTTTCATGAGTCATAGTGCTGATGTGTTGAATGGAGTGAGAGTGCAGTTTCTTTCCAGACACACACACACACACACACTCTCTCTCTCTCTCTCTCTCTCTCTCTCTCTCTCTCTCTCTCTCTCTCTCTCTCTCACACACACTCCATTGGCAGTGTGACACTTGAAAAGGAAAGAAACACTGATCCTGATTATGTTAACTGGCTTATGGTTTCTTTTGGTACTCTTTATAGCAATGTGGAAAATGTTTTCAAGTCAAAGTTACAAAATGCCAACAACAGTTGTCTGTGAAACCTGACATTCTGGTTGAGCTTGTTTCCTTGTCTGTGTCAGGGGAAAATAAGGCATGGTTAATGCTCAGAGGAGAAGAGTGAGAGACACTTTTACAACCTTGCATGCGTGACATTTAAAGCACACTTGCACATGAGCTGTATGATCAAATTACAGTGGGAGGAACCAAGGGATGAAGTTTCACTCAAGAGCACAACTACAGCCAAAGACCCAGCAGCAGTAGGTTTAGCTATTTATCCATTCATTATTTAGAGCTTTAAAAAAAAAAAAAAAAAAAGAGTCATAATTCCTGTCTGAACTGCGCAAGAGCAACGGTCTCAATTTTTGGTTCTTGACACAAATATATATATTACAATCATGCCTAATTGAATTTTGGATCCTCTGACTGTTTATCAGAGACCATGTCTGAAACAAGAACAACTCCTGTCTCTTGTCATAACTCAGAAACACATTGACATTGAGTAGTGCACCACATATTTTATAACACTTAACCCTAGCACTAACCCAAACCCTAATCTCAAAGAAATTATTTAAAGCATAATACTACTATTACTGATAATAATAATAATAATAATAATAATAAATATAGCTGCAAGCAGCCATTACCGGGGCCAAGTGCAAGTAGACGACAACAGATGCCAACATGGCTGGGAGTGTTAGACCAACTGCAGCAAGGATCAATTAAAGACATTTTAAGAGAATTTTGGGCAAATGGCTAAAAAATATAACTCCAATGGGATTTTCATGTTATGTTCTATTATAGCGCCACCAAGAGGCAAAATACCACAATTTTTTTAATGTGTCCTCAGAGTGAGCCCATACACGTGTGTGTGTTAAATTTGGTGAAAATATCTCATTTAGTTTTGGAGTTATAGACATTTATATGTTTAAAAAATGACCCACACCTGACTTTGTTTGCATTTTTATGCCACTTACTATTAATATTTTGACATTTGGGCATTAGCATAAAGCTGTTTTTGCAAGCGCTACATAAAATTAGTTTCCGTGGTTTTCGGTTTGACGGATCAACATGAATTCCATAACTTTTTGTCGGCATGGTCTGGAGATGATCTGGACCAATTTTTGTGGAAATCGGAGCATCGGCCTAGGAGGAGTTTGAAAAAGTAGGTTTTTCGGAAAAATCAAAATGGAGGAAAAATTTTCATGACGGAAAATGACGTCATATGGTGCAATCATCGTCTTGAGCTAAGGAATCAGTGGAAAAAATTTTGTTTCTAGCCCTTATGGTTCTAAAGTTATTAGCATAAACATGACTGAAAATTTGGACAGTTGGTGGCGCTAGAGGGATTGATTTAGAGACTCCAAATTTACTATGGTGACAGTTCAGACTGTCCTCTAACTGCCTGCCAAATTTCATAACTTTCCCGCAAGCAGTTCTATGGACTGCCATAGACTCCAAGTCGGAAGAAGAAGAAACGGAAGTATAAATATAGCTGCAAGCAGCCATTACGGGGCCAAGCGCAAAAGACGACGACAAGACATGCCAACATGGCTGGGAGTTTCAGACCAACTGCAGCAAGGAGCAGTTAAAGACATTTTAAGAGGATTTTGGGAAAATGGCTGAAAAATCATATATAAAGTAACTTATAAGATGATTTAATGGTTTATTACTTTCGACCTATAGGTGGCGCAGTTACGAAATCGATGTGATGTGGTCAGAGTGAGGTGACAATGACACATACAAAGTTTGGTTTCAAAATGTCAAGGCATTGCAGAGATAAAGCCTAAATAGTCATTTTGGCAGCATGCCTCAACTTTGATGCTGCGGTATACTAAAACGGTTTCGTCTATCAACACGAAATCCATAAGTTTTAGTAGGCACGGTCTGGAGAAGATACGATTCGATTTTGGTGAAAATCGGACAAACGGTCTAGGAGAAAATCAAGATGGCGGACAGGAAGTTTGGCTGACTTTGGCAAAATTGGTATCTTTGTTTTCGGCATAACCCAAGGAATCAATTAAGACCAGAGTCATTACAATAGGCAAATTCATACAAAAGTTATTAGCATTTTTGTATATTTAATTATAACTTTTGACCAAAAGGTGGCGCTGTCTCAAAATCTTTTGAGTACCTTCAGGGGATGGTGCTGGTGGCAAATTCTGACTTTCATAATGTTACAGCAATGCATTTGTTAAGTATAGCATTTTACATCACAAAACTGTATTGAAGTCAATGGGAATTTCATGTTTTGTTCAATTATAGCGCCACCAAGAGGCAAAATCCCACAATCTTTTTCATGTGTCCTCGAAATGAGGTCATACATGTGTGTGCCAAGTTTGGTGAAAATATCTCAATTCGCTTTGGAGTTATAGACATTTATATGAAAAAACACGTCAAAAATGACTGACACATGACTTTGATTGAATTTTACCACCCCTTATTATCAATATTTTGACATTTGGGCATTTACACTATGTTAACCAGCTATGGTTCCAAACTTCTGACGGTGGTTTCGTCTCGATCGGACTAACGGTTTCGAAGATATCGGCAAATGTTTTTTAAGCGCTAAATCACAACACTACACAAACCGTGAGACGAAACCTAGCATGTTTGGTATCTGTGGACTCGGTAAGGATTCAGGAACCTAACGAGATGAATCCCGTGAAAATAAGTCAACCACACCCAGAGTTATAATCATCTGAAAAATACATTTTACCACTAGGTGGCGCTGTTTCGAAACTTCTCAGGCTCCTTCAGGGCATCGTACTGATGACCCATACTGAGTTTTGTAACGATTCGTTCATGCGTTCAGAAAATACAGCATTTTAGCACATAATTCAAAATGGCCGACAGCCAAAATGGCCGATCTGGGAAAATTGGATATCAGTCGACTCGACATGACGCCCTGAATCTAACGAGACCACTTTTATGATTTTTGGACAAATCTATCAGAAGTTATAAGCAAAAATAGCCATTTTCTGTATCTCCGGACCAGTAGGTGGCGCTGCGCCGAAACGCAGCATGTAGCCTCAGGTCATGCTTGTGATGACATGTACCAAGTTTGGTCTCAATACAATAAAGCGTTGCAGAGATACAGCCTTACAACCATTTTCGCAAGCGATACGTACAATTTTTTCGTGCGTTTAACGAAAACGGTTCCATAACTTTTTGTCCCCACTGCCTGAAGATGATCTGGTGCGATTTTGGTGAAAATCAGACAAACCGTCTAGGACGAGTTCGAAAAAGTAGGTTTTTTGAATAATTCAAGATGGCGGCCATATTTTTATGACGAAAAATGACGTCTTAGGGTGCAATCGAATCATCATGAGCTCCGGAATCAGAGGAAAAAAGAATTTTGTCGATAGGCCTTACGTTTCAAAAGTGAAAAAATAAAAGTGAAATTTTGGACAGGTGGTGGCGCTAGAGGGAATGAGTTAGAGACACCAAAATTGGTGTATTTAATGTTGGGACTGTCCTCTATCAGAATGTCAAACCAAAACAACTTTCCCGCAAACGGTTCTATGGGCTGCCATAGACGCCCAGTCGGAAGAATAATAATAAGAACCGGAACAGACACAATAGGTGCCTCCGCACCTTCGGTGCTTGGCCCCTAATAATAGGAACCGGAACAGATACAATAGGTGCCTCCGCACCTTCGGTGCTTGGCCCCTAAATATAGCTGCAGGCAGCCATCACCGGGGCCAAGCGCAAAGAAGACGACAAGACATGCCAACATGGCTGGGAGTGTCAGACAAACTGCAGCAAGGAGCAATTAGAGACATTTAAAGATGAATTTTGGCATAATGGTTGAAAAATCATATACATTAACTAAAAATATGATTTAATGGATTATCAATTTCGACCAACAGGTGGCATAGTTACAAAATTGAGGTGATGTGGTCAGAGTCTGGTGATAATGACAAACCTTAAGACCAGTGGCATTACAATAGGCAGATTTGTTCAAAATTTATTAGCATTTTTAGAAATTTTGTTATAAATTGTGACCAAAAGGTGGCGCTCTCCCGAAATCTTTTGAGTACCTTCAAGGGATGGTGCTGATGGCACATTCTGAGTTTTGTAATGTTACACCAATGCATTTGTTAAGTATAGCATTTTATATAAAAATATTGCATTGAAGTCAATGGGAATTTCAAGTTTTGTTGTATTATATCGCCACCAAGAGGCTGAATACCACCATTTTTTTATGTGACCTCAGAGTGAGCCCATACATGTGTGTGTCAAATTTGGTGAAAATCTCTCATTTCGTTTTGGAGTTATAGACATTTATATGAAAAATCACGTAAAACATTACTGACACTTGACTTTGATTGGATTTTACTACCACTTACTATCAATATTTTGACATTTGGGCATTGGTATTTAGCCAGCAACCTATGTTTCCAAACTCCTCGATTGGACTAGCGGTTTCGAAGATATTAGCAAATGTTTTTTAAGCGCTAAATCTCAACACTACACAAACCGTAAGGCGAAACCTAGCATGGGTGGTATCGTTGGACTCAGCAAGGATTCAGGAACCTAACAAGATGACTCCTGTGAAAATAAGTCAACCACACCCAGAGTTATAAGGATTTTAAAAATAAATTTTACCACTAGGTGGTGGTGTTTCGAAACTTCTCAGGCTCCTTCAGGGCATCGTACTAATGACTCATACCGAGTTTCGTAACAATTCTTTCATGCGTTCAGAAAATACAGCATTTTAGCACATAATTCAAAATGGCAGACAGCCAAAATGGCCGATCTGGGAAAATTGGATATCAGTCGACTCGACATGATGCCCTGAATCTAACGAGACATCTTTTATGATTTTTGGACAAACCGTTCAGAAGTAGCCATTTTCTGTATCTCCGGACCAGTTGGTGGCGCTGCGCCAAAATGCAGCATGTAGCCTCAAGTCATGCTTGTGATGACATGTACCAAGTTTGGTCCTAATACGATAAAGCGTTGCGGAGATACAGCCTTACGTCTGTTTTTGCAAGCACTACGTAAAATTTTTCGTGAGTTTATCGAAAAAGCAAAAGTTATAAGCATAATAAAAGTGAAATTTTGGACAGGTGGTGGCGTTAGAGGGAATGAGTTAGAGACACCAAAATTGGTGTATTTAATGTTGGGACTGTCCTCTATCAGAATGTTAAACCGTTACAACTTTCCCACAAATGGTTCTATAGGCTGCCATAGACACCCAGTCGGAAGAATAATAATAAGAAGAACAGGAACAATTACAATAGGTGCCCGCACCTTCTGTGCTTGGCCCCTAATAATAATAATAGGAACTAGGGATGCGCGGTATACCGGTACTGCCAAAATACCGGTATATATTATATTTCAAACGGTACAATATCATAATTTTGTTCAATTCGGTATTTGATGCGCTGCTGTTTCGAAGTTCACCGCTAGGCGGCAGTGCGCTACCTAAACTGACGCGGGTCATGCGAAACCGGCAAACGGTGACAACAGAGGAACACGATGGATCAAACGAAGCTCATTCGAATTTCTACACGCCCGAAATTAATAAATAGAGAGAGCAGTATGAGTGAAATAAGGCATTACTTTGCCTACAAAAGTAATGAGAAAAGTAAAGAAACAGATCTCAATGCACCACTCTGCAAACGGGGAGGCAACACATCAAATCTGCCTAAGCATTTGAATCGTCAGATGACTTGTTCAAAGAGTTCAGAGATCGACAGGTTAGTGACCGTTAGTCCATCATTCAACTGATTTAATTTAGACTTTTATTGAACACTGAACAGGGCACATACATAAGAGCTTATCAATTATATATGATACGGTAAACACGAAAGCTCAAATCTGCTTGCATGACACGCTAGAACCAATTAAGTTTAGGTCTCATCATTTTTGCACTTTCAAACAAACATTAATTGAATTTGAATGAATAAAGAATAAAAAAATAATAATATTAAAGCTCCAGTAGGTAGCTTTTGTAAACAAATATTTGTTAAAACTGTCATTATGTCCTCACAGTAGAATATGAGACAGATAATCTGTGGAAAAATCGAGCTCCTCTGGCTCCTCCCTGTGGTCCTATTGCCATTTGCAGAAATACACCGCTCCCGGTCAGAAACAACCAATCAGAGCCAGGAGGAATGTCTTAGCAGTGTCAATCACGCTCGTGTACGCGCTGATCACCCCTCTCTTGCACAGCGCGAGCGCGTACCGTCGTTCGTGACTCTCCTGTTCGAACTCGTTCATCCAAATGAACGAATCTTTTTTCAAGTCATTTCGTTCATTCAACGAACGAAATGACTCGCAAAAAGATTCGTTCATTTCGAACGAGTCTTTTTCGGAGTCATTTCGTTGATTCAACGAACGAAATGATTCGAAAAAGATTTGTTCATTTTGATGAACGAGTTCAAACAGGAGAGTCACGAACGTGCATCACAGAACAGAGCAAGGCCAGCATTTGTGCTTATAAAACTTAAAGTTTTTTATTTATTTTTGAAATGACCGATCGTTTCGCTAGATAAGACCCTTATTCATCGTCTGGTATCGTTTAAAGCCCTTTGAAGCTGCACTGAAACTGTCATTTGGTCCTTGAAACGTTTGTGTCCTATTGAAGTCCATTATATGGAGAAAAAGCCTGGAATGTTTTCATCAAAAACCTTAATTTCTTTTCGACTGAAGAAAGAAAGACATGGACATCTTGGATGACATGGGGGTGAGTAAATTATCAGCAAAAGTTTTTTTTGAAAGTGAACTAATCCTTTAACGTTATCTTACTTGCTATTTATAACTTATAGAAAGAGTGCAACGTTATAAAGTTACATGTATTGCAAAATACATAATGATTTGAGGACCAAGTTTGTAGTCAAAGTATGGGCAAGCCATAGTCAATGTAAAGCATATTGTTGATGTTTCGTCCCTATTAGTGAATGTTCCATAACTGTTTATAATCCGCCGTCATCGGTGGTCCTGTTTACTAGTCTGCGCGTTCACGGCAGGCTCCGCTGTGGGGGAGGAGCTGTGGAGGGAGGGCTGTAGCGCAGCAGAGAGCAAGGGGGTTGGACCTGGAAGTTGTGCTTGTTCAAATTTTCAGGCTAAGTCAACATTTTCTCAAAACTCCCTACTGCAACTTTAATTTTAGTATTAGTGATAGTAAAATGAATGGCATATTAGTGCCGCTGTGGAGAAGAGAGAGAGAGAGAGAGAGAGAGAGAGAGAGAGAGAGAGAGAGAGAGAGAGAGAGAGAGAGAGAGAGAGAGAGAGAGAGAGAGAGATTACAATTAAGCTACATTTGTCAACATTCATTATAGGGATGCACCGAAATGAAAATTCTTGGCCGAAGCCGAATAATAATTATTATTATATTAAATAAGCCGGTGTTCGGCCGCGGTGTTTCACATTTTTTCCATTTATTTTGCCAATTTTTTCACCATTGTATTTAATTAAATACTAAAAATAAGCTTTTTTACTATTTTGTTTTGCTTTTCAGAGAAAAAAATCAAATTGCAAAAATACAATTTATTTAACACTGATTTTTTTTGTTATTTAAACAAAGCACAATATAACTTAAAATAAATAAATTAGTAAAATAAAAAATATATTTTTATTTGGCCATCTTTGAAGCCCCCCTTCTTGAATAGCCTATGTTAGGCCTATAACTGACTGCTGAAAGAATGTAACTAAAAAAGTGCATTGAAAAGTGCCCAAAAAAAAAAATATGTACCCACAACAAATGAATAACTGTCCTAGACATAAGCCTTCTTTTGCGGTTTACATACACTTTATCGTGGGCGTTGACAGGTTTGTATGGATTGCCTCAGATAATTTGGGTTTCAATATAGCGCGCGCTCTCCGTGGCGATTAGCAGATAAGGAGTTGCCATGAGAACGACTGACATCTCTCTCTTTTCATTACATAAACAGAGAATATTTGTTTTCGTTTTGAATTAGATCATTTAAAAGTAGACAATTAAAGATATATTGCCTTTGCCTGTGTGACTAGTATTGGCTGAGTTTTAAGTTTAGAGACGTGCTCCAGGAAAAAAGTTAACGGAGACGGAGAGGCAGAAAGCACACCCTGTTTATTTTCTTTATTTTACAAAAGCACAGTTTTATTTCGATTGTAAGTGGACACAAGTAGACATTTAACAGTTTATTTTTTCATATTTCTTAAGTCTGCATTTAAGTGACCTTAAATGACGGAGTATTTAAGTCTATTTTGCTGCTATGTGAAAAAAATCCAGCAAAACGCGGCGGCGAGTTTGTCAACTACAGAGGGTTAAAAGACGCTTTAGTGCTGCAAGTAAGGGTATAACGTCTGTCACAGATGCATCAGATGAGCTTCTCTTTTGTTATCTGCTCAAAGGGGAGAGGGGGCATGTTTGCTGCATTTATAAAGCGCGCGCCTCTCACTCTACGCTGGTTACTATTTGATCGCGTCATCAAAAACGTCATTGTTCGGTCAAATTTATTCGGTCTTTTTACTTAATTTCGGTTGCCGAACATTCGGTGCATCCCTAATTCATTATGTAACCTAACAGTATTATATCATTTATTAAACTATATCAATCAGTAATTAAATGACCAAAAAATGTAAATGTACTAATACATGTTTAGCATGTTAACATTACTTTATGCAATGCACTAAACTAATATGAACCCAAACAGTAACCAAACCAAGATTAATAAATGCAATAAATGTTGATAATTCTCTGATGATGCATGACAGCTAATGGTTTACATGTCATTTCATTATTCTATTATTATTATTATATGTGAATCTATCATTATAGATATTAACCTATTTTAATTGTATAATTTCAAAACAAAATTCTCCAAAATCAAAATTTAACCTTAATGTATGTTCCCTGACTGATTTTTTTATTTTTATTTTTTATTTACATTTTGATACCCTTTCTTTGCACATTTGGTAGTGGAGAGTTTCAAGCAGTGTTTTTTAAGTGTCACTTAAATTGAGACTTTTTTTTTTTTTTTACCTGTGGTATCGATTTAGTATCGATACCGAGGTATTAGGTTCTGGTATCGTACCGAAGCCAAAATTGTGGTATCGAGCCATCCCTAATAGGAACCGGTACAGATACAATAGGTGCCTCCGCACCTTCGGTGCTTGGCCCCTAATAATAATAATGATGATTCACTTGTTTGTCCATAGTACCACTATTAGAGTGTAAACCATGAAAGACGTAGAAAATGTCACTCCCCACTGACCTGCTTTATATTTCAACCACAACCCTGAGGCTAAGGAACTGTTAAATTACACAAAAAAAAAAAATACCATTGCTGTTGTACCTGTGTGTTTTTTTTTTTTTTTTTTGCTTTTTTTCTATTGATTCTGCAACCAAAGCACTGATCAGTTGTATACACTTATTTATTACAGTGGGAGATCACAACAGTTTGAGCTCTTGTGAGATACAGAGAGAGAATGAGGATTTAAAAAGAAAGAAACTAAAAAAACAGGATAGACAACTAACTGAATTTAAAGCCACTCCTAGCTGTCACGAGACCAGATAAAAACATAAGCATTTTTGTTTGTGTTTTTATGTTTTTATGGATTGTCCATAGGCATTCCTTTAAAATATATCACATTTAAGTTTAAGAAACATATCAATCTTCCTATTTTAATTATATGTATGGATACAGCCAATGCAAACCCATTGTCTGAAAGTTTAGTGCATATAGACCGCTTTCGGCTGGGATATCGTGCTTTGTCATTCTAGCTCAGAGAGATTTTTTGTATTGTTTTCAGTGTGGGCTTATCCAACTGTGGCAAGCCGTTTGGCTTTTCTCAGCTGTTCGGAAACTCTGAAATGGCTCTGGAATGGATCCACATTCAAGCTTCATGTAGCACACCAATCACAATCTACCCCATTCCAGAGATGATAATAGATACAATTTTAAAAACATTTGATCAAACTGTGTGTGTTTGTGTGTGTGTTTGTGTTTGTTTGTGTGTGTGTGTGTGTGTGTGTGTGTGTGTGTGTGTGTGTGTGTGTGTGTGTGTGTGTGTGTGTCTTTGACTTGTGTTCTCTGCTCTGTTCTTTCTTTTGATATATTGTATGTTCAGATATTCATATAACAAAATATTCTGAGGGGCATGAAAGTTTTGTGAAAATTATCAAAAAGGCTGGCGCTGATTGGCAACTTTTTTTAAAACACTGGTGGAGAAAGAGTTAAATTTTGAATATTAACATAGTAAATAAACCTAATCCAACTTATATGACTATGTGGGTATAGTTCATGACAAGGCAGATCATTAATAATTATTAAAATATTATTAATAAATATTGACCTTATCGCTTCATATGCTGACTCCAATTTAAAGGCCATTTCAAAGCTGTTTTTATCAGTCCTTTACCCCCACCATCCTGGACTCAAACAGATGGAAACCATTCCATGAAGAATCTGTTACATATTAGATATCCTGTATGGCTCTGTAGATTTGATTACAAACAAAAAATCCACAGTTGTCTATTTTAAAAGATATTTTAGCATTTCTAAGTTATTTATACATGGTTGCATAAATGTGAAAATGTGTTATTGAAGAGATAAAAAAAAATTATAGAAGTCTGGTTTTCTAGGATAGTGCATAGTAAAATTAAATAGAAATGTATAGTGAATTAGATTTTTGAAAAAACTAATGCTCAGGGAATAAAGGCACAATATATAACTATTATAATGGCCACTGGTAGAAAAAACAAATCTTTCTTTGCTGTAATCCAAAGCCACTTAATGATAAATGCAGTATTAGGAGTGTAAATTTATGTATATGTTTACAATTTAGAAGCATAAATTGTAATTATAATCAACCCCCAGTTACTCTCATGTTCAACACTTCTAATTGACATATGCTCAAATCTATAAATACCAACCAACATCATTAACAAATTGACATAGGTACAGAACACCGGATATCAAGATGGCTGGAACCATTCTTTGTCATTAAATATTTAGTGAAAGTTAGGGCAATGTTTATGACTGAAGCTGTGAGATCCATGACTGTGTTTATAACATCTTAAATAACATCTTTGTCTTAACAAAATGCAAATAGTCATTGGTATGCACTACACAACCCTTGCCTGTAAGCTTCTCAGATTTGACTGTACAAGAAAATGCTAAGCATGCAAGGAATGACATCTCTTTTTCTTTTTTAAAGACCTTCTCTGGTGAGCATGTCTATTTTGAGATATGGGCTAATATTTCAAAACAGCAGCGTCTGACTTGAGAGGGAAAACAACATTCAGACTTGTAATTTCTTACAGCATTTCTCAGCATCTCTCAACTGAATTCAAGCTCCCTGCACAAACATGTACATTAGTCGCTTTTCCACCTTCGGGCCTTAAGTTTCTAAGGTACAGAACAATTACGGTTATATTTCCACTTGAGCTTGGTTCGGCACAGCACGATTGCAAACTGTTCTTGGCCCGGAATTCTCAGCATGGTTGACCGTACTGGTAGAATGCATGTAGTGACGTCACCACTCAGGATTGGTCACTTGTCTGATGCTTGGCTAACAGTTTCTCTGTATCTGGCAAAGCTAAGTAATTTGAGTGGTTTGAGCGAAGGAAACACCACAATAAAATTAAAATAAATATATGATCATCCTCCAACACGATCACTATTTTCATCTCATACCATCTGTAAACTCTTGCGCTACCAAGGCAAAGACTGACGCATTTTTAATACATTCCAAAGAACTCTGTTATGATATTTTGAATACATCACTCTTACACTGTACACTGTGTTTATACCAGACGCGAGTGGCACAATGCAATGCGACAAAAGCAAATAGAGCCCATTATAAACCGTGATGTTGTCTACACTGGATGCGGCGTGACATATATATATATATATATATATATACACATATATACATATATATATATATATATACTAGGGCTGTGAAAAGATTAATCGTGATTAATCGCATCCAAAATAAAAGTTTGTGTTTACATAATATATGTGTGTGCACGGTGTATAATTATTTTGTATATATATGAATACACACACATGCATGTATACATTTAAGAAAAATGTGTCATTTATATATAAAATATAAAATATTTATATTTATATATAATATAAATTATAAATAAATATATACAGTATATACATGCAAATATTTATTAAATATATACATGCATGTGTGTGTGTATTTATATATACAAAATAATTATACACAGTACACACACATATATTATGTAAACACAAACTTTTATTTTGGATGCGATTAATCACGATTAATCTTTTCACAGCCCTAATATATACACATATACATATATATATATATATATATATATATATATATATATATATATATATATATATTAGGGCTAGGCAAGTTAACGCGTTATTATCGCGTTAACGCATTTATTAATTAATGCCGACAATTTTTTTATTGCACGTTAACGCAGTTTTTTTTATTACTATTATTTTGAAAGTCCGTTGCTCACTGGCTCTGAATACACATAGGCCTACAGACAAACCATGATCACAGGAGGGGTGGGATGTTGGTCAGCCAGCAAATAACCCACCCAAACAAGCAGTGGAGAGAGGCAGGTTCTCTCTGGTGAACAGTTAAAGGGTTGCGCTCCGCGAGTGAATGACAGGCGCTCTATGGATAGTACCTATAAAACCTATAGATAATAACTATTTAGATTCTGGAAACTCACTAACAGCGAGCCGAGGATCAGTCTCTCTTCTAATGATTTGTGCTGCGCGTCCTTTATAAAAAGTTATAGACAATTCAACTTCGGCAACGAGCAGGCGCGGGCGCGTGCTTGAGGCGAGCATGACCGCAACAGTTTCACAGGAACGCACCCGCTTGTCGCTGCACCTTGTGCTCGACCACTTCACCTCACTCTTGGCTGATTTATACTTCTGCGTCGGACTTACGCCGAAGACAATACGCTATAGACTACGCGTTGGTTTTCATTTATATCTCTGCGTCGTTGTCCGCGTTGACGCGCAATTACACATGCAGAGGGAGCATGTGAAACCCGGGGAGCGGTTGTAGCAATCACAGCGCTTGCGGTACGCGTAGAATTGACGTTACATTTTTGGAGAGGTGCACGTCAGGGTACGCCGAAGTGTACGCGCGCTAGACAGCAACAGCGTGAGTATAAAGTATAAATT